>JAWWMP010000041.1:30642138-30689217 GCA_035047865.1 Dendrocincla tyrannina | reverse complement strand
TAAAAAAAAAAAAAAAAAAAAAAAAAAAAGAAAAAGCCTTAGATGACCTTAAATACAACCTAAAACATTTGTAGATGTATTAGAAATCCTTGGATTTGGAAATTGTTTTTGGGACTCTAAAAGCACAGTCAAATTTTTATATCCTTTGGTCCCAACAGAGATATTTACATCATTACCGTGTGCTGCAACAGTCAGAAAATGTGATGTTTTTTACCATCCCATTGTATACTCCATGTAATTTGGGCATACTTAATCAGAAAGTTCCCAGGGGAAGTGCAATGGTACTTAATTAGGACAGTTGTGTCATCAGGCAAAGGTTGCTTTGCAATTAAAGCACAATTAGCACTATGCTAATCACTTCAAATCTCTTACTCACTCAAAGGGACTTTTTATGCAGGCAAATAGTGACAGGACAAAGGGCAATGGTTTTAAGTTGAAAGAGGGTATGTTTAGCTTAGATTTTTGGAAGTAATTCTTTACTCAGAGAGTTGTGAACAACTGGGACAAGTTGTCAAAGGATCTGAGGATGCCCTAACACTGGCAGTCTTGAAGGCCAGGTTGGATGGGGCCCTGAGTAATCTAAGCTAGTAAATGGCATCCTTAGCCAAGGCAGAGGGGTTGGGATTAGGTATTCTTTAAGGTTCCTTCCACCCCAAACCATTCCATGACTCTATGATTTTAAGAACAAGGTACTGGAAAGGATCAGCCATCCATTCCTGCCTTTGGCTTCAGGAGTAGCTTCTTATGTTAGTAAGGAAGGAAAGATGAAATTTTAACAATCTTCTTCCTGTTTAGTATATGTAGGACTAGTAGGGTCTGTAGTCATTGAACAGTCTAGTTACACCCTATTAATTTTTAGATTCATATTGATCTCTGGGCCTTATAGATTGCCAATATTTCTTTATCCTTGATGGTGGGACATGCAAGTAGGAGCATAAAAGATTTCAGAAATTAGTCTCCTTAAGAAGTAGGATTGCCTTTGCTGTACCATATATCTCAAAATAAAACCTTGATGGTCAAGGTTCAAACTGTTGCTCAAGTTAACACCATTCAGAAATGTCCTTTCAAAAAAGAATTTGGGAGTGAGAAAGAAAGACAGGAAATTTATAATATATATTTTTCCAAGAACAATGAATGCAAGACTGGGAGGAGTAGTGGTGTTTATTATTTATATGTTTGTGGCAGAGTGCTTGTGTGACAATAAATAGCGCAAAGAGGAGGAGGAGCCTCCTGATATGATGTGAACTTTGTAAGAGGTGTAAGTATCAGCTGGACTGAGAGACCTAGACTCAGTCGTTCTCTGTCAACTAAAACTGTTCATTGGCATCTAGCTTTTGGGAAAGGCAAGATCCCATATATTTTCTTGTGATGATTATTTTGTTGAATAAGAGCACTCATATCTTGTTACTTGGGAAAAGAATTTTCCTTCCTATTTGAACACTTGGTAATAACAATTGCCATGAACATACTTTTATCTACATTAAATTCTGTACATTTTTTTTTTTCTGAATCTGAAGGTAATTCAGGGTTAACATATTTTACAAAACCTAAACCACTTGTCAGTATGTGTTTCTCATCATTCTCCTAGCACCACTGGTAGCCTGAGGATGGCAATGTGTAACCTTTCATAATTGTCTGTTTATAGCTGGGCTGAAAGTCATTTTCACTTAGTGTAATTTACAGGCAGTGGCAGGCCCGCCTCGTCCCTGCTTTGAGCAACAATGCCAATAGCAGTATGCCAATCCTTACAGAATAATCTTTGTGGCTTGAATGTGCTTGTATTGAGAACATAACAGGAGCAAAGTTTCATTGCCAAAACTTTATCATGTAGCTCCAACAGATTCTATCCTGTAAATAAACCAGTCCCTGGGGGGGGGGGAATATCAGCCAGTGGGAAAGAGGGAAAAAAATCTGGAAGATCTGTCTTGTTGTTTAAATAATTCCCCATATGCAGAGAAGAAAAATATGCAATTTGGCACCCAGATAAGATGTCTTTTTTTGCTGGAGAGTTTATTTTCATTCACAAGATGGGGACGGGGAAGTTTGTGTACACATATATAAATATATCTCAGGTCTATTTCCAGTACAGTCCAGTGAACTTCCTGTTTGAGATAAGGTTGAAGGACTCTTAGACATAAATACTCCCAAGATTTTTTTTTCTTTGACATTATAAATCTCCATAGAAAAGTATTTAATAATAACATTATGAGACCTCTAGGCAAGACTACCCAGTAAATCCCATAGAGACGCTTTAGTTCAGTGGTCACTATGCTGACAACCTTACCTTTCTTCCAGTTCTTCCCTATGTCCCACAGCAGTACATCAACAGGTTTCTAAAGTACTTTCAGTGCATTTTTCAGTTTATGGTGGGATATCCAGCATTGATGTAAGTTACCGAGTTCCTGAAGGCACAAAAATAGTAATTAATAATGAAAATGAATTGCAAGCAATAGTGTTATAGTTTCAAAATCTTTCATGGATTTTTTTTTTCTTTTTTCCTGTCCCTTGCCAGCGCAGCGGTTTGGGAGTTGGGAGCCAGAATGAAGAATGCTGAAGCCCAGCTCTCCCAGTACCTGCTCCCAGAGCCAGCTGTCTAAAGCCTAAACAAAGGGATAGCTGATAGCTTTGCATTCCAACGTGATGGCTGGGAAGGGGATTGAGGGAGGTGTCTTTCTGAGGGGAGGACTTCACTCTCTACACTAGCTTGGGAGGAGGTGAGAGAGGTTTCCCAGCGCTCATCTTTTTGGTGGCCACACTTTTGTTCTCTGGCTGCTTGGGTGCCCAGCCACCTCTTGCTGGGCTGGTGGCAGCGCTGGCAGGGGAGTCCTGGCTCACCCCGCTGACTCCACGTGTCCCGTGCTGTTCCTGGAGAACAAAACCTCCCGAAGAGCGGCATCGCCTCCTGCTGTCTGTGAATAGAACTGCACCGAAGGGGCAGAGATAGGACTTGATTTGTTTGAAAGTTTTGGTTACAGTGTTTCTGTTTGTTCTTTTCTGATTTTGGTTATACATATATATATATATATTTGTAGTAAAGAACTGTTATCCTTTTCTCTATATTTCCTGGTTAATGTCTGTTATAACAGTTTCAAAAGTTGTGGTGGTTTTCAGGGGAGACAGACCCCCTTTCTAGGCCAGAAGGATTCCTCACTTTCCTTGATAGAAAACTTAGTTTCTTTTTAAGCTGAAACAAAAAGTAAACTGCACAATAACATTGCTTTAGAATCACATAATCTGCTAGAAAATTGTGTTCTAGAATTTCTGGTTTAAAATTTGCATGAAATGCCTTCATAATTTACAAACTCACAGCTCTGAGCAATATGTCAAGACATTCTCTATGCTATTAATGCTGATTTGTTTATACATAACTGTTCAATTTCAAATTTCTGTACAAATACTATTTAATTTGGCATGATAGAAAGGAACATATGTTTTGCCAGTTTTTGGATATGTTTCTGAGAGGGCATACTGTCTTGGCTGCTGGCTGTCATGAGTGTTAGGTGTCCATAAAAATAAGCACTATATGAATCAATGTTCATATAAATCAATGCCCATATATAAAAAAAGCCCCAAACAACCAAAACCATCCTCACTAGGAAATAGAGAAGCTGGAAAGCCTGATTATGTTTATGTTACCAGGAATTCCTGTTCAGGGAGATTGCCTAGTGTGAAGAGCCTCTACAGTATTATAAATGTCTCTGATAAATTTAGGCAAGTGAATGCACTTTTAAGATCCAAGTTATTTTCAGAATGATGAATGAAATGCTCTATTGCACACACACCAAAAAAGGTACTTTACAGATGACCAGGGGTCTTTGCATGCTGATCTTGAAAGTCCCACATGCTTTTATGCTGTTTTTTCTGTCACAATAACTAATACTATACATTTCATTGCTTCAGATATGAAAATTTGAAGTATTATGCTTTTCTTATGCCAAGTTCTTTTTGTGCCATTTTAAAATGTATAAATAATTCATTTCTCAGGTGACATAAGGAGGATATCACTTAAGACATGAAGATGCAGCATAAATATGTGCAAAAGTTTATCAAGATACTGAAGTGCTAGCTGGTTGAAGCGCTACAGTTTGTGACAAGCCTTTTTCAAAAAAAGGGCACAGTAGTTTTTTTAAAAAAAATACTTCAGGATTTTTTTCTTCATAGACTTTTCACAAGTAAGTAGAAAAACTGCATGAGAAACAGGTGCTGTTGGGTATGATGTGCTCCAGGGGAGCCAATGTCAGTTAACAAATACCTGATTTAATTTCTATTTTAATTCATAATAGCACCAACATCCCATGGATATTCTTCTTTTGCTAATAGTTATTCATCTGAATGGCATTTCTGAACAGCAGAATTATCTGCACAAAAACACCAAATATAAAGGCATATAAGTATAACTTAAGGAATTCACTGAGAAAATAATTTATTTTGTTTGTTTCTAGAGAATTTCTCTTCACTGTTTCACCCTGTTGTCTTGGGATAGTGAAGCCAATAGTGGACACCTATTTGGAAGTTGGAAAGTCAAGTGCCTCTGGTCATCTGACTTGGGGTTATAGTTTTAGACATGCGTAGTTCTGTTGGTGCCAAACTGACAGTTGCACAGTTTATGTTATTTCTGAAATGCAGGGATAGAACTCACAGATGTATGGTGTTCACACAGTAATACATATTTTTAGTCAATTCAGAAAAACACAACTTTCTCCTCTCATAACCATGTAAGTGTCTTCAGCTCACTGTTTCTCTCATGATACCCAAGTGAAATAGCATCAGGCTGTGCATTAGAATTCTGTGGCCAGGTTTTGGTAGTCGGGGGGGCTACAGGGGTGGCTTCTGTGAAAAGTTGCCAGAAGCTTCTTCTACATCCAGCAGAGCCAATGCCAGCCAGTTCCAGGATGAATGCACTACTGGCCAAGGCTGAGCCAATCAGGAGTGGCAGTAACATCTCTGTGATAACATATTTAAGAAGAAAAAAAGTTATTGTGCAGATAAAACTGCAGCCAGAGAAGAGCAGAGTGAGAACATGTGAACCACTCTGCAGACACCAAGGTCAGTGGAGAAGGAAGGGCAGGAGGTGCTCCAGACGCCAGAGTTGAGGTTTCCCCTGCAGCCCATGGTGCAGACCATGGTGAGGCAGCTGTGCCCCTGCAGTCCATGGAGGACCATCAGGGTGCAGAGCTTCATCTGCAACCTGTGAAGTAAACCCACACTGGAGCAGGTGAATGTGTGAAGGAGGCTGTGACCCCGCGGGAGGCCCACACTGGAGCAGGGTCCTGGCAGGGACCTGCTGACCAGGGAGAGAGGAGCCCATCCTGGAGCAGGT
The DNA here is from genome assembly GCA_035047865.1 of Dendrocincla tyrannina. Taxonomy (NCBI): domain Eukaryota; kingdom Metazoa; phylum Chordata; class Aves; order Passeriformes; family Dendrocolaptidae; genus Dendrocincla; species Dendrocincla tyrannina. Next base: position 30,683,897 of record JAWWMP010000041.1, on the reverse strand, counting down.
TTTCCGAGCAGGACTTGTGGTCATGTGGGGACCCACGATGGAGCAGCCCATGCCTGAAAGAGTGCACCCTGTGGAGATGTGACCTGCATTGCAGCAGTTCATGGAGTACTGTTGCCCGTGGGATGGACTCATACTGGAGAAGTTCATGAAGGACTGTCTCCCTTGGGAGAGACTCCACAGGGAGCAGGGGAAGGACTCTTTCTGAGCAGTGGTGGAAACAACAGCTGATTCTAACCCCCATTACCACTGCGGAGGAGGAGGTAGAACTTGAAGGGGGGTAGGGGGGGGAGAATGTTTTTAAGATTTACTTCTCATTCTCTTGCTCTGATTCTGTTAGTAATAAAGTTAATTAATATTCCTACTTTGAGTCTGTCTTGCTCATGATGGTGTCTAGTAAGTGATCTCTCCTGACCCTTAACTCAGCTCACTAACCTTTCCTTATATTTTCTCTCCTCTGTCCAGTTGCAGAGGGGAATAAGAGCAGCTTTATTGGGTACCTGACGTTCAGCAGGGGTCAACCCACTACAGGGTGAAAGTTAAGATAAAAATCTATCTAGATACATAATTTATAAATCCAGAGAGCAGGAACAGCTTTGATAAAAAGAGTCAGGTTCCTACTGTCAACATTTTGTGTTCTTCTACCATGAGAAAAGCTGAATAAGCTGAAGCTTATGAAACCTATTGCTGTTTGTAATGCAGTCTGCATTCTCTAAAGAGTGGGAAAAAAAGAGAGTCACAAATTGTTTTGCTTTATGTGTTCTTCTAAAAATACTTTTTCTTCCCTAAGATAGATTGGCAAGGGATAATATAAGACAAGGTATGGCAGAAGATGTGCAGTAAAAGAAATGGGAAAAATCATGTCAGAAATGGGTCTCTGAAGAAAATTAAGAAACCAACCAAAGTGCCTTAAAAGCTGAAGCTTTTACTGTGTTGTAAAATGGATTCCTTGTCTTTTTTTACTGTTATCCATCTTCCCAAGACCCCTTGAAACACCGCTTATCTATGTAGCTAAGCACCAAGGGATTAGTCCTTGAAGGACTGTTTTAGTTTCTCCATTGGTCCTTAGTTAACCCTTTTTCATTGGTCCTTATCCCTTGATTTCTATTGGTAGTAATTTGGATTCCCCTAAAACTTATATATACCACCAGCTATGTTAATAAACTCTCTCTCTGCTTCCCCTCCTGTGGACTCCGTGTGGCTCTCTCTGGGGCACCTCAGGGACCGTGAGTGGGGGGGGCAAAAAGGGGTAGCATCTCCCACCAGCTGTCACAACAAAGATTGTTTGCATTTCTTTTCTTTAATACTGTACTCAACCTCTAGAAACAGTAGAGCATATGGCCATAGTTGAATATATGCATGCACCACCAAAGAATAACTCCTCTCCCTTTCAGGTCACAAGACATATCTTCAGTGTCATCAGCAGGAAATGAATCAGATGCTATATGCACTGCAATGAAAGACAAGTGAAAAAGACCATCAAAAAACTGTTGCCTCTTGAATTTATATTACCTGCTTGATATGGTCTGACCAAAGGAAAAAAAAAAAAAAGATAAGAAAAGCAGGAACAAAATCAAAACCCACAAACATTTAATGAAATATTAATCTTTGCACAGAATACAGAACAAAAGAAAATACTGAGTGTATTAATAATATTAATCATTTCTAAGTAGGTTGAAGGGAATTGTAAGGCATCCAGTTATACCACATACAGACAGAAGGCTTGAGCTTCCCATGTAGATGCTGATATGGCTTAGATGAGTGAAGAATGAGGTGGGTTTGAAACGTCTGAACAGCTATTCCCAAAAGGTACTGATCTCTAACACAAAGTTCAGCTCCAGACAAGGCACTAGTGGTGTGCCCTAGGGGTTGCTACTGAGGCAACCATACTATAACCTCTTAATTAATTATGTGGATGATGGGACAGTGTGAACCCTCAGGCAGTTTGCAGATGATACAAAACTGGAAGGAGAAGAGGTTACACCAGATGGGTGTGCTGTCATTCAGAGGGAACTGGACGACATGGATAATTGGGTAGGAATTTTATGAGGTTCAACAAGAGAAACAACTAAGTCCTGAACCCGAGACGAATAACCCCAGGCACAGTACAGGACCAGTGACAATCAGCTGGAAAGCAGCTTGGCAGAGAGCTAAAACTGAAATGTTACTCTGGTCTTGCTCCCAACACTCATTGTTCTGTCTTCTTTTAGCCAGTTTATAACTCTGAACAGTGAGTTGAGTGACTGATCCTTCTGAAAAGAAAGCATATTTTTTACAGTTAATTTTCATCTAGATCCAGCCCCCTGCTTAAGCACACAGAAGCCTAGTACAAGGGAAATCACACCAACAGGCAAAAAGAATGAAGAGGGAACAGGTGGAATCAGAAACTTGTGTTGTATTCTAAGTGACCATGTAATTATAGATAGAATGTGCATGCCATCTGCCAGAGAAAAAATTTACACATCACCTGGAAAAAAAAAAAAAAAAAACAACCAAAAAATCCCCCCCCAAAAAAACCAAAAAAACCCCACACAAATTATAATATCATGAAATTGTCTTTTGCACAGAATTCTTGACAGCGCTTCTTAGTCAGATACTTTTTCAGTGACAGGTTTTCCACTAAAAGGTGATTTAAAATGCTTATAGGTTTTCTAAGACAGAATGTCCTGTGTCCTGGGCTATTTCAAGACACATAAGTTGATGTTCACAGCCTTTCTAGAAAAAAAGGGGGCCATAATATATATATATATATATATATATATACACACACACATGCATATATATACATATATGTATATATATATAAGTACATACAGCTTGTCTTTTTTCCAGATCCATCAATTCAAAGTCCTAATCAAACCACGTGACTGCCAGGTTTTCACTGGAGGTAAATATTATCTGAATTTGTGAAAACAGAAACACAAATGAAAGATTATTGCAAGAGATGTGAGCATTCCAATAACGATGAAAAAAAAGATACAGTGTGCACGTAGTAAGAAGAAATAGTCTAGTGTGCGTGTTTAGGTCCAAAATATATTACAAAAATAAGTTGCATCAAACAGTGCAGAATACCTACCTTAAGTATTCAAAAGTTAGATATCTAAGTTTAATTTAGTGATTGTGCTTTCCCTTCCCATCCCATGAAGACAAGACTCTCTGGAGGGCAATTCATCTCATTCCATGACATTCGTCTAAAGAGTCAGAGGATTTATGCTCTGGAAGTAGCTATTTCACTCCATGCCATGTAAAAATTTTTCATCATCTCATTGTCCAATTTCAAATCTTTTTTCCCAAAGGATAGCTAATCCAGTTGTAGTGCATCTCTGCACATACAAGGGCAGTAAGAGGGAAATACAAAGCAAAAGTTAATTTAGATAATAGATATCTCTTCCATTGCAGGTCCTTGGATTCAGAGTAGTTTTGTACTGCAGTTTTGCAGTTAATTTCAATAGTAACAAAAACCAAGCACCCAAACCAGCATAGCCCGTTGTTATTAACAGGCAGCAGAGCCCAAGGTCATGATTAGAGTTTCCACGCATTTGCTTTCAATAAGCTCTTTTGTTTATTTATTTATTTATTTATTTATTTATTTATTTATTTATTTATTTATTTATTATGAGGAAACAATATCTATACCAAAAGCTTTTCCTGAAATATTGAAGAACCCTAGACAGCAATTCACATAAAGCCAATAAAATGGCACTCTTGTCATCAAATATGCAGTGAAAATTTTATTAAAATATTGAGTTCAGCAAGCAAACTAAGCCTTACCCAGTGTAATCCATAACATTAATCAGGCACCCAGCTTAGTACACTCTTCATTTACAAAGGTTTTAAAAATAAACACTTCTGAGCTATATAAACATGTAACTATATGCTTGTATCAGTTTAACAGTTTAAACAGTACGGACTATATCTTCTATGATATTTTTCCTCAAAATAGAGCTACATTAACATTTTATCATTTTGAATGAAATGAGTAATAATCAAAAACACATAAGACATGCTTAATTTCTTTTGCTATTCTTTATTACTTACACATTTTTGTACTGTGTTGCACTATATAATGTGGTTTGGAACGTCAGCATGGAAATCTCTCATTGCCCATGCCATTTGCGAAACCTTGTCTGGCTCAGAGGCTATTAAAGATGTGAAGGGAGTTTAGTAGGACCAGATCACCAGTGCAGTACCTGAAACTGTCTTATAAATGTTTTGCTGTACAGTGTCCTACGTCCTTTAATCTGGTGAAATCTTCTCTTCACCTTCCATTGTTTTTCAGGTTCTGAAAAAATAATTGCAATATCTACCGTGGACCTTTCTTTTGGTCAGTCTATGATGATTCAGTCTGGCATCACAGGATAGAATAACAGAGATGGAATAAGTTCAAAAGCATGTTATATACTCTTGTCGTGACAAATCCGGCAGTATTGTCCGAACATCCAAAACCTCTGTCTTCCAAAGTATCACAAATAGGTGAAATGAGGATTAAAGCTGTGAGAACAGATCTCCTTACTCCCCAACCTCTTCAACACAAAGTTGAGCAGAGTTTAGCTAAGCCTGTTAGTGTAGTTTTATGGTTTATGTTGTTTACACAGAGAATCTGAAGGAGCAATCAGACACCAATTAAAGTGCTATGGAATTTTTCAGAACAGGATAAGAAAGTTAAGACTTTATTAAAGTGTTTACTATAAGTTACTGAAAAATATTATTTTTTTTTTATTTTCAGTACCTTACCCTTATATCTAAAGTATAATAAAATTCCAACAGAATTAAAGTAATTACTCTTACAAAACATATTGTTATTTTAAATTATTCATCACATTGTAATGAAACTGCAGTGGTCTGTCTAAGTGAAAAGTATTTTTACTTGGAGACTACTTCCTAATGGGGAATTACATTCTAAAAATATATCTGTCTTTTTCACTTGCAGGAAAAATATGGCCAGAAATTTTTCTGTCCTGTTGAGCAATCAGAAAACACTTCACTTTACTATGATTAACCACAGTGGAGTTTTTAAAAATCTCTCGTATTTGATCAATAGTTATAAAAATCTGTTATCCTATTACTGTAAAATCAGTTGTTCAGAAATGTGTTGATATCTGAGAATACTTAAAAGCATCCTACAGAGGCCTGCATCTAGGTCACAGCATCCTATTCATCAACAAAACCAGAGTCAATAGACACAGACATGTGTCTTATAATTCATTCAATGATAAGAGATTACCAGACATAGCAGCAGTAAATCACATTTTCATCTCTATCCAGACTAACAAAATCAATATGATCAAAATGTATCAACACCTAGAATTGTCTGGTCAACTTGTGAAAGAGGTAAGAAAAAGAAAAAAAGATAAAAAGTGAGAAAAGAAAAAAAGAGAAAATAAGAAACAGTTCAATAAAAAATTAGATGGCCTATGTCAGCCTGCAGGGTTTTAACTAAATTCTATGCAAGTCCAAAACTTTCAGAAACTACTTCAGAAGCAATGAAATATGGAAATATCCATCAGCCAAAGATTGTGTCCGTATTTCTGCAACAGTATTTTAATCTACTAATATCTGTACAACTTTTTGATAAATTAGTTGCTATGAGCAGTTTGAGGAACTGCGCTGACCTTCCTACAACGGGAATGATCAGAAGAAATTGAATGAATCATCCAAAGTTGGCACTGACAAATCTTTTTATAGAAACTGAACTTGTAATTCAATGATTTTTGGCTTGTCATGGCTGGTTTTATAGTTTTAAACTCTTCACACAGCCTCATTTTCTCAAGCATCTGAATGAAAAAAACTCATCAGACAAGTGAGGAAAATGGCAACCCACCATGCAAAATTCCATTTTACCTCTTACCTCTCCTTAGGCTACGCACTGAAAGCAGCCTTTGAGGGGTTGCTGTGAAGTGGCCCTCTGATTATTTCTGAAAATGGCTCAGTATGCTTTATGGAAATATTGACAAAAATCTTAAGAGGATGGAGACCACATGTTCAAATAACAAAGCTGGACAATGCCACCTTCATTAGGATGAACATTCCCAAAACCATGTTCCTCTTGTCCCTTACAGTTCACAGTGGCTGCTGCAGACTAGCTCTCCACATTAGGAGGTGGCTACCACTATTTCTTATTTTCCCAGTTTCTACACTTCCTTCCAACACAGCAACAAAAGTATGCTGAGTGCCATTTGAATTGTGATCCTCCTGTCACTGTGTAAATTTCATAATAGATGAAAGTTTGAGTGGGGTGGATGTTTGTGCACCACTAGTGCAGTATAACAGATGGAAGGTTGAAGTGGACGTAGTGAGTGTAGGGGAAAGAGAGCTGTTGCAAGTGCTGAGGAAGTCAACTATTTGCCTGTCCATCACAGTTGTTAATAATGCTGGGCCACATTGTCCATATGTTAAAGTTACTACAGGTTTTGCCACTTATTTTTGGGAGATAATTATTCATTGGCTATTTGATTTCACTGTCAGCTATAAATAAATTACGCAACCAATAGACAACAGCATCACGTAATCAAGTAATGATCAGTCCCCGAGCTAAAATTATAATTGTATGAAATTGTCCTGCCATTACTTTTTAATATGCTGCCTAATTTAGGCAATATATCTTGATATATTGAATCCTTGTTGAGTCACAAAATAATTGATATATTGAACTGTTGTTGAATTACAAAATAATATCTCCACAAGAAAGTTGTACAGGTTGCTAAGGATTATGTTGCTGAGGCTGGTGGAGCTGTGTCTGACAGTGCCCAAATGAGCAACTCTAATATATTATATAGCCATTATTAAATTAGCATCACATGCCTTGAGATTCTTATTTGCTAATAATTTCTACATGCTTGCCTTTTTACCACCGTGATTCTTAATAGACAATGAAAGTTGGAGAGATGGGACAGAAGCTATTGCAGGGCCCAGAGGAATTTAAACTTCTCTCAACAAAATCAACAGCAGTTTTGAGAGCACATCATGGAAAACAGCAGGACATAGTAACCTGACTGGAAGCTCACTTTGCAGCTAGAATTTTCAGATGAATATTACTTTGTCAATAAATCAAGTTTCATATAGGCTTAGCTAAAAGTCAAAAGTGTTTACAGAATGTGATGACAACACTTTGATAGTGAAGAGTCCCTCCTCCTAATGAAAAATTTGAAGAAATGGATGGTAGTACAAAAACCTCTGGGACTATAGTTGCACAGTTGTGTAATCTGGCCAACTGGTTGTCTTCTATGTACCACATTTTCGGTAGGAGAAGCGTTACTTACCATTTCAGTGGTGTTTCTGAAGAGATGCCACAAGTCCTACTCGAATTATCAGAGGAAAATGAGAAAAGTTATATTCTGTACCAAAAAGGTGAGAAATGAGAACTATGAAATAAAATTGATCCAAATAAACATAAGGATTGTAAAATTAAGCTCAATTAGTTTAGCACATACCTATAATTAGGTAGGCAAGAGTCCTGTATCATTACTGACTCATGCTCTTCTAAATTATTTCTTGTGTTAAATTTCTCTGCATTCCATTAAATAATATATACAGCACTTGAAAATGATGTTTTCCCTTTTCCAGGTTGGATATTCCCCAGGTGAACTTCTCTCTGCAGGGAATTTATACCAAAGCCTCTTTAATCATTTTCTAGAAACTGGCATGTAGATCAGGCATTTTACTTTGGAGCTAATCCTTACAAAAAAAAAGGTCCTTTGGAGTTTTCCTTAAAAAAAACCCCCCAAAATAAAATTAAAAAAAAAAGTCCCCCAACCCCAAAAACCAAACAAATAAAACCAAAAACCAAACCCTAAACAAAAACCCCACAAAACTTACAAACATACAAAAAAGCCAAGCAAAAACCCACCAACAAAACAAAAAACCCCAACTCAAAGCAAACAAACAAGCAAACACCCCCACCAAGCCCAAAAAAAAAAACAACCAACAAAAAAAGTGCAAAATTATAAGTGCTTTATAATAAGGATAATAAGGATAATAAGTGCATTATCCTTAGCAACCTAGTCCAATTTAGAAAATCACTGTTCATCATCTGAATTGGATATAATTCACGTCATACCATAAATTGGTTTTCTTGGTCAGTTTTTGCAGGTCGCATCCCATACTAGTAACCAAAGAAGTCCTTGCAAGGAAGTCGAATACTACAAGTTGCAACATGTAGATATCTCTCTACAGCTTTACAGAATTTTGAAATCAGTTTAGGTATGGTCAGAGTTGAATTCAGATGAGTTTAACCTACCACAGGGTAAACAGAAACAGGAGCAGAAGGAGGCAACTGTGTAAAAAACTGGTCCTTATAGTATATAACAAGCATAGCAACAGCACAAATAGGAATCTGGATTGCAGCAACAGCCCTGTAAGAGCTATTTGAAACCTATGTGGCTGCCAGATAGAGAGATTAAAACTCTGTACTCAGTCATACAGGAGAACAAAAAACAAAGAGCAGATATTTTCCTCTGTGTATTCTCCTTGGTGCTTCTTATATGGTGATAGGATTTTAAGGTTACCATGTGAACCTGCCTTTTCCAGTTACTGAAGGCAACAAAGAAGCAAGATGCTTGATGGTCCACCATGATCAGATCAATTATTACAAATCTCTGTAATATTTCCTTGCCATAAATTTTGCAAGGTGAATGTTTCTCTTGGTTTAAACAATTAATTGCTAATTTTTAGTGTCTCTGTCCTTGATGAAAATTCAGCAGTGATCCTTTGAAATGCATGACTCATTTTTTTTAGAGCTCTTTCACTTTGAAAAAGATTTAAAGGGAAAATAATTTAACACAGTGATTAATTGATTTAAAAAAATAAGTTATATTTACTTAAAATCTTCTGGCAAAAAAAAAATGTGACTAATAATCAACATCATCTCTTCAGTTCTGACTGGAATTTCTGACTGGGATGTCTGCTAGCGGGCAGCACTAACCCACCTGAAGCTGAAAGCAGACATCCAAAATTTAAAAAGTCAACATGGCAGTAGTAAAAATATATGCATTTTACATATGGGTTTTTCAGGTTTATCAACATTACTGCTGTAAGATTAGTACAAATCTACAGTTTATATGAAAGGAAAAGTAGGTGTGAAATCTTTAAAGACAGATATTAGGTGTGTTGCCTTAGAATATTATTCCATAAATTTAAGAAATGTTTTTATTGCAGACCCACCAAACAGGGCAAGGTAGAATGAGATGAAACTGAAAAATATATCCTATTCTAGTGGCTATTGAAGATATTGTATGAGGACTATTTAGGAATTTGTTCTTTTGAAAGCTGGAAGTTAAAAAAAACAAACAAAAAAAAAAGGTGAATAAAATAGACTGTCAGAGTTCATCTCATGTAAATTTTTTATTCATGTCTTCTAGGTCTGAGTGTCAAAGCATGGCAGTTGTCAAGGAAAGGAATATCTTGCTTTGTTAAGGCTATATCTTGGACACTTCAAATGAAAGCTAGAACCACAGGGTTGTGTAAGAAGCAGTTGAAGTCCATTCAACTTCAGAACTGGTTAGAAATTTTCCAGGAAACAACTTCTCATCTGACAGCAGTGATACTACTTTTTGCAAAGGTTCGACAGAAGCAGGTCCCAGGCCCACCAGGAAAGTCTGAAGCTCTTGCTTCATACATGGTGAAGAACACCCAAGTTCAGAACGTTACATGTCTTAATGCAGGAAAGTGTTGAAATATGGAAGACTATATTTGTGTCCTGATGGAAATGTCACTACTCCTTTTCCTCTGCTGATGTTATTTCTATTAGTGTCGCCAATTTTTCACAGGAACTGGGACAAATCAGTTTTAGAATCCACATTATCTGTGGAAGGAAGAAAAAGCAGCTCTGACGCAATATTGAAATTATACTGAGCTTGGGTTAAAAAGACATAAGCATTAATGATAACCAATTTCATGTGGAAAGACGATTGGGACCTTCTAGAAGAAGAGCCTAACCAATTCTGGAAAAATACACAAAAAAATAGTTTTTAGCTATTCTATAACATATTCTGTGGTAAATTAGTTTCATTAACATATTTGTGTAGTAACCTGTTAGCCTATGAAGCAAGAGGTAATTTCAAATTTACTGACCCATTATCTTCCTACTTTTAGTTCTATTTTTCTCTAGGAGATAATAACCACAATATTGCATAGGAGCAAATGTACAAGAAAAAACTCTATTTTAGGTCATTTGGTTTCTATTTTAAATGTTAATTTTTGAGGGTTTTTTACATTATTAAATCAGCACTTTACCACCAAAATAAATGGTGCTTGAAAGTTCAATTTCTAAAACTCACTGCAATTAGTTGAACAGTAACATAGGTTTTACTATCAGTTCTTTGAATTTTCCATATAAAATCAACTTAATGCCTGCTAAAGGAAAACAGAGCATTTATGCATCAGAAGGAAATAGCCTCTGGGAAAATGTTATTCATATTTCACCACGTGTCCTACTATTACTCGGTTCATTAAAAGTGAAGAAAATAAATCTCATCTTTCCATTTTCCTAACATACTCTTCAGAAATGAGGCATGCAGTTTTCTGTTTTGTCTCAGAAAGGTCATTTTATTTTAAAGTTGTTTTTTTCTTAGGTGCTTGAAAATAGTTTTGACTAAGAAATCATTTCAGATGAAAAATTAGAATAAAAATAACATTCTTTTTACAATTCACAGAATTCTGTTGAAATTTTAGCTTGCATTCCAGTTGGCAGATTCCTGAAGTACTGGAAAATTCAATAGCTTGTTTGAGAAATGTATAAGCTAAAATTAAAATTAGAGCTCATAATGGACAGAAATAAAATAGACCTGCAGAAGAAACACAAAAACTCAGGTGATATTCTTTCAGTCATTCTGTAGGACCTAATCTAACCTCTAAGGAATACGTAGAGGTTTACACAATCACATTTCATTTGTGTATGCAATGAAAAGTCAAGATGCCTTCCTACCAAGTGAATGTAATTAACTGGAGTAGATTTCTAGAAAAGTTTCGCTTTGAGAGAAAGAAAATATCTCTTTTTCTATTCCAGACTAGCTTCTTAAAAACTCAGATGTCACCAACACATCGAAGTGGCAGAGTCCCACCAGACTGAGTGACCAAGCAGCAGAGATTTACCTACTCTTCCCATCCCCAGAGGTAAGGGGGCACTGAGCCTGCTCCTCCATCCCTAGAGTCTCCTACAGAGAGGAGTTGTTTGGCTGTTCCTCCATCTTTGCTCTTCTTATTTTCTACCTATCTTTTCTCTATTCTGCAAAGTTAACAGCTAAACCAAAAAACAAACAAAATAGTAAAAAAAATCATTTTGCAGATAGCCTGCAATTCTCAATAAGAAAATCATAGTGTGTTTTTGAGAGGGCAAATAAGGCAGAGTCCTTTGAGAGTCATCTATTAAATAATTGGTTTCTTTTACAGTTCTTTGATAAAGATAGAGGATGATTTGCAGTAGCCATTCTTCTGGATCAGTAAAAGCAGAAATTACAAACAAAACCTAATACTACACTTAGAGAATCTCAATTGAAAGAATCATAGACAGTCTGTTAGGGGAAATAAAGACTGGAGACAAAAAATGGCTAGAAGGCTAGCCAGTAAGAGAGGGTTTTCTTACATCTATTATGTATGTATATATATTTCTGAATCTGGAAATGAAAGTTGACATATTCTTACCATGTGGGTTAAAGAGAGAATTTAAGTCACCATCAGGAAAGTACAATGGCATCTGCACTGGGTGTCTCGAGTTCATGTAACTTGTAGCACAAAGAGTTGTCTGAAGAAATAGCTAACTCATTGGTAATTTTTAATTACCTTCAGTCACTTGGCAGTTTCAAAGACTATAAATCTACTAAAGTTACAGCAATATTGATAAAGGCCAGTAAGATCATTCATAGTTACCACAGGTTGTATCTAGTTTTTCATCAGTCCACGGAGAGATGATAGGAAAATTGACAGATTTTTTATTATGTATAGAACTTCTCAACAAATATTTTAATAATGCTCATTAGCAGGATTTTAAAGAACAGAGATACTATCAAAGAAAATTGTTTTCATTCTTTGATAAGACACAAATTTTTTTTTCAATAAAGGTGATCAATAAATAGTCTAGAAGTGGCAAAAGGATTTTTTATGCCACTACTGTGGCATTCTGGTTAAAAGAGTACACCATACAATCACAATAAGGCATAAATGAATGAACATTTTCACTCATTTATTGAATGGATAAGGCACAGAAAGAACATGTCAGTGGCACGTCAGCATTATATGAGGGCTTGTAAGTACTTCAGGGACTGACTTTGTCCTGTGGATTGAATTCAACGTCTGCACTAATGAAACTGAGAAAAAGAAGAAATCACACAGTAAGTACACATTTATGGTTGACAGGGTTATTCTTATAAAATATAATTTAAAATTGATCAATTAAAATGAAAAAATAATGTAAGCCTTCCTGGCTTTTAGACCTGTTGGAGCGAGTATAGAGAAGATTCACAAAGACGGTCAGAGGGCTGGAGCACCTTCCCTGTGAAGACAGGCTGAGACAATTGGGGTTGTTCAGCCTGGAGAAGAGAAGGTTCTGGGAAGACCTTAGACCAGTCTTCCAGTACCTAAAGGGGACCAAACGAGAGGTGGAGAGAAACTTCTTCCAAGGGCAGCTAGCAATAGGACAAGGAGGAATAGCTTTAACCTGAGAGCAGATTTAAGTTGGATATAGGGAAGAAATTCTTTACTGTGAGTGTGGTGGGGCCCTGAAGCAGGTTCCCCAGGGAAGCTGTGGATGCCCCATCCCTGGAAGTGTTTAAGGCCTGGTTGGATGGGGCTCTGAGCAACCCATTCTAGTGAATGGCACTCATGGGACTGGAACTAGATGATCTTTAAGGTCCCTTCCAACCCAAACTATTCTATGATTCTATCATTCTTTAGGCTCTAGTCTAGGGTTCAGTTTTACTCAGTAAAATGTGCAAACATGATTCTGCAGGATATATATCTATATAGGAAAGCACGATATCTCTAACACAACAGTGTTTAGGCTGACATTAAAACACTCTATGCATTCCATAATAGATATTGTATTTATATTTATTAAAATTACATTTAGAAATACCTATGCATGTGTATGTTTATATGATTATTAAATGTTTATATGATTATATGATTATTTAGCTCTCATGCATAATTAATTAAACTACTCAATGTGAAATGAATTTCTAATATGGGAGACTGATGTATAAGAAAAAGTGCTGCATTGAAATCAAATCAAGACATGTTCAAAGGAGAAGTAAAGCACGATTTCTTAACAGAGAGATTAATTTCTCTACTGAATCAAAACACCATGACAAGTACAATTTTATGTCTTCAGACCAAGACCAAATGCCATTAGAAAAGATTTACTTCAGTTAAATGGGAGTTAATGGAGTTTGGTGCAGGTGAAATGCAACTGTCTGATATATGGCAGGTCAGACTAGATGATCTAATGGTCTTTGCAGTAACTCAAATGGAAAAAAATAAAACTCCTGTGACATACAGGTGATTTTGATAAAATCCACTACATATATATATATTATATAAAATCTAAAAGGGTAGCATACAGTTAACTGTAACTATGACATAACCACACACTGATAGTGGAGTCAATGTTCTCATAGAATAAACTAAAAAAAAACAAGGCACAGCCCTAAGCAGTGACATGATATATTGCTTAATTACCAGCACAGCTGCTGTCATGGTTTAACTGTTTGGTATTGTTATAACCTATTTAAAACAGTGCCAGGTTCCATTCAAGAGGATTGTGTGACCAGCACTGTTCCGAAAAGGGAACGTTATGACTGCAGCCACAGTCTTTCCATAAAAAAATTGTTTTAGTTGGTAGAAGTAAGTCATGTACTGTCATCTGGCCTTGGGGGTTTTTAGTACTATAACCAAGCTTGGCTTTTGATTTTATCTGAGACTCAGAGCTGAATGGGAAAAAGTTATTGCTCACCAATGGTCCTATTAATTGCAGCCTCCAATGTTCATCACTGAGGTAATGTCTCTTCCAGATGACCACATCAAGCATTTTGCTTTTAGGTAACTGACGAAGTTTAGTCAAATTGGGCAAATCAGAGCTGATGTGCTGGCCTTTTGTATCTGCTATCAGGAAAGACAGTAAATCATGAGCACTGTTAATCTACCAAGAGCTGATTTTATAACTCAACATATCTTGATTTTACTTACCTGATTTGTATGCATGTAGCTGTAATTTCTTATATAATTCTGAATACTGAATGAGGAAAAACTCAAACTACAGAAATTACTCACAGAAATTTGTCCTCACGCTCTTTCAGGAGGCATCCATGGAGGTAATTTCCATAGAGATACTGTTAAAGTGTCAGAGAGGTGAGTTTACAGAACAAATCTAAAATTCTTCATCTCCTTCCTCGTTTTTATGCAATAAAACTGAGTTTAGATTAGAGATGAATTTGAAACGCTTGTCTGCCTGGCTGTAATCTCAGCCCAAATAACCCACTCCTCTGACAGAATGGCTTAATCATCAGTGGGATGAATTCTTGGTTCCATGTGTTGGAGCTGCACACCCGCATGTGCAGTACATATCCTGCACATTGACTTGCCCAGGAATGCACAAAGCTCAGTAGTGTCTTGCAGGGGAAAGCTGAGCATAAGAAAGACTTGGCACAAATCTTCAGAGCATTTGCCCTGATTTCAGCTGGGATAGAGCTAATTTTCTTCTTAGTAACTGCTACAGTTACGAGTTTTGAATTTAGTATAAGAAGTTGATAACACACTGATGTTTTGTTTGCTTTTAAGTAGGTCTTATCCTAAGTCAAGAACTTTTCCATTTTCCATGTTCTGCCAGTTATAAGGTGCACAAGAAGCCATGAGGGAATGTGGACAAGACAGTACTGGCCAAAGGGGTATTCCATACCATAGAATATCAAACTCAGTATATAAAATAGTTGGACTTGGCTGGGAGGGGTTATTGCTGCTCAGGGATGGGCTGGACATTGACCAGTGGGTCCTGTGCAACTGGATTTTACATCACTTGTTTCTTTTGTATTTTATTCCTCTCTCCCTGCTTTTCATTACAATCATTATTTTTGCATTATTATTATTATTATATTTTATTTTGTTTCCATTATTATACTGTTCTTTTCTCAACCCACAAGATTTACTTTATTTTGCCAATTCTCTTCATTATTTTTGCATTATTATTATTATTATATTTTATTTTGTTTCAATTATTATACTGTTCTTTTCTCAACCCACAAGATTTACTTTATTTTGCCAATTCTCTTCCTCAAAAAGAGAGTAGAGAGTGGAGGGAGCAAATTGCTGCGTGATACTTATTTGCTGGCTGGGGTTAAACTATAACAGCAATATTTCCTGAGAGAAATGTGTACAACAAGTCTCTCTCACTCCCATCCAAGCGTGCTCACTATTGGGTAGGAAAGTGAAAACTTCTTTCTGTAACATTTCACATTTAGTTAGTTTTCTGATTTCTTATAAAGCTCTTTTCAGCTTAGTTGACTGGTTTGCATAACAAAAGAGAACATAAAATTAATTTCTACTTTATAATAGTTAACTGCCAATCCAGAATGATAATGGAAAAATCAAAAACATGTTACTTCGACATTCTAGTGAGAATTCATTTTCCCTATATCTGTGAAGTAAATTGAGTGGATGAGATAATAATTTAAACAATCTTAAAAACTCAGCATTTTAGAATAGGATGAAATGTTTAAAAATTAAATTTTATAGATGGAGCTGTGGGAGAATGTAATCCTTATCAGGAACATGTTAAAAATAAAGCACTTGAATATCTCTTGAAAAAAAATGACTCTTGGTTAAGAACCAGTAGCAGATGGAAACATTTATTCACTCAAGATATTACACAGTCAATCACGGAGACAGAGATGCTACTCAGACTGATGGGCTGTACATTAGCCTTAAATTAATAAAGATAGATTTAAACATTACTTTTTTTCTCCTGTTCAAAAATGCATTGTTGAGTTTAGAATCATGACCTTAGTTCAGTGACTCACAAAAAGTGTCTGAAAACATTGCAACTCTGCACTGTGCTTCTTTTTGGATAGCAGGGACAAACCATGGAGAGTAGTGATCAAACTGAGACAGAGTAGAGACAGCTGAAGTCACAGATCTGTGACCATAGATCAAGAAAACAGACGGGGATTTTTACTTGTTCTTGTTTTGTGGCAAAAGGGTAGTAGCCCTGAACTGCCCATAAGCAGTTGTGAAGATACTTAAGGCTGCCAGTTAATCTCTCCTTCTCTTACATTATGGAGGAAGGAGAGGGAAGCGGAACCACAACAACCTTATAGCCTTTAAAATAGGGGTGCAAAAAGCCTCTGGAATCTTACATGCATTGTACCTTCTGCCAGGGACAGCATGAAACATCCAAAGCAGCTAGAAGTTTAAGAAATTTCTTGGCATAGAAAACACAACATGGAAAGAGCAACAGAATACTTTGACTGCAGTATTTTCTCACTTTAGTTTTTGTAGTATGATTTTTAAAAGTATTCAGAAAAATACCTACACTTAGACTGAGGTGGCCATCAGACTAACACCCTAACATGTCTATATGAAGCAAAACTTCCCTGAGTGAATGGACACACAGTATTGTTTTATTTTCTCTAAGTGCTTCAATCCATCATGCTGTGAAAATAACAAACAGAATAAAACGTATTTAGGACCAAAATGGAAAAAGCCCAAGAAAATCACAGGAACAAGGTTTGTAGTAAAAATCCATTCTAGTAAATTCTGGACTGTCTGTTGATATCTTAAATCGTGAGACAATGCTGGGTACAAATTACAGTTTTGAGACATATATCAAACTACTGAAAATTACAGTATTTTAACAGCAGTTCAGTAGGAACAGAAAAGATATAGCTTAGACAGGTTTGAGAGATTATCTTCTCTGAGCTGGTTGCTCCCAGACTTGATTTTATAAAAGCAGAAGCTATGTCATGCAGTAAAAATGAGTGTGGTTTCAGATTGCAAGTATAATGTCCATGGATGAAGAATGAGAAGGAAACAGGCTTTCTCAGAAAACAACTGGGCCAGTGGGATTTAGATACTATAGTCCTAAGGAACATTCTGTTGAGTGCACTTGTGAATAAAGGTAAGTTTTAGGTTGTGTTTCAATGCATTCCTGAATAAGGAACATTTTACTTCACACAGACTCACTGCTACCGTAGTATAAATTTTAGAATGCTATTATAAAGGGTTCTACTTGTTATAAGAATGCCAGTGATTGTGTGCAGGATTGGAATCATGCAAGTCTATATAAATATTTACAGAAGAATGTCTTTATCTTAATAAATAAAAACAAAAACAAAAACAAAAAACCAAACAAACAAAACCACAACAACCCATAGATGATTGATTTTACATATAGAACAGACTGATTTTAATCCCATCTGGATATATTTGCAAAATTAGGAATTAAAAATACATCTGCTGAGAATCACTTTCTGAATTTCTTGGCAGTCATTCACTGTTAAAATATTTTCTTTACATGGAGTTTACCAATGTTACTCTTTATAGAGTATTTATTTTTTACCTTTTCACTGACACTTTTTTCCAGACAGGTTTCCTGCTAGCAGAGGAGGAGCACTAGGTAAATGTTAACTGTAGAGTATTCATTGACTATTTTATTGTGACTGTACTCATCAACAGGATTAATGCAGAAAATTTGAATCACCTTCATTGTAGAGAATGAAGTTTAAGCAATTCAATAAACACTAACTATTAATAACTCACAACTTTGAGCTTCTCATCATCATTATATAATGTCCACATTATCATATAAAATATCCCCCTAAACTCTTTTTTTTTCCCCTAACTTTCAATTTTATTCAAAGATAACAAAAGCTTGCACTTTGTGACTTGAAAAGCGATTTCCACTGTGATGCTCTTTTTGGTTGCCTGGGATATGCTTTTCCAGATTCAAGTCCTTCTGAAGAAACACTGATTTAATAATTAAAAATCACGATTTTTGCTACATTATGATAATGATTTATCTAGGAAACCTGATTTTTAATGTCTCTTTAAATGGAGATAAATGCTTTTTGCTAGATTCAGACTGAATATTGAAGTATTGCAAATATGCATGCAATATAAATAATTCTTAGAGAATAGCCTTTTCCCAATGGCTATTTGAATTATTAGATGCTAACCAAGATAGGATCCTGTTTTCTACATTATTTTCTAAGCAGAGAAACTCTGAGCACACACACTTATATACTTGCATTTCATAATTGCGGTGTTCACCCGTGTAAGTTTTAAATATTTTGATCTATAAAATTGATACATAGATATATATTTACAAAAAGAGGTTTTTTTATATATATATGAAAGTCATGATGTAGAGAGTATGATCTATACCCACCTATGGGATTCTGGGTTTATCCCATGTCATTTAGCCTAAGACACATAATGTTGCAAGTTAATGATTTCTGTAATCAATAAGAGATGACGATTCAGCTGTTTAGGTCTCTACCTTACCATCTGGAAAACATTCTGCTTCATGGGATCATCATTGAGTATCATTATTGTTTTAAATTTTAGGACATTCTTTCCTGTAGAAAATGTGGGACTTTGATCTTTAGTTCCAGCTTCACTTGGGTCAGTCAATAGGCTCAGGACTGCTCTGCAGGGCTCTTCAGAATGGGTGCCTTAACAGACTGTCTGGGCTACTCTGACTTCAGCAACTTTTTCCTCTGTGCTTTCTGCTGAGAACTCTTACCTTTAGCAAAAATAGGAAGATAATGAACTTATTCTCTTAACTGAGCAACATCAAATAGAATTCTAACTAAGATGGGATATATTCATATCTAAGGACTGCTAGAATTTGGAGAGCAGCTTGGCAATGGCTGCTCAATTACAGGTTTCAACAATGGAAATGCATCCAGAAGATGAAGGCACACCTAACTCTGGGCAACATATAAAGTTCCTCATTTCTATTCATTTAGTTTTGTCTGGATGAGTTATTGTTTCTATCTGCTCATATCCCAATTCTTCTTCGTGTCCACCTCCTGCAAGACATCTTTTAAATTCACTGTACCCCTGCCCTTCTAAGCCTTTTGTAAGAGTTGACTAGGAGGATTGTATCAATATTGCCAAACTAGTGTCCATAAATCATGAGTCAGACCAAATCTTTAAAAATTTGTAGTAAACCCCAATAGTTTTAATATTTTATTTGATTTTAGGGCAATAGGAAGTCCCTACAATTTTTGTAAATTCTGTAAAGTTACATGACTCCAGAAGCTGGGACTTTAAGGAAAGTATTCCCAGGCTTGGATACCCCAATTAGAGACAGAGATACTGTTATCTCTGCAGTTCCTGTACAGTTACTTTAATCACATATTCTACTTCATCTAGTGAGAGAGCAAATCAACACCTTTGAATTTAAAAAAAAGGATCAGAAATTCTGCCTATGCACAAATAAAGTCAGCTTTTTTGGGGCATAAGACAAATGCTTATACTACAAGAAACAAGTGATAATATATCATGCTGGCTATCCAGTCAGAAGGAAGTCTTAGTAAAAAGGTCAGAGTATATAAAAACATCACAGTAATACAAATCAAAGCAGGCAAGGAAAGACTTTACAAGTTCTTTTTTCAGAGAAGTCTGGGGAAAAGAGATAGAGAAGTAAAAGCATATTGAAAAGTGCTGCATTTCAACCAAATTTTTAACATCAGGGTAATTACTTCATACTTTTCTATCAAGAGCTAGAATGTAGGTGGATATACATAATTAATGAAAATAATAATTTAGAAGTGAGATATTTTTCATCTGTTGAACACCTTAATATGTCTTTTATCAAAGCAGCAGAGGGTTTGATAGTATGTGAAATGCCTTGACAATTCTGATATCTCTAAATCTGATTACAATTTATGCATCAATATAATGAGTTTGGACTTGCAAAACTGGCATCATACGTCAAAAAATCATAGGACAATTGTCCTATAGATTAAAAGATTGATTTACATTGACAACATATTGATATAATGAACTACAGCTCTACTAAGACATAAAAATCCACAATTATAAAAGACTTTCTGTTACTATATATGTGTGAAAATATTTTCATGAATTTAACTTTAAAATCTCCTAAAAGACCCATGAAGCACACTGTCAGAAGAATTGCCTTTCTTCCTGAATAAATTAAAAGGAATGTTACTAACATTTGATTTTCTATAAATACCTATAAGCATTCAAACACAAATATTTGTATTTGTAGATTTGACTCATAGATTAGCAGCAATGCAGAGTCTACAAAACCTGTGATCGGGCTATTTATGCAGGCAGGTGCAGACAAACGAAATCCCTTGACTACATTTTATAGCATGTGCAGATGTAGGATATAACCACAGTGAATAAAACAATTAATGAACACAACTTTGTAGTCAATTTAGAAGAATTAGCTTTCTTTATGGTTCTGGAGCAGTTACCCACAGGACCATACAAATAATGATATAGCTCATTTTCAAGCAAAGTTCACCCTAAAACAAGTTTCTGAATTATAAGTCTTAACAACGTTTCTAGGCCTTTGGAGCAACTACTCTCACTGCAGAAATAAGGTAATACTAATTTTTTGTCATATTGGATATATTGGATATATATGCCAAACTTTCAATACGAATAGTTTCGTATGAAACTGTTTCCCAAGTGGTAAAAAAAAAAAAAAAGAAAAAAAAAAAGAAAAAAAATCTTAGCAAACACTAATTAGTACTTTAGTCTTTAGCTTTTTATTTCTTAATATGAATGGCCTTGTCCTGAAAAATACCTGTGCTATTGGCATTGTGACTTCTGCATCATTATCTCTGAATAATTTCTGTATCAGATGTACTTAGTTTAGAAATAAAATGGAGTGTTAATATTTGGCATCTTTTTGGTTGTGTTGTATTGTTTGGGTTTTTTCCTGACTGCTTTCTCTGCATTCCTTAGAAGGAACACAGTTTTCTAGGGTGGTTTTCATGTCACTTATCAGTGCTGGATATAAATGTTCTGCAGAACAAATGAGGTCTTACCTATATCCATGCTACCCTAAATTCCAAATCAACCTCTCTGTGGATAGCATTATAAACCTATTTCCCTCAACAGAATTGCACAGGTGTATCCTGCTGAACGCTATTGAACAGGTCTGTTGATGATATACAAGATGGAACAAAATTTGCAGCTTAGTATTTCCTAGTTGTGCTGGCTGTGCAGGACAGAAAGCTCATTTATGTTACTGACACAGGCAACTATTACAGAATGTACAGAGAAAGGAGATCTGCTGAATAAAATGGTGTTGTTTGGTAGGAGAAAGGGTTCAAACTAGAGCTATGTTTTATGGTCTTTTGTACTAATACTGTAATCACAATAGTTTTTCTTCTGACATGGTAGAACAGGGTCAGATGTCAACAAGAAAAAATTGCTACAAATGAGAACTTCATAACCTTGGAGAGAGGTAATAAAATGTTATGACTTTCTCATTGGCTGCATCTACAGAAAAGAAGTATATAAGTCAGTTATAGATGACCTTGTTTTGGAGTGATCCTTGCAGTCATTATACTCCAATTCTTATTTCAAAAGATACTTCAAAATATTTTTCATGAGATTCTTAAGATTTTTCTGCTGTCATTTATTTGACCCTTCAAATTTCTGAATTTTTGGTGTTGCTTGGTGTGTTCCCTTGCAGAGAGGAAATTACTGTTGTAGCTTGTAATATGCTCACCAACTTTTGCCACATAAGATACTCCTGAGAATGTTTAGTACACTCAGAAGAATGAGAAAAAGAAAAAAAAACACCGCTGGAAAAAACTCTCTTATTTAGTTAGAAAAAGGAAAAATACTGAAGATATTTTGCTTTAAAATTAGTATGCCCTTCCTATATTGGTTTGGGGTTGATCTTTCTCTTCCTGAATCAGGCTCTTCCTTTCCAGATAAAAAATCCACCCTGAATTCTTCTTTCTAAATTTGTTCAACCTTTATGTCTATTTGATCTTCTCTTTTATATTTGGAATTTTACATTACACAGCTGTAATTATGCGTAGGGAAAAAAAAAAAAGAAAAAAAGACAACAAAAGAACAGTGTCATTTGAAACACCCAAATAAAAATAAACCAGTCCAAAAACCTCACTTTAGCATCTAACAGCATATAGTTCCTTAGTGCTCATGTAGTGCTTAGACGGTTGTATGTGTAAAATTTAATTAAAGTTCACTATTTGCATTGACATTTTCAGATCTTTTTGGTAAAACCACTATACTCAAAACCTATGTCCATATAAAATTTTCCAATATCCTTCTACAAATGAAAGTTATTGCTTTGGGACCCTTTCCACAGAACAAAATATCTGATAATAAGCAAGTATTTACAAAACTCTCTATCCTAAACTTAGCACAAAAACAATACAAGGAATTGCTGAATCATCTCAGTTGATCCCAAGTACATAAAATATAATGAGTTAACCTGGCTTTATTTCACTCCATGTTTGCTGACTAATCTGTCTATAACAGAAACATGAACCTGTAGTCCTTTGCTTCATTGTCTTGAGACTTTCCATTGCTTCACTAATTTCTGAAAGATTTTGTTTATTAAGATCAAAGCAGAGAGCAGCCAACAACTGCCTGGAAAGGAGTCCCTCCCCTCACTGCAGCATATAGCCACTGCTGCTTTGCACAAGGACAGCATATTCCAGATCTTTCTGTGAAAATGAGAAAAAGACAATATCTTTGGTTCCTGAAGGCTTTCAGGACTACCATTTTTTAGGATACTTGAAAATAAAAGACAAAATTTGCATACTTGTGTATAATTTCTTCTGCTGTCTTGCCAGAACAGCACCTTTTTTTTTTCAGGTTCTTGAAGGTTGCTACAAACTAGAATTTTAATCTAGTCTTTTATTTTACTACATTGACCCACATTCTAATTGTTTGCCTGCAAATCTGTCATACAACCACCTTCTTCCACCCCCCCAAAACTGCACATTTTCTAGAAGGACTTCACAGCTAAATGCATGACACCTGATCCCCAGGTGTATGGATGAAACTCAGGGATCTCTCACCCAGAAAATCGCACAGCTGACCAGTCCAGACCAATGCATGTGTCAGTTAATGAAGCTCTTGTGCAGTTTCAGAGCACTGCATGGCATGGCATGACAAGGGAGTGGAGTTTATCTGTGTATATCTATGCTGCATCTGAGGCATGATTGCAGCCTAGGAAACGTCTAGTACCTTAGTCAAAGGCCTAATTGATCTATCTTCTGCACAAGCCCGATAGATCAGGTAGAATCAAGTATACATGTGTCCAGTCCAGTAGCTGGTACTGTGGTTCCTGCACTTCCTTAACACAGCATAATCACTTAGCTTTTGAGTTTATCCAGTGACAAGAGTAGAAACCACATGGGTTATGGTTGTGCTTAACCTGTTTTCTGGATGGTATCATTATAAATGGTTGATTGTATGCATCTTTTTTCCTCCCTTCTCCTCTCCTCTGTTGGTTTTGCTGTTACTCACTATTCACCTTATCCATTTACATATACACACACGCACCACTATTTTTCTTATGGACTTGTAATGTACAGATTACTGTTTCATGAGTTTCCCAACCATTATCTTGGACTTTTATGCAGTTAAATAGGAGATTAATATTGCATTGACTGCATTAAAGTTAATAATCCATTCAGTTACCAGATATGACACATCTGAAGTTGAGCTAATTCTCTGTCTCATTAAGCAGCGTAGGGAATACTATAGCCATCCCACACTTGTCTTTCCTTTTAAAATTATACAGTTGAAGAACCCACACTTATTCAGTGAATTAAGATTCTAAAAATTTATCTAAGCTCAGTTATCTTTTACAGGTGTCTGCATCAAAGGCTAGGAAGCAGTTTCTCTGTGGATTATCATGTTAGTGATATTTGTCTCAATACACCTTAAAGGAGAATAATTTTTTTTTTTAACTTGGAGGAGGATTATAGAAAACATCCCTTCACTGTTTTATTCCTGATTCTTTAAATAACGAATAAAATGAATATTACACAGTCCTGCTAGCTGTCCATCCATAGTATGTGTGTATTTATGTGAGAGTGAGTAAGTGTAAGAAGATACCTGAAGGATTAATTTCCGTTCATTTATATTTATAACTGTATTTTATGGCTGTGCAAACAGTTCACATTGGAAGACTTTCAGTGGAAAATTGGGCTTTTGACCAAATCTATTTTCTTTTCTTAGCAAAAACTATGTGCATTCCATAGAAAATTGCTTTGCTTTGTTTTGTTTTGTTGTTTTTTTTTTTTTTTTTTTTCATTTTCCTTAATGACTAGAGGCCTGAAAACTAAATATTTCAATTTGGTTGTGTTCCTGTAAAAACACATAAAAGCCCAAGTGAGGATGTTTTTTTTCTTCTGCTAGGATTTGGACTCCGGGTCCACTAATATAATATGTCACAATCAAAAGTCATCGGGTAGGAGACTGTGGTACTTCATGAGAAGATATTGACCAAATGCAGATCTAGATTAATGAAAGTATATTTCTTCCTCCCAGTTAAAAGTCCCATGGACCATACTTATTGCTTTAAACCAATCGAGTTTAGTACCAAAAGGAAAATGAGGACAAGTTAATATAAGCAAATATGCTAAACAATTTATAAACTCTTCTGAAAATATATATGTCTAGACAACAAATAATTAAACCTATACTTAAACCCATATGTTTGCTCTAGAAACTACTAACAATGACCAGTAAAATCTTGAGGCCTCCAAAGTTAAGTTCCATTGTCCAAGCAGCTCTGAGAGATGCTCATTCAACTTCACTGATAAAATTCACCATGCAAACAAGACTAACAGATACAAATATCTGATAGAAGATATAGATAGAAGATATCTGATACAAATACAGATAGAAGACACTACAGTATTGGTTTCATTGTTCGTTTTTTGTTGACCTACTCATCAAAACGCATATCACAGAGGACCATGCATAAGTTAGAATGCAACTGAGAATAGCAGTCTCTATGATGAAGTGCATCTGCAGTGCATGAGTCTTCTCTTAAGAGTGGCCAATGTTTTATCATCAAAATATGAACACAAACACAACATGTGCAGCAGTGCAAAAGTCACTGTGATGAGCCACATTTGTTACGGGAAATGTGACAACCCATTCACAAGCATGTAACATTCTCTAGCTCCCCACAAAGAATGTCTCCATGAAGTCAATACAGGTTTTAACTGAGGAATTAAAGAAAAAGACTTAGCTAGTAGGAGTCTTTCTTTTGGCTGAAAGTTATGTGAGTAAGAGTAATAAAATTAAATCATCACTTCCAGGTGTTCCTAGAAGACTCCACTATGCTCCTCTCCTGGCTAAAATCAATGCCCACATATGCTCTCTTCTCATCTGTGCAACAGAATTGTAACCATCAACTTCTGATTATAGCAGCTGGAAGGTGCAGGACTAGAGCAATGATGGCTGGTTAAAATTTTTCTTTGAAAGTGCTTTCCACCAGCAATTGATTCATTAAAATGTTGGGTTTTTTTCCTTCTATAGCATAAAAAATTCTATAAAATATTTTTTCAAGAATTTTTGGATGCAGGATGAGAAACTTCAGAGAAGGGCCTGAACACTTAATAGTCCTATGGTTAAAACATGTTAATTAGATGTTGTTAATTTTGATCAAAGTTCCTGAACTACTTTTTAGCTTGCGTGACAAAAAATTCCCCTCCACCCTCTTCCATCACCAATGGAGTGCGAAGGAAAACCCCAATATTCCCCTGTTCTTCTGAAGCTTCACAGGAGATATCATGCTGTCAAAATGTCATCCCCCCAGCCCCAAAGACCTGATGGCAAAGGGAACCTCAGTGTCCCAGTTAGAGACAAGAGATCCCACTCCAGCCCCATAGCTGTCTTGGAGCAGCCTCAGTCCCGTATGCCTGGGAGCCACCCAGTGCCAGGAGTCAATGAGATGACTTTCTGGGTGACCCCACAGACCATGGATACTGTTCAGGGTATAAGGTTTCCTGCGGGGTATAGGGTAGAGTATTTGGGTACTGCAAAGGGTAGGGTAGGCAATAAAAGTAGGAAAAAGCATAGATTGGAGTGGCTTGGGGAGTAACAAGAATGGGAAAAGAGAGACAAAAAGGAAGAAATGGTCTGCTTTTTTGTAACAGGCATAGGTCAGGAAGCTTGTCTGGCCATGCCTGCACCTGGCCAGTGTAGTCTGAAGTCTATTTCTACAGTTTTCCTGGATGTGGGTCTCTCTGGACTGTCTGGCTGTATATATAGGGATCGACCAGGAGTGAGAGTCCTGTGTCCGCAGTGCCAGCCTGGCCAGCAACAAGTTGGACTAACTGGCAAAGAGGGAATGTGGCCTGGGGTCCAGAGAGAGCTGCTGGCAGCGGGACACCTTGAGAAATGGTGCACTAGGAGCAGGGGTGTGGCCAGCTGCTGGAGAGACCTGGGGTCTGTGTGTGTGTGTTTGTGCACATGCATGTGCCTATCTACGGTACGTGATCAGCCTCAAGTCAGACCAGCAGGCACTGGGGACCTGCAGCAGCCTTGCTCCTCCTGGACTTCCAGATTTGGCATCTCCTAACAATTTCTGTTTCTGCCAAACAACTTTATCCCAGTGAGTGCTCCAGTCACAGGGCTACTGACTCTTCCTTGGAACAAAAATCTGTACGTTTCCTACATTTGCAAGCTAATAAGCCTGTTTGCTCTAATGAGTATTTAGACCCTAAGGCTCAAACATTTACCACTTAATTGTGATATTTTCTTTGTCTTGTTGTCTCTATATAGAGCCTATTTTTGGCACACTAGTTGTTCTTGAGACCTGGCAATTAGGCTTTAATTCCTGAAATATTAGACAGCCTAGATTTATTTTAATGGCCCCTACTTTAAGACATGCATTTATTTTTAGTAATGCAAGTTATTCTTCCCTTATTCTGTGGAAGAGAACAAATTTTCATTTTACATATTATCCTTCAATACAAACCTTCAATGCCCTGAAATCTACTTTCTTTAAATCAGGGTACAACAGCTTATAGAAGCCCAGATTCATCCCACATACAGCTAATTGCTTACGCATTGTTGAAGCCTTGTTGCCATAGCAACTACTGCCTATACGGAAATGATTTTCAACTTGTGATCCAAGCAACCCATGTATCCATGGTCAGCTCTTGAAAGGTCTGACAACTAAGAAAAGCACATTTATTGTCTGCAGGTTTAAATAAGATGAAACTCAGTCCATGTCTGTATTAGAAGAGTCAGGATAGTAAGTCCAAAAACTGGTGAGTGAGGATCAATAAAAGTTTCACAGTCAATAGGTGAGGGTAGATTAAAAAGGCAAGACAACCCACCACCTGAATTACTGTCTGGAAGCATCTGTTACTTTCCAGCTATGACTAAGGGAACTACGTGTGAGCAGGCTTCTGATGTAGATATCTTAAAATAGCACCTAAAGTTAGTTGGGCTGAATAATGTTCTACACTTCTATGGGGACTTTGTGGTACTCCCTAGTTAACTCAGAAAAAGGCAGTTTTTTAAAACATGTTCCACACATAAAAAGGACTCTTCCTTTAATTTTTTGTTATAGTCTGCAAGGGTAAACAAGAGACATGTATGATATACCTGTAGTATTCAAATATCTTGATTCTCTTCCATCACAGAGAAGAGTGATAAAAAGCTCATTTCGACTTTATTTCAAGAATCTATTTGCCTTGGGGGAAAAAGAGACATTCATAAGGCATTAGTGTACAGGTCTCATTCATTCTTTCCTGCAGTGCTCAGTAGCCTGGATTGTGATGCAGCACAAGAGTAAGGAATGTAGGTAACACCAATATATGGCATATGCTATTTCCAGTAATGAGGACAATTTTTATGATCTCTCTCTTCATTTTATGACATATTTACTACCTGAAATAATCAACATCACCCTAATAGTATTCTCTTTTAAATAGCTTTAATTTGTTTGATTCAAACAATACTTTGAGGCTCGTTATAATGCAACAAATTAAGAATGCCACACAATCTTAATGACTTAAGAAAAGGAGGCCTGTAGCAGGTTGTTTAAAACTGTGTCTTTCTTTTAAGTAATTACCCAGATAAATGTACTGAGCAGTAAACAAACTCTAAAAATCCTAAAATGAAAGCCAATTACAGCAAATAACAAATCAAAATTAGCTTCTTGAAACTGAAATTCTTTCTTAAGAAAGCATTATTTCCAGAAAGTATTAATTAGAAAGCATTATTTCTGTCAATGATGAGTCTTGTAGGGATAGGTGTTTCACAAAGTAATTTTTATACTACAAGTGTTGGTAAAGCTGTTATGATTTGTCTTCCATAAACTCAATGCATGGGTTAAGCGTTTCATGCCTTTTGAGTGCATTTATTTCCATTATCCCCACCTGACAATTGTATGTGAGTGAGCATAAAATTCATTTGAGGTGTTTGGACTTGGGATCTCAAAATCCCAAAAGTCTCAGAAGTCCCTTTTGAAAACCTAAGCTCTGGATTTTTCATTAATGAATCATCCTTTAGATTTTAGATATAAATACATAAATACATAAATACATTCCACTTAAAAAAAAAAAAAAGACAGATTTACATGTTACAGATCTGTAATAATAAGTTTGGAAGAAATTGCCTTCTTTGCATTGTTTATGACATCTGTCTCTACATTTATTTTCTTTGATGTCCTTCTTTTCACATTTTCTTCTAAACAGAATACTTTTGCAGCTTTTATTTTTTTTTTTGAAAAGTTTACAGTCTCTTTCAATATGACAGCTGAAGACAATTTTTGTTTCTTAGCTGCAACAGGTAAGCTCTTATCATCCTGGTTTTTATAGGCTGCTACTTTTTTATAAAATGAAAGAAGAAAGGGTAATATATTTGTGAAATGAAGATAGACATCTTGCTAGCTGACTCATCAAGTTTTGTAATACTTTATTTCATACATGGTGTTACCACTTGATTTTCCAATTCTTGTATTTCTGGAAATCACCTTGAGTGTGTGCAGGCATAAACTTCCTTCAGCTAACCCTTCACTATGACAAGATGCAAGAAGAATATTCACAGTAGGTAAATTCATCCAGCTGATATTTCTGCTTCTTCTAGCCCTGTCTAAAAATGGATTTGACTTGGTCACATCACATTACACAAGACAATAAGGATGGAATATGAGTATGATTCAGTCTTTGTCAAGACTGTGAGCTAATAGAGTTAATGCAAACTGTACATCTTCAAGAGCAAATGTGACAGTACCAAGAATCACAAATAGAAGAGAGTGTTGATTCTTCAATGTGCCATTTTTGGAGCTGTCAAGAAGATATGATTTTCTCTATCTAAATAGTCTTTTTCAAAACATTAATAAATACAAAGATTCCATGGTTTTCAGGCAGTTGTCAAACTATTTTGAAAATACAGGGCAACAGTACATTGTGTTTCAGCTTAATGAAGTATATGCTGCTGCTGTGAGAAAACTTGAGAGTGGTATAAGTGTAACACATTTCTTTCCCAATTTTACATTATTTTGATTACTAAAAGGCTCTCTACTTAGTGTTTAAATTTTAAAAAAATAATAAAACAAACAAACAAAAAAATCTCTAAATAGCCACAAAACTGGAAAAATCTCCACTTTCTTTGTCCATGTGAAGCATTGCTCTCACATCTGGTTAAATTAGAGGCAGAGGATTTTAACTGAAGTGTAAAACATCTCTAAGAATCTCATCTCGTACAGGCACAAGCCCTACAAAGACTGTTTGAAATTCAGACTCCAAAAGATATGTGAATCAATATGGGAGTATAAATATTTTATAATTTTCTTCTACTAGATTTTTTTTTTTTTTTGTGCTTCACAAACCGACATGCCATGTAATAACTAATTTTAGCAGAGTTTTACCACGAGAGGGCAGGAATGCTCATCAAACAGGTTTGCCACTGGTTGTTTCACCATTTCTTTCCGAGGAGGGTGACCCAATGTGCTTTCCCTCCGTCGGTATTCAGTGTCTAGGTATGTTCCCCGAGCACTTAACAACATGACAAAATGCTTTGACCCAACACACTGACCTGTCATTAGTACGACTGATTAATCCCCCAGGATGGTTGTGGGGCTCAGGGGCACAGCTGAACTGCAGCTGTGTGAGGCTCAGCGCAAAATCAGAGCTCCTCACTCTGGGCTGGCAAAGGGAAACAGCTGCGCCAAGGCATCAATCAGGCTTGCCAAGGCAGGCTGGCGGGTACACAGGGGTGAATCAGTGCCTGCTTTTCCTCCTTAAAGAGAGTAACAGGAGCAAGAATTAAGATCTTTAGAAAGTTTTTGTTATTATTATTATTCACCATTAGCAGCACTGGCTTATTCATGAACATTATTTAAGTTTTTCTGTAAGTGAGACTAATTTTATTAGACCATAAGAGTAGTCAGATCTGAACAGTAGAAGACTGTACTGGACAGAATACTGTGTAGAAAAGTTACAGACTATTATTAAAGTGAAACAGATTTGTGTGGAAAGTCATGGTTAACTCATAAACAATTTATAAACTGAAGTATTTAGCAAAGCTTGATTAAAGGTTTAAACTCTTGTAACTGTTTGCCAACAAAATACAGTGTTTCACTGTTCCCAAAATCATGTTTTGGAAAAAAAAAAATGTACTGTGGGGCCAATCAGAGTTGTAAGATTATAATCAGCTAACATAAGCTCAGTAATATACATGGAAATATCCTTTCTTTTGCTTGTTTTGCTGTCATGTTAAGTAGTTTCCTTTTAAAAATGGCATAGTTTTTCACCATGAAGCAAATAGTTCTGGAGTAGTGACAGTGACTGGATAAACTATATTCAATGTGAACAAAGAGAAATAAATGAAAATGTAACCTTACTCCAGTCATAACAATACTCTAGTAATAAGAAAAAGATTTATAGAAGTTATTTTCCATTAGCCATGCCAATTAAATTATAGTTTTACCATGTTACCATGCCCTCCTCCAGAAAAGGAGTGCTCAACAAAACTAGCAGTTGCTCAATCTAAAGATTCTTTGTTAGTTCTATCATTGGGATAAAGGGTTTTCCCCAGTCTTAAAGCAGAAAAGGGCATTGCCTTCCTATTGTGTGGCTTGGCTGTCTCCTGTAAGAAGCTCTTGACTTATACTCAGCGGGTTACATGCCTGCTAGGAGATCTATATTCTCAGTGTCATTTTACAAATCTGTTCCCCAGAAACTTTCAAGAGCCATGCTGCAACAGCATGCTACCAGGGTAAGTAGGTAGGAAAGCAAGAA
Source organism: Dendrocincla tyrannina (assembly GCA_035047865.1). Lineage (NCBI taxonomy): Eukaryota > Metazoa > Chordata > Aves > Passeriformes > Dendrocolaptidae > Dendrocincla > Dendrocincla tyrannina. The sequence goes on along the minus strand of JAWWMP010000041.1, from coordinate 30,652,674 downwards.
ATCCTACAAGGTCTTCTCATTCAATAACTTGGGATTTATTTCTTTGGTCTTTTAAATAGCCCTAATGGTGTGTGGCTCTTTTCAAAGCCCTGGCAACATGCAAGAGTGTTTCAGCCCAGACTAAGCAACAGCCAGCCACCTGGATTTTTGCTGAAACAGGAAAGGGCATAACTGGACAACAAGCAATAACATGGAAATAGGCAAATGGCATTAGACTAAAAAACCCCTATTTTGTGTTTTATCAGCATTAACAATACAAGTCAGGACTTCTGTAGAAACTATGCAATCACTCTGCGGATGGATCACCCTATATGTTTTTCCAGTTAGATTTTGAAGCTCTAAAAGGTGTTCTTTAAGACATCCAGTATTCATCTGCAAGAGAGTATTACCCATAAACTTCCAAAGGAATGATGCACAGGGTGTCTTGACCAGGGCTTCACAGATTTATACATGTGGAAAACCTGTGTCATGCTTTGGTCAAAGAACAGAAGGAATGACTTTTCTTTCCCTTCTGCTATGTTTTCTGTAGCATAAGAATGTAACAGGTGCAGTGTCCAAGTCTGAGTGAATCTTGTAGTTTTGCTCTTGCTGTTTTAGTGTTCTGCTAAGGATATATAGCAAAGAAATGGCAAGAGAAAATGTATATTATTGTTCTTTGCTTCCCTTTTGTTTCATTTCAAGTGGTACACTTCACAAGCAAGTAAAAACAGAGGTGATTTTCGTTCTGGCATTTCCTTTTCTGTTACCTTTTGAGTAATGACGTTTTGGACACATTTATGGGCTTGTCTTTGAACCCTGATTCACGTAATGAATCTACTCACCTCTACATCCCTTCTGGTCATACAAATCACTCCTTGATTTGTTGCTCAGTGTCTTTCCCATTAAGTTCAATTCTAGTGAGATCAAATAGGATTTTAGAGGATGAAAACTCTCCAGCAGATGATCACCAGGCAATACCTTATATAGGGTGCAGAGCCTACAAAAAGCTGTCTGCTCAGATAGGGCCACATATGGTTAATGTTATTAAAATTCTTGCTTGCTATTAGACCAACAGGGAAACCAGGTGTTTTAGAGAACTTTTTCTGTGACAGCAGTCGCTGCTCAGAATTACTGCTCACAACAACTTCACCCCTACCCTTTGCTAATCTTGCAGTCTGCAAAAACATGCTTTGAGGTTAGGAAATTTAGTATTTTCTATACAGTGTGCTGTGCCTTGAAGAGAAATGAGACTTCTTCCTAAAATTACATCAATTTAATAATAAAAGCAAAAGAACTACAGAAAGTACCTGAAGAAATGTCTAAGGTGGCTCTTTTAGGTGCTAGAAGCAATTTAGATGTAAACTTTTTATCTGTAACTTCAATTTTTTTTTTTTATGTTTTTTTCCCTAGATTAGCTTGCTTGGAATTTACTGTTCTGCATACCCCTTTTAAGAGACAAACATTCATCTTCCCTTGCTCTTCAGGCACTGCCATCAAGGCATGTTATACACTTATGAAAATTGCTGATGAGAACAGGAGCTGGTGGACGGTGGGAGTGCCAAGTCAGAAGTGAAGTAAAGAAACAGAAGTGTGATGGGAGAGCCAACCATGTCCTGGGGGGCATTAGGCACAGCATCATCAGCTGGTGGAGGGAGGGGATTGTCCTGCTCTGCTCTGCAGTGGTGTGGCCTCACCTTGAATATTGTGTGCAGTTTTGGCACCACAATGTAAGAAAGACATTAAGCTATTGGAGAGCATCCAAAGGAGGGCAACAAAGATGGTGAAGGGCCTTGAGGAGGAGCCATGTGAGGAGCAGCTGAGGGTCCTTGGTCTGTTCACCCTGGAGAAGAAGAGACTGAGGGGAGACCTCATTGCAGTTACAACTTCCTTGTGAGCGGAGGAGGAGGGACAGGCACTGATCTCTTCTCTGTGGTGACAAGTGACAGGACCTGAGGGAGCGGCCTGAAGTGGTGTCAGGGAAGGTTTAGGTTGGATATTAGAAAGAGATTCTTCACCCAGAGGGTGGCTGGGCACTGGAACAGGCTCCCCAGGGCAGTGGTCACAGCATCAAGCCTGACAGAGCTCAAGAAGTATTTGGGCAATGCTCTCAGGTACCTGGTGTGACTCTTGGGGATGATCCTGTGCAGGGCCAGAAGTTGGAGTTGATGACCCTCATGGGTCCCTTCCAACTCAATCATAGTCTGTGATTCTGTGATTCTTTGTCCTCTAGAAATCACTGCCCCGACAATGCACAGCCTTGCAAATAATTCTAGATATTCTGCATTGACCTACCTGCATTTGATCATTTAAGGAACTTCTGCTAGTTTTCCTCATTTTGATACATTTTAAAATGCTTTTTTAACAGCTATTCTTCATTTAGCAATCTGCTCCTCAAACCTATTTCTGTTTTACCCTATTAGGATTTTAAAGATAAATGGCCACATGGTAAGTGATTTATACTACTTCCTTGAAAGACTATTTTTATTTCTGAAACCTTTTTTCCCTCTTCTGTTTAACCATACTGGCAATTTTTCAATAATCCTTTCAGAATATTTTTGTGTATAACAGTTAAACTAATATTTCTGATGAACTGTAGACTTGAACCAATCTCCTCCTTGCTTGCATTTTAATCAGTGGAATATTTCCATGAAAAGAAGTGTCATCATATTAGTAGGTAACAAAAACTAAGTTATAAAATCAGCAGAGAGTTTAATACAAAAAATGCTTAATTAATCAAAGTTCGCTTTTAATTTTTATTTGTGTATTTCTTCCTTCCTAGCAAGTCACAGTGTCCTTAATACATTTCTACCTACAATCATTTTAGGAACACAAAAAGTTTGTTGTTAAAACCCCCCTTCTATTATATTAAAGAAAATGTGTGTACTTTCTTCAAGAAAATTTTTAGAACATTTCAAGACATGCTATTCCAAAAATATTTACTGAGATTTGAGTAGTGACTTCTCTAGGTATCCCAGACCAACCAGTTTCTGAGGGTGGAAACTGCATGAGTTGTTCTTTCTCCCCATCTCTCTGAGGTTTTTTCTGATGAAGTTCTAATTGGGACCACACACAGAATTGTGAAGAAGTCAGCATGAAGGAGATTGTGGTATTTCCAGGATGGAAGTGCCAGACATTTCATAAAGACATGTTAAAAAAGATTGAACTCAGTTTTTCAGATTAGCAATAAAAATATTTCTATTGTTTTCATAAAAACTAAAGCTCCTCAGTGGTTTATTGGAACTTATCCTTTTATAATACCTGAGCTTTTCACAACTTTTAACATCTTCTCAGATTTAAAAGTAAGTCATATATTTCAGTATATGTAATGTAAAAATGTGTGCCAAATATTTGCAGAATGAGTCATGGCAACATTAAAGAGACTACATCAAGAAATGTGATCTCGAAACAATTCACTTCAAATGATGCCTGTTCCTGAAAGAATAACCTCCATATACACCCTCAGTTTTTCCCACTGAGAACTTCACAACCACAGAGCTAGGGATCTGTAAATTAGCCTTATTTTCTCTGCTTGTACAGTAATCCTACAGGTTAGACTGTTTAACCAAGGAATGAAATAAAGGTAGTTATGAGAAAAGTCTAAAACACTTCTTTCATTTGAACTCGCAGTTTGGAAAAGATGAATATCCAAGCTTTTGTCAGCTTCTGTGATAGTATTCAGCTTCAGACCACATGAAATATTCAAGCACTATTATCTCACTTAACAAATTCTTGGGAGAGTAGATATTTGCAAATCCCTTTCCAAACAGACATTCACAGAAACACAGCTATCACAAGGCCTGGATCAAGGAAGGTGATAATGTTTTTAAGTGAGACTTAGAATTTAAGAACTTAAAACTGAGCTCTTGAAAGTTCCTGCTTAATCTTTGGAGGTGCCCAGACTCTATCAGTACTTCATTTCACACTGCTGCATTTTCTCAAATGCCTGAATTTTAGGTCTGCAAAGCCTTAAAAGTAAATCACTGTTGACATGACTGACAACGGCTTGGCTTTTGTCTCAATTTAAGTCTCATCAACAGCATCAGATTTGGTCCCCCTGTTCATTTCCACTGTGTACTTCAACTTGAAAGGCATTCTCTCAACAAACTTGCCAGGATGAAAGAGAAAATGTAGGAGAGAGGCTAGGCTTGTAGTTGATAGAACAAGAAGCTTTTAATGAGAACTTAAACCTACTTTGGATGTGGACCTACACAGTTCACCATCAGCATTGCAGTATCTGTGATAATGCAAGAAGTCCTACTTTCTTCCCTCCTGGGTAAATTCTTTAATCACAGAACTAAGATTGCAATAGCCTATAGGCTTGTCTTTCTGTTGAGTGAAAGCCTTTAAAGAGCTGGGAAGAAATATTACATCCATTACTCAGTACTGAACTGGAAGAACTCAATGAAAGAATCTGCAAAGAATAACAGAATTCACAGGGAGATAAAAAATACAGTAGAGAGTTTTATGTGGCAAGGAAAATTCAGATCAGATATTAGGAAAAACCTCATGATAGAAATTACGGGGAAGAACCGAAAAAGAGACTGAGGTTCTGTAAGGTACTTTGTTTTTGAGAGTGACAGGAATATTGCAGATTCAGAGCTGAGTATCTAAGTTTAACTCCTACTCTCCTTTATCTCCCGAAGAATAAAAAAATAAAAGAAAAAAATATAAAAAAGTGGTTTCTTCCTGTTTTGTGATACTCTAAACATTTTTTAAATTTATACAGAAATATGAAGTTTAGGACCTATGTATTATTTTTTTTTCTTATTTTTCTCTTGTAGATCTAAAATAAAAACCCACATCAAAATTGGGCTACAAAGGTCACAACCAACGCATTAACTAAATTTATGTATTGAATAAACCTACAAGACAAGATTGATTTCTCCGAAGACATTTAAAAACAAACATCCAAAAGAGCTTTCATGAAACCAAAAAGGCTGCTTCTAAACAAAAGTGGCACCACATGGCAGCAGGAGACTATGACACCTTAAGACACCCTTGAGCGACACTCACTCATGTTACCTTACTAATCTGACAAAAGAAAAGACTATAAAATCCAACCCATTGGACCTGCTGCTCCATAGGCAGTCCTGTAGAATAACCTGAGCTATTTGGAGGGGAACCATGTGATAATGTACCTTTGACTCATAAGCTGTGCAAGCCTTTGGTGTGGGAAAGAGGTTTTGCTGACTCTTAAGGAAGAGCAAAGAGGCTCAGAAGCTCAACAATTCAGTACCTATGCAGAGAAAAGGCCTCCTGAGGAAACACATCTGGAGACTCAGTAGAGACCGCAGCAGACACCAAGGCTTCTTTAATGTCTCTCCATCATGGAGCCAAAAGATGCCTGAGGTAAATCTAGCAGTACGATAAGAACAAAAATTAAAAAAAAAGTAATTGGAAGTTTACTCCAGGAAAGCTGCTTCTACTCATCCTGTGGCAGGCATGCTCACCTCAGTTCCCACAATTTTTGAGTGATATACTGTGGTTTTCCTTAGCACCATATATATTTGACAAAAAGCAGCCTCCTTTTTGCCTGTCACAGCTGAAGTGGCCTGCGAGGCCAGATGAACCCATGCTGTGGCTGTGGCTACCTGGGTTTTGATAAGAGGATAGAAGCCTCTTCCTTCTCTGGTATTTCCACAGGCACTGAGGAGGCTCTTCCTGATCTTACTGGGCAGGAGGCCAGGTGCCTGGTCTGGGGGCCAAGCACTGTGCTTTCTACAGCCATTCTCCTTCATGCCCCTCAGCCTTCAAGCACCAGGGTGGCAAAACAGAGAGAGAGAAGGGCCAGGTATTCCTCACTACCACAAGCGTAATCACCCTGGTTTTCTTTGGATGTCTACATCTCTTCACATAGGCACATATACACATGTGCATAGATTCACCAAATCAATCAGGAAAAAGTACTTCCAAAAGAGATTACAGAGATAGCTGCTTCACTGGGGGAATATTGTGAATTCATAAATTTGAGCTTCACCTGCAATATTACATATAAACCAGAGTTGCTTTGTAAGTAAACAAACTATGAATCCTCTGCTGCTGAAATATTTCTAGGGAAAGTATGTGTTAAGGAGGCTTGCTGTGCTCAGTCATACTGACCTACTTTAGAGGAGTACAGCTCTGTAGTTCCTGTGTGCAGATGCTGAAAGTTGTCACATCTATGCCTATGTACAACAAAGTCACGGAGGCATGGATCTTCAAAAGTACTTCAGAGCTCATCTCCTTATTTGGGTGCCTCTGTTAAAGCAACAGCGACATCTTCAAAATGATCAGCCAGCTGCCACTGAAGCTGGCAGGTGCCAGTTTTCTGCTGGTGGTCAGTGTATGCAGTCCCAACTAAAGTAAGGCGACACTGCCCATTGTGGTAAATTGGTGAGCCCGACATCGGATCTAATCTGCATCTCTTTTGGCAGCAGTTGTGGGGACAGCACACTACTCCTCTCTTCTCACACTCCAGTCATTTATTTCTGCCTTTGTATTGCTCCTTCAAGTGTGTTGGCACAGCTGTGTGGATGTTCAACTGAACCTGGAAACCAGGACAGATGACAAGCAATCTTTTCAACAAAATTCCCTTTTTCTTCCTTTTCTTTTCCCTTTCTAATTTTCCTTTTTCTTTCTTTTTTCCTTCTTCCTGCTCCCACCCCCATTGCCCACTCCACATCCTCCCCACTAATTCCCTTCCTAAATTTTATTCCTTTCCTTCATTTACATTATTCCTTGGCTGAATCAGTTAATTGATCTAATTTTCTCTATAGACAAAACATTTTTAATTTACCAAAGAAGTGGTGTTAGGCTGTGATAAGAAAGAAAATCAGGAATGTTTAAGTCAGTTGTGCAAAACTATTCCTATCCTCAAAAAAGTGAAACCAGCCATATCCTTTTTATTACAATACTCACCTCCTCTAAGCTCAAACTTCAGCTCCAGATTTTAGCAGCACAAACACATTTGTCTGCAGTGTTTTCATCTATGGTCACTGAAGGCTTGATATTTTTAAAAGCTTCACCCCAGAATACTTCTGAAATTCCCACTCTTAAGCTGTATAGAAATTGCTGAGCAAACTGTTCAAAAACTTAGACTTAATTTTTGTCACAAAGTTTCCAAGTGTTTGTGTCCCTCTTTAGAAAATCCTTCATATTATAAAATAGCTGGTGACTATCTGTATTTCTGTGATGTACAGAAATGGTGTACACCCCATGTTTTCATAATTTTTAATACATTTTGAGGAAATGAAATATTTATAGTTGAAAAGGAAATGCTAGAATCCATCTTCCTTACCTTTTATTCTACATCTCTATCCTGTTTCTCTGATTTTACATCAGGTTGTCAGTGAAATACCTTATCTCAGTTGTTCCTTCCTTTATTCACTTTAAGCACAGAATATAGAAAAGAGGCCATTGACTTCAGTTTTGAGGCTTTCCACTTCTTGATATTAAGTCATCTACTTAGATTGACATAACTGCATATAGCAACACAAACCTCCAATTCATCAGTATTTCCTCCATCTTTGAGCAGTTGAGTAAGTCTAAGCTAGTAACAGTAGAACAACTGACAGCAAGTGGTTACTGATTTTAGAAAAATGACAGGTCTATAGCACAAAAGTTGAACTTTAATCCACAGTGTATGAAAAGTTCTTTTCAAATGAAGCAAAGAACACCAGCTGAGTGATTCTTGTCACAGTAGAAAGCATTATGGAGGAAAAAATAAGAAACACTTGGAGTATATGCACAAGTTTTTTTATTGGTGTAGTTAAAGAAATTTACATCTATTGATTTACACCTTGGTAAATCGCTTACTGAACTTTCTAAAAAACAAATTTACCTGAGAAATACATAATTCGTGAAATCTCCATTCTGCAATTACTTTCTGCAGCTCAGAGGAGTGAGAAGTCCATTGCAATTTTTCTGAGCTGGCACATGTGTGCTTTACAAGAAAAAAAATTTCCATTCTAACAACTGTTCTTCGCAGATTCTTGAGACATTAAAGTGTTACAGCTTAATCTGGTTTATTTGTGCTGAAGTCCATATTAACAACTATTTTAATACATTTTGACATTCAGTACATTTGTGACACTTCTTCCCAAGGCCTGTAGTGACAAGGGACAATAGTTTTAAAGACCTACTGAAAGACAGTAGGTTTAGCTTAGATGCAGGAAAGAATTTTTTTATTATGATGAAGGTGATGAGGCACTGGAACACATTTCCCAGAGAAGCTGTGGACTACACAACCCTGGGAGTGGTCGAGGCCAGGTTGCACGGAGCTTTGAGCTACCTAGTCCAGTGCAAGTTGGAATGGAAGGTGCCCATGGCAGTTCAGTGGAACTAGATGATTTTTAAGATCCCTTCTAACCCAAATTATTCTGTAATTCTACAACTCTGCTTCACAGGGTAGGCTGATATAAGTGGGAAAGGGTAGCACAACATGTATAATTGCCTAGGGTTCATTCTTTCATTTATAACAGTAACGAAATTATATATATTAAGCAGATAACTTACAGACACTTTTATTTGCAAAAATAAAAAAAAAGATCTACTTGACAGTTTGGTAACATCCATTAGGCAAACATGATATTTTTTGTCTCTATGCTTAACTGCACCCTTTCTCTCCCTTGTAGTTTGCTCTGACTTCTTCTTTTTTGTGTTTTACTTTATGCTTTAGATTTAAGCGGTAGTGAAAATTAGGCAGCAGTGACAATTTTCTCAAGGTTTTGAATATAAATATACCCCATAATGAAGATCTATTTAATATAATTCACAATCATCAGTCTCTTTACAAATAAATTTTGGTACAGATTCACTCAGAACTTTGAGTGAGGCATAAAAAGCAGTTTGCAAACCTTGTTGACATTTGAGATTTCTAATAAAAAAGCCAAGTAAGTTTAAAGTTTTATTTAAAGCCTTATGTTATTGAAAGAAATATTTTGTAGAACCTATAAACTCAGGGGAAACTAAATGAAGACATTTTATGATTCTAGCAATGGGAAAAGCAGTCTTCAAAACATTTCTACTCGGATATCCTGAAGGATTACATTTTATCTTCCTCTAGAATAGAGTAAGGTGAGTTCAGTCCAGGTTAAGAAAGGGATGGAAATTTTGTTCTTCTTTACCCAGATGCAACTCACCTGGTGTCAAAGTTCCATAAATGGGAGCAGGGTTTGGTCAGTGCTTTGTGATACCCTTTGTGGTTGGAATTTTTTTATTCAGACATGTTTACAGGGAATGAAGAAACAGAATGGTATTCCTGACTTCAACCAAAACGCGCTGTACAAATTCTAGCTTAAGTTCAAGTTAGATCTTTATTAAACTTATCAAATCATAGTGTAATTGATTTTGACTCAAGAAATTGGCTAGTATTAGATCCCACATCACTACAGCTGAGTGAAACTCTCTTTGCAAAATCAGCTGTTTGTCAGAGATTAAAAAAAAAGAAAGAAAGATTTTGAGGGACTGGAAATTATACTGAATTTGTGGAAAATAGTGATTGTCTCAGTCAATATGAAAAAAAAATCAACAAACTGATATTTTCAAAGCAACAATTTGTTTTGAAATAATTCTTCAGCACCTCAGAAATATCTTGACTTCATGAAAATGAAGTAATTAGACTCACAAAACTGCTGGTGGTCCTATGCCACAAAGTGCAGTGGTTAGAATAATCACCTAGGAGGTGTTAGATCAATACTGAGATACATCTGAAACAGAGTTCAAATCCAGAGTATGGATTTAAAACAGTGTTTGTTATCTCTCCTGTGTGGTTTAAATGGCTAGCAAATGCAATAGTTGATGCAATGTTGGAGAGTAACACAAAGAAAATGAGCTCAGAATATCATCTCTCAGAATACTGGTAGGGGCATTGGCTTGAGAATTTGAGTTTCAAATTTCTTATAAAGTGTAAAGACAGAACTTCCACATATCAGCCAACTATTCCAACCAGTCGTCTTGTCACAGGCGTACCTGGACAGGAAAAAAGGCCAGGCTACCACAGCTTGATCTTCCATCACCCTATTTTCCTCTTCTAGACAGTTCCTGTGCAGCTGCCTCCTCAGTGGTTTATAGTGGCCCAGCTTCTCAATACCTCCTCTGCCATTGAAAAGAACCTGAATTACCATGGGACTATAGGTGTGTCAGGGTGTGTCCCTGCTCTGCTGTTATTGACATGAGTCTATCTATATCATGCGTCTTGGCATAAGGTTTTGGCACCAACACATAATCCAGTACAGGGGCAACACCCATGCAGAAAAGAAGGAAAAAAACTTCTCTGCTGCGTGTCTCTTTGTTTTCATAGAATCACAGACTGGTTTGGGCTGGAAGACGACAAAAGATCATCTTGTTCCAACCCCGCACCATGGGCAGGGACACCTTTGACTAGTCCAGGTTGCTCAAAGTCCCATCCAACAGGGCCTTGAACTGTTTTGGGGCTGGTGCTCCAAAGGACTTCTGGGAAGATTTGGATTTATCATTTCCTGTAATGCTTTAATATATGGTCGTTTCCCTTCCCTTCCCTTCCCTTCCCTTCCCTTCCCTTCCCTTCCCTTCCCTTCCCTTCCCTTCCCTTCCCTTCCC
>JAWWMP010000041.1:30608401-30633645 GCA_035047865.1 Dendrocincla tyrannina | reverse complement strand
AGGGAAGGGAAGGGAAGGGAAGGGAAGGGAAGGTGGCGCTCTACGCTTTCTGGATTGGAACATCTCTGTCAGGCTGGAGTATAACAGGAAACTACATGACTGTAAGCAGAGCTCTAGATTACAGACCCAGGAGACACCAGTTCTCATGGAAATTGAATAACTGCTAAAAGACATCAAGACATTAGAGAAAACCATGAAGTCAAAACCATGTGCAAGATCCTGGACATGTTTCCTCTCCCTCAGTCCATTTTCCCCTCTATTTCAGTGAAGCCAGATGGCCAGAATCAGGGTTTCTTATCTGTTGAGCTAATAATAAAAATTACAAAATAGTAAACTATTCCTTAAAAAATGCTGGGAGGTTTAGGGGTGTTTTGAGCAAAAACTCATGGCAAATGGGTGGACTCCCAGTCATCCTCCACTCGAGTCCCAATCCTCTGTATCCTAAGTCAGAAAGCATTTCATTTGGTCTTCTACTACTTCCTTCATTGATAATGAATCATAATTAGAAAAATTAACACCCACAGAGCAGTTATACTGAGCAGAACCTAAGCAACAGTTTCCCATTTCTCACTAGAAGAAGAAAATACTTTATAAGTAGTGACAGATTTCTTGTCTTTTTAAATTGAAATAAACCAGTTGTCTGTTCCTTTAATAATATTGCCTTCTTTCAGCACATTGCCCTGTCACTTAATGGAAAAACTTCTTGAGTAATTTTAGTAGATTTTCCAGTGAATCTATTTTTGTATTAATGTAATCATTTATTTGACTGGGATTTTTGAGAATGTTATCTATGTGTTACGGTTACAAACCAGGGAAGAAAGTTATGTGGATGAATATTCATGCCATTGCATCATCTGAAAGGGAGCACTGGGGAATTGGAGGGCAGAGGGGATGAGGTGTTTGCCACAGCCTGAGGTCATCCCTGGCTGGCTGGGACAGCAGAAAAGCCACTCTGGGCACCATCTTGCCCATCTCTGGGCACTCTGGAAGTGCACCATCTTGCCTTGGTCGCCAAAGTAGTGTGGACTATCCTCACAAAAAAAGGAGGATAGTCCACACTACTAAAAAAACAAACAAACAAACAAACAAACAAACAAAAAAAAACACAACAACAACAAAAAAAAACAACAACAAAAAAACCCTGCAAAATTTGGCCCCTTCTGCTTTCACTGCCTACACCACAGCCACCACACAGGACGCTGTTCATGCCACCACCTGAGTGTCATAGCTGCCTAGGACACTGCCAGCACTCAAGTGCCAAAGCCTCCTGCACCAGCACTGCCGCCCCAGGACCACCACTGCTGGACCACCATGCCTGACCACCATCACTTGCTTCCCACCTCTGCCACACAGAGCCTGGAACCCTATCCAGGCACCAAGCTGAGCAGTGCCAGTGCCAAGGGAGGTGGCTGGCAGAGAAAACCCTCCACCATCTTTTTTTCTTTCCTCTTCATTTCCAGAGTGCCACATGGTTGGTGGATTCCTCTCTTTGTGGGTAAACTTTCCCCTGTATTTTTGTAGTTATTGCTATTTCCATATAGTAAACTGTGATTTTTTCACTTATAAGCTCCTTGAAGTTTTTTCCTTCTATAAAGGGGGGGGGGGCAGGCCGGGGTGGCATTCACCTTATTGGACTTCCTGCCTCCCAATATTTGTCTTTAAACCAAGACAGTATGTTGTTGGAACCTATCTTGCAAATCATCTGTTTAAACAAACCTCAACTCGTGACTTATCAGTAAGGCAGTTTTTACTTGATTTTTCTGGTACTGGTCTCCTATGTCATATGACATTTTTGCTCAATGTTGATTTTTTAATTTGTATCATTCCATAAAAAAATCCATTTCTTTTTCATTAATAATAATAATAATAAAAAAGACTCATTTAAAATTTTATCAAATATATTTTCTTCATTAAAGGAACCACTACTATAGCCATGAAATTAACTTCTTATAGATATCCATAGCATCAGATTTTGCGAAGGAAATTGCAAACAATGTGAGATCACAGTATGATTAGGAAATTAAAACAAACAAGCAAAAAAGAAAAAAACAGCAACAACAAAAACAAACAAACAAAAAAACCCACTTATTTCTTATTGCAATTACATATTCCCTTGGAATTGTTTGTTGACATATCTTCCTAATAATATCACTGCTTTGAAAATAATCAGAATTTGTAAGTTTAACAGAAGAAACTTCTGAGATTTACATGAGCAACTCTCTTGTTGTTTCTCCTTTCTCCAATGGAATTCTCAGAGGTGAATGTTCTTGCTTGCAGTTCACTGCAAAACTGTTCCTGTTATTGTACAGTTCCAATATTGCTGATGATAATCCTTACCTTTCTCACAGTCAAAGAACTTGAGATGGGCAAATCAAAGTTTTATAAAATAATAAAGCCAGGTTGCATCAAATAAAGAGCCTGTTTCCACAGTAGGACAGTTTATTTTAGCAGTTTTCAGAGACAAAATGAGTTTCGGTGACAGAGTGCACTTGTAATACAAGGAGGTAGAAAGAAACAGCCACTCAAAGATCACCCTGCTCCAAAGACATTTCAAGGATAAAAAATCAGTGAGTGCAATGTTATGCTGTTACATATAAACAGAGGTCAATGAATCAGACAGAATACAGGTACATCTCATGGCTATTTTGCATTAGTATGGTGGTGTTCTTTTTCCAACCCAATCGCCAGTAAAATGTGTTGGAAGGGATTCAGCATATTTCATTCTCTCCCTTTAATCAGTCCTGTTTCAGTTACACAGGTAAGAACAGGCAGAAAAATTCAAACTGCTCTTTTTAACTTGACACTAAAAATTAGGTAAAATAAAAAGGTTCTAGTCTGCCCAAGTTTAAATCATATTACAGTTTTTAAATTATTATTTTTAACACTCTAAAATCTTTATAAACCTTCTGCATGTGTCCAGCTGTCTTATTAATTCTTAACCTCAATTACTGTATTGTTGAGAAAGTTCTTTGGCAGCAGAATACAGTGCTTTATACTAAATACAGGCCTTCAACTGAGGTTGTGCTGTGTGAGTAGTATATAATGTGCTTATTTTGATGGCACAAGAGAATTCCTGTCAATTTTACTCCTTGCAAGATTATCTGCTAAAAGAGAGAAAGCAATAGTAATTATGTAGTTTTACGTGGTGGGTTATACATATGGTCATGTGCTAGCCACTCTAGTCCTCCAAGTGCAGCTGGAACATAACAGGGGCAGGAGCAGAGTTAGGAGAAATTGGTTCATACTGTGATGGGTTTGGATGGATAATAGAGTTGAGCATACTATAAATCTACCTGAATTTCCTGTCTTTTTCAAGAATGGTCTACAAATCTCTGATTGCTATAAATATCAACAAGGAAAACCACTACTTAGATTATAAACAGGGAAAATGTGTATAGAAATAAAAAAAAAAAGGCAGAAATAGGCCATATATTTGAAATGATTTCTTGGTCATGAGAATGCTTTAGAATGGTTAGTTTGTTTTTTGTTTGTTTGTTTGTTTGTTTGTTTTTTCTGAGGAAAGCAGTAGCAAATCTTGTTGTGGAATTATTAAAATGTAAAAGGACAACATATGAGAAAAAATATCTCAAACTCATTCCTGCACTCTGAAAAAAAAAATAAATGGTCTGAGTGGGATTGCTTTGGTACTGGTATATTTTTTTTCATCTCCACGTTCCACAGCCTTGTTGAAAGAAAAGCAATACAATTCTCAACAACTGAGAAAATTATAGAAGTGTAACCTACAGTGTAAAAGGTCTGTGCCAGGAATAGCGTATGATTTGAGGCATCGAGTTGTTCAGCTAATCAGTAAAGGAAATCAGTGTCTCCTTGTAAAAATGTGAGACTTTGGATAAATTTCACGGTAAAATGCAAATTTTACAATTCGAACAAAATTGCAGGAATAACCAGTGAATGGTAGAAATGGTACCTGGAAATCATATCCATCACTCTCATTATTTTCAAACAATTTTCATTTAATCCTCTTCTTCTACCTCAGTGTGCAGGTTTCTGTCAAGCAGATTAGAGGGAGACTTCTGGAATTTTTAAAGGATATTTTAAGGAGGTGCTCAAAAGGAATATTGTTGGTGTGCTCATTCTCATGGCTTAGAGAAGACAGCTTTGGAACACTTCCTTAAGGCTGCTATATAAATAAAATATAATAAATCTGAATATAAACCCAAGGAAACTGATTCATGGAGTCAGAAGCTGAAGAATGTCCTTTAATTTGAGTTATATTATTTTGTAAGAGATATTTGAAAAGGCAAATATATATTGGTTCTTACATTTGAAAATATCCTTTTCTGAATCAGGTGAATATTTATCTATTAATGAGATTCTTTTACCTACAGCTCTGTGTTCTTGCTCAGCCTTATCATTAGGTCATAAAGTCAAAAATTTGTGGCAAAAAATTCAGCTACATATTGTCTGCATCTGCTTCCATCTCTGAAAGTTTTCAAGGCCAGGTTGGATGGGCCTTTGAGCAACCTGGTAACATAGAAAATGTCCCTGCTTATGCCAAGAATGTTGGAACTAGATGATCTTTAAGGTCCCTTCCAACATAAAGCATTCTATAATTCTGTTCTTCTAATAATTTAATATGTCTTATATACGTTTCAGTTAAATTATATGTATCCATATATAATTATACAAAATGTTATATCTGTATGCAATATTGTTACATAATATATACCAAAATATATATTATATTATATATATAAGTATATATAATATACAAAAATTATGTGTTCAAACTCCCTTTTTATAGATAATACTCAAATAAGGTAATTGCAATATGTCTCCCTGGAGTTCATACATTAGTTGATCTCAAGTGTCTTTGATTCTCTGATCCTAAGACAAATAATGTAATATTAACAGCTGTGTACCAGAGCTTTTGGAAAAGCAGTTCTCCTGCCCATTGACATGGCAGAGAAGGAGCTGTGACAGTAACTTGCAAGAATCTTTGGGGTTGAGGCATATTATGTGGCCCATCATTGCAAGCCAGAGAGCATTCTTGGCTAGTGGTGTTGCACAGGCTGGCACTGTGTTGCTCAGTGTCACAAGATAGAACTGGTGGAATGGGGAGAAAGGCACTGTAAAACATGCTGAAGTTTAAGGACTTGCTTTTCCAACAAAGAAGACCTCAAAAAAGGGAGAAAAGGGAGACCTCAACATTATGCAGCCACACTGAAACCATTCTGAACTCAACTACTATAAAGATAAAAGTATATATTTGCTAAGCTGAAACAGGTTAAAGAGAAAACAAAGCATTTAAAGACATAGGTGTCCCTAAAGGAAACAAACAAATCCTTTTCAATTAGCATTTAGATTAGATTTAGAACTTTTACCTTCTGTGGTTCACCTCTTAGGCCTGAGTATAGCTCCTAACTGGGAATCTTCATTGTCACAAGATTTTCACACCTCATACAAAACACTAGTGCTTCAGTCTTTTTTCTATACCTGAGCCCTCTCTTTGGGATTTGTTCAAATTCAGGACTTTTTCCTCTTCCCCACTGAGGTGTTTCTCAGGGTACAATTTCAGGTTATGTTATGAAATGAAATTTCATAAATTTCAGGTTATGTTATGTTATGAAATCAGAGCTAACTGGTGTCTGTGATAAAAAATATGGAGCTTTCATCTTTTGTGACTGTCACAGGTGGGAATGGAAGGCTTAAACAAAATTTATTAAAGAAGCCTTGCTGTTTAGTCGCAAGGTGAAGAAAGGATGTCTCTCCTTTCTAGTCTCATCCTACAGATTTTGTCAGTAGTTTAAATTTAAGAAATTATAGAGGTGATGGAACCACTTTTGTCGCACAAGTTTCAATGATGGCAATCTGACAATATTTATATAAAATGAATAGTTTATTATTACAAATGATGAGACAAAAGATCTTAATCAGAATTACTTACTGCACAATATAAACACTAACACTACTATAGTATAGTATAAGATAGGATAGTGCACTATATTAAAGCAATAATTGAAGTAATTATATTAAAGCTAGATAAAGAAATAATCATTAATTAGAGATTGATTCAACTCACCCATACCAATGCATTTGAGGAGATCTCTTTCTCTCAGTCAGTGCAATGTGCTCACCAAACCATTCTGTAAGACAGTTGAACTCACAGGCTGGTGAAGCTTAATCTGTGAAAAATTATTTTTCTTTTGCGTTACTAGGTTGAGTTGCATAAGAGAAGAGTCTTAAGACTATCAAAGGTCTTGCTGGAACAAAGTGAGAAAGGACTTATAGAGGCAGATGCTGCTTTTATCTGAAAGTTGTTGGACGTTGACTTCTTAACAGTAGTTACTCCTTCTAACATTTGAATCACAAGAGGCACTTAAAAACGGCGAAACAAAAACATCTGAACAAAATGCTTCACAGTTTCTGAAACATTTGTCATGTTCACCAAAATGGCTCTTGAAATTCAGTCTCAGTTCACATATGGCTTCATCTGCCTCTGGAGCTTTATTGGGCAGGGGAGGGGAGGAGGATTTTCTCTAAGTAAAAATTTAAATTGGCTCTTCTCTTCTCCCAAAGCTCCACACTATGTATTTTACACAACTTGTGCAAAAAATTTCTCTAAAAATGCATTTTCTTGTCTGTGGCAGGTTAAATGCAGGACTTCCAGCATGACAGCGGACACACTCTGCTTCTGGGAGGCTTAGCGCTTTGATAGTTCAAGGGATAGAATAAATATTATCCTTGACTGGGGCAATTTTATCATGGATTATCCTATTTTGAATACCTTGTAATGTCAGCTAGATTAACTTTACTGAAAATATTGACTACATGAATGTCAGATGTGCAAAGAAAAAGAAAGACCATATGAGTTCAATAGATTGCACTTGCTAAATTCAGTGGTGGATCTAGGAATCTACAGTTGGCTAGTGTGCAATATAAACTACAGTGTATGGGGCAAAGGGATAAGTAAGTCAACTGAAATGCACAGAAAGTACAAAACCACTGCTTTGCTCCTCTTTTTGAAAAATTGTTTCTAATTTGACTCATATAAATTAAAAACATCACTGAATATCCAACAGTGACTGTAAAGCTTTGCAGGTGGTTGAAATGTTTTTGCTCACTAAAGCAAGTTTCATTCTAAATGTAAAGACAAATGCCTTACTTAGTAGAAATCTTTAACACCTTGGCAGCTCTTTAGCTTTTCAGAGTTTTGTAAAAACATTAACACAGGAGTGTTGACTCCTATGAAACAGGCAAATATTATTATCATCCTTTTACACATGGGCAACTTGTGAGACAGAGGCTGCAGCTTGCCCAGGCCCGAGACCACACAGCAAGCTGGTGGAAACGCCAGCACTAGGATTCAAGAATTCCTGGATCCCAGCCTAGTGCACAATCCACCAGACAGCCTGTCTGCAGCCCTTTGCTATTGCTGCATGAAGCTACCCAGTTTTTGCCTTATGAATATCTGCCTGTGAAGAATTATGTCTTTTGCAAGTGTTTATGAGATTGCTCCAGGGCAAAGGCTTTTTCCCTATTGGTGCTGGAAAATACAGATTACTTTAGCAAAAATGTGGGGGAAGGGAAGGAAACATTCTGAAATAAAATTATAAACCAACTATTTTATAACCAGACATTAAGAAAATAGTATAAAAAGTTCCAGTCAAAACTGTTCTTTAGATTTTCTGACTCCAAAAGAAACAGGGAAGAGGTTATTTTACTGTTGTCACCTGTAAGGACAGAATTTCATATTTCTTTACAAA
Organism: Dendrocincla tyrannina; assembly: GCA_035047865.1. Classification (NCBI taxonomy): domain Eukaryota; kingdom Metazoa; phylum Chordata; class Aves; order Passeriformes; family Dendrocolaptidae; genus Dendrocincla; species Dendrocincla tyrannina. The sequence continues at coordinate 30,625,918 of JAWWMP010000041.1, read as the reverse complement.
ATAATGAAATCACAAAGTCTCAACTCACACAAAAGTTTGGTTAAGGAAGCAAAGATACCAAACTTATAATTGATGAGAACCTTTGTGGCTGCCTCTGCAAAATGCAGCTGCAGCCTGAGGAGCAGGGACAAACCTGACCTTCAAGTGTGAGAGATGGAACTGCACAACTGCTTTGCAGCAATGCTATCGTGAACAGAAGGCATCTATACCCATCCCGTAGGTGCAGCAATAAAAAAAACATTTGTGCCTCCTTATCTTGCTCAGTAAATTAATGTTGAGCATAAATGCTAAAGACACAGAAACATTACAGAAGGAAGAAATGTACTGATAGGGAAAGTTTGGCTCCTGTGATTTTTGGAAGTGGAATTTGGCTACCAGAGCACAAAGGAGCACTTCAATTAAGAAGCTGCTGGAGTTTCAGTTATAGAAGTGCATTCTTGCTATCCAGAATGCTCTTACAGCTATGTTAGGGCATGATATTTGCAGCAACTCAGAAGGTAATACTGTTTCGTGAATATTTCCTAGCAATTCACTGCCACTGTTGTTTTATGATATTGGTTCGCTACAATTCAGTCCTGGTTGATCCTGAGAAAATACTGCCAGGTATCATTGCAAATCCTATATCTGATAAAAAGCTAACTCCACAGTCTTGAGAGACCTGCCTTTGAAATAAGAACCACTGCTTGCTACAGCTCTAGTCTTAGGAACCATTGCTTGCTGTAATCCTGTTTTCACAGGTATTTGCTGCCAGGACCAGCCTAGGAAAGCAGGTATGCATGGGAAGGCTGTGTAAGATGTGAGGAGTGGACAATTATTATATAGGGTGAAGAAAAGCACGATTCTTCATTGAACTAGGAAGAAATGGAGGACCCTCTATGCAGCCTGTAGCTCTTTTTTTTTGGAGCATTTCCCTGGACAGATATAGAGGAATAGCTTTCCTTCCAAGTCTCCTTCAAAAAGGCTTAATAAAACAGTATTTTGTTATGTTGGCATCTTACCTCCAGATGATACAGATAGTTCTGTTTAGCCTGCAGTGTGATATTAAACACTTAGGTCTGAATTTCTGCCTCAGTAATACACTGTAAACTCTGCTGAACTTGCTCTTCTCTTTTCATCTGAGTCTGTCCTTTTTCACATTTCTACTGCATCTTATTGTCTAACAGACTACATTGGCTTTTACTCTACTTTACCTCTACACCTACAACTACACATGAAAATTACATAAAGTCGGGGCATTGACCTGTGACTACCCTACTATATGTGTTGACATATAAACCCTTACGTGTTTTTAACCTTTAAGCACTATCCCAATCACTTCTAGGCGTGGTTTGGGGGAACACACAGATCAGGATGCTCTCCAAAACTCAGTAAGAACTAGGACAGGAGAGGGGAAATATTTAACTGTAGGCATGTCAGACTCACAGTTAAAGACAGACAACTGGCCTGTTTTATTATTTTTAGTATGAGTAATTTGTGTGACTGCCATTTTTGCCACACTTTGTCTTTTCACCAGTCTCGAAAGAAGCAGACCTCAGCAAAGGCTTTGTTTCAATAGGATTTTTATATGTTTGTGTCTTGCATTATTTAGGATTTTTATTGTTTTATTTTAATATAAAGCATTTACTGCTGTTGTGCTTTTATAAATTAGGGGACTCACAGTTTTAGGCTTTGCACAACAGAAGATAATGCAGCCTGTGATGGGCCTAAGTCCCTGCAAGAGTTAGTTCCTGAGTTTTCGGCCAATACTTCGAAAAACGTTCCTGTATACTTCAGCATTACACATTTGGTAGAGGGATCTCCTGTCCATGAGCAATGAAGACATTGTACCTTGTTGACTGTACATTGCTTAATTCACTTGAACAATAAAGATCCTGTTAAAGGTGACATAACATTCTCACTGGGTTACAAAATCTTTTGAATAACTTGAGTCTTCAAGGACACGAAAACCTTCATCAGGGGTGAAATGCTGTACTACTTAGGAAAAACTGGTCTTTCCATTTAATATTTAAAAATGTACTCTAAGACATATTAGTCAAATTTTGTATTAACTCTGCTTATATTGAGTCAGAGAAAGACCAGGAAGCTTTCTAAATCACATGGGGATGAGAATTCCTCCAGTGGAAAGGAAAGGCAGGGTGACTGGTGTCAGTCTGAAGGCTAACAGTCTAATGTAACAAGGGAGTGAGGTGCTGAGCTGCTCTGTTTGTTGAGGTCACTTAGATGTGGCATTCTGAGAGCAATAGCTAGTGTCCATAGACTTGAGCGCTGTCTGATTAGCATGACAAAGACATAAATTTATAACCATTGCAGACAGGCTTTTCTCTTTTAGTGAATTCAGTAATTTAGGTAATTAAAAAAAAAAATTCATATCTCTGAGCCAGGATATCCTTGCTCTCTGATGGGTTGTTAATAATTAATTTTTATGTAATTCCAATTGATATGAATAGTGATGAGAGACTAAGAAAGGAAACTCAAATCATTCACTATTTCTTTTCCAGCATGGCCATCCTTCTAATAATTGGGAGCTCAGACTGTATTTATGAATCTTTTTTGAAAGCACTCTGCTGCAAAACAATTGGTTTTACCAAATGCCACATTCAAACAAATGTCTCTCTGACAATTTATCTAGTAAAGGGGCAATGGCATTTGCAGGCATAAACCAACACTCAGAAGCATTTAAGAAAGTGATTTTTTTAAACCCATAGATACACCACTGACTTTTCAGAAAGGTTAGAATTTTGTGAGTTTTGGAATCAAAAACTGATGTGACCTACATAAAAGAATTGCTCTAATTTCTTAATTAAACCAAGCTGTAACTGCACACTTGGCTAACAGCCGCCAAAGAAATTATGCAATAAATCTTCTGACTGTCCTCCAAGAATGTGGGGAGGAAGACAGTGATGAAGAGGACAGAAAGAACAAGATGGGAATGTTTCATGTTATCCTCTTGAAAGTTCCCTTGCAGAGGGTCTGAGACTTCAAGCACACAAGCAAACTAACTGAAGTGATCACATTTGTAGCACTAGGTTGAAGGAAGAGCCCAAATATTTTAACAGCTGCATTTTTAAGTTGTGTTTTGGTTTGGCTTTTTTTTTCCTTTAACTAGTTTGCTTCAGGATCTGATTTCTTTCTGAAGGGGTGGGCTCAGTGCCTGCCAGGAGCTCAGCAGGAAATGTTTACTCTGAGACATACAGAGACGTTTCCCTTTCTTTTCAAATGATTCTTTTTTTTTTTCTTTTTTTTTTTTAAAGGAGGGAAAGTGAGGAATTCTCTCAATAAAGGTTCTCTTAAAACAAACACGTCTTACAAAAATGTGTTAATCTGAAGGTTTGTTTTCTGCCTTACAAAAAATCTATATGAAAAATAAATCAAGAAAACCACATCATGCATTACTGTTGCATAGTTGTCTTCTCTGTCTACTGGACCAGCCTTTGCAAAACACTTGTCATTTGCAGTGTCTCAGGCAAGGACTTGAACTGCCCTGTGGATTTCCTGTGATTTCAGACTTTGCTTGCTCTCCACCAGAAGAACTGTATCACTGCCAACCTCTAGCAGACTTAGACAAAGCTGCTCTGAGCTGTGATTTGCACCAGCACAGCTTATTCCAGTTCCATGCAAATTTCTAATATTAAATGTAATTTTCTCAGTATACTCCAGATGCAGCTGAACTTATGATGAATTTACTGAATGGACAAACTCTCCCAGGACAAACACTAAAACGCAAAGTGTGGTTCATCAGAGATGGTAAACAATGCCAAAGACCATGACAATGTTTCTCTTTTCTTCTTCTTATCCCATAAACAGAGTTTCACCCTTGTGTTTGAGAGATTTCAAGCCAGTGGATTTACACACAGCATACAGGGAGCAAATATTCTCAAGTCATTGATGATAAATGAACAGTATGACAAGAACAATATACTTAATTCCTTCCCCCAGCCTCTGCACATACCCATGATTCCCAGCTACATGGGAAAACAAAAATACTTTTTAAAGACAAAAATAAGATCTTCAGCTTAATGCAGTTACCCAAGACAGCATGCTAGGAGTAAAACAAACAAACTCCAAAAATAACCAACAACAAGGAGACCTGGCTGACAGTAAGATTTATTAGTTGGGTGATGATTCCTGTGTAATTTTGTCTTGTTGCTTTGAGACAGCAGAACAACATCTTCATGTGTGGTCCCAGCATTCAGACTATGGTCAGATCTTGAGCCCTGGAAAGGGGTTTTGGAACAGTCCTGCAAATTTTTTTAAGCAGTCAGTGTTTCATCCCACAAGGAATATCATGAATGCCTGTCAGTTACTGTTCTCAGTGTCTGCCAGTCCTCACTGCAGTCACCAGTACAGAACAATTCTGTTTGCAATGCCCTACTTGTCAGGGATGAAGTCTGATCTTTTCCTGGTTTACTGAATGATAGATCATTCGTGTCCGATGACAACGTTTTTTCCCTATCTGTCTCCAGTTGGGAGTATATAGAGAAATCTCTTCTCCTCATTTCCTGGTTACACTTCAAGTCTAAATTATCTTTAGAAAATGTGTTTTGGTTTAGTCAACTTTACTGGATGGAATTTGGGAAATGGCAATCCAAGAAGACTCATGACTTGCTTCTTGGAGGTTACTACCAAAAGGGCAGGGAAAACAAAAGAGTTATTTTACAATTGCACCAACTTTCTCACTCCCACATACTCTACAAAGTGTTGGCTTTGATCTAAAAAGTTGTTAGATATTGCTGACCAGGATCTTGGAGAGGTGTCTGTCCATCCTGTGAATGGAAGCAGCTCAGCAGCGTAGACTCTAATCAGCTGGAGCATGAAGTCTAACCCTCACTTCCCTAGGTGCTCTGCAAAAGATCCAATTCGTTGCTTGTAGGTTAAGCCAGTGTAGCCAAGCTTAAATCCATGCTGCTGACATGAATGGCAGCCTTGTTCCTGTTGTTATCTATGCTGATCTGTTCCTATCCTCCTTCTTCAACTTGAACCATGACTAGGAAATTGTGTAGCACTCTAATCTCAAAACTGAACCTAACAATTTCAAGTGTGCACATAAAGGATGAGGTGGGACTGCTTTTTTGGATGGTACCATTGCCCAGGGTTAGAATCACAGAAGCCTGTAAGTTGTAAGGGACCTAAGAAAGTCCTATGGTATCAACATCTGAGCAGTGCCACTTGTAACCCATTGACACTTTGAACCTTTAACAGCTATCCTTTGAGCCCAAAACCCACAGCTTTTCATTCACCGTGTAATCATGGAATCATAAAATGGTTTGGGTTCAAAGAGACCTTAAAGATCATCTTGTTCTAACATGTCCATGGCAGGGACAATTTTGACTAGACCAGGTAGCCCAAAGTCTCACCCAACCTGCCCTTGAACACTTCCAGGGATGGAACATCCACAACTTCTGTTGTAGAACATCTGATGTACATCTGATGTTCTGATGGAACATCCACAACACCTGTTCCAGTGCCTCATCACCCTTCCAGTAAAGACTTTCTTCCTAATATCTAATCTATACCTACTCTCTTTCACACCATTCCCCCTTGTCCTATCACTACAGACACTTGTAAGAAATCCCTCTCTGTCTCTCTTGTAGGCCCCCTTCAGCTACTGGAAGGTGGTATAAGATCTGCCATCTGCCAAGAGTCTTCTCTTCTCCAGGTGGAACAAACCCAATCCACCCATCTAGGCCCTACTTCCTTTATTTAGATACAAAACTACTGTGGCAGACCTTGTCAAAAACTTGACTAATTTCACAGTAACAGTCAGTCACTGAACTGCACTTTTAAGCTTAACAAATGCTCCACTTGCATGGAAAGGTGTTGCTCCTGCTCTCACCACCACCTGAGCAGCATAAATCCATGTGGTCAGGTTCAAATCAGGGAAACTGCTCTGGCTGGCAATGAATAAGACTGCAAATGACTCTACAATGTCATTTCCTGATTTAGTTCCAGAAAAAGGCCAGTACTGTGGGGACATAAAGTCCAGGGAAAGGCTAAACTTTCGGGAAGATCTGTGGGGTCAAGGCCATGGACAACATGCAGGGTCCATGGTGCCTAGTTCGGGGCTGGGGGAGGCCTGAGGTAACTTGGGAAGAAGCAGCAAGAGCAAGGCTGGGTATCCCTGGGCCAGGGCACATTCCCCAGCTCAGCACTCGCACAGCACAGCATAAGTAAGTCAGTGGTGACAGCCTTGGGCTGAGGTTAAGTATAGCTCCTGGGCTCATGGGTGTGGGAACAGGTTCCAAGTGAGGCTGGTCAGGGCCATTAAGACTAATTAGTGTCCTCTGCACCCTGACACATATATATGCATGGCAATGTAAGTGAGAGTTGTCGCTCATCACACATTTACTAATTTCATCCTTTATATACTTTGGGTAGTAAATAGTAAAATCCTATTTGTCCTGTGCTAAAATTATTGTATATCTGCTACAAATTAAATAAAAAAAAAATTGTATGCTTTTGCCAGACACCAGAGTCCTCAATGGGGGTCATTCTCTGCTAGTCTGAACAAAATAAACTGATTTTTGCTGATTTGTATATTTGTGGAATCATAGAATAGTTTGAGTTGGAAAGGACCTTTTAAGGGTCTTCTAGACCAATACACCTGCAAAGAGGAGGGACATCTTCAAGTTTGACTTTGTTCCATGACCTTATTCTCCACATCAATATCTCTACCTAAAGTTTTGGGTCCAGAAATAGATTGAAAAAACATACATTGAAAAAAGCATAAGACCATGGGTTTGTGTCAGTATAAATCAAGGTGTCATTTCACACAGATATTATGTATGTGACATACACTATCATCTAGACATGAGCATTCCATGTAAATCATGGATTAACTGAAATATCTTTCCACATAGCCTGGACAGAACAGGAAGAAAGCAAAGCAAGAAAGTAAGCATCTGTATGCATTTTTCAAATGAGTGCTCCTTCAGGGTAGACAGAGAACTTCTTTATCCTTAAAGTTGTATCTTTTTGTACCTATGTTGAAAAAACTTTCAGTATAGATGGGACAAAAATATGAATCACTCCCACTTAAAGAGGAAGAATGCATTTGAAGTCATCAGACTTCAAGGTTAAAAATTTACTGTAGAGTTTATTGTAGTTCAGAGAAGAGCTTACTTTCACAACTTGAGTGAAGGTAATTATATTTTACTTAGCAATTGGATGCAGCAATAAATGTGTCAGTAATAAAAGTGGAATTCAATAAAGAGGAAGAAAACAGGAACAGCTGATCTTATGGCCTGTGAGGCATACACCTACAAGACCTAAAATGAGAGATCCAGGAAGGCTTCTTAGATCTCAGGTACTGTGACACATGATATGTTCCATGGAAAGACCTTTATGTGCAATGGCTTTTCCTTTTGCTGGTCAGAAAAGAAAACTTAAGCATGTGAATGGGAAGAGAATCGTGGCAAACCTTAGTCTGACCTAGAAGACTCCTTGTGAAGGGAAATCTGATATAGATTAGAATGCAAATTTCCTGCAGTGGTAGTGACTGGCTGATATTTCTGCATCTATGTATGACTTTCTTTCAAAAATTCCATTATTATTATCATCATCATTATCATCAACATCATCATCACTTAGGGAAAAAGGGGAAAACAATCACAGAAAATATAGATTTTTTTTCTGCTAGCTGAATTCTTAATTCTTAACAAGCCTTTCCCTTCTCACTGATGCTGTCTTAAAGATGCCATCTTAAATTGAGAATTGAAAGTTGGTAGAGAACATCCCCTGTGTTATCCAGCAACCAACTGCTGTACTACCTACAACGCAAACTACTCAGCAAAGACTCCTGCCCAAATTCTCAAGTTGAGTTTTGAGGACATTCTCCAAAAAGACTTTTATTCTCAAAGAAAATTAGTAAGCACTTTCTTCATTACGTAGGAGTTAGATCATTTTCCTGTTCTATGGAATAACTTCCACTGGAATAAAAGGTGCAGGACAGGGGTAGACCAGTGAAGGAAATTACCTTGAATCACGTTAGCAAGACATCTTAAGGTATACCATCCCTCCCTCTTGGATAAAGCTGACTCTTATAGCAAAGTACTTTGGAAACATTCTCAATTTCTTAATTTTATTTCATTGCTATATTATTCTTCTGATCAAGATAACCTGACATTTCAGAAAAGGAACATCAGCAAATAAAAATTGTGGGTTTTTTAATAGCTTAATAATATCAGTTCAGAAACTATCATGGGATTTACATTCTAATCTTTCAAAAGGATACCTCCAAAACTCCACTCCTTTACTCTGGTACCAAAGTGCTCTTTACATACTCCCTGGCCTAAACATAATAGTTCTGTCTGAGTAACATTTGAACTGACAAAACACTCACAGTCTCTCACGTTTTCTTCTTTTCAGCCCAGACAAGATTTATAATCTTTTCTGTATGAAGGGTGTGTGACTAAGAGTGCATGAAGATGCTCAAGTGAACCTCTGTATAGTGTACTGAGAAAAATGAAAGCAAAAGGATAACAGAAGATGTCACCCCTTATTTCTAAGCCAAAAGACTGGATCTTAAGTGACACCTAAACATCACATGGGAAATTTTACGCACAGGGAAGAAAAATAAAGCCTGAATTGTTACAAAAGAGCTTTTGAAAATATTGTTTACCAGACCATGGTGTCAAGGTATGAGCCTGAAGTGCAATATGCAAGCCACAGTAATCTGTACCTTGAGGAAGAGAATATATTGCATTTAGAACCTTCATTTCCATGTGAAGATATGGGATTAAATTGAATTTTTGAAAGGTAAACAAACATAAACAAATGAGAAAGTGTATTGCTTGGACTTGAGTGAGGGGAAAATTAATGTTAGGTTGATATGTATTCTTTCAACTTTTCTAAGTTTCCTGTTTCAATCTTGAAAAAAAAAATAATTTCTGTTTGCACAACTCCTGAGAAGAATTTGCTCTGTGAAGGAAGTAGGAGGCAAGAGATGCTAAGTACTACCTGCAGACTGCCCTTTCATGTTAGTGTCAAACAACAGGGGAGAGGCTGAAGGAGACTGCAGCCCCAGCAGCATGCAGCCAGGAATGCGATAGCCAAAACTGCCAATATTTTCCCTAGAATGGGCAAGAAAATCTGTAATAGGATCTAGAAGTTAATTTACTTGCAAGGAGTTTCTTTGTAATAGAGTCCTCCTTGTCATTATGCAAGGCTATCCTGCACCTAGATGATTCACAGGCTCTCTAAAAGAGTCTTCATTCATATTTTTAATTATATAAACATCTAATTGCCATGAGAAACTCTATTTTTTTGCTTCATGGAATTTACGTATCAAGTTGAAGAGTTGAACTATGGAAAATCATTTATATCAGGTTACAATCTTAGTATAAGTTATTCAGTCTTCTTTAATAGTTAATAGAGAAATGAGCAACAAGAGCCCTTCATCTCATATTTGTGTATGTTAAAATAAGATGCGTAAAATAGCTTCAGGAGGTTCTTTTTCTCTCTTGAGTCTCTCCCCACTAAGGAAAACTTTAGGGGGTTGGTTTGAATCAAACATTTAACATCAGCATAGCTGGACATCTTGTCTCTGGTAGCAGATAGAAAAAGAGTATGGGAACCAGTACACAAAGAGTCCGATTACTCCTCTGCCTGTAGTGTGATCCCTTTGTGTCAGCATCTAGCAGATAGAAGTTTTGAGACAGAGTCACAGGCAATATCTGGATCATCTTTCTTGATAAGCTTGGAAAGCCATTCTGAATGTTTGTCTAACTCCTTCTTGCATCCATGTTAATGAGCAATTCATAAATAATAATCTGTGGCAATGAGTTCCACCAGTAAACTACTCCTTGTGTTCTTTAAACACATGACTTGATAACAACAAAGAATGAAGCAAAACAAAAGTTTTCTTTCATATTCACCAAAGCTGTTAGTAGATTTAAGTTTAAATAAGAATATAACTGGGTTCCATTTGGCAATGCTATTTAATTGTATGCAATGTCATGTATGTTTAATATAATTATTTGAAATTGCTAAATAATATTCTAATTTCATGTTAAAATATTCACATGATGTGTAAATCTATCATCTTTCATGGGTTTTTTCTATAGGTGTATATTCTTTGACCACTAGAACTTCAGAAACTCTTATGACTGCTAATCTTATAAGTTGGACTGGCTGTAGACAGTTCATTTTCATGAATACCCTTAACAACATAGAAGCCCAGGGTCCAGTACTATCAAAAAGATATGTGCTCCTAGCCCTCATAAATGCTAGGGAAGATGGTAGCTAGCAGTTTGGCATAGCTCTTTACAAGACTCTATAATGTCTTTTTCAGTGCAATTTATAACCTCTTTGAAAGCAGAACTAAACTAATTCTGGAAGATTAAAAAGCAAATTTTTTTATTAGATGGATGAAAAATATATTGGTTGATAATCATTCAGGCATAAATTGCATGGTCTTAATGCATGACTTTCCTAGAAAGACACAAATTAACAAAAGAAAAAAAAGTAAGTATTGTATCTGCAAGCCTGATCCTACTTCTGGTTTACAGATAACATTTGTTCACTTCAGCCAGTTCTGTGCATGCACAGGAACTTCATCTAACATGTTCACCAATGTAAAATATACAGTGCAGTATTCATTAAATCACCATATCATTACTGTAAATTATCAAAGAACAAAACTATACAGTAATTCTGGGCTTGAGAAAGGAAAGTACTCCACTGCTATTCCATTAACAGCTACATTCTTCATTCTCCCCTGTTGATAAAGAGCATATGAACTCAGAACAGCTGCCACTTCTAATTAAGCTGAATAAATTCAACTTGTAAGAAATGCCTTTTTATAATTGCCACATCTTTAATAAAACACTGAATACTGTAAAAACGGCACTGAGAAGAAGAAGCCTTTTTTCTTATATTCCTTTTTTTCAAACTGTGATCATCTCGTAATAAAGGAAGGTTTGTAATATTCAAAAGTTTGACCATGTTATTTATTTTTAAATGTAAGTGTTACTGTTAAGAAAAGCCACACTGGTAAGAGGTATCTAAAAGCCTGTCTTATACCAGGGGCAATTGAGTGTTAGCATTGTCTGCTCTAAGTGCATACCCCAGGATCTTGAGTGTATGTGTGTGTATACACGCACACACAGAGGGGGATTTCTGTCCCAGATAGCAAAGCATGCAAATAGTCATAGCTGGTGTGCAACTAAGACCAATCTGTCAAAAAAAAAAAAAAATAAAATCCATCACATTTAATCAGGATGATGTTCTTTCCTAAGATATGCATGGCATAATTTTATCTCCCTGAGATACTAATGTTGTGCATGCAAGTATGTGGATATGCTGTCAGTGATCAGCATTGAGGTTTCAGTTTTGATTACTCAGACAAATCTGAAGTCAATTGTATGCTGTTTTTACAGCTCCTCATATTCAGTTTGGATTAAAAAGGAAAATTTGATTCTAAAGCTGAATAAAGGAAAATTTGAGGCAAAAACTGAATAAAGCAAAATTAAATTTCTGCACTGCTATAGCCACCCTCTAGTCAGATCTGCACATACCGAAGTCCAATCTCTGCAGCATGGAGCTGGATTTTTGAGTGTTTAACAGTTTTGAATCATGAAAATGGTATGTTTCACAATACACTGATACAATTATATTATTTAAGTGCCCTTTTGCAAAAAAAAACAAAAAACAAAAAACAAATAGATTCTGCACTAGTAAGCTACCAAATCTGCTTTCCTGAAAACAATACCTGTGAACAGTTTAATTATCTTGCTCTTTCTTAAATCTTCTTGCCAAGAATCTTTACCGGATTAAGTATTCAACACCAAGAGATTAAAGAAGTATATCCCTGTCGCTCCCACTGCACATATTTCCACATAATCACCAGGATTAGCTTTCTAAGGAAGTAGATCAAAGCTTTATTTCCTTGTGGTTATCTGATAATAAAGGCTAAGGATAAACCAAACTCTCATCACTTTTTCACGTACCACCCCCCCAACAAGATCGTGACTAAATAAGAATGTGAATAAAGCCAATGTAGAAAGTTGCAGTAGTCTACAACAGCCATAATAATAGAAACATAGTGAAGTGATAAAAAGAAGCTAGAAGGGTGGTGAGTTAAAGACATAAAGTCTTTAAGAGTACCTAAAGGAAGGCAATTAATAAGGCAGAGCCTTTTGAAAGTGACTGAATAAATATCCACAAGTAAATACTACTTGTGTACATATCGTGGAGAAAGTGTCCATTAATTGCAAAATCTCATGCTGCATTATGACTGGTACTTTGAAAAAAAGATTTTATGAAAACTATCTGTGTCTGATCAAGAATATCGTGCTTATTTTAAGCAACAGCACCACGCAGATCCATTGCTCAATGCACATACTAATTCAGGTTGGTGCTTTGCAAAAAGGTCCGTGCATATTTTGTTATTTTCCTGTACTGTTATGGACAGTCATGGACGAATAAAAATACCAGGATTTGTACATAAGATCATTAATTTCTGCTGAGTTATGTGAAAAAGGATACTTAATCTACAGGTTGAAAACAAGGCATTCTGGGAATAGTGCTGAATTGGCCTCCTTCTTCTGCTTGGCTTATTTGAACACAAGACCTCAGTGACTTTGTGTTAAATTAGAAGAAAGGTAAGACTATTACAAAAATGTTCATGGTACTTGATTGTTTTCAAAAGTTCTAGCATAAAAAAAACCATTGTAGTTTTTACTGCAATGTATACGTATTGTATATGTGTATATATTTTGCTTTATCTGTGGACAATTTTGCACTTGAAACTTACAGGTGTTTGCTCTGCTTCTCCTGCCTTTAGTTATCCTGTGGTAAAAAAAAAGAAAATAAAAATCCTTTTTTCAGCAAAACAATTAAAAACCAAGGCTTGTTGTGACTTTGACAAATCACTTAGTCACTCTGATCCTCATTTTACACACACACAAAAAATACCTCAGAGTACTGTTCTGGAGCTCAATTAATGGTTGCAAACCATTCTAAGGCCCCTGAAGGACAACACTACAGAAAAATACTCTTGTATTTTCTTCTAAAAAAAAAAAAAAGAAGAAAAAAAAACACCACAAAAGCAAAGCCAAAATAACCCCAGTATTTTTGGTAAAGTACATTCGTGTTGTGCCATTCATGGGTAAAATAATTTGTCATCTACAAACTGAGGACTAGTTTTGTTATTCTATCTCTTAGGTTTCTTTGCTTATATTAGCCTTTATTCTAAAAGTCTGTGAATAGTACCAAAAATACATGACTATTTTACAGAGTGTAACACTGTCAAATTGTAAACAAATACATGCATACACATGCAAAGGTATACACATATACACACAATTTCTCCTGTGTGTATTGAATTTTTTATAAGCCATATAATAAAAATATCCAAAATGTTGATTTAATAGTAAGTAATTTCTTCTTATAAAATTTTGTTTCAAATTATGCCCTCATTTAATGAACAAGCTAAACTACTACATTTGCTAGCATGTTAATCTAAATTTAATTAAAAGATAGTACCACTGAAAGAGTAGAAAAAACATTGTTTCACTGGTGTTTTATTAGCACTTTGGGTTTTGCTATGTGTGTTCCATTGATAGACTAGATATAAAGATTGCTGTTTGTTTAATATCCTTATTCCGTCAGTAAACCAAACTATTTTATTTTGTCTATGACTTTAAAGATAGTAATTTTGAATATGCTTTTTATCCTCAATTCTGTTGCAGATACAGCTCCTTTATTTACAAGCCTTGCTCTTGTAACTGTGCTAAAAGTGTTTTTTTCCTTGCTAAATCTTTTGCCTTAATCCAGATGTACAGCCCTTGCATACATATCTACACAGTAAATGTGGACCTTCTAATTTTTCAGGCTTGCATCTGAGCCTCCCTGTCACAGAAGAGACAAGCTAGACATTCCCAGCACAGCGCTGTAGTTTTCCTCCAATTCTCCAGAGCCACATGTAGTGTGCAGGGGCCTCGGGACAGGCCTGCAGGGATGCACATCCTGGATGCATCCTGGATGCATTGCTAGTATATAATATTAAAGAAAACAGTAATAGGGTGTCAAGTGTGAGATGCTCCATTTGAACTTGGGGACACACAAGCAGTGCATACAACACTCAGAAAGAAAATTCAAAGTTACAGTCACGGCTTCCCTTTAAGATGCTGTTAGATACCTGGATGACATTTTTGAATTAACATTTCTTTAACTGCCAGCTGTGATGCCAAACATCTTAAGTGGATGCTACATGGTAGTTCGGTATTGGAGGCACTAAAGTAAAAATCTCAGACTTCTCCAAACTGTATCTTTCCAAGGCTATAAAGACAAGCTATGAAAGAGACCCAGTTAAAATACTTCAAACTCCATAAATCCAGTACATTTAATCTACTTCTGTCCTGAAGAAAAATTGCCTTTTAGATATATTATTATATAAGAAATTAAGTGCCTTATGCAGTGTTTTGTTTTTTTTGTTTTTTTTTTTATTTTTATGAAGGATTAAGCTTTTGTGATTAGAATTGCTGACACTAGTTTGCATAGATAGGTTCTTTTGGTGAACTAAAAGAAAAGAATTTGTCAAGTAAGTAAAATGCTGGTATGTTTATATATTTATCTTTACAGTTGAAAGATTGCAATACTTCCAAAATTACTAGTGATACTAAAGTCAAATGTAATTTTACTTTGTTTCAATTATAAAAGCAATACATATATTTCATATGAACTAAAAGGTCCATTAAACACCAGATAGTGTCTGATACCTAATCAAAATGTTATAGCTAAGTAACAACAGTAAAATGAGTGTGGGGATGACAAATTTGTTTTCATCTTTCAGGCATTGTTCCAAGTCATGTTATGCATTGGGGTTTTTTTCCAACTTTTGCTTCTATTTCCTTGTACAGAGAAATCCTCACATTCTAAAATTCTAACTATGCCTTTCCTAAATTAATAATGAAGTTAATTACCTTAATAAAATGAAAACCACATAGTTTATTTTTATGCACTGACAAACTTAATAGTAGAAAGTATTTTTTTTCAGTTCATGAGATTTTTCTGACAAGCATGAGCAAATGTGAATGAAAAAGATGGAGAAACAACTAGCAAGTAGAAAAGCAGTGTATAGAAAACTACTGAGGTCTGAACTGTACTGAAAAAAAAAAGATCTTAAGCCAGACCTGCTGCCACTGATAGTGGCACAAATTTTATCTTACATTTACTCACCCAAAGTTAACAAACTTGTAAAAATTGATTTTCTTGGAGCCAGTTATAGAAGTTTTTTCACGATAACTGTCATATATTATTAGATATGACATGTGAGTGGATCTTTTAACTTCATGAGAGAAGAACTCTTACTAAAAATCAGGCCTGGCTTTTGTGTTTTGCCGGGACCCATCATCTAGTGAGGCAAAGACAACGGATGAGCCACTGACATCCACAGTTAGTCAAAATTGTTTCTTGCTGATTATTATCCAGTGATGACTCCAGCACTGGCAAAATCAAGATTGCAACACATAATTTATTATCTCTAAAATCAGAAATCATCATTACTGCAAAATCAGGTGAAAATGAAGCTAATTAACAGACTGAGTTAAAACACTGCAATGAGAGTCTATCATCACAATTCTTCCTCCTCAGTGTTGTTCCCAGTCATTACAGACACCAGTCCAGATAAACATGATCACAGGTCTCATTAACTAAATTAGTGCTCACTTGTCCACAGGAATATAATAGACCTTGCTCATTTGATTTTTATAGCCTTGAGATGCTCTTGAAAAGAGGTCCTGGTGTAATCATACTGACCAGCAAGACCAGTTAGCATGGTGCAAACATAATGATGTGAACTTTCAGACCTTTTGTGATTCAAAAGAGACAAAAAACAGATGTATAAAATAACAAGATGACTTTCATCTTTGTGAAAGGAATTCAGAAAGCACTGCAGTGATTTCACATAGGATTTGTAGAAATTCTCTTTCGGAATAAAATATAATGGTATAGATTCTTGTATTAGTTCCCCTGAGTTTCTCTTCACTCACTTGCCAACTACTGCCGCTTGTCATTCATATAGTACTTTGTGTATTTCCAGTTGTATTTTGATGTTCAGCAGCATATGAAAAGAGAAGGACATTTTAGCACCATGTGATTACTTAAGTCTTTATGGACTGTGACAAGATGCACTATATATGAACAGCAACAAAGATCTACAATCTGAAAACAGATCTTCTGTCTGAAATGGATCATTTCTTTTATCACTAGTGTTTATTTCATGTGAGGTGTGCAGATAATCCATTTTTAACATGTAACACATCAGAAGTTCCTATAGTGCTTTCATATTGCCTGTTCACACCAATAAAACGTCAGCCTAGGCACTCTGTGTCTGATCTTCAAGTATACTTTTGAGTATTTGCAGCCTATATTGATTCCAGGTGGAGTCCTAGGTGTTCACCGCTCTTCTTTCACCTCCATCAGTTCTGGTAACAATAGGAGTTCTCATGTAGACAAGAAGTTTGTCTTTTTATGGCCAATGTTTACTATACAGCAATAAATCCATATGGTGAAGTAGAGCAGCTGCCAAGACTTTTTGCATGCTCCAGCTGAAATCACCCCAGCTCATGTTAGTCTAATGGTGGGAAATTCTGCTAAAAGGCTCGTTGTAGACACGCTTCTCTGTACTGTACCTCTGCTCAATAGAACATTCATGAGCACCCAGCCCCCTCTCCAGAGAACTTGCAGAGTTCTTGTAGAGCAGGAAGGGTTGGAGACAAGGCCGAGCTTCTTACTTACAGCTCAGGCTCAGAGCTGGTTTATTGTTGTCATAGCTACAGGCTCCACATGCCTCCAGTCCCTGCTTTATGAAAAGAATGATGCAGTGTCTAGCCTTACAGCTGAATATATAAACCAAATTAGTCTACCATGCCTCTAC
This sequence comes from Dendrocincla tyrannina, assembly GCA_035047865.1. Taxonomy (NCBI): domain Eukaryota; kingdom Metazoa; phylum Chordata; class Aves; order Passeriformes; family Dendrocolaptidae; genus Dendrocincla; species Dendrocincla tyrannina. The sequence goes on along the minus strand of JAWWMP010000041.1, from coordinate 30,609,042 downwards.
CTGTTTTGTGGCTCACAATGAAAGAAGTAATATATCAAGCAATCAGTCTTGTAGCAGTTATATTCTGTAAACACTAAGTCATTACACCGAGACTTTTTTTATTTGCTCTTTAGAGTTCCTTCTGAGTAAAATAGACTGCAGATTTCAGTAAGAAAGCTAATTCAGAAGAGTCCTCTGTGATTTCTCGGAATTTTTGTAACATATAAGTTAAAAAGTACATTGCAAATCCCTTTTCACACTCTGTTTTTTGCATAAGCCCACTCACTAAACAAGAAGCAGAAAGACAATGATGAATGTCTTTTCCAAAGCTGCAGTGCCAGGGTATTACTATAATCAAACTATTCATAATGTAAGTAAAAAAGAGTTATATAGTCCTGCAGAGAACTTTTAACTTTTCCTAATAGAGTAAGAGCCTCACATGGTCCCAACTCTACTGGAACATTAAGTTATCCCTTAATGGCACTGAGATAAGGCAATGAGGGAAGACATGTCCTGTGATACTGCTGTTGTCAGTGTTGTTTAGAAGATGGAAGGAAGGAAGGAAGGAAGGAAGGAAGGGAAGGAAGGAAAGGAAGGGAAGGAAGGAAGGAAGGGAGGAAGGGAGGAAAGAAGGGAGGGAGGGAGGGAGGGAGGAAGGGAGG
>JAWWMP010000041.1:30548928-30608301 GCA_035047865.1 Dendrocincla tyrannina | reverse complement strand
GGAGGGAGGGAGGGAGGGAGGAAGGGAGGAAGGGAGGGAGGGAGGGAGGAAGGAAGGAAGGGAGGGAGGGAGGGAAGCTTTAAAAGTGCGGTCTTGTGTGAATGATAATGTATAAGAGTGGAAAATGGCTATCATAATAAAAATGTGTAAATTTCAGTACATGATGGTGTAGGCTTCACAGCAAGGATTTGGAAGAGAAGGTGATAAGAGGAAAAATAACTACCATGAGGGGTAGGGAAGGTGTAAATCAGTTTAAATTTCCACCTCCATTCCTAGCTTGTAAATTCTATCCATTTTGATTCTCTGCAGGCTCGTTTAGACTACACATGTGAGTAAGTGGAGGTGTGTGGTCACATGGTTCACCATCATTTTACATTCTATCTCTGTGTTTAGCAAAATGGACCTCATCCTCACTTACATCCAAAATTCCGTTAAACCATTCTGGCAGTGTGGGCTGTAAATGGCATTTATAGTCAGGGAAGTGTGAAGGGATCTCAGTGCAAATAAAGAACAGAAAAAAGTGTTATATTTTTATGGATCTGAAGTATTTCTTAAAAAACAAATAAAGACAGTTTTATTATCTATGAGGAAAGGAACAATGTAACAAAGCATAAATTGAACATAGTCCCCCAAATTAAATTCACCCTGGCTACAGCAAATTGAATGTTTGGACTTATCAATATATTACCAGTATTTCATGCTACACAACATCTCCCATGCTGATGTCTTCTATTTCTTGCTGCTGCAGAGAATTAAAAAATATAAAATTGTGTTCAAAATAATATATCTAGGTGTTATGGAATAGTACTGTAAGTCTCATCAAGGCTGTTACATTCTCTGCAATCTCTCACTTGAAGGGTTTTAATGACTTGGCCATTTCAGAAAACATCAAAACCAAAAAAGCAAAGCAAAACCCAAAGAATGTTTTTGCTGTCATTATGAAATTATTTCAACTTTGAAAAAAAGAGGTTTTTTTCATTCTGAATTTCTACTACTTGGCTCTATAGTGATATGAAAGAAAAAAATATTTGGCTTTAAGTTCACTCTTTGAGATGTTTTGGCTAAAAAAGTTGTTTAAAATAAAATAAGCACTCAAGGAAGCATATTTAACTCGGACCTTTTATGACTATGTGAAGTTGCAGCATATTTGCTTCTTTAAAAGAAATGCCTACAGCACTGAAAGAAATTATAAACCCAAAGGGAAAATATCTGTTACCACCATGAGTTACATTTATATGTGTTTTTGAAAAGGTATGAATATTCTCTGTATGGAGATACTGACATCTTTGCAGCAATAAAAATAAATAAAATTAATTTAATTTCATATTTATTGAGTATGCAATTCTAAATTTTGCTTGGAGAGACACATTCAGTTCATACATTAACCAGTATTTTGTGTATCATATAGGTAAGAACCACATAGTACTTTTTGTAGAACGCCTAAAAATTCCAAGAAATGCTGTGTATATTTGATCTGTGGGTTTGGTTTTTTGTTTGTTGGTTTTTTTGGGGTTGGGGTTTTTTTATTATTATTATTTAAAAGAAGCTTCACCAAGACACTTTTAGTTATTTCAAAATGTCCAATCTTGTTTATGCAGAATGCATAGTATTGGGGAAAATGTTTAATAAATATGGGCAAACACAGCCAGCTGCAACAACTCCTATCTGTAAGGAGTGTGAATCCTTTTGGCCTCGGAGCAGGAGGTGGTTTAGACTCCAAACATGTAGTGAGCTTTCTGTTAAAGTCTCTCTTCTTTTGAATATGTTTGATTATTTTTCTAAGGTGTGCTATTGTCTTTTCATGATACAGAAGAAAATATAGTAACAAATTTAGTAATACATATTTGCCAGCTAAATTTAATACAAATAAGAAACTATAAAACTAAGTAACCAGTGAGTGAAACAGATTGTATAAATATTGCATTTTAGGATTGCATAGTACAAATATTTATAATGCATGTATTGTATGAGAAAACATAATGGGAAAGCAGGATGACTGTTAAGTTTCTGACATGCTTAGTCTGTGTCCTAAAGAAAAAGTGAAACTAGATCTTTGAAGCTCTTTATGTTACCTATATTTTCAGAGCTTTCACCAAAATGGGGTATGACATAAATGCAGAAGAGGACTTACTATGAGAAACTATACATACAACTGCTAATGCCTTTCCTATTCTGTAAGTTTTCAGAGCAGATATACCTTCAGATCATGTATTCCAACCTCCTGTATTCACAATCCATTCCACCCAAATAGTTTATACTAAGGCCAACAAATTGGGTCAAACAAAAACATTTCTACTTTTGAGGGCTGAAACAATTGTTTTCTCTCATTAGTGAACAGGAAAGACCCAGGTTCCACCACAGCCTCAGGCTTCGTCAGTAGCAAGGAACTCATTAAGAAAGAAACGTTACAAAGATCTGAGAGAGATGAATTATGACCCATGCCAAGGAAAACCACAAGTAAATAAACAGCCTCTTCTCCTCAATGACAAACACAAACCAATGAAACAGCAATAAAAAAAGTCTGGTCTGCAAAACAAGAATGTATTTTTTGGTCTGAATCCTGACAACCTGTTTGAGCTTTTGCATATGGATGTATATCAGGCCTAGCTATACAATTAAGATTCTTTGTACCTTCTCTGAATTTTAACCTGACCTATATTTTATGAACTGTCCAATTACTGTAGCTTGAAACTAAGATCTGGCCAAACAAACTCAAACATACATCACTTGTAAAAGGAAATTCAGAGTAATTAATTTCCTCTTGTGTATAACTGCCTGAAATTCTCAGGTATGCTGTGTTTGACCAAAGTCATTACCATGTGTTTTCTGAAGCTAACACAAAATGTATTGTATGCAAAAGGATTGTAAAATATGTTCTCTTTTTCTTAGAGGAATGGAACACAGAGGAGAGATCCCCAAAATGAAGAATTAAATGTCAAGGCCAAGAAAACAGTTGTGACCATACTATTCTTCTGCCATTTCTGATTTCCTCACTTATAGATTTTCTTCTAAGGATTCCAAGTGATCCTGTATATGCTGCCTTTCTGCTGTAAGGTATACTACTGTTAAGAAACCACTTTCCTTTATCATTCAGTTTGCCTGATTTGAGGCCTTTTAACATTTTTCTTCTCATTCAGTAGCAAAGCTTTCCCAAGTATTACCTGCACATACAGACTGTTTTCTACAAACAAATTCACAGAAACTGAGCTCCTTTTAACTTACATTATAAGCTTTATACTGTCAAATTCATCTTCATGATGGCTTGAAATTTTTAATCTTTTTGTATTTGTGCTCTTTTCAAGTATAGCTGATAGCACTGATGTGGTAACCTAGTGTAACAGTGCTATTTATAGAAGTAATATTGCATGTCTTCTTCCACCTTGTGTCGTGATTATCTCTTAAATAAATAAGATTCACATGGATTCTTTTTGCCGTAGTCTTTCTTTCATAATTCACTCATACTGAGGGATATTAATTGCTCTGGATTCTTCATTGCTTCATTGCTTTCCAAGACAGGGTTTTCTGTCCTCTTATGCTCACCTTCAGTTTTGGTTCCCAGCTACACTATCTTGCATTTGGATATTGAGAAAAGTTTTGGGCTGAAGGATGACCACTTAAATTATACATAATTCTCTGTAATTGTAACTTACTCTCCCTCCTCATTATTTCTCCTCCTACAAACTCCTTTGCACCTACAAAACTTGCAGTGAAAAATACTGTCATCTTGACAACCAAAAAAACGTGCTACATGGCCTTTACAGCAAAAGCTGATCCTTGCAAAACCTACTTTTGATCCTATTCAGGGAAATGATTTTGTAGCAACTGGAGTTTAGATCCAGTTCTTATTAGATACCTTTATTCTGCCTAAAATTGTTCTAAAATCATTATCTCAGCCAGCATTTTGCAGAGGCATCTGTCTTCTGAGTTAACTCTGGGGAGGAAAACACCCTGTATATTTATAATCTGAATCCAAATGGGTGTCACCACCCATATTACAGTATAGATTGACATATAACTTCTGATTCTCAATCATACTTGTATAAATCTGGTAAAACATCACAGATATGAGTGATAGAGTCATAGTATCATAGAACTGTAAGGAGCTGGAACGGACCTTAAGGATTGTCTAGTCCCACCCCTCTCCACCATAAACAAGAACACCTCCCACTAGACCAGACTGCTTAAGAGCACATCCAACCTGGCCTTGAACACTGTCAGGGTTGTGGATGGCATTCACAGCTTTCCAAGCAATCTATTCCAGTGTCTAACCACCCTCACCATAAAAATTGCTTCCTAATATCTAACCTAAATTTCCCCTCTTTCAATCTGTACCCATTACTTCCTGTCCTATCACTAGAATTCCTGAAGAGTCCCTCTCCAGCTTCCCTGAAGGCCCCTTTCAGATACTGGAAGACACTTCATGCAGCCTTCTCTTCTCCAGGCTGAACAGCCCCAACTTTCTCAATCTGTCTTCATGAAGGAGGTGCTTCAATTCTCTTATCAGCTTCAAGGCCCTGCTTTGGACTTGCTCCAATAATTCCATGTCTTTCTTATGTTGGTGACACCAGAGCTGGACACAGTACTCCAGGTGGGGTCTCACAAGAGAAGAGGAAAAAAGGGACAGGGACCCACCCCTGTTTCTAGGGGTCTAGTCTTCAGAAACCGAATGCTTGCTGCAAATAGCATGTGAAGGCACTATATATAGTCCCCCTGCATAATGTGTGCTCAAAGTACCCCTCTCATGGAAATGTGAGGCTGAAGTTCTTTCCACATTCTATATGTAGGATCTTGGACACAGGAGATAAGGAGATAATGAGTCCATGGGGTGCTCCTAGTTGGTGTGACTTTCATGGATTCATAGAATCACAGAATATACTGAACTGGAAGGCAAACGAGAACCAGTCCAACTCCTGGTTCCACATAGGGCAACATGAAAGTTAAACCATGTAACTAAAATCATTGTTCAAAAGCTTCTTGAACACTGACAGGCTTGGAACCATTTTCCTGGGAAGCTTGGTACAGTGCTTGACCATCTAGAAACTATATAAAAAACTATATAAACAAATATTTCAATCTTGAGATTCAGAAATAGAAAGGGAACAGGAATGAAGGAAAGGAAGGCAAAACCATGAAGTTTATTCAGGATCCCAATGCCACATTGTACCTGAATTTCACAGTAAAGATTATCATATTGTATATTCTCAATACATACTCATCCTAAACATTCTTACATTTTTTCATAGGTTATTTTTCAAAAATAACCACTTGAATTTGCCATATTAAGATCTTTGTGGTAGTAAAAGAAATTATTGTAAAATTGTGCTAAAAATTATATAATACACTGCCCATGCTATTTGGTTTTGCTTATTTTAGGAATGTTTATGCACGTTTCATCTCTTCAAAAAGGGAATGTGAAGATTTGATGAGTGTGCTTTGAACCATGAATCTCCTGGTGCAATGAAATATGTTTCCTGGGAATACACCACAGAAACAGATGAAGATAATGTGGTTGCATATTATCTGATAATGAATATTCTGACTGATGTATTCACCCCAAGGTACACTTGAGCATCTGTTGTTTATGTAGGCATGACTCCTCATTTTTATTTTTTAAATATTTAAGTGGACGAACATATTTCTCCTTAAAGGCGAATGGAGGGAAAAACAAGAGGCACATGGGATTTTGTGCTAGTGATGACACAGAACATGCATTCAGGTGAGAGATGTACTTCAGTTGCAACACTGGTCATTGCCTTAGGAACTTAGGGTCTATATTTGAGGAAGATGTTAGCTTGGTTTCTATTGACTATACAAATAACACATTAAGAGGGAGTGTAGCTATAAAGCCTTACTAATTACTGTACATATTTAAAGACAATGTTGATAAAAAAATACAATACAGTATAGGGTGGTATCCCCTCTATCATATGAAGCCTTAAAATCCGGTTTTGATGTTTTTCCAAAACACTGGACCTCAACAGAAAATTATACGCTAAATGAAGTAAATTACATTTATGAGTGCAAGTCTATCCACTATACTAAACTTTAATACAATAATTAATACAATAATGTTGGGTTGAAGAAGCAGTACATTTGACAATATAAATTATTTCCTCTTATTTTGTGAATGACTCGAAATGTAAATATTGCATTACACAAGCATTACATTATCATCTGATTTTGATTTCTGAATAAGAGAATCTTCAAAACTTTTCACCCACTAGTGGGAAGAGATTGAGTTTTCTATGTCAGCCCATCTTTACTTCAGTCTCTCTTTTTGGATGTTAGCGAAGCCCTTCAAAATAAACATTAGGAAAAACTACAGACACACTAGCTGTGCTAACTATTTTTCTTATTTTATTTTCCCTTCTAGTTTTATCATTGTCAAAGGATATTTAAACACAACAAAAAAGGGGAAAAAAAGCCAAAACACCCCCAAATACTTAAGCATAATGTAACTAACTCGGGTAGACTAGTTACATCTGTCACTACATATCGATCCAACCTTAGGGAAGTACTACGTATAAAATATCCTGAGCAGGAGATGGCTTAGTCTATCTTTAAGGATTCCCAGTGATGAAGATCAATTAAACAGTACTGGTCAGAATAGAATCCCCCCAGGGACAGCACTCACAGCTGATTTACAGACAGCCAATTTCTTATCCACCAAAGAGTCCATCCATCAAATCCATCTCTCTCCAACTCAGAGAGAAGGATACTGTTGGAGATCTTGTCAAAGGCCTTACAGAAGTCTAGATAGGTGGCATCCTTAGTTCTTCCCTTGTCCACTAAGGTGCTCACAGTTGCTTCCAGCCTCCAGCTGATACATATTTTTGCCCAAAGACACCACAGGCCTGGAGTCAAGCTCCACACACTATCTGTGCTGTGTTACAGTTACTTCCACTGCAATTCTTCAGATGTCTTAGGGCTTTGAGAAGCAATCGTGGGTGAATCCGTTCTCTACAGTTTAAGGTGTTACTATTCCTAGTTGCCAGTTCCACACTTTTTCCAGCAGGAACACTGCCGTAGCATAATTGGCAGATGTCTGTGCCAACTACTTTTCAAATTTATATGCTGAACAAACCTTTTGCTTTTAAATGAGCATATGAGGGTCCATGTACAAAAGCTCCCTCTCACCACAAAAACTGTTTCACAAAAAAATTTGCATAATGTATAAACAAGTTTTAGAAACAACTTTTTCAGCAGAATGTACATACTAACTCATACTTTAATTCCACCTAACGTGCAACGTTGTGTCCAACAAAGTTCAGTTGGGCTTCTGCGGCCTAACAAAAATGGTCTGATTGTTGTTGCTTCCTGATGAGACGCTTTTTCATTCTGCCTTGTATTTAGCTATCTGCTACATATATAATTTCATTTTCAGTTCTGTAGCCCTGATACTTGGGAAAACTCACAGTATTTTCAGATAGGTGTATTTTTTTATTTCCTTTTTCTGATGTCAGTTAATAGGAGATACCAAGGGAAGACTGCAAGATAAAAGGAAATATACAGTGATTTTTATCTCAAGGAGGGTATAAATCCCTTTAGAATGACAGTGATTTACACTTAGCATCTCTACAACTTCATTCACACATTAGTTGTTAGTTTTCTTGACACTTGCTCACAAACTTCCCTCATTCCTTCCATGGTGCCCAAAATAGTCTCAGGCATGGTCATTTGATTGCAGACAGCTGGTCTCTACAGGTAAGAGAGGAGGCTGAGAAAAATGCTTTCAGAACCCTTGCAAATAATATGTGTATGGAGGGCAAGAGCAATAAACTCCAAAGAGTCTGGGGTAGTGAAGACTACTTGGGAAGCTGGAAAATGTTAAGAACTGTGAGCGGGACTGCAGCTGGTTGGAAAGATTTCCTTGCATACTTAAAATTGCTTATGACCCCTACCAAGTAAATTCTCAAAACCCAACTGTAAGATCCATGCTGAAAGCTTATGCAGGCTGAACCATTCAGGGTGAAAAGAGACATACTTTGAGATGACTTTGCTGTTATGAGAAATAAGAATTGCATCAGACAGAAGACCAGCTGAGAGAAAGCCTACTTATTTTGTTGTTTCCACCATTGTTCTTATTCAGCATATTTTATCACATTGTAAAACATGTGCTGATGAAAGCTATTCAGTGGTGCCTAGCAAAATCTCAAGCACTCACACACCCCAAGTGCTGAACACCTGACTCCCAGTACTTGCTGACACATTGGGTTTTACTACCTTGGGGCATTTTGACTGTGTTTACAGACTGACAGGCCAAGCACTTAATGCAGAGCTAAAAGTACAAAAACAAGCATTTTGTAAAAAAATTCTTTCCCTTACCCCTGCCTTTTCAGTCTCAACTTTTCATTATGAGGTTATTTTTTTATTTTTCAAGAAAATTAAGATTGCTTAGGAGGATAAGGGGAAAGTTTGTGGATATCTTAGTTTATTATATTTTGTAAAACACAGAGATGTCATTTGTTCAGACTTTGTAAAAACTCCATTAAACCAGAATGGTATTTTTAGAACCATTTTTTACTGAGCTTCTATTCTAAAATCCTTTTTAAATTATGCTTCAGAGTTATATAAGGTGATTAATCATTTATTATTTATAACATTGAAAGTCAGTATAATAATAACATAATGATTATTGGTTAAAACAGAGCAAACTCTTCAAGAAGTCATTACCTTCATCTATACTGTCACTGCAACAAACCACAGTTGGTGAGTTTGGTTACATCTCCCTGCATTCCTCTTTCAGACAAAGGAAGTAGCAGCACGTCTCTGCTAGCCCAGTTTAATATATCACTTGAAAAAACAAACTACATGCAATATATACACACAGGATAATATTACCTAAATGAATACAATAAAATCCAGTCCAGATAAATAAAAACAGAATTGCCAGGTTTAGCATGCCTAGGCATAGAAACTATACACTTATGCCTCTAGAGAATAGCTAATAAATTATTTTTAATTTAAAATTTCAAGTTCATGCCAAGACATAGTAAAAAGCCTAGTATTCAAAGTCAGGACTTAGTCTTAATGAAAAAAAGTCCCTCTTTGGTCAGAAAAAACTTGGAGATCAACATATTTATGAAACTTAGAGTCATATACTCTTATACACTTAGAATCTTAAGGGGCAGATATTGTATACTTAGAGTCATACACTCATTTGCTTAAAGTCATATACTCAAGTCAAGCTCAATCTCTACTTAGATTCAGATTAAACGGTCATTATAAGAAAAGTTTTGGTCTTGGCAAGTATCTTTGAAAGTCTTGCCAATCAGAGTTTGTTTTTTCTCAGCACTGTCCAAAATCTTATTTTTAGTTAAGTTTATGTAAGAACTGAGCTCTTCTGAAGAGTTGGTCGGAAGCGACTGAGAACTGCCTGTTAATCTTAATCATTCCAAGAATCTCAGGCACTTCATGTTGCCAGTATTCAGAACTTTGCTGCACATTCAACATTTGATGAATTTCTAAAGAAGTGCAAACATGGCACTGTGCACAGCCTCATGCATGCAGGCAAGGAGTGGTTTGTGTTCATGAGAAAAGAGGCAGAGGAATGTAAGAATTGACAGTAGTTTCTGTAGTCAAAATAAGTGAAGGGCTATAGCCAACAGTCTGCACCACACATTGCCAAGCATGTTGATTGCACTTTCAGAATGGAAAAATAAAGACACTGTAATCAAACAGGAGAAGGTTTATGAGAGAACAAGAGAAGATGGATGATGAGGGGAAGAAAAAGAAGAATGAAGATTCCACACATTTTGCAGTAAAAAGTAAAAAGTTATACAAGATTCTTCTTGTATAACTCTTTAATTGTTCACTCCTCTCTCAACATCTTCTTCAAATGTATTTGTTTTGTGTTGTTTGCAACACACTTCTCCATCTCATTTGCCACATAATTGAGCTCTCTTTCATTTGGTCCTGATCAGCCAAGCTCCATAGTCATAAACTTGCTGACTCACTTTCACACATCAACCTAGTTTCTATAGTGTAGAGACACCAAAGAACAAAAGCCTAACATGATAATCCTTCCTCTTCTTAACTACTCCATGCAACAAATTCCTGCAGTTCTGAACCTTTTTATGTGGTCTTTAAATGTCTATTTAAAAGCATCACATGCAAATATATATGTTTGATCTTCTTGACCCATGAAATCCCACCCTCATGTCAGAAATTCCTGATCACTTGCTATTTACCACTTAGAGTCTCAGAAGATTTAACATGTTGGATGTCAAAAAGCAGGAAAAGAAAATTCCACTGTTCTGTTTCTGTGCACTAGAGCGTAAAAACTTCATACTAGTGTAAGTTTCTTTCTCTGGTGCCTCCACATAATAAGTGAAAAACCCCAAAATTTTCATGAATTTTTGCCTGTGTTTCCTGAGGTCTCAGCATCAAAGGAGGAAAAGAGCGCATGATCCAGTCAGATGAAATGCATCTTCAGGGATTAAGTCCACCATAGCATCTTCTGTATTCTTTTCTGAAGATATACACTGCCATATGGACTGCAATGAATATTGATGACACTATTTGTAGCCATTGTTTAAAAGACTCATGTTTGCTCTGGACTTTCTGAGTCATTGGAACAACTCTGACGAGCCTCAGCCCTGTCTTTGTGATCAGCCAACCACTTGCAGTGTTAATCGGTGGTTATCATGGAAGTAGCAATTAAAACAGCTTTCTATATAAAGGAGCCTTGGCTTTATATAATCTTTTTTATGTAATTAGATGCTTGTTTTCAAATATGGGCAAATATTAATCTGCTTCCAATGATCTAAACTAACTGGTACAAATAAGCCTAAGAGGTCAATGAAACTTTGGGCAATTTTGTCTTTTAATTTCTTTGCACATGAATCATTTAAATTACTGATTAGAAAACACTTCCACTGAATGACTTGGCTGAAGAATACTTCAAAATCAAGCTGGCTTGTCCCAGTAGGAATGGTAGAAAAATGTCCACAATAAAGATAGAAGTATTAGGGAGGATATGGAACACAAAGAGATAAAGAGTCATAATTTTTTTCTTGCTGACACACTCTTCGAAACTCTTTCAGGTAATCCTAGAGTTTCAGTAAGCTCTATTGATTTAAAGAATGATTCAAAGTTGGAAATGAAGGAGCTTTTAAGGTGCAATCATCAAACCCATACAGTTTATTTCACATCTTACCACTCAACTTTAAAACGAATATAACTCAAATCACAATACAATGATGACTGATGTTTTTCATCAACACCCAATTATCATTCCATCATGGCACAGGACTTTAAAGTAGACTTGCCTGAGCCAAGTAAAGCACAAAGTGAGCATCTGAAAATCCAGATCTGTGCTCTTACAAAATTACTTACCAAACCACATTTATTATGTTCTAACATGTTAGGTCATGTTAGTTGTATATGGGTATACAAGGTGAGGCATTTATTTTGATCTTGTGTTCAGATATGTCATTTCACTATTTTCTGATAAAGAATCACATCTGCAAAGAGATTTTGGGTTTATTTTAGAAAGGTCTAAAACTGGAATTCTTAGTATTGGTGGGATCAGTTCAAAGATTTTTTTTCAATTTCACTGGACTTCTCCAAATATTTGATACTGTGCCCTCACAGGCTACCTACATATGTTGCTGGGTACTTCATGATCGATCATTCCAAGTCCACTGAACTATGGAGAATGTTAGATACATATTTTACATTTTTTTGTTATACCTGCAGTATGTATAGATAGTCTGACATGGGACAGAGAAAGAATTATCTCTTGATGTTTCTCTGCAACATCTGACATGACCTGACATCATTGTAGTTAGAAATTAAGTTCCATAATTCAGAAGCAGGTTGTTTGGTTTTGGTTTTTTTTTGTTTGTTTTGTTTCTTGTTACAGTATCATGGGTATTTTAACCAAGATAAGTATTACCTTATTTTCATACTACACATGGTGTGTAAACTGTATTTGCAACACAGTAAACATTTTGTCCTTAAGGACTGTAAAACAACTAATTCTCAGCTTACATAATAAACTCCTCATATTTTTATATGCTGTTACCTCAGGTGAGCATAAAAACAACTGTTTAATATTTTTTAAAAAATAACATATACCAGTAAGAAAAAAAATATAGAATTGATTAAAAAAAACCTAATGTCTGTTAGCTAAATGCAAAATAGCAACCAAAACCCAAATTCATCTGACACATTTTTTCCTGACAGGCACCTCAAAAATACTAGACAATTTTTTTTTTTTTTGTCTGTGGAAAGGATTTTAGTTTTATCCTGCAGCTCAAATTGTGTTATCTCCTATGTTGTACTTCCTAATTCTGAATTTGTGCTATTGTGCTATAACTATTTGATGGTTTACAGATTTTTTGGGGAAGAAACAAGAGAAGCACTCTAATGAGGGGTGGGGACAGGGGGGGAAGAGGGAGGGTAGGATGGCAAAGGTGTCATTTTAATGCACCTGAACTTTTGCAGCAATGTAAAATCTGAAATAAAATGATTGTTTTTCAAAGATGTCTTTCAATTTTCTCTTAAAAAATATCCAACAACTTTCAAAAAGCATTCAGGGCTCTTATTTAGTTTATCATATACCATATTTGAGTTATTTGGTAGCTATACTGTTGTTTTAAAAGGCAAACTGATTTTCTTCCCATTTTTATTGAAGGAGAAGGGAAAAAAGTGTTTTAACACATTTTCATTTTCTAATCAAGCCTTTCTGAAAGAAACTATATGCTTTGATCCACTAGAACTAGAAGAATGAAATCACAGACTAAGATGAAATGCCCTCAGGTACCTGCACAGTAATCATCCAAACATATTATTACTGCATCACACCAGACATATGACACATACTTTCTACATTTAGTTGCCTGTTCTTTTCACATAACCATTTAGAACTAAAAAACCAAACATACTTTCACACAGAGGTTTACAACAACATTCTTGACTAACTGCTTGGGTGACATTTTAATTCCAAATATATTTTGCTTTTGACTTTTGTTTCTGTTGTACTTCCTATATTTTAGCTTGGGGAAGAAAATATTAAAGGTAATGCCTGTTAAGTTTGGCTCTGTATCTTATGAAAACCAATGTAAATATAATATATTTTCCATTAAGATCTTTAAAAATTTCTTCAAGGCTTCCCAAAAGGCCCCTTTATACCAGTCCAGCAGTAGAAAGCAGACAAAGCAGATGCAAATTTTCATCCTCTTTAAAGAAAATTTGCATTGCTTACACATAGTATAAACAAGAGCCATGTCCCAAGCTTCTTGTTTCCAATGGACTGATTTTTGTTATTTGTTCAAAATTTAATTCAAACAAAGCTATCTCTAGGAAAAGGAATTGGGTCACCTCAAAGAATCCTATAACATAACACTCTAATTTTTATGACTCGAGTTCGCTTATACATGCACATTACCAGATGTTTGTTCACACTATAACCCTGAGGAAAATAACTTCATTATGTACAGGTAACAATCCATCATTAGTTACCAATTAGAAATTCATGAGAGAGTGTGGAAACACTCTAAATTCTGCCTGGTTGCTTACAGTGTGGGGCCTACCTTAAAAGAACAGTTCAATGTCACACCGAGTTTTGTGCTGTGCTGCCATCCTGAAAGACAACTCCTCTGTGGCAAATACTCTTGTCTTTTGGCATATATCCTGAAGTATTTAATTTGGTGATCCCTGAACTGAAGGTTGTAGCACTAACACGAGGAGCTTGCAACACCAACAGAAATTAATTTTTTCCGCTCTTATGACCCTAGTAAATAATGTTAGCTTATCTGTGCATGCCTGGTTTGAGATCAACACAGGAAATGGTACCCCCAGTTCTGGGTTCAGAACTGTAACTAAAAGTGATATAGTATCTTTTAAAAAAATGGGATCTTCTAATTAATAGAAAAACAGATAAAGAGTGAGCAGGGACTAGCAGCAATTACATGGTATTAAATTACAACCAAGAAAATTGCTTTTCCTGCAACCCAGAAAAAATACAATATGGTCTCTTGAGAGATAAGTACAGTTCTTCTCAATCTTTGGTCAATGAAAAACAGGTGCTCATATCACTTCTCTTTTTGGTCAAAAGTTAAGTGATGCATTAACTAAATATGCTGATATTGTTTGGACTAATGTCTTATGCATGTATCAAGAAACCTCTCCTTTCATGTTGAACACATGGTTCAACAGTAACAGGTTGAAGGTATCAAATGTTGCAGGAGAATGCAGACACCACTTATGTGCCTTCTATTTTCAGGTGGGATACAGGTCACCCAGAGCCCAGTTCATTCCTAGGCAACAGTTGTGCCTTATTCCCTTCTGGGATTACTTGTCTTTTAGGCAACTCACTTCATGTTCCTGATGACTTGGTTTCACCTGCCATATTGGGGAAGAGGGGCACCAATCTCCTATCCAAAATTATCATTATCAAAAAATATATAAATTTTTAAATTATCCTACAGTCTAGGACTAGGCAAGTGCTGAATTTTGCCAAGAATTCATATTAATACAATCTAATGTAACAAATTTTCATGTGTGTCCTTCCTCCAGCAGGTTGAATTTTGTACCCAAGAAGACCCTGACTGGCAGCTGGTAGGTGAAAGGAAATTGAAACCATGTCATCCATATGCACAGGTGCCTCCTGATGCCACAACCACAGGTCAGCCGTGATCTGCTCCTTTGAAGTTGCTGCACTGTCTTGTAGGCACACTTGCACTTCATGGAGCTTTGTGGACACTGCATTAGCATCTGCTTGGGCTGGGATAAAGACTTATATGAATATTGGTGTTTAACTGTGTCTTATATCTAAACCATTACAGTCTAAATCAGGTGCTTCAGCCAATGTCAGACAGATACCAACATTCTCTAATTTTGTATGAAGTAGTAAAGCAGGACAATCATTTGGTTCTCACTTAGGTCTAAAGATATCTTCACTTTTATTTTCAGAACTAGTTTGAGTGCTAATTTTTCAGCAAATACTGATAAACACTTTGATATTTATATAGTCACTGCTTGGACTGATTTTTAAAAGGGTTTTACATACAAAGATGAAGACAGGGAACATGATTGATAAGAAGATTACTACATAAAATTCAGTCAGGGTATGTTCAGGACAAAACAAGTACCCCTAAGCAATGCAAACATTAACACTGGATTGTGAATAGTTGCTTTACTGTACGAGAAGGGACCACAGTGTGTCTCCATGCTGCCCGCTGCATACCACTGTCTGTACAAGAGCTGAGACATTGGCATATTAACACACTTTATGTTCTAGGGCACATTTACAAAAAAACCACAATGTGTGGTAGAGAACTTACAAACTGCTCAGGTGCCAATCTTGGCCACAATTTCCTAAGATTATTCAGTTCATAATTGCACATGTTCATCAACACAGAATTAAATATCCATACTGCCTAACTACATGTTTATACTCTAACAGTATAATTAAGATCCCAAATTTTACAATTATTGTGGCATTACTTAATAAACAGCTTTTCAAAGCCTTGTTTCACTCATTTTAAATTACTTCTAGAAAACACAAATTCATATGCTAGGTACGGTACACTGTAAGAATATTTAAAATAATTTGATAACAAATATTCATGAGGCCAAAATTAAGACTTAATAGACATACTTAGCAGTACAGCTTTAATGTTCAGTTATTATGGTTTATATCTATTTGCTCAAAATAGAGTTTTGGGGTTTGAATTTTCTAAAGAAAAAAATCATGCTTTAGAATGGTGTTATCCGTCAGCATATGTTGCACATTTCATAAGTGAAGACAATATTATTTTTCGGTATATTAAAAACATTTTTGCAGGAAATCAATGAACTGACCTGAAAACTGTCACTTCTATCTATAAGCAGATGTGAATTCAATGTGAATTCAAACACCCACCTTGTGTATTGCTCATTATTGTGTTCTGAGGTTCAGTGGATATTTTCAAAGATAAATGATTTTATGACAGCCTTCGTCCAATGTCTCTTTTGGTCTTGGAAATCTTGGCATTACCTTCACCAATATTTGCTTTTTAAAGCAAGTCTTAACAGCAGTCATCTACAATAAAAAATAGGACAATGCAACAAAATTATTTTGCTTCCAGATACTAAAATGGGGTAAAAAACTGTTTGTTCAGGATTTTGCCTCAAAAAATAATATTCACAACACTCAATACATAGCAAAATTGAAACCAACACTCAGTCTTTGTCATCAATGTCTGTTCTGCACTCATTTTTTTCACTAAGATAACTCATAATTCCAGACGTCCTTATACTGTAGAAAATATTAATTTTCCAATGCCTTCTCTTGGAAGTAGCTAAGTGTTTCAAAATTAAAGAAAATACAGAATACTATAGAGAAAAAAACAGGTCTGGAAATTGTTATTTAAAAATAGCAGATGTTTCAAACAAATTGTGAGACTGACACAAGCACAGAATCCAATGCACAGATACCACTTGTGGATAAACTGTGACCAGAAGATTAATAATATGTGTTGTATTTCCTCCTGCAGAGCTCTTTGGACTGATTCCCACTACATGACTTAGCTGAACTACCACATCAATTTTAGAAAATGGACAAGTGTTGATTTTAAAACATTGGTTGCAGAGATGTCCACTGTGCACTTAGGGAACTGGTTCCAGTGACTAATTGTCCTCATTCCTAACTATTGCATCTTCAGATCTAATTTGATTTTACTTAGATTTAGCTTGCATCCACTGCATTTTACCATAACATTTTGCCTGAGCTCACAGTGTACAAGTGAACACAGACCCAGGTAAGTGTAAAGTAAGAACAGTGTCATTTAAGGCCAACTTGTGATTCCCGAGAAATCTTGCTTCAGGAGTGACTGACAAAGAACAACTTCATGTTGCACATAACATTTTCATCCCTTCCTTATACCCTGCATTTATCTTTTTTCATTTAAGTTTTTTGACTGAAACATACTATGTAACACCAAGTAATGTATTACAGAAGTCGAGTACAGTGTAACACTGATTTTGATCAAAATTACACTCTCAATAAAAAAGTTGTTATTTTGACAAGATCATATTAAATGATCCTCCTGACATTCTTTTGATTGTTTACTGAGCATTATCCAGCACTGAGTGCATTATTTAACCTGACAGATGTCTAACTGCTTATTTAAGAATTAAGAAAACATATCTAGGATAAGATGGATCTTCATTCTCTTTTTGTAAAACTACCATCAGAAACAGTAGCCTTATTGCAATTTCTGAAAATATTCATGGTTTCTTGGACTTACTAGAAAGTAACACAAGCAGATGATAGGTATGACTTTAAAAGATCTAAGATTCATATTATCTGTAACTCTAATTTACAGATAAAATACTACAAAAGGACGTGTTTAATAATATATGTAGGTAGAGTTGTTAATAAAAAAAAAAATAATAACCATATGTAAGAAACATATAATCTGCCTTTTTTTCCAAATGCAGAAAAGGAGTATTTGAGAAACACAGTTTTCTGCTTATTGACTCCATAATAGAAAAAAAAAATTCTCTCCCTTATCCAGTGAAGTTAGTCATAGATCAGATGAACCTGAATTCTCAGTATACATCAGCAATGGCAAAGTCCTATTATTCTCCATCTGAAGGCCTATATATTATATATCTTCTGACTGCTTTCAGTATTAAATGTAACTAGATGAATAACCACTGACAACAAGTTTCAGTCCTGTTTTGCATCCTAGGTTTAATAGCTGAACTTAAGTAGTGATTTTTCTGGATTTATTACACAGAATTTTAGGATGCCAGAGACAGAATTGCTGGATAGTTTCTAGTAGAAACTGAAACTTCCAGAGAAAGGCAGCTCTCCGTTGGGCTGGTTGACTATTATAACTGTCTTCAATAACTGGTATGGAGATGGGAAAAAAAGAAAAAAATCAGAATTGTGTAAGGGGGAAAAAAAAATTATTAGTCTTCTTGTTTAAGATGATGATTTCTCTTTCCTTCCTGTTCATACAGGCCCTTACAAGCTTTAGACTTAGTTTAAATTCCTTGGAAATTATCTAATAATGGGTTTAGTTTTCAAAATTGCAGCACAATTATAACTAGTTGATCAGCTGAACAGAACTGTTTAAATGACAGTAAAAAATTTGTTGGATTTGCACTAAACGACTTGGACCTTGCAGCTTTCTGTAATTATCATCAGATTGAAGCATGAAGTTCCCTCAGTGACAAATGCTGATAGCCTTAGACATGATCTTAAATACTGTTTTAATGGTTTGGGGTTTTCCAGAAGAAAGAATTGTCATTGGCTGGTCTTCAACCTTCCTTGGTATGCCCTGCTGCTTAATACAGAAATGTGAAAGGAGTTAAGATGCTTTATAAAGACCGTCATTCAGGACATCAATAAGCTAAGTAGGTCACTTGGAAGCTCTTTTCTCCCCAGCTGGCATCATGCCCAAAAGAGAAGAAATCATCTGAAGATTCTTAGTAGAACTGTCACTCACCCACACTGTGGGTATCTGTGTATAGGCACGCATGCATGGACAGAAAAAGTGTCCTGATCTACCAGCACACACAAATTGATCATTTACTTGTTTGCTTATATTCTGCTGTTTGATTTTCTGTTGATCTTCTGCATGCATTATTTGCTATCTTGTTACTATTTTTATACCAGAAATGCACAACACTCTGAGAGGAAATTGTAGAATGGTATATTTCATACTGAGGGCAGTCTAGTTGTCAACAGTGTGCATTTTGAAGAAAAGAACAATCAGTATGTTAGAAAAGAATGAGACTTCTATTTACTATCTAATACATAAGGAATAAACTGCTTGTGAAAAGCAATCACAATTTAGGCATTCTGGTCATTACAGGCTCTTTAGGTCTTTGACATTAGAGATGGAGTAACTCCATATGGTGTGACTCATTATTCCAGATGATGGGTTCACTTGGCTGCCGTGCTAGAATACAAAAAATGTCCCATTCTCCTTGCTGTATATGCTAAAGTAGCAGCAAATCATGTTTCAGAGTTTAAGTTGCGTCCCTGATCACTTTTAATTCACCTTCTGTCAATAAAAAAAGCATCACTGTGGGAACCATACTTTCTTCCAGAGCAGCCTGGCTCTAGTCTGCTCATTGCTCTAAAGAAAGGAGTTTTGAAGGACAAGATGGTACTTTGCTTTGCCTTATGAACAAATACAAAACAGCTAAGTCCTGGCAACACATTGCCAGCAGATATGCTATATAAACAAATAAGGCCATCAGTCCCAGCACTGACCTAATCACAGGATATAAGAAGCAGCACTCAATGCAGATTTTCATTGCAGGCAGAGACATTGAACTTTGGACCACAGGATCAAAACACCTTGATGGTAGGTTCTCTGACTTCTTCCACCGTCTGTCTCTTTTCAGCTGCTCATAGCTATTCCCACCTTACTGTAGGCAGTTCCTCTACACCCACTCTTTCTATCCCTCATTTTTATACCACTCGAGAAGAGATAGGTTAGTATCAGCAGGTTATAAAGGGACTTCTAGACAACAGGATCATTTTGGCAGAGGCATGGGAAAGTAAACTGTGGAAAAGCACATGTGGTTAAGCAATAACCAGTGTTGTCTCTGTCATGTGCTGGCACAGAGTTCCCAAAATGGAATTAAGCCCATGACTTTCATAAGCAAGAATAGGCTTTTCAACCAGCTCCCTAATTATAAATACACTGAGAAGATAAAAAAGGGATAAACGATATGAGTGTAGTCAGACAAATTCGGACTACAGCAAGGAAACTAACATCTCAAAAACAGTCCTGGTTGGTGTGTTTAAAAAAAAAAAAAAAGAAAAAGAAAATAACAACATAGAATAACATAGAATAAAGTAGCAAGCAGATGAGTTACAGACTCATAACTAAAAAAATAAGTGATACTCAT
Organism: Dendrocincla tyrannina; assembly: GCA_035047865.1. NCBI lineage: Eukaryota > Metazoa > Chordata > Aves > Passeriformes > Dendrocolaptidae > Dendrocincla > Dendrocincla tyrannina. The sequence continues at coordinate 30,588,438 of JAWWMP010000041.1, read as the reverse complement.
GACTACAAGATACTACATTCCACTCTGAAATACTGTTCCAGTATTGTATTTACTTTAGTACATAACACAGGCCTTGTGAGCCATCTGAAACTTGAAAAAGAAATTAGTTCAGAACAGCAAATTCTCTTTTTCTCATACCTTTAACTCATGCATATTTATTGAGGGTTTTTTTTCCAAAGCAATTCAGTCAGCAGGTGGAACAGTCCACACCTTTTTTTTTCCAGGGACAATTAGGCTTTCTCAAGTGATTCAAGCTCAAGGGTCCCCAAGCAGGCACACAGTTAGTGAAAGTTATATTTTTAGGTTCAAATGAAACAAATATCTTCAGGGTTGTTGTTGGTTTTTTTTGTTTTGGGTGTCTGTTTTTTAGTTTTTTTGTTTTTGTTTGTTTGGGTTTTTATAGGTCTGATAATGCTACAGAAAACAAACCAAAATATTCTTCTTTTGTAAAAATGATTAAGCAAAATTTAAAGCTTCTTGCAAGAACAAAAAAACAATCTGACAGTTGCATACATGCATCCAAGGGCAGAACATATCCCTCTGGGAAGGTATGTTTTCAGTCAGTCAAATTTCCTCTGGAAAGAGAAAAAAAACAATAAAATCAGCCAAACTCTTAAGTAACAACTTAGTAACGGGGAAAACTTTGTTAGAGAATATTTGCAATTCACAATCCTTGGCCTGGCTACTGCTACACTGGCCTGACCTGGAAAGGAATGAAACCCATCACAAGCATTTCTTATGTTCTTTAAAACAGAGGATTTGAGGGAGAAGTTGAAAAAATCATGGCATGCAGTAAACTGGACCTGCAATTACATTGAGGAAGGCATTGTTAATGTGGCAAAATGCTAAAATAAGGATATATCTTTTTCCTGTCCTACCTAGTGGCTTGCATTTATGTTTTTAAGAGATAACCTTGATGTCACAGTAATAGGACATGCTTAAAGACTATAAAGGAAAAAGTGGAAAAGCAGAAAGTGAGTTCAAACTTAAGTTTCACTAATGCTCTCACTTAGCGGTTCAAATGTAGCTGATAATGGGGAAAACTGATAACTAAGGTTTCATGTTTAAGGATATAAAAGGGAAAATACATAAAATATAGCCTAGAAATTAGTTTAGGGTTTGCATTTTAATGCTTCTGGGAAGTGACTTGGCTCCTGGCTAGTTGAATGTAATAGCACTGCTAATTATTAATAATCATGAAAAAAATACCATGCCAGGTATTCATCCTTTTATCTCAAACATGAACAAAATTATTTCAAAGATTGTTTCATCTGATTGCCAGTTATGTTAGCTAAGGTAAAGTGTGGTTGTCTCCTTGTGCATAGAAGCCTTTGAAAGAGCTCCAACTTCTTTCCCATTCTTGATTGTCATATTGGAAGAGCAGCATTTTTGGTAACAAAATTTTCAGTTATAAAACCAGCAGCACTGTACTTAGAGGTGGACTTACGTATAGATTTAGTAATTGAAAAGTGTGAGGTGAGCATACATAATGGGATTTTCAATGCTAAACGCTTTCCCCATCAGCTTGCTCCAGTAAGTGGACACTAAAAATGCATTTAGGGGCATTTTATAGCCAATGGAAAGAGAGATTTCTGTGGTCTAACTAACCATATCATGAGTTTGGACACCTTACCCAACCTTGATAGGCTCTTACTTTTAAAAAAAAGCCTGAACTAGTTTCAAGAACATTGTCTGATGTAAACATGCTGGGAAGTCTGGGCCCAAGTTAGTTCTGTAAGTCTCTGTTAGTGGTTGTCTGCATCTTTAGACGGTGAAATACTTCTTAGTCTCTGCATGCTGGTTTGCAAATCTGTAAATGTATTTAGAAATGTATTACATAAAAGTGAATTTGGAAACCATTTATTATTGGTTAACAGATCTTTTATTTTTCTTTTTGGATTCCTCAGTTCTTTGCCAGCAGGTCTTTTCTATAAATATGTAATATTTATATTTATATATATCTGAAATATATAATAACATGAGCATTTGGGTTCACGGCCAGTACCTGCACCCTTATGCAGACTGACACTCCCACTGTTACCCATTCTGGCATGTCCACATATCAAATCAGCTCATGGTTTTTGTATGTTCCAGCACAGTTTCAGGTGGGAGATGTTCAATGGGTTACTGACCTGAATGTTTTATCTTTCTAGTCCAGCATTTGCTGTTCTCTTGATGAATTGCTCAGTTAGTGTCTAGAAAAAATAAAGCCATCAATACAAATGATAGTGCCAATGAACTATGGCAAACTAAGGGATACAGCAGATTAACAATCCTGCATGTCAGAGGCTTATGACCTAATGCTGAGGATGATTATTGGAATACAAATTTACCTCTACAAAAAATAGTATTGTAAATAATTAGAATAAAATACTACTTTAAATTATGTGTAGCCTGCTTTATTCTTAGCAGAGAATTGACTATAAAGTTATAAAGGAAAATAGCAGCTATTTTAATTGGTTTTTACACAGATGCAAGGCAAAACCTAACATAAACTTCACTGTAACATTCTTAAGTAATATATCTTTTAAGCTACAATACATTTGATGTATTCAATCCTGATTACATTCAATCCTGATTTAAACAAGGTTCATCAACTAATATTCAAAAAATACAAAGCTAAACAAAATTTCATGGGCTTACCAGCAAGATTATTTCTTTAATTTGGGAATTATTGCTATCTGTACCCTACCAAAAAGCTTTTAGAGGCAGACATGCAATACTGTCTTCTTTAAATCTAAAGAAATTAACTCCACTGATATGATAAATACATTTTTATTTCTGCTGCTGATATGAAAAGGGAAGTTATCTTTTTTCCAACTTCCACTTTTTCAGTATACAAAAGACATTAAATGATTTAAAACTGTCCACATCATTTTATAGTCACTTTCCATCAAATATTAGCACTCTGCCACACAGTAATTGGTCTAGCCTCTCAAATGAAATTAATTTAACTTTCTTTTGATGACTCAAGTCTGAAAGGAAATAAGCATACCCATATTTAAAGCTATTTAACTTTCCCTTTGTCTTCCTAAAAGAGATAATCTGGAGCTTTGTTCTAGCAATACAGATGTCAATTTTACTATCTGGAAATATTGTAATCTGTGACTCTATCAGACCACATAAAAAACTCCACTCCTACTTTCCTATTGTTGGCATCTAAGATAAAATTTCATGAATAATTTTCTTTTTTCTCTCTCCCTCTGACTTTTAGACCATTCATATTAGTAATCCTTTTCCTTCTTAGCACAAAGTAAAGAAAAATATATGAAAGCTGAAACAACAGTAGGAATCCGGAAAAGTTGCTTTATCTCTACAAAAGAAATATATATCAGGTGACACCTTAGTAAATGTACTAAACCTTTTTATCAACAAGTCTGTAAGCTCGAAGTTAAAAACCCAGAAATACACCCTATGAATCTACTCCAGGATGATACCCTCTCCTGAAATTGCTTAATACTAGTGAGATTCAGTCTCACATCATCAATAACCTTGCTGGCACACAGAACTGATGCTACACTTCCCCTTCTAGCCAAAGTTAAAATTGGCATAAGACATAGACAATAGACACCTATTGCACATTTTACTCTAAGCTCCGCCTTCTCACTCCATTACACTCTTCAGATCCACCAAGATAAAGTGCAAATGTAATTCATTTCTAACCCTGTGTGGTAAAAAAATCTTAGTTATGTGGTATTTAATCTGATGAAAGCAGTGTCTGTCTGACTGAACTGGGTTAAGAAGCAATTGCACAAGCAGTTGTGACAATGAATCTGGGCTAGCTGCTGCACTCATCATACACACCAACCCATCCCAATTCCTCTGGTATCACTTCCCCAGACTCCTCTGGTCCTGACAGAATTTGTGGAGGATCCTAAATATGCAGAAAAGAGCTCAATGCAGGATCAGCCAAGGATCAGGTCTGGTAAAAGAGAAGTGACAAGGAAAAGTTATGAAGAAATAGGAAGGAGAGGAGATGATGTTTAAGGAGGAAACCAGATTCTGGGAACAGTCTGCCTGGAGGCATCCAGGAAAACAGAGGTGACAGACTGCAGAGCACCTGTCCTTGCATTCCCTAATCTTGTTCTTGTCACACTCAGGGGCGTCTTGGCAATAGTTTCAAGGAGACCAGAATTGGACTCCAAGTGAGTGAGAAACAGGGCATACTTGAAGAAAGACATGATGAGGTAGTGGATGGTTACAAAGAGTGGTTTAGGTGCATCCATAGGCGTTAAAGCCATTCTGCCAGTGGTTTAAGCATTGAGCTCTTGAAGAAAAGGACGAACCTCCTACTTGAGTTATTTCTAGTTTTTAACTCCCTCCTAAAGTGAGGATGGGAGCAGATGTTTTCTCTTTTCCCCAGCTGGAGATTCCTGGCCCAGGCCACCTGTGACTGACTCAGTCTTTGGGGCAACTCCCTACCTCACCACAAGGAAATTCAGTCAAGTTAATGCCAACAATCCACACTTCTTGAGCTGATCTCCTTTGTTGTGCCTGAAGCAGATTAGTATGTTTGTGTTGACAGCCTTAAAAAGTGTACAGATGAGCAGCTGCTGTGAGCCAGAACTGGCACCCCTGGACCCAGCAGAAAGCATTCATCCTTGATTGCAGGTCTGTAAATCAACCTCCTTCTCACAAAACACAGAAGAAGGAATCACAGAACATTCTGAGTTGGAAGGGACACACAACTCTTGAGAAAATGGCCCATATATTACCCCTCTCTTATTCTACAGCGTAATGATTAAATCCCTCAGCTCAGACTGGGGAGACAGAGTTTTAATGCTTTTCCTGCAGAGGGTAATGTGCATCTGCATGCTTTGGATGTCCTTTTTTCAGATTACTGAGCATTTCAGAGCAGGGTACTTAGTCTTTCCCTCTGCAATAAAATCTAAAGCAGGATACAGAAACTCTTACTATCATCTAGTGAAATTCTTTTCATCTAGAGCTTAGCATGTTCAACCAGAATGGGAAAGATCAAGAGTCCAGGCTCCCCCCACCTCTCCAGTGACCACTCACTCTTGTGTTTAGCTTGAACACAAGCCTTTTCCTACTGTCCCAAAATATGCCACAGACAGCAGTTGATTGAAACAGCTCTCTATTAGAACAAGCACCTCATCATCCACTTGCTGAGATAAACACTCAAGCAGAGAAGGGAATTAACTGCAGGATAATTCTGTAATGCTGTAACCGCGAAAGTAAAAGGTGTATTATGTCATCTGGTCTCACTTTAAATGAAGAGCAGAAATGTAAGATTTGATCTGAGTCTGCTGACTGGATTAGGCTGTACCAGCCAGGCAGGCAGAGCGACGTCTGGTTTATATACCTCAAATATGTTTGAAACCTAAGCTAAAGAGGGTCACGTGATGCTGTTTTGGCAGCTCCAGGGTATGAACAGTTGCAAACACTTAGACATGGAAGAAATTTAACTGATAGAAACTTCAGTCTTTATAATAATCAACCTCTGCAGAATGAAGTGACAGCCAAGGAGGCTCTTTGAGACTATGTATTTTAGACTTCACAAACTTGAAAGGCACTCAAATACATGAATCTATTTTGTATCTCAATAATAAAATCCAAAAATCAGCTTCTGGCTTAAAGCATGGTCTCACCACCTCAGAGGTTGTATGACAGATACCCTCTGGCACATGGTTTCACGGAGGGTTGGGGTAAGGAGAGATCTGGAAGACCTCACTGGTGCAGTCCATTCTGCAGGAGCACTGAATGCCCAGCTCCTTTCTGCCTTGGTCCTTTGCCTTTTCACAGCCAGTACTTGAAGTTGCAGTGACCAACAGTAATCCCACCCTTTGGGGCTAGGTTTGTGCATAAGCAGCTTGTTTACTAAACCTCCAGTTCTGGTTTACTTTCTGCTGCCAGGAGTTTGGCGCCTGTTTTCCACTAGCATTCATTAAGTTATTCTACAGTGTGCCAAGTTTCCATCAGCCCAGCAAAAACTTTTTCAGTTTCAAACACTGTTTTCCTGATGGCAGTGCTCAATGCTGTAGATTTTCTGAGCTAAGAAATCCATTTATGAAGTTAAATTTTCCTAAGTTGATGGGAGCATACACACTTTAATAAGGCAGATTAGTGGCCATGGGACTAGTGCTTTCTAAAGTCAAAACAATGTGGTGGGAAACTGTCAAACTTAAAAGCAGAGACACAAAAACACCATGCTGTAGACATATATAGAATTTTGGACAAAGAGACTCAAGGCTTCAGGTCCTACAAATCAAAATCCTAATCTGAACACTGCGATCCTGAAATTGGTTTGCTTTTCATGAAAATAAGTAAACCAAACCCCTTCAGGTCTTACTCAGATATGAAACAGAAATCAGTGGCAATGAATGTAGCAAATAAAATTCTTTCCTCCCTGAAGACTGGAGATTTATTTTGGCAAACTTCAATCCTTGTCAGCACATTCCGTGAGTGTGCAGGTATCCAACTCCTAGCACAATTAAGTGAGTCTTTAATTCCTGTCCACTGAAGTAAACAGAGGTGAAGTCATTGATTCAGCTGAGTTCTCACATTGCAAGGATGTGACTGTAATGACTAACTGCCTTACTAATACCTGGTGGTTTTATTTGTGAAGGGAAAACTGCTCTGAGGCTGTTCAGTGGGACAAGCTAATTGTTCTAAATAAAGCAGAATTTCATGATTGTTTTTGCTACACAGAGGAGATCTAGAAATCTGCGTCCTATTTTTAATTGCACAGCACATTTAATGATGGATCCATGGTTTTGCAAAGGGAGTTGGAATTTCACTATCAAATAGGAAGAGCTAAAGTTTGAAATGGTCTCAGCAAAAGAGTAACAAGAATTAGTCAATGTGACAATGATTTTTAAACACCTACAAAAGGGAATAAGGAACTGCAGACTAGGAAATCCTACATTCATATTAGGAAAACTGTAGATGCATTTATAAACTATCCCATCATCAATCAAAAAGTGATAAACATTTTATAATAAGAAAAGTGGACAGTACTTTTGCACCAGGAAGCCATACCTCACAAATTTACCAATGGTTTTGAAAGGTGCTCAAGAGCAGGCAGATGTGGGAAATATAGATTATGGGTTTAGATTTTAAAACAGTTTTACAGTATTCATCTCCAAGAAACAAAGTTAGAATCATAGCATGAAAGATCCTCTCAAAAATTCAGATCTGATCCAAGTATCGAAACAAAGAGTAGAAAAAAATCAGCTGATTTTACAAGAAAAGGAGATGCCCAGAATCTGTGCTAAGGCTCGCATTGTTCAGTGTAATAATAAATGATTTAGAAAAGGAAGATGATTTAAGGAAATTCCTGTTAATTCAGGGGTTTAAAAATGTATATTCATATTACTTGCTGTCTGGGTAATGAACTGTCAGAGGAAATGTAATGCTTATAAATGCAGGATCCAAAACAAAATCAGCCCTAATGAGACTACGCAGTGGCGGGCTGTAAACTAAATGTTACCACTATAGAAAGAGATCTTGGAGTTAGTAAGTTTGTAAAAATCTGATCAATGCTCAGTACTGGCAACAAAGGTAAATAGAGGAAGTCTTAGAATAGAGAACAAAAGCGAAATCATTATTATGCAATTATTATAAATCTGATAGGTTGCCATTTTGATTTTTATTTGCTATTCATGTCAAAAGAATACAGGTACAGAGGCAACAATTATAATCAAAAGTATAAGTTTTCTTCAGTATCAGCAAGTTTAGGTAGACTAGAACTTGTAAGTTGGAAAATGAGAGGACAATGTGTTATGCTAGAAGTCACTGGTGATGACTGTGAGTTGGAGAAGATGAACAGAAGGTAATTATTCAGATATTTATAGAGAAAACTAAGGGGCAACAAATGAAGTTATTACACATTTGTGTGGAAGCAAGGAAAGAGGTGTGCAGGCACTGTGTCTAACTGCTTAAGTCATAGAATTCACTGTAAAGAATGGTAGAGAAGCCAAAATATGAATTTGTTAAAAAGCAGTATTTAAAAAAAAATAGTAAAATAATAGATCCATGACCTTAAATTAAAAAGGTACAACTGTGAGTCCAGAAAATCTATGGACTGCAGAAGGCTAGAAGAAAAGGACGGTGAAGTATCATGGTGCCTTCTTCCAAGCTATCCACTCCTCTCCTCAGGGAAAGACAAGGTGCTTCATGCTGACCCGCTACTGGTTGTTCTTACATTATGTGCTTAATTGTATCATGCCAAATATCTGACCTTCTGTGGGAATCACATTAAAAAATTATTTCCTCCTGACAATAACCAAACAAGATATTACAAGACATGCCTCAGGTCTGAACATTTTTTCTTGAACTTCTTCTTTGGGCCACATTCAGACAAATTTCTTTTCACTGAAGGCAGCTGAAATACTTCCAGTGATTCCAATGCAGATGTCATAATTCTCCCTTTAGCATTTTTATCAAGATAGGTCCACAATACTTTAAATAATACTGAACAGAGAAGACCCTCCCTGGAGCCTTTTAGACTCAAAATTCTCATTGATTGCTGTGGGTCTGAACATTAACTCATTAGGAGGGATGGGTTTTTTGATGATTTAAAGACAGGGAACTACAATGTGCATGTGTTTATACTTCATTGCTAGTTCTAAGAAATTATCACAGCATTTTACTATATTGCTTTCTTTTTACTAAGTGTGGGCAGAACTACAGAGTGCCTCAAACAGTATGACACTTTCTCACAAAAAATTAGCATTGCTCTTTTTCTTATCCATTAGCTTTGCCACGGGTTCCTGAGCTGATTACTCCACTAAGCACATTCTGTACACTGCTCTTATTACAAAGGAGTAACATTTAAAGTAGGAGCTTTACTAGAATTATTGCTTCAGTCATGTGAACTGATCTTTCAGACCTGTGAAGAGGCCACCCCATATGGATGTGTTCTCATGAAATCTGCATAGGTGCAGAGGTACTACAGTTTCTCAATGTTAGGTTTATGCTACAAGAATCAGACTTGAACAGCTTATACTAAATAACCTCTATGCTACTACCTGCCTAGCCAAGACTGAATATCAAAGACTAATCACGCAAAATTAAACTTCCTTTCCTATCCTTTGAGTGACAGCTTCTTACTCTCTGAGACAGGCTACTAACTTTAATGTTGACAGCTGTGGAGAAAAATCTCAACCTAGTCTTGCATCCAAGCTCTTTGACTGAGTGCCCGCAGTGGGCTAAACTTTTCCTAGCACTCCATGAGACCACCACTACTATGCAAAATCTGAATCAGCTGAAATCGGTAAGGGTAGTTGGCGTCTCTTCGCCAAGAACATAATGAGCAAAGTTGAAGAAGCTGATCCTGTGAGTTCACACAAGAAACTTTGTAAGGATTTTGGAAAATATTTGTTATTTTGTAAAGTCATCTATGTCCCATTAAAGAAAAAAAAAATTACTTTCTGGAAACAGTACTTCCTCTGACTTAATTTTTATTCTCATGGTAAGGAAGATGTACTAACACTGTACTATACAGAGCAGTGGTTTTAGATGCCATGGACTTTACTTAGGCCTTTCACATAAGAGAGAAAATTATCCTATCCAAAACTGTAAACTCCATGTGAATTGGATGGGAGCAGCTAATATTACTGCATAGTGAATGTAACCACTACCTTATAACTTTACAATATTTCTTGAAAGAGATAGCAAGGTTTCAACTGAATGCATCATAAGAAACAAAATGCATTCCAAACTAGGTAGGAAAATACTTTATGATCCTAGAAAAGAAATCTAATTCATCAAAACTCTTTCATTGTAGCATCTTATAAAGCTGTTTAGAAAGTACTCAATCCTGCATATTATAAAAAAGCACAGTGATTTAGAAGACTGAGGAATGCTCAGCTAAAGCAATAGCTCACATGTGGAAAAAGTAATGGGGATTACTTTTATTAGGATTAGGATTCTTCAAATACTTTTCCTGCAGACAGGCCACACTGTGAATACTATATAAGCTAGCAGATAACCAAAATCCATATGAATTACAGAAGGGCAACCAGAGAAAAGGTGGACTTGTATCAGTGGCTGATTGACAACTTCTATCAGTTCTTAATGCAGCTGGTTAAATTGTGGCTCCTGTCAGTCTTCTCCTCTGCGTCATGATAAAATGGCTGTTTCTCTTCAGACCAGATTCCCACTCCTTGTGTTCATAATCTAGTAGATCTGACCAAGTTCAGCAGAATGATTCATGTTCTCTCCCAGGGATGTTGCCCCAGTGGATTGGCCACCATGCAGCTTTCATGCTGTAAAGTATCTCTTACTTTTGGATATGGAGGCACAGAGGAAACAAGCTGTGAGACAGTCAATGATCTGCACACATCTTCAGCTTGCTGTTAGGTGTGCCAGTAGCTGTGAACACAAATTCATTAAACTGCTCTAGTCTGCCTCTTTGCCTGTCCTCTCCATTCTGCTTCAGCCTGGGGTCCTGTCTCCAGCTTACTTACTTTAAAAAAATTCTATGTTTATCTTACTTTGTGAACCAGGGCAAATTTCCCAGAGGGCGGTGCTTTCCCAGACTTGTTTACCTGTCTGGTAAATTAAACTCTCATTCCAGTGATCTGGGAATATAATATATAGAACAGCACTGGAAGGCAAATTCTTTTCCTTTTTTTTTTATTTTTTTTTTTTTTTTGGAAGCGGGGGATGGTCAAGTGTTGGGTTTTGGGGTTTTTAGCACTTGCTGATATTTTAACATCTAAGACATCTCAGTGTAATAGTTTCTGAAGCTTCCAGATTTCCAGAGGCTCCTATCTGGAACAAGTTATTACTATTTAATATTTGATAGAAACACTTAAAGGCTGAGAAGAATTGGATGAAAGTTCCTGCCTCACTACCTGTTACTATGTGCTCTTTTGTGAGGAAGCAAGGGATGCAGCCAGGTGACTAAACCCGTAGATGTATGAAGATTTAAAACAGCAGAAATCTGAAGAAGTAACAATATTAAGATATCATGTTATTACAGATAACATATATTTGTGAATCTTGAGGGAAAACCATAATACCATCATTTTTTTTCCACTGATTCTCTTGGATGTATTCAGTCAGAAGTTCTATCTAAGATGTGAAATAGATGTCCAGATTTGGCACAGTGTCAGAGAGAAGTACAGTCTGTCATAATTTCCAGGGTTGTCTCATGTAAACTACATAAATTCATTATGTAGTGATGCTCTTCTTAGCTTAAAAACTTGGAAGGTATTTACCTTTAGTTTCCCATGCATACTCAGAAGTAGAAAAATGGATGTCTGTCTCTTACCTACTCCTCTCTTTTAATGGGTTAGTTGGGTTGGTACTTGAATTCAGTTAAAAGTCCCTGGAGAAGACTCAAATCGTAGTTGTGGCCAGGACTACAACTAACCACATCTGATGCTATGGTAGCATTGAATGCATAATTGTTTAGTTTCTAGAATATTCACCCCGGAAGGGAGAGAATTTAGCTCTTAATTATCACAAGGGAGTAAATGTGTCAAGGTAGCCATTAAAAGGATAACTTGGAGAAGATCACATCCCCTGGGATGTGCAGGAAAGAGTGCCAAGGCTAGAAAAGGAGCAGATTGGAGGTGTGCCTCCTGCAGCCCATGTTTGAAACTGTTCCCTCACTTTGGAGGGGTTGAGCTGGGCTTCTAGCCTTGACTTCCAGTGCCACTTCTGTTCACTAGACAGTGACAGTTTAATATAAAACACATTTCAAGATTCAGCTCCACAATACCTGTTCTGACCTGACTGCTGTTTTAGCATGCGGCACAATAATTTTTCATCTGTTCTTGATAATATGGAAACAAGGAGATGAAATGGACGAAGGCCTAAGTTATGTCCACTGAATATAGTGGCAGAGCTCCAATTCCAGTGAGATCAGCAATCAAATTATGAACTCAGATCGACAACATAAGTCAATGGCAAAAGTGAGATTAGAATAGAGGAACTGTTGGCAGGATTTACACATGGACAAACCAGTCATACTTCTGAGACATAAGTCTGCTTGCACAAAGCTGTGATCAATAAAAATAATACAGAACAACTGGGACCATTACAGTCATATTTCTAAAGTGTCTAAAAAATACTTCCTGGATTTGGTACTGGCCACATGCTTGAAACATGGGCAGGATGCTTGGCAAAGTGCCAAACACCAATGTAATCAGAATCTCATTTCTTTTGTTTTACCTGTCACAGACTGAAGCCATATTCTCCCACTAATGTAAGGTCTGTATGACATTTAGATGTCTCCTTACATAGAGAGCAGCATAATTTTGATTTTTTGTATTGTTTCCCAGGCACCTTCTGTGCTATGTAGATGGCAAAAGATTAGATGGAATCCTCTTACCTGCTTTTTATTTTCTATTTAATATAAATAAGAACAATCCTACACTCAGTAATAGCACTGAATTTCATAGAGAATGCATTTCAGACCTGGGTTCGAGCACATAAAATGTTTGGTGAGAGCATGTAAATCCAAGGTTCTGGTTTCCAGAACCTGCTGCAGCAGCATCCTCTATAGAAGTCTGTTTGATGTACTTGAAAGAGGATATTCACAACACAAGTATCCTTGATCACAGGACGGGGGGGGGAATAATCTGTGATACTCCAGATGAAAATGTTTTGCATCTGGGTATCTTTGAGGGCCCTTGAAGGTCCAGGGAAGCATGACTCTACCTGCAAAGCCATGTCTCCTGTGTTGATGAAGGACTCCACAAAATAAGCATATACCTGCAGTTGAAATGAAGCAGCAACATTAATGCTGGAACTGACCTGTGCACATCTCAGTCATCAGCACCATGGCTGGAAATGGGGATGTAGGGGTGGGTGCACAAATCCTCATACAGACAGCCTAAATCTTGTTATTTACTATAAAATAGATGAGTTAAAACCCAGGATACTTCTTTTCCATATGAGTGACTAACCACCAGACTCTAAAGCCAGGTTTGCATGGCTCACTGAATTGTGAAATTGCACACCGGCTCCAGCAGAAGAGTTTGTGTGCCTTCTTGCTGCTCTGCTCTTCATTCTCTGCCACTGTGTGGCTTGTGGGCTTCACATTTCCCTAAGAGGGAGGAGGCAGATATGCATATGAATTCTTTCAGGGTGAGAAGCAAAATTAATTAAGTGCTTCCTTTGAAACTGCTATAATCCTCAGGCTGTTATGTAAAAACGTCCTGGTCCAGCAAATAGCTTTCAGAAGAAAAGCTGAACCATGCTCAACTACTTAAGGGGAATGGTTTCAGATTTCCACTGGAGGGGGAAGGGGAGCAAGGGACAGATTTTAAATAGACAGAAGCACTTTTTGACAGACATGTATTGAACACCTCACAGTATACCAGCTTTATATATATATACATATATATATGCCTTCTCTAGTGACCCTGAGCAGGTCTCTGCACAGTATAAAGATTTGGGGTTCCATATGAAATACCTGTTACACCAGGCCTCTCAGGGGAAATTAACTGAAGCTTTTGGATTTCATTCTAAACTTTGGACTCAAAATAGTTAAGTGCTGTGGTGCCTCATTTACAAATAACTACCTACTTCAACTGAATGTTGTCCTCCTTTAGTATATATCAAGCTCAGTGCTTGAAACACTTATTTTAGAGAATGAAGACAGAGATAAGATTTAATTCATGGCAATTAACATGAAGTAGTTTGCCACATTTTCATTTTGTGAGAGATAGGGAGGGAGAAGATAAAGCCAGATGACATGAACTGTCAGTGCCGTTTTCCAAGTACTGCCCTCTAACGCAGACGTCAATTCAAGGAAGTAGAATGTGCCACAGACTCAGTGATTTGTAGGTAGAATCATAGTTGGGACACGTTTGTGAACAGCATATATTAAAAACAGGTAGCTTTAAATAGTGCTGAATAAATAGTAAACTGTTTTTTTAATCAGAGAACCAGAATCAACAATTTTCTGCTCTTTCAGCTGACTCTTAAGAGTCACTAGTCAGGAACAGAACAAACAATAAGAAAATCATGTCTTCCAAGTGACTTTGCTCTATTGACTTGGAATATATTGCCTCAATAACCGTTCTTCCAATTAAATTCAGGCTGTTGTTTGATAGTATACTGGTATAGTAAATCCAGATTACGGATTTTAGTACCTTGTTCTAAAAATATCTTGGCTTTACAGAAGAAAAAACCCCTTTAGCATAGCCCAAACTCAATCCACTGCAAATTTGTTGCAAACAAAACAAAAAAACCCCTGGAGTTCTTGTTACGCTGCCAGGTTTTATGCAGTATTGGGTATTGTCTGTCACTCCACTCTAACTTTGTGCCAGATCAGGTAGCATTTTGCAGCACCTGCAAAAGCCAGAAAGTCATCTTAGAAGCATAAAATCAACATACTTTGTTTGTTATGTGCTTTCAGTAATTCAGCATAGATGTAATTATTTGCCCATCCCTAATCCATATTGTATTTGTACTGCTGGGTCACCTCGTAGAGCAGAGGCTCTGTAAGAGTTATCATGAAAGCAAACTCTTATTTATCCAGCAAGGGAATGAAAAAGAAATACGAGTGTAAACAAAATAGAAATTATTTATAAAACCTACAGGAGCTTAAGGATGCCAGCAACATCTTTTATGAAAAAGTGTGCACTCAATGATACTGCAATTAATATACACCAGGTGCATACACTCACAGCAACTGCCTACAGGCAGAGAAGATCCAAAGAATTGATCTTGCCATGTGAGGTTATCCTGACTGCTTGACACAGCATGTTTGGCACGGGACCAACCACATGCTCACTGAAGATCTTCTCAGAAAAGCCTTTGCCTCCAAGAGTTTTTACTTGGAGACCACCGTGTGAAATAGCTGCATGATTTGCCCATCACATTTGTCTGTACATGTAGAGACAAGTTCTATTTCACTAACTCCAGCTTCAAAGAACAGCACCCTCTTCCTTTCTTTGAAAAAGGGGGTTAAAAGGAGTGGGGAAAAAAACCAAAAAAACCTCATTTTCACAGTTATAAACCTCTTAATAGTGACTGTGAACTGGTAGAATGAATGTGTTTTTTCTATATTCTATGTAGCTGGCTTTTTTCAAATGCTTTGGAGTATTGGTCTCTTTGTTCAGAAAATTCCTTTATTTTCTCATCGGGCTTCCTACAGTTGTGGGACAGTATCTCATCCCCTTCAACTTTTTCCTTCTCTTTCTCTCCCAAACACATCCTGGGATGTGTCTTCTGATTAGGCAAGTCAATGCATCACTCCAGTGCTCTGGTGTAGTTTTTAATGTGCACAACTTGGAAAGTGCCTTAGGCTGGTACACTACTGGATCTGCTGCCTTCTGGATGAAGCAAATCAAAGTGAGACAAACTTCAATGTCCTGCCACAGTGGCTTCTGATCACTCCTGTACTCCCAGGGGAAAACCAACCAAACAAAAAAACCCAAACAAACAAAAAAACAAGCAACAACAAAACAACCCCAACCAAACAAACCTCTACTAAAAGTTTGTTAGCAAACTGAGCAGAGAATATATATTGGAGGCATTAGCGAAGCCAGTAAAAGTAAGCCACCACAAAAAAAAAACAAACAAAAACAAAAACAAAAACCCAAACCAAATAATAAAAAAAAAAAAATCACCAAAAAAAAGACTTTTTTTCCAGTGTTCTGTATTCATTTGAGGTTAGTGGTTAAATACAGATTTATATCAGTTTTCACTTAATGAAAGTATTTGTTAGGATGATCTCTGCTTAGTTACCCTTAGCAAGAATTTTGCAAGATGTAATTTTCCACAAAGAAGCAAACTATCTTATTGACTCTATTATCAAAAGTTAATTAAAGTAGGTGTTGATTGTGATACAACATCACTGTCATCCCTGATTTCTTACATTTTTTCTAGGCTAGAAGAGGAACACATTACTGGAGAAACAGATACATAAACTCTTTCAAAAGCACAAATTCAGTCTATGACACGAATATCTTGTACATGTAGAAAATAACCAACCAGCCCATGGCAGATGTGATAACATACAGGAAATATGAAACTGGAGAAATCTTATGGTTCTACTCTAAAACATTTACTATGTTGTCATTAGAAGAGGACAGACTGAACACAGGAGAGGAAAGATGAGGAGTCATGAGGATATCTCTTCTAGATTCATAGGAATTACTCACAGATACCAACGTCTGAGGTGTTTAACCCTGGCCATCAGATGGAGTTGCTGCCTTCACATGCCCTTGTGCCTCTCAGGGAGTCCAGCTGTTACCCTGGAGCCTTGTTTAAACTGTTCCTGTTAAAGCCCTTCATTGCCCATACTGACCTCAATCACGTCTTTGTATACTCCCCAGGTTCTTGCCTTGTCACAGCTCCAGGCTGTTCACCTCTGCTTTACCTTTTCTCTACAGAAAAAAAAATATCAAGAGACAATTTATCTGCAACAGCATTTAAGTATTTAATAGAAAGTGAAATTATGGATTTCATAAAGGTAACTGGAAATAAATGAAATATTATTTGACAGGACACCACACAGTGTTATGAACAATAAACTAGAATGCTGTAAAGTCAACAGTGCACACAGTAAATAGATTAGAAACCAGCAGGTCTTGAAATGCAGCTATAAACATGAACTAAGTTTTGAGTAAAGTCCTACAGGGTCAATCTTTGACCCTAATTTTAATATTTTTTAATTAAATAATTAAACAATAAAAGAACAACTGAACAAAACCCAAACAACCCAGGTAGCACCCCAGTTTGCTTTTGGCACTAATGTGAGAGGAAGAGTGAGAAAGAAATGCTGTTTTGCTGGCATTGTTTTATTTTATTTGCTTAGGTAATGATATGACTTTTGTCATGATCAGAACTAAAATAATTTACTTAATCAGGAAGACTAAATGACTGTTCTCCCATTAAACAAAGGGGCAATGGTTTGAAGTGGGAAGATTTCTCTGTGACATGCTGCAGTCCAATCAGACTTGAAGTAGGAATTAGTATACAGCAAATGAGTTACCTTCACATCAGTGAATAGTGCCTTCTGGTCTTAAAATATATTAGTTTATGTATAGGGGGAAAAAAATTACCCTAACAAAGCTTTATCCATCTCAAGAGAATCAGTGGAGTGTACAAGAAATAGTAATTATTTTTCTAGTTATTATTTTAACAAGAAAATTGCAAAGCAAATTTCAACAACTTTTCAGATACTTCAAGGTTTTCCAAACTAGAAATACCAAAATTTCAATGTTTTAAAACTTTACATTTCTGTCTTTTCCCTTTTCCCATCCTTTTCACCAGTGAATGAATGATGCTCAGGGATTTCACTCATTTTCTAGTCCTCTTCCTGCCACCTTCTTCTCTCTCTGTTTTTCTCAGGAGTTCCTCAGTTTTGAAAATGCTAGAGTAGTTCAAGGAGAACTGAAGGTCTCCAATCTGGCAGGCCCTGGCTGTTTTCCCCAAGCCCTGATCTGAGCAGCCCTGTCCCTCACCAGCTGCCAAGACTTACACAGGGTAGTGGCTGGCAGGCAGCAGCCAGACACCCACAGTCCCAGCAATACCTTCTCCCTCCCCTTGCACCCTGTCTGCTGGTGGCCAGCAGGATCTTAGCTTTGGAGCACCTCCTGAAACCCACTACAGCTTGCACTTTTCCCCAAGGAAAAAGATCTGCAAGATTTATAGGACGATTTGAAGCAGCCAGAGCGCTTTGGAAAATCTGGGCATCTGCACTTCTCTCCTTTTCCCTGTCATCAATGAGGTGTTATATAGCAAACGCAAATTGACTCGAATAGGAAAAAAAAAATTAGGAAACTTGCACATGTCTGTAGAGTGAAATCCAGAGTGTCTGACAGAAGAACCAACAATAAGTTAAATGATTGTTACAAACCAGGACATAGTCATATATTTAGAGATTACAAAGAAAAAACAAACAAAACCAAAAAAACCCAGTCTTGTCTTCAGACAGTTTGCTAATACCCAGTATGGAGAACTTTCTTTGGAGGTGTCTGGAAAGAGTGTGGGGGAAATGCAGTCTACCATTAGAGATGTTTAGGAGTAGTTTTATCAACAACTGGACTACGAACCTGTCACTCCAATCCTGTCAAATTGCTATGTATTTAATAAAAGATGAAACATTTCTAAGAACAAAAAGTACCACCAAAAGAGTTTTCTTAAACTAGTACAATATTGCATTAAGGAATTTGGAGGACATTTTGTATGGATTTTTGTGCATTTTAGCTGAGTGTCTAAACTGCACTACATTAATTTTGAGTCTGCACTTACAGACTGCAGCAGAATGCCAAGTAAACAATTAGGCTTGTTTGCTTTATGAATAGTGATATTCTGGGTCTTTCATTGATTTAAAGGTATGTTGATGATATTTCATGCTTTGACAGCACCTGCCAACCCAAGATCTCAAATGCTTTTCTGTAGTTAACCAGCAAAACCCACAGAATATTTCTCCCTCCTTAAGCCAGATACAATAATGCTGAAAACGCAAATACTTTGTACACAGTAATGAAAAAAAAAGTAAAATAGTGAAAAAAAAATTTTGCTCCGACAGCTAAGTGTTAGGAATCCTATTTTGTATACAGAGGAATAAAGCAGTAGAAAAGCTGATAGTCACAGTCAGCAGCAATGCAACATGCAAAAGCTACAACTGCTCTAGGAGTAACTGGGATATGGAGTTTGAGAGGTGCCCGGTTACTCCTGTACTTCTTCAAGTAAATGCCCAAATAAAAACAATCAGAATTGTAGTTCATTTAAAAAGCCATCTCTCAGTTCCCTTCTTTAGTTTCCAAACAAGGTTCCTCCCAGTCAGAGATTACAGGATATGAAAGGTTTTCTTCTGCTGTGATGGTAATGGGAAAATGTGGTAAGGAAAGGTTGACAGAGAGTATGTGCTGCTCCAGGCAATGCTAATGAGGGGGGCACTCATTAGCACAGTAGCCTTCCCTGTCATAAATCTGTCCTGATCAGTTAACGTTTGCTAATATGCAGTTTACCGTAATAAATTAGAATAAATTGTACCAGCTAAATTGCCTGTGAAGTTGCAGTTTCTCTTTGCAAGACTGGAGCTGCCTATTTGGTTCATTTGCTTGCTCCATTCGGTGCTGCTCTGCTCTGTGGGGCTCCCTCCCCCAGCTCCCCCTTACAGATCTACATGCACCCAGGAGGTCTAAGCAAAACGAAATCCCAACCACGGAGTTTCACTTGGTTTCCTCTGAAATCACACAAAACCAGACATCTTATCTTTAGAGCAGGTAGTGAATGAAGTTACCCAAATGAGGTTTCTAAGAAGATTCCAGACAGCCTGGGCTGGGATTTGGAGTACATGGGGCCAAGACTGAGATGTTAAGCCAAGACTGTACTGATCAGAAGTACCTCAAGCTCTTTTACAAGTGGGAACAATAAAAAAATTAAACAGTTGCTCCTTAAGCTGTTCCTTCTCTTAGGATGAAGTTTGACAACACAAACAATGGCAAAATGAAGGGAAAACTACTTTTTGCCATTGGCTGTGAATTTTCTTATACCTCTGATACTTACATGATGCAGTGAGTGGGTTCAAAAAGCTAAACAAGAACATTTCCGCCCCCCCCCCCCCCCAAGTTTAGCATGTTGCTGACCCAGAAAGCTGAACCAGTTCATTTAAGAGTCAAGCAACTCACTGAAGGAAACCAAAACACCAGTTATTATGAGAGGAATTGTGCTGCCCCTCTTATGAAAGAGGAGCAGAAGGAACAAAAGCTGAGAGGTAACAGGTCCTTCTGTAAAGCGAAATTGCACCCTTAAAAATCCTACATATTATTTAAATAGTCTGCAATCAATTACACCATTATGTAAATATCATTAATAGAATAGAGATGTAATATCACAGAATCACAGAATAGTTGAGGTTGGAAGGGACCTATGAAGGTCATCTGGTCCAACTCTTCTGCTCAAGCAGGGCCACCTAGAGCTGGTTTCACCAGACGAGGTCTTCAAGGTCAGAGCCTCCACAACTTACCCGGGCAGCTTCTGCCAGTGCTCTGTCACCCTTGCAGTAAAATGTGTTTCTTGAAGTTCAGAGGGAACCTCCCGTGTTTCAGTTTGTGTCCATTGCCTCTGGTTCTGTCCTCAGCACCACTGAAAAGAGGTAGACTCCTTCTTTGTACATTCCCTTCAGATATTTGTTCGCATTGACAAGAGCCCCATGAGCCTCTCTTCTCCAAGCTGAACAGTCCAGGCTCTCTTGGCCTTTATCCATATTAAAGATGCTCATAACACTCTTTGAGGAAAACTATATATTCCTTCTTCTGTGAGGTCAGGTGATAGAAGATAGGATGCAATATACATTAGAATCTATAATTTGATTATATTGAAGTGTCAGTCCTTATAATAATATGAAATCTTGTGTATATAATCAATAGAACCTCAAGGAGTGATTCATCTCATCTTTAAGAAACTAAAACAGGTGAGATGAACTATACTTTAAAATTCCCTACTTCAGTAGAGGAGCCACAGTGCAGTTATTTACACTGAAGGAGAATAAACGTGGACAAAATTAGTATCTCCTGTAAGTTACATAGACTTTAAAGCAGAATTTGTTACAACATAAAATATAAATACAACCGATTTGCTTATTCTGCACAGAAGGTGTGCAAGGGATATTCTAAGGTGCTAAATTAATATTATGATCCCAGCAATCACAATCACATTATTTTTTTTAAAAAAATCTGTTCTCAACTGCAGAAATCTCATATCTCTGACATAACAAGATTTAGAAGTTTCAGTCTTTTAAAACAGACTAAACAGACTAACAGATATTTAAAAATATTTCTGTGGCAAAAAAATTTACTACAAATGCACTATTATTTGGCTCACATGGAAATATTACAGAAGTTAGCCTAGATCACAAAGGTTTTTATATCAACTGCTGTTTCTGGGGTAATTTAGGACGCAGGATAGAACACAGGATAATTGCCATTGCAAGGAAGATATTTACTGTATTGGATAATGATCACCTAGCAATATATTGTAGAAATGCAATTTTGGTACACTCCTGTATTCTTTTTGCTGAATGAATAGCCGCTGGTTTGCCTGAAACTTTTTGCACATGAAAGAAGGACATACAGTGGGAGAAAGGAGAAATTATGGATGAGCTTCAGAGGGTCTTTGAGAGGATACAGATTCAGCTTCCTTTTAATCATCTGGATATCATCTGGACAATCATCTGCTTTTTCACTAAAGAAAACAAACACTAGACATTTTTGGCATGAGATTTAAGTTGGCTGGTATTAAACAGCAGCTGTAGATCAATTCCCTTCATGGTAACCCCCATCCAATAGCGATTCTAATTTTAAATATTTAGGTTTCCATGTAGATGAGATTGTGTACTTCTGGAGACACACTCATGCATTTGTATATAGAAAAGGAGTTGAGATTAAATTAGGTATATTTTATGATTTGAAGACTTGTTTTACTTTGCCTGCCAGAATAGGTTTAGCACTGTAATTAATGTTTTCATGAATCAAACACAGGAGTATAGTACATACAGTATTTAAGTAAAATATATGGTTGCTCTATCATCTGTTTAACAGACTTTGTCTGTTCATATTTAATGTTCATTTTGAATATTAGTGAAACTGATTGTTCTTCCTTTAAAATACCATTGTTGCATTGCATGGGAAAGAAATGCAAATCTATATTATTACAAAGAACAAGAGAGTCTTTTCAATATTCTTAAAGTACTCAGAATATTTGACATGGAGTTTAGGCTCAGATGTGAATCTATGGTAGCACCTCTGTCTTTTTTGTCATGAAAATAATTTCAAATGCTGAAAACACTGAATATTGAAACAATGCTTTACACATCCTATTTCCCTTCAAAATACCACAAATAATATTTAAAATATTTTTGCCAGTGTACAAGGATATCACCTAATAGCCAAGTACACAAACATACTTTACTGGAGTATTTGAATTCAGGTTTTCAAAATCTTAAGGCTCTGAAAGGAAGTTATCAAAATAGTTCAGTGCCTACCTACTCTCCTATTGACAGTAAGGTCTTTGACATGTCAGAAAACTTTAAAAATCCAAGCACTTCTGTACACACTGTAATGAGAAGTGATAAATGCAAAAATCCATTTGATAAAGTGAATGAACTTTCAGTCAGGTTGACAGTGCACACTAATCAAAAGGATACATCCAACTTGCTTTGCTCTCACTTCTTGTTCCATTGTCTACCTGTAAGTTGGGTCTTGAAAAGTTTGTGACTTCAGTGTTTCTCTGACATTAGACCTGGAATAACTAAGGAACTACACAAACTAAAATTTTCCCCCAAGTGAAGAGGGCTGCACTCAGACATTACCTTACAATGTTCTGAAATAAAATAGTGCAGTACTTGAAATCAAAAAGAATGCAGGGGAGCCCACAAGCAACATCCAAAATGAAATGCATCTCTTAAGAGATACTACCATTCAGAAGCTAACCACAATGTTTTTCTTCTTGATAGCAGTTAAGTAAAGAAGCACAATAATGCCATGCATGAAGATAGTGTCATACTGACACAGGGAGATGGAGTTTAGGAAAAACAAGGGCAGGAAAAAAATGGTAGATTACAGACTAGAAATTAAGATGGAAAATCACTACAGAATAAGAGGAGAGGTTTCCTTATTTTACCAGCTCAACATTTTTTTCAGTGTTTAAGTCCTTTACTCCAGTCACAATGCAGAGAGTCCAGAAACAGTTCCAATGACAGAGTTGACTGTATCTCATCACAACTGTATTGCTCTTGAGATGAAGAACACAGGACTAGCTTCACAGACCATTATTCAGGGTTATACCAAACAGAGGATGTTCAGAGATGAATTTTTATTCAGGGAGGAGGAACTATTATGCTTTGAGGTTTTTTTAAGATTTCATTTTCAGAGAAATGTGAGTGACACAATATACTCCATTATACTCCATATTTCCAAAGCCACCTTCCAGAAGTTTTCATGACTTCATGTTAACCAGTTTTGCCACATATATTTAGCTCTTTTTCACTACTGAAGTTATTAACAAACTAAACCCACAGGAAGTTAAAGAACTATAAAAAGATTTACATATGATTTATATTGAAAAGCAAGCTTAATTGAACATATGTTTTTTACTGAGAGAGGAGCTTGTTTGTTTACCTGTAACCACACAAGGTGTTGAGATTGCCACATAAAAGGGCTGGGCGAGTGAATGATTAATTTGGTCTCCAATATTTCTGATCTGTTATTATATCAGTGAGGACAATATAGGCTTAAAAGAGGTATACAGTCAAGTGAAAATATTCCAGGGAAAAGTAGTAATGAAAACTGGAAAATAACAGAGAAATATATGAAGATTTCAGAACAGATAGTAGAAATAATTTCACCATTTTTCCCTACATTCCTTATGATTCTACACTCTAATTACTTTTCAAGGCCAATGATTTAACTCTTCCTATTTAGGAGAAATGTAAAAACTCTTATGATGAAATAAATTATTTTGGTACCCAATAACCTCTTTTTCACTCATACCAGTGAATCTTCTACGTCAAAATAATATGTTCCTTGAATTTCTGAATAGTTTTCCTTAACTAGCCAGCGGGGCAATTTGGTATAAGCAAAACACTATTCACACTGTATATAACTTAATCTTTAAAGGAACAGACTTTTCCAAACAACAGTTTATAAACACAAGCCATTCTGTTATTACTCCAGGGGCAAAGAACCATATTTTGCTCTAACGTGTATGGGCAACTATTTTCCTCTTTTGAAATGTGCAAAGTCAACATAAATTTGCACCAGAAAGCCTGGAAGTAGGTTTTTCCCACTGTACAGCACAAAAAAAGCTGTTGTATGGATATGGTCACACATGCTGGAGTCAGCATTGGTGCAGGCGCAGCATGCAGAGCTGCCACTGCTGTGTGTGACATGCTGTGACACTATCCTGCATGTGGCAGTCACTAGGGAGAAACACTTTGATTATCCATGCCCGGATTATTCAAGATGTGTGGATATATACATAAACAACTATGCATCTGCAACTCTTGTAGAAAGAAGAGAAATTTCAGGTCACCAATTTCTCAAGTCTAAATATTCAACTCTATGAAAGTCTGAGGAGTCAGAAACTAGGGACTGAGTAAATCTATGTTCAGCTGCCTTCAAGTGAATGGACTTTATGATCCAGACACTCCTTCTCCATTATATGTTTCTTGTAAGAGAATGGAGACTAATATAAGTGATTTGAGTAACTTTTTAAAGATGTTACATTAACTGTAACAAATTTGGGCTTCTACTTTCAATGTGTAGCTTTGAATCACACCCAAGCTTCCATCAAAAATCTGCTCTACAACCCCCCTGGGGATCTCTTTTTGTATGAAAAAAAATAACAAATCTCAGACTTTTTATGGTGGAAAGGTCTCTTCCACAACATAACCAAATACTGTTGACACTAGAATAATACAGGTTTATTCTGTTATGGAAGCAATAGTGGAAGAGTTATAATAAATGAATGTGACATTTATTACCATAAAATTCATTTAGAAAAAAAGCAAGTGGTTATAATCTTTTTAATTGGACTACATTAACAGACCCTCTGTTGCTATAGCAATTACAGCAGAGCAATAGAAAATGGTAAAATACTCCAATACTGAGAGTTCAACTACAGTTTGCTTGCCTGATGCTAGATAGAAGGAACACAGCAGAACACTATTACACATTGCTCATAAATTGACTGGATTTAGCCACAAAGTTAATGCAAAAAAATATGTCTTTGAAGTAATTTATTAAAGAAAAACTTGTTTTCTAAATTCACGCTACATGAGCAAGTATTATGGATGAAAACTGATGCTGTACATACTTCAGAGGTGTTTATTTTGCACTACTTCTGGACTACTTCCGTGGCCTAAATGCCCAGGTCTCAGTTAAAACTGATAGTAGGTTGAAAATGATAGGATATGGTCACAGAATATCCTGACTTGGAAGGAACCCACAAAGATCATTGAGTCCAAATTCTGGCCCTGCACAGGACAAATTTTATCCTTGATGATGTGACACACAAAGATACAGAATGACTGCTCAATCCTCTAAACTTCACTTCCTTAGAAAAATGTAGAATAAAGCACCAAAATCACAGCAGAAGACTCAAAGAGGTATCTCCTTAAAATAAGAAATATGTGATACTTCATAAGCTTTGCAGTCAAACCTCAGGCTGCCCCACTCAGCATGTGAGAGCAATGGGATACTGCAGATTTTTTAGCTGGAGCCACTAGCTGTTAAGCAAATATCTTTCTTTCAAACCATTCACTTACATTTTGGTTTTAAGTTACAAGGGCAAACAGAGCTAAAAGAACAAGCTGAAGCCAGAAGACACTGAAATTCTGCAAAGGAATAAACCAGAAAATTGCATTCCTTCATTTTCTCATATTTGTACAAATGGAAATCTGAAAAATGGAATGCTAATGTTACTTTGAAAGTGTTGACTATCTTGGGCAATTTAAATCCTTAAAGATTACTGAAGAGAGAAAGACATTTCCACTGAGTTATTCTCTGCCAATACCAGAAATTCCCCTTTATTAAACAAGTTCAAATAACAGCTCAGTGCTCAGTGTTTCCAAACTTAAAGAAAATGTGAACTGTTATGCTTTTCACAGAGCAAGAGAGAAAATACTCTTTTCTGAAATAAGTTATTTTACCTTAAGTGAAACAACAAAAACCAGAAAAAATAATAAAAAAAAAAGAACACCAAAAAAACACCCCAAAAAACTCAGTTCCATTTGGTAACTACAGCTAGCACCAGAGAGAGACCACAGAGAGTAAAGTCCAGGAAGCATACCTGTGGGAAACTACCAGGCCTGTGGATTTCTTGACAGAGCAAAAGGAATGTGACCTTGGCCAGACTGCTCTGTGCTTGTGAAGATAAACAGCCTGCAGAGACTGAGAGACCTCAGGAACAGCTGAAGACAAGCTTGTACAGAGACAGTAGTTTTGTAAGTGTGGCCAATGAGTGATTGTTTATGTGTGTGAGCACCAGTAATGTTAATGCACATACACTTAGAGAACACTATAATTGTAGAAATGCCATTAATAAACTGAGCTTTGTAGCTAACTCATATTGAGTCCATCTCACTGCTCCACAAGCCCGACTCCTACACATACCCTGTGTGGAAAAATAGAATTATTACTGTTGTATGTTATAGTTTCATATAACTTGGTAATGGAACTTCTGCTGCTTTCCTCTGGAACTAGAAAATATTTTACTCCAGGATTCAAAAGTTTCCTTCATTTGGTTTCCCTGACCTTCTGTCAGAAGCAGCTCATATTCTAGATGATAACATATTTCTTATAAATACATCATTTATAAGAATAGAGTAGTATGGACCAGTCTGGAAGTGATGACTATAGCATATATTACTGCTATCAAATGATAATGATTTTTTTGATCTAAGAAAATAACACAAATTGTTTCAATCAAGGACACAATTTTCCTTCCTCAAATTTCAATTTGAAGTTATTCCTAGAGAAGAAGCAAGGATAAAGGAACTGAAGACAGAGACTGACTGCAAGTGCCTTGGCTAGGATGGTACAATTCCATACTGTGGAATGAAAAACAAAGACAGAAAAAAAAAACAACCTATATTAAAAACATGAAAACCAGAACTCTGTCATATTTTAATGTCATATTAGTAACTTAGAAAGCAGCAAAGCATTCAGTGATGAGGGCACTGATAGGTTTACTCCAGGATTTTTAGGTCTTTAGGATTTTTAGATGATTATCAGGAAACAGAATACAATTTCGCATCTTTCTTGAGAGTTTTAATGAAAACTTCCCAATGTTCAGGACAGCTAGAACTGCGCTTTCTGGAGCAACATTAACACCACATGAAAACTCAAGTTCATGTTCTCTGGAAAGGGATGAGTTAGTGGGATGCATGATCTCATCATCTGTAACCATCACAAAGAAAACACCACATGCTGCAACTCACATTACTGAGATGCTAGAATTACACTGCAAGGACAAAGAAAAACTCTCTAACAGCATTACTAATGACAAAGATACACACCAAAGCATGCCTTCTGGAGACAAGCATTCTTACAGCTCTATAAAACAGAAGATACCTTCAAAACAAAATACTTCTGTTTATCTTTAGAGAGTGTTGAGAATGGCAGAGGCTAGAAAAGTCTGTACTCCAGAAACAGCCATATCTCAGGAGCAAATGCCTCAGGAAGCTACTCCCTATTATAGACAAAACCGCAAGATGGAGTTGTGTTTAAAAAGACAGGATAAAGCTCCAGAGCTCCAGAGAATTTGCAAGTTGGCACAAAAGCGTGAACCACATGTGGAGAGATACATTTCCGACGAGCTGAGGCCACATTACAAGCAGAGATGCTAAAGCAGTAGCATTCACAGATTTATGAAAAATTATTGATAGTCAAGCAATCAACAGAACCAGGAGAGCTACAACAGATCTTTTAATTACTAAAAGTTACAGAAACTACAAGATAGCAGCAGATTAGTGCACCATTTTCTATGAAGTGTGCTGAATGGGGGGCAAAACTAAGGTTATAGAAAAAATGTCTGTATTGTTTATAAAGCCTGTTAACTGGTTGCTCTGTCTGAGACCTAACACTGTGCTAACCAAAAGGTTCTTATTGCTTCTTTGCACTTCTCTATCATATTTTCTACTTGTGTGCACTGATTTGCATCTTACAAATTGAGTCTCTTGATCTTCGAAAGATGTGCAGCAAACCTGACTTGTTAAGACAACAGGACTCCATGCCCCATGGTAGATCACAAATCAGTCAGTGTCAGATGGGAACTTAAACACAAATTATCGTCTAATAGTTGCTTTGAAAGCAAATGAAGACAGAGTTGCAAGACATCCTAGAGTGTCACAGTAGTTACCAGTCATACAAGGAAATACCTCATAAAAGGATGACCTCATCAAAGAACAATGTTTTTGTTTCACACTAGCAGAATGAGTGACAGAACAAAAAAAGCAGTAAATTATCTTTGGATGATAATGATCCAAAGATCCAAAGCTCATGTACTCAGGTCAGCAGATCTGGGTACAGCCCTCAGAAAGAGGGAGAATGCAAAAACCTGAGCTTCACTGGAAAAAAAAGTGCATGGGCAACACATGGCAGACTGCCCTGCAGTGAGCATGACAAGCAATGAAGAGTTATCAGTGGCCTTGTCATATGCAGTTAAGTCGAGGCCAGGACTTTAATTTAACAAGAATCTCAATGATCAGTGACACCCAATGTTTCTGATTTTATTTCAACATTTGCAAACAACATCAGATAACAATAAACATCAGCAGGAATGCAGAGATTACATTAAATAGAACCCAAACAATCACATAGAAATAACTAGTACAACCATGATGACATGAAGGGAGAGGATGGCTTCCTGGAATATCTGCACACTGCTGAAGTTTGGCCCCAGCAAGTCAAGAAAGGCTTTCACAGAGAACACACAACAGTTACTAAAGGAACCTTGTATATACAACTCAAATGGAGGGATATGGCCTGGAACTGTTCATGAGTTACATCTTAAACCGTGAAAAGAAGTTCCCTTACAGCAAAGGTATTCATGAAGTATGTGCTGAGCTTGTATTAACTCAGTGGAGATAAATTACAAACAATATGCAATGAAGACTGTTTATATTTTCTCTGATAAATATATTAAGTTGTGCATTCTGCAAAAACAGCATCCTAAAAGCACTTCCAATTAAAACTTTATGATTAGTGCTAAGAGAGGATTTTCCCTGGGTCTGTCCATGAAACCACAAGATAATTCTGATGGTCGTGTTGGGGGCAGCTAGCACTTTTCCTTCTTCATCCAGAGGTGAAAACAACTAATATGAAAGCTATTAAACTATCCCTTATTAAAACTGAGTAAGTTATTATGTATGTATTAGAGCTTTCTTTACTCTGAAGCAGATTTACAGTAACCAAATGAGGAAATCAATGAAGGGAGTGCTGACAGATATAGGGAGATGGCTAAGAAAGCCATCACAAATTTTTCAAATGGTGGGTGCAAATGTTTGTCTACAAGTAACTATATTCTTTAAGAATCTCTGAATCCTTGCTTTACGAATTAACTCCTTACAAAATAAGTAATGTTCTTAGCATGCTGCTCCTGGCAGTGTGCACTACGGTTCTTCAGCAGTCAAAACCCAGGCAGGATTTTGATAACAGTAGTTTTGGGATTAGGAACAATTTAAGGTACCTGATCACTTCTGTGGGCCTAAGTCACTTAGTCAATGGTGTATTTGAAGACAGTGGAAACTGAGTTTTGACTTATATGCTAGATTTCTAGGCTGAGGCTATTCTTCTGTGAGCGAATGGAAGCTGAACTTCCCAAGTCAATAATCTAGAAAATATACGTGGAACTTGATTTTCTTGATTATCTCAAAGCAGAGATAAACTCTCTTTTTTTTTTTTTTTTTTTTTTTTTCTAAGAGTGACTTCATTCTCTACATTATTTTTAAGTATGTGCTTTTTTTGGGGGGGGGAAGGGAGAGAGAAGGAGGGAGGAGGGGAGAAGATATCAGAGAAGAGAAGATATCAGTAGTTCCCTTTCCAAATAATACTTTCCAAATATTACTTTTCTGTACATAAAATTTTGACCAACTTATAGAATCCATTTTGCCTGATGCTAAGACAGTCCTTTCTCCTTATGTAAGAGAGAAAACTGAAACTTATTGGATTTGGCTACAGGCATCTATAGTCTTTCCATGACCTTATGTCTCTTCATTCTGTGGAAGCTTCTACCTTTGGATAACACAAACTTTTGAAGATGGAAAGCAGAAGAAGAGGGAGTCCATCTGCTTTCAAGAGTCACAAGAGCTTTCCTTATGACCCCTAATATTTCCAATTAGACATCCAAAGAAGAGTTAATGTCTGCTTCAAAGTATGAGACACATAACTTTGCTTTCATTCTACCTGGCTGCAAAACAAGAGCTGCTGGCCTTCTTAGCATGTGGCAGCCCGTAAGACTAGGGTCTAAAGTGGATCCTAGCTTTCCTCATTCCTGTGAATCAAAGAATCACAAAATACCTCCCTATGTCTAGACACAAAGCACAGCCTTCTATTGTTATTGAAGTTTGACAACATTATTTCAAAAATGAACTCACACTTCTACAGGCAATGTGATTCCCAGAGAGCTCTACATCACTGCTCTGAAATACCTGATTTATTATACACAGGTATGAGGTAATTACCCTACTTCTTACTTATTATTTTATTGTGTGTTTATTTTGGAGCAGCAATAGACCATCTGCAATTAGGTTTGCAACCATTGCAAAGCTCTTTTTTAAGCTGTTTTATACCTTTCACTTCTCTTGGCTTGAAAATTACCACATTTATTCTGCAGGCAATGGGGAATGAGCCTTGTTTAGTTTGAAATAATATGTCCTAGCATTTCAGTTACTGAATTTCCACTCAAAAATAGCAAAGGAAGTTACTTTTCTCACTTGTTTCAGTAGGAAGTCAAAATATATGTTTTGTTCAGCTTTGACAAAAGCCTTAGTCCTGCCATGAATTCCATCCTTTCAAGTCTGAGCAGTCACAAAACCTGCATGAAGTAAATGGGCATCTGCCTATTTTTCACAGGTCATCCTTCAGATTCAGGGATTTAGGATCTGTTTTCTATTTGTTTCGCAGGTATTGTCCACTCTCTGACGGACAGAATATTTGGTCATAAAACAAGGAAATGAACTCGTTAGAAGTGAAGCACTGCAAGTTCCTTCCTGGTACCCATTGTTGCATTCAAATTATAGGGTTTGGGTTTATGTTTGTTTGTTTGTTTGTTTAGGTGGATTTGTTTTGGTTTAGTTTTGTATAAACTATTCTCTTACCCAAAGTTTGTGTGCTCTTTTTTCGTTATTTAAATGTAAAACCTTGTTCCCCTAAATAAAGTCCTCCCTTTTTAGTGGTAGAGTGGTGGAAAGCAAAACATTTCATTGATTTATTCCTTGGCAATTTCCCACTAGCACAACCAGAGATGGGATTGTTTTTCATAATAATCTGTACCCTCAAAAACTCTTACCAGAGGTTCCCTTTAAACCTATCAGGGCTGAGCCCTTGCAGTCCTCACGTGAAATTGGTTTTACCATGCTTACTTCAATACAAAAATGCTGTTGCTTTAATTACATTTTACCATATTCCTCAAGAAAAAAAGAAAATTACAAGTTTACAGCTTTTAAAAATCCCAACAGCAATAATCATCCCATTGTGTTCAAAATTTTTCTGCATCTAAATTCCTCATTCTATTTTCTTTTGATATTTTGTAGTCACCTTCAATTAGTTTTAAAATGAGGTAACAAGCAAAAAGTGTTAAAAGGGTTTCCCCCCCCCTTCATAGGTAATAAACATCTTGAGACTTCGCAACAGGTCTCTCATTTGTTTCATTCAAACGCATCTTTATTACCCCTTTCAGGTAAGGTGCAAGGATTTGCCATACTAAAAGCTTTTTGCTGTGCTGAGCTCAGAGGAAGAAACAGACTTGAATTTGCCAATGATGCTCTTAAAAAGTAATTACCAAGAGGCTTTCGAGAAGGATTAGTGCCCTTTAATATGCTGATTAATCAGCTTTTAAACAGTAAATTTGTAAAATCAAAAGTAGTTAATACCTGAAGTGTGTTTAATTATACAAAGAGAATCTTTTCAGAAAGGAAAAACTACTTAGTAACACCTTCATTGACTACCTATTCTGTCTGGTTGAACGCTTCATTTAGAGGGTTTCTAATCCTGCCAGGAATGGGCAACAGACATCCCAGTCGACTCCAATGAGACCGCAACAGGACTCTTTCAGCCCCCGATGACACCCCAGGGATTGCAACATCGCTCTGTGCATGGGCCAGATTTCGCGAAACTGTGCTGGCCCTGCAATGCCCAAGGCACCCGCAGTGGCTCCACGACAGGCATGGAAGTGCTAATCAGCCTCCTCTTTCAGCTCTGATTAGGAAATAGCTCCTGAAAGCTTCTTCTGACCTCTCAACGGAAGGCAACCTCAAAAAACAAATAAGTAGCCCCTTTTACAAGCCCAGTTAGAATTATTATTCAGTGTAACATAGGAATGCTCTGCCTCTTTTTAAAAAGCAAACCTAATAATTTGCAAAACCTTCTTAAGTGTTTTGTCACACCCACATCTTCGCAGGAAGTTAATGACACCAAAATGACAAATGTGCTGTTAGGTGAAATGGGATTGAACCTTTGTGCGGTATGTCAGCTAAGCAGTGTACTTCCCTGGTCTGCCACTTGCACACCTACTTTTGCCTGAATTTTCTTGTATTCTGAGTAGTCTCCTTCATTGCAATCTAACTAGCAAAGTACACTTCATTACATATATACATTTGATATGATTAATCTTCAAGAAACACCACACTCGTGTCTTTTTTGACTTTAGATATGGGAGTAGTCTGCTGGAATTAAAATACCTCTCATGCTCCTGAAATTAAACAGGTCTACAACTGTTCGCAAAACAGAGGCCTAAATTATCTCATCTCTATTTCTAATATCTACAAGTTTCATATATGGTTTGCTGTCCTCTGTTGTGTTTACAGTCTTTATCAATTATAAATATACACAAACCACTTTTTTTGCCCATTCTTTAAGGTCATAAATGAAAACAAGGAATACAAGCCTTGATATCAGGAGTTGGAGTTTGATGATCCTTGTGGGTCCCTTCCAATTCAGGATATTCTATGACCCTACAGGACATTTTTCTCCAGTGTTTGTCTTTCCTGAAGTTACCAGCTGAAAACTTGATCTGTGACAGATCAATTAAAAAACAAAACAAAAAAACCCAAACCAAAACAAAACAAAAAAAAACAAAACCCAAACCAAACCAACCAAACAAACAAAAAAAGAGATTTAGTGATAGTGTATTGAGCACTTTATTTAATTTCCCAGAAGGGACCAAATATGTTCCCAAAATAATTCACCAAAAGCATAGCAACTGTAGGAATGTGTTAAGGTCAGTGAAAGACAATATGAGGTAACACTGTACTATTACCTGTGGGATAGAACAGTATCTTTCTGATGGCAGAGAAATGCCTAGCCTTTTCTTTCATGTGGAGAAATGCCAGCCTCTTTAAAACCATGCAATAAAACACCCATTAGCTTCAGTGTTATCCTCCTTACTTGATGGGTGTTTTTTTACTGTATGTGTGGCAATAACACATATTCCAAGTTTAGCATCAAAGAGACTCAAAGTTGCCACTGTATAACAATTTGGTGAGTTTGAAAGAGAGAAGCAAAGGTTCCTCATCTGGGAACTTCTAACACCTTAGCAAAGAGGATGTTTCTATCAACACTGCAAATCTCAGAAATCTGCAGGGTGCAGCAGGATTTGCAGGTTTTACTGCCAGGCTGTTGAGCCTGAGGCTGACAGAGATAGTCTCGGTTGAATGCTGCACTAGCTGTGCTTGGAACCTATTGTACTTCTGACAAAAACACATGCAGTACATGTGCACAGAGAGTTAAAGTACATATAAAATACATTTATGTGTATACATTTATTTACAAGTGCAATATAAAAATGGGGGTCTGAGTATTAACTGCATAGCATTCAAATCAAGAAACCAGGACAAAATTGTGCATTGAAGAACTGTAGCAGGCATGCAAACTTTGTGGCTGTAGACTGGTTTTAGACAGCACTAGAAATGGGAGAACTTAAAGTGCAAGCACTGCTACATACTGGAAAAACTATTTTTCAGTTTTTGAGCCCCTATACATTACTTACTGGCATTATGAATGTCTGCCAGGCTTACGAAAATGAGCTTGTTTTTCCAGTACTGTAGGTTCCATAATCATTAATACCAGGCCTGCGAATTACTGGAGTAAATGAAAGTGCACACTAGAGACCGATCCGGTGTGAATACGGGATTGCATTCTGACAAACTGGACAGTATGATGTTTAATGCTATCTTTAAGATCTTACACTAGCTCTGTTTGAGCTACAGATAGATCTATTCTGATGCTGCATAAAATTAAACCAGGGAAGACAACATTTGAGACAGCAAAGCTTCAAAGTCAAAGATGCCTATGGAAAAAATACTTATTTGAAGAGGCAGAGTGAGTTTTTTTAATTTCAAGGGACTATGACATTTCTAGACTCAGACTCGGTGCCAAAAGACAGGATTTATCAGCACATGAAATAAGATTCTTTAAGTCACAGTGTATTTGAAATGTTCTTTTCAGCGGTTAAAACCATTTGAGGTCCACTGAGGACCCTTAATGCCTTGTCACTTGTTCCCTGGTTCATATCATGACACCTGGCATCCTTTGTGAGGCCAAAGGACAAACCAAAGAAATTAACAGAGCCAGGTTAAAGATAACTCCAACAAAAAAAGTAATGATCTGGCTTATTCTAAGGCACCACAAGCAGTTGTACTCATACTGTGGAAAGGGTGGTTGGGGTAGGTCTGAGAAGGCACTGTGCTGGGTGGGAGAATCTGAAGCCACAGCTGCTTGAGAAAATGGTGTGAGGAACTGTTCACAGAGATGCTCAGTTTGCTCTACACTGTCTCATCCTCCCCACTTGAAAAGTTGTCCATGAGTACAGAGAGGTGCTCAGGCCACAGTCAAAAGGTTATTCAGGCACACCTGATCTGCTGAAGGAGTAGTGCTAGAGACACCTCAGGGAAACACACTCAGAATGCTCACTACTATAATGACTTTCCCCATCAGCTGTAGTCAGGTTGGCTTGGTCACAAGTCACACAGTCAGAAACTAGTTCACGAAGGGATTGTGGTCAGAAAGGGTTCTCACCATCCATCCTTCTGGGCTTTCTGTTGTGTGTCCAAACCTCCTTCTTAAATACATGCTTGAGGGCTCTTCTGAATCAGGTCACTTTACAATAGTCCATTTCAGCTCTGGAAATCTTTATTTACTAAATAAAGATGACAACAATGAAGGATGGTTTGCATTTGCAAAGTAGTCAATACTAGCTTCTTCAGTAGAATTATTAATTTCTGTTAACTGTGTTTACATATTTTATAA
Source organism: Dendrocincla tyrannina (assembly GCA_035047865.1). Taxonomy (NCBI): domain Eukaryota; kingdom Metazoa; phylum Chordata; class Aves; order Passeriformes; family Dendrocolaptidae; genus Dendrocincla; species Dendrocincla tyrannina. The sequence continues at coordinate 30,553,534 of JAWWMP010000041.1, read as the reverse complement.
TTAATTATACACTTAATTTTAAAACTTCTGTTTAAAAAAATTAAATTAGAGAATGAAATATTTGGAAAGCATTAGAGTAAGTTTAAGAGATGCAAAAGAATTCAGGCAGCTATACTTAAAAATTTAAAATTCTACTATTTCATATTTAACTGGCCATTCTTTAGACATTGCCATATTTTCAAAAGTCATGTAAGAGATTATGGTTTTAGTTTGAAATCTGCTCTCTTCTTGTTGATCTTATTTTAACATACTTTATGGTGTATTTTATGTGACATGCAGTCATATGTGTGTTAAAAGCACATTTATTTACAATTTATGAGATTAAATTATATATGAACTGAAACACACACAAGGCTAATCTTTTTTGCTAGATCTCTTTTGATACTATCTTTAAATAGTGTTATTTTACTAATAAGATGTAAGTCCAAGGGTTTAACATTGCCCCAGGAGAATTACAGTCTCTGAGGCACACATTGCTCACAGCTGCAGTGAAATATCCATCACTGAAAATTTCAGCACTTTTAATTCCATTTCAGTGACATCAGAGGGATAACTGAAATATTACTCACATGTGGCACTCGGTAAGGGCATGTATGGTTTTATCAAAATTTTAGAAAAGTAATTTTGTGTTTATCATTAGCAGCTTTTTCCTAACAAAAAATCAGAACAAAAAATATTAGTGTGGATAATGTGGTGTATTTGTTGGTGTATTTGTGGTGGATTTTTTTTCAGAACAATTAAAATAAGATGTAATTTTTCCAAACTTTAAAATTATCAGCAAACCTCTTCCTGTTTACTTTAGTTTCTAGCTTTTATTTTTCTTTCTGTAACAAAATTGGGAAATTCATACTGTAGCTGTAGCTTAGCCAACCTTATGGAGACTTTGTTTATTATAAATCATTCAAAAGATAATTCAATTATTGAGTGTCTGCAATTAAGTGGAAGCCATGGTTTCTTAATCACCACTGCCAGAGTTGTGCCCAGCCTGATCATGCATGTGGTAGCACTGCTTTGATTTTGACACTGTACATACGGGCCAAGATATGTAATACCCTACACTGTGTCTCCTTATCCACTGAGGATGTGGTAGGGTGCTGATACTGTTGTTGATGTCTCTCTAGAAAGTTGCTTTTTCTGACGTTGAGCTCAGTACAGTCAAAAGAGAACTGTACACTAAACTATTTGCCTTGTAGCAATGCTAATGTATTGCACCCTTTCATCTTATTTATTTCATCTCCATAAGCTGAGCAGCAATAGAGAACACAACTGCTAGGAGAGTCCCTGAACCAAAAGCTTCTTTTTTGGACATGACAGCACACAACCAGGAAAGTATTTCAACAGTCAACATGTGCAACTCTCTGCACTGCTATTTCCTTTGTTAGATCAGAGAGGCCAGCGAAAGGGAGAAATTACTAAGAAGAGAAGACTAGGCTTTAAACCTGGGAAGTAAAACAACAAAGGAGAAACTTCACAACTGACAACATTGTGGAAATGTGTGCTGATGGTTCTCTTCACTTACCCTAGCAGAAAACCCATTTGACAAAGGTACTAAGGGTCAAAAGAAGTGCCATGACCATTAGGAAAGGGACAAACCTCAGCTTCTCAGAGTTCACTGGCAGCTAAAAGGGCTATTTGGAAAGTAACATCTGCATTTCAGATACTTCCCATATCATGTTGCCTGAATGTCAGAGATGTAAAAGACGCCACAAAGTTTTGCTTGTATAAGGTTCTCCAAAAGCGTCAGAGCCACAAACAGGATTCATACCAGTATCCCTTGCTGTTTCTCCTGATTCCATATTAACAAGATCAAAGCAAAGAGCATGTTGCAGACCATTGTTCACCAATCTGGCCAACTGGTGCACAGGGCTGGTGTTGGTTGCAAATCCTGCTAGGCTGTAGCTGCCACCCAGCCCATCCAGATCTGCAGGCTGTGTTTGCTGCTATCGCATCCAGCCTGCTCTTTCATGCTCCAGCTCAGAAAGTTAGACTTTATTGGCAAACACAGCTACTGCAAGTAACCACTTGAGCAGCTATGGAAGTGGTGCAATGTGTGTTAGGCCAACTTCTTACTAGGATAGTGCTTGCTTATTTTGTTTTATATAATAATTGGGAAAGCAAGAGGCAGCAGACAGCAGAAGGGGGGTAGCAAGTCCAGACGACACTACAGTCTGCTATGACTCACTGATTTCCCAATGATGGCAATGGGATAACTTTGTGCAAAATCTCAAGTGCTGTTTGCTGCACTGCAACACTGGGTGTTCATTTTGAGAGAGCTGAAAACGGTGTCTTCCTGAGCTTGCTACCAGCCTTCTGTAGTCCTCTCCACTCCTCTCCTATTATATCTGACCCCCAAATGGGATGTAATACTTCATCTCAGCCCTCACCAGGATATTACTTCTTTCTCTCACACAGAAAAATCCAACTGGTATACTCCAAAATGCCTTTTATGATGTTTCATTGTTTACAAGTACTCACTTAGTTTGTGATGCATTACTAGATCTTTCTCCACACAGTCCTCATTTTGTAATTGTACATGCTATTTCACTTACGCATAGCACTCGCACTTTCACTTTGTTTTATTAAATCTTGTAAGATTTCATCTATTAATAAACAGTTAATAAACATGTTATATCAGCAGAAAACAAAGCAAACTCTAACAGGGTTTTAATAAAAACCACAATTCATATTTGTGATAAAATTTATAATCATATTTAAGGCATCTATAATAGAAAAAAAAAGTTTGAGAAATATGCTTCTATATTTTTCTATTTAGTTATTTAATGTGTATGTTTGAATCCTCAGGTTGGGAATCATCTGAATCCAGGGTCTAGCCTAAACTAGTCATAAGGCTTTTTCTAGTCAATTGAGAAAGAGAAAATCATCCAGAAACTGATTCATTATAAATGCTTTGACTGCCTGTTTCAGAAAGGTAGCAATCACTCCCTGGATGTGTCTTCCCCCACTGACTACAGAAGAAGACAATACAACTGCTTTAGAATAGACAGCAAACTTCCAAATTGCTAAAATTACACAAGATGACTCCCAGCTGCAGCTTGTTCTCCCCCCGGAACAGACAATCAGACACAAATTCTTCAAAGATTTAGGACCTAACTCCCATTGATTTCTCACTGTCAGATTCTTAAGAAGTTGACTTCAGTGAGAGTTACACACCTAAACGTGGTGAATACTTAACAAGGGGGCTGCACTGGGGGCCGCACCACATTGACAAAAATCTTACCAAATCGGCCTCTGACTATGCAAATAACAGCCTTCAAGCACTTTCTCTTCTGGCATAATTTTTTCTTTCTCCCTATTGCAAAAAGTATATGTTTGAACGTCAAGCATCATAAACCCCAACCCCAAGGAAGGGGAGCAGAAAAGTGCTGAAGAAATTACTGTCTGTGAGAGCCACTACTAGGTCTGACAGAGTACCTCTTTCAGATTCCCTTTTTGGCCACTTCTTGATCTTTCTTACCACAAAACGTTTACTTATTTACCCCCCCCCCAACAAACTAAAACAACAGGTATTACAGACCTGGCAGGTGTTTTATTACATTAGCACCATCCTGAAATTACATCTACTTATTTTTATTCAAATTGACAACATTTCACCTTGAGTGTTCCTAATGATATAAAACTAAGTCTTCTTTTTTCCTCTTTGAAGTTACAGCATTGTAGATGTTGATTGTTTAATTGTCCTTCCAATCATGCACTTAACTTCCCACTTAGCCCCATGCAGGACATGACTTGAAGACATTAGCAATCGTCACTAATGTGGATTGCCTTAGGATGTTTTAAGTTCATTTGTAATGGAGGCAAACACTCACTGTTTGGATGAATTCTATAAAAGTTGAACATTTCCTGCCCTAGGCCAAGTTTTCAGAAAGAGTTCATATGGTTTTTTTGGTTGTAATCAGTGCATTCAATTATGCATAATTTGGTTTTCATGGTTTCACTGTTGGATCACATAAAGTCAAGTATAATTACCACCAAAAATAAATTTCTGTATGCACCTTGGAATATTCACCACAGACTTATGACACACTGGTAGAAGATTCACAATTACTTTCATCAAATGCAAGTGAAATTGTAATGGTTAATCACAGGGATTGAAATAAATGGTCAGCAAGCCTCAGTGCTTAACTAAACATAAACTAAACATAAACATAAACTAAATATCATTTGCTACACCAAATAGGCAGAAGGAATGTGGGAAAGGTCTGCATTTAGAGTAATTGCCATGAAAAATATTCCACAATATTGTATAGGATTCTTGCTTACACACAAAGCAAAGAAGTGAAAAGGGTCTTCTGCATCCAATAGGGAGTTTTTGTGGGACTCGCTAGTAACTTCCAGACAGGTGCTTGAGGCAAAACTTTCTCTTGCCTATTACAAGTTATTTCACGTATGCAAGTAACTTCCACAAAAAAAGCATGTCCTCTTCCACTTCTGTTTTTTAAGCAGGATGGGTCTCACTAGCTTATCTCTCCCTTCAGCTGCTGCTGCAAAACTTTGAATGTCTCAGTTGTAAAAAAAAAAAAAAAAAGAAAAAAAAAATTATCTCTTGGTTCTTGGCGTGTGTTTATGGAAAAAAAGAAAAGCCATG
>JAWWMP010000041.1:30518393-30545241 GCA_035047865.1 Dendrocincla tyrannina | reverse complement strand
GGGCGGCGCTCGGGGCTCCCCCGGCCGTGCGGAGGCGTGCTGAGGCGGTGGAAAGTTGGCGGAGTGGCTGGCGGCGGTGGCGGCGCTGCGGTCCCCTCCCGCTTTCTGTCTTTACTTTTTTCTACACGCATTCCCCCCCCCATCCCCTCCCGCCGCCTTCCCCCCTCGGTGGCCGCTCCGGGGCATGAGCGGGAGCCGCCACCCGCGCTGAGAAGCAGGAGGTCGCGCCGCGCCCGGCTCTGTCAGTGGGGGAACGCCAGGGACGGGAGCGCGGGCAGCGGCCTCGAGCCCGCCATGCCCCGCCGGGCGCCCGCCGCCCTCCCGGCGCTGCTGCTGCTGCTGCCGCCGCTGCTGCTGCTGGCCGGCCGCGCCGCCGCCGCCCGCTGTCCCGTGTCCTGCCGCTGCGCCGGGCGCCTCGTCGCTTGCAGCCGCCTGGAGCGGAGCCGGCTGCCCGAGCGGCTGCCGCGGGGGGCGGTGCAGCTGTGAGTACCGGGGCGGCGGGCAGCGCTGGGGGCTCCAGCCTTCCACCCATCCGCCCGCCCGCCCGCCCGCCATCTTCTGCCCCGGGCCGCGTGCGGGCTCGGAGGGGCGCGAGGGAGGGGCGGGGGATGCGGCCGGGCTGTCAGCACCGCAGCGGCCCGGGGCGGGCGGCGGCGGTACCAGAGCGGTGACATCGTGCCCGGGAGCTCTGCTCAGGGCCGGAGAGGGCGAGGAAGAAAGCTCTGTTAACTTTGTCGGGGAACGTCCAGCGATGAGCGGGCTGGGGCTGAGCTGTGTGTCGGCGGCGCTCCGTGCGCGGCCGGTTCCGGCTCCAGCGGGGCGCGAATCGCGGGAGCGCCGACCCAGGTGCCCGCGGCGCGAAGGGTACTTCGGTGACTAACTTTTATGGGAAAAGCATAAATTATGTCAGCTTTCTAAAAGCCTGAAAATAGCTGGGGGACTTCTCACATTTGTTTTTAATCGCTTGTCACTGAAAGATCTTCTATATTAGTCATATTAATTTTCGATTACGTTTTCAAAGCAGATTGAGATAAGGGCTTTAAAGTAAACAGGAAGACATTCAATTAGTTGTGGCTAATTCTGTTCAATTGCCTCGTCTGGAGGTCATGCTGCTTTACTCATGAAATGTGGATGGCTGTATTGACACCATATGGAACTGAACACAGGCATAGCTCTGGGAGTTGAATGTTTCCAGGGCCAGTATAGGAAAGTGTGAGGGGAAAGAAACTTTTTTTTTTTTCTCTTTTCCTTATGTGATTGAAATATATGGATCAAACACTGGATCTGCTTTACGTTCAACAACTGCTTCCTATTATATTTCATCCCTCCTTTTGAACTATTTCGGTATGCTCACAAATTTTCTGATAAAACCTAAGGCTTTTTTTTTGATAGTAAGCTAAACTTAACAGTTTAGTTTCTTAGCTTAGCTTACTTTAGTGCTCTTAAGTTAAAATTCAAGTGTGGTAAACAAAAAAAGAAGGGGAAGAATAGCAGAACTTTCATTTTTTAGAGTTGCCTTGAAAAAACGTTTTGCATTAGCAGTAATCCAAACATGTCTTTTCCACTTATGTTCCCGAGAGACAATAAAACACATTGCAGGGCTTTTTTGTTAGCACAAGGGAGATTTTTCTAATTAGAATTCCCTTGGTAGTGTAAATTGTCCTTATGTAAGTTCACATTCCTTTAAAAGTGTGAGAAAATAAGTTCCGCTTGTATAAATAAGCTTTGGTCTGTTGTAAGAAACCCTGCTGTGATTACTCATTGGACAGCTGTGTCACTTGCTTTTAAACTCACAGGAGTAGATCTTTGTAGGTGTCACCAAACCATGTGGTCTGACCGCTTTTGTGTAAATATTTCTTTTGTTTGTGTCAAATGCCTTAGAAGTGCCCAGCTCTTTCCTCCTTCCCCTCTTAATTGGAGAACAAGGAAGAGTGTGCCGTTGTCTGTTACCTCCAGCTACTCCAGTACTTCAAGCTGGGATGGTGCAATCTGTAAGGTTATTAATGCGTTCAGCTTTACATACACAAAAATGGTTTGACTAGTCTGCATTATTGTTGCAGCAAACTACACATTACAAATTGTAAAAGACTTTTTATGAATTTTATTGCTATAGGTTTAGTGTATTTTCCATGGAAGTCCATAGTAGGTATAGCCAGAGGCTAGTAGTTTAATTGCAGGCTTTCCAATCCTCTTGAGAGAACACCATTACCCCACGATCTCAACATATGTAGACGAGATCTCTCAAGCACTAGAGTGAAACCTCTTGTGCATGAGAAGGTCTAGGCCTGCATTAGGCTTTACACCTTCCTAGGCCCATCTGCCTACTTGCCCAGATGGTGAGCAGGTTTTTGAAACTCTTGTTTCATACCATCTACTGTTACCCTACTTTCTTGGGAGATAGGTCTGCTGAAAACTGATAAACATTTAGAATGGCTTTGTGTGCAAATAGTTTTGAAGTTAGATTTCTGTTTAATTCCAGGATTTTGTCCCGGGATTGTAAGAATGTGGTTTTGTTTGTTAGAGCTGGTATAGCAGAGCTGGAGGAGGAGGGGTGGAGGGAGGAAGAGTGTTGAGCATTAGCTAGTGTCCTCTGTGTGCAGACTCCTGCTGGCGTTGCTGTAGCCTTTGCCAGGTTCACTGAGGAATGCTGGAACTGTTGGTGGGGCAGGAGGTAAAGTCTCAAAGATGGTTTTCACTTGTGTTTGTATTACATCTTTAGTATTTACATTTTATAAATCCTCTAGTTCTCTACCAGAATTGCCAGAAAAAAAGGCCGTATGGTTTTCACAGCTGTTTTTCAATATTTTCCAGACTAAAACTTGAACATAGCAGGCTGATTTATGAGTCACTTTGGATCAGTGTCTTAAAACAGCTACAGCCTGGCTTTTTGTTTTTCAGCTCTACTGATTTCTGCTGAATTAGCAGCTCTGTAGGCCCCAGTGGGATTGATTAAGGAGCTGTTGCTGGATTTGCATTTTAAAATTTGACTTGGGGCTCAGGTTTCTGAGTTCTCTAAGGAAGAAGATGATAATTGTGGCTAAGTGTTGTAAATTAAGTTAGAGTCTAAAAGTTATATCTATAAAACGTGTGAAGAAGCACTTGCTCTCTCCCTTTTTACATTAGGCCTTTCAGTTTTTCATCACACAAAAGTTGTGGTTCAAAGTTAAGTTTCAGCTAATGCTGAGACTTATGAATTAGGAAAGATGGTCATACAAATGTAATAGAACCCAGAAAGTAGTCTCGTTCATAGAACAGGTTCTTAGGGCCTCAAAAACTATGGCTCTGCTTTCCAAGTGGAGGCAATTTTGCTTAAATGCCCAATCACTTTTATTAGAAATCCAAGGTAAAGAACAGGTATATATGCTTACTATTGTTATAAAGAATTTCTTAATATAAATCTGTTTTTTTAAGTTTTAGAGTGCATTCTGTTCTATCATTAATGACTTCTGAAATTCTTGTAGCGAAAGTAATCACAGAGGAAATTCTCTCCCCAGTTACATTGTGGTTTTAACAGACAAGGAAAATTCAGAAATGGAAAACACATAGTAATAATGTTTCAACATTGTCAGTTCCATTTCTGTGGAGGAAAAATACGGGTTAGTTTTCCAATTTTTTCTTCATACTTGTTTTAAGATATGTTGAGAAATGCATTAGACTGAAATGTACATGTAGTTTTGCAACAGAGATGATAGATTTTTATATTTAAAAATTTCTTCAATCCAGTGCTTATAAGTTTTTGAGAACCTTCTACAGGCTTAAGCTTCACTTAGAATGTTAGTAAAAGGCAAATATTATAACTCTTGGTTCACTTCCAACCACTCTGATTTAACTTAAAATGTAACTTGCAAGGCTTTTTTTTTTTCTGAAGTGTCGCATGCCAGTAGTACTGAAATAATGTTTAATGAAATATTTATAGTTCATATTCTGTCCAAATATTGGTAGACAAGCATGTATACAGCTGTATGAAACAGGCAATTCAATTTTGTCTGGAGGGTTGGGGATTTTTTTTGTTGTTCTTTTGCTTTGGGGTTTTTTTGCAACTTGTATTTGACAACCTGCTGTTAAGTAACCCAAATATAAGGAATTTGTATGTATGTATTTTTTAAAGTAGGTGCTACTTGGAAAATGTGAATGTATCTTTAGTGTTAAAAAACAAACACCAAAAAAGTAGTTTGAAACTTAATGTAAGTTATGCTCATGGTTGCCTTGATAGACTCCAGATGGATGTGAGCTTAAGCTGTGAGTGAAAGTGTCTGGCTCCAGTGTGGTGATCATGCACAGCAGTGGTTGTAATTGCAGGATTTTTATAGTTTCAGGACTCTGCCAGATTTTTTTTTTTAACATGTTATAACTCCAGCAGAACAAATCTACTCACGTCTGTTACTGTCTGGTAGGTCATTTAGGCAAACATGCTTTAAATAAAGCTTTTGCAGGGTTTTTAGATGAAATGAAGAAATGCAGGTTTTTAGCACTAATGTTGAAAGCTCTTTGTTGAAATAATTACTGATTTCTAAGTCTTGTCTGAAACATGAGGAACAGTAACATATTAGGCATTAACAACTGTAACTTAACTGAACTTTGGCTGTTTATTTGCATAGCTCTTATAATCCCTACAGATTAAAGCCAAATATTGCATTAAGGGTAAAAATTGTCTCTACTCTGCCTTAAAGGACCAAGTTAGAGTCCCATCTAGATCTCTATATAACAGCATATTTTTTCAGTATTTATGCTTAAGAATACAGTATGAGAATTTCCAATCTGTGTAGCTAATGCCTTCAGATGTTAAACAAAGGGATTTTTCTCCAGTTGATGGTCAGAAGAATGTTTACACTAGATTTTTAAGCAGTGAAAGATGCAGTCCTCTAACTTAAGTGTGGTTAACCTAATTTATGGGAGAACTCAAAATCATAATGGTGAAGCTAACATTTGTGGATTTTGCAAATGTTGACAGTGTATTGGTTTTCCATCATTAAGAGGAAGGTCTGTAGGTGTTTAGACACCTGGAAGAAGGCACAGATTTGTGTTAATAGGTGCTTGAGTCCAGATCTGAGTCTCAAAAAACATCCATGAAGGTGGTGGCCGGTGTTCCCTTTCTCTAGGTGACTCTCCGCCAGTCCTCAACCCATTTTTTTTGTGTTGGAAAGTGCCATTGACATCTGTGGGTCTACCCTGGGCACACTCATGTGCAGACCTCGCTTGGGAAATGTAGCATGATGTTTTTTCTCTCTGTTCATGGCCCTGAGCCAGGTGCTGGTGCCACACTGAGCGGCCCACTGGGCCTGGTCCAGTTGGCTGGCTCACAGCACACCTCATAACTGAGTACTGGCGGTACCCCTTGTAATACTCATACGTGCCTGAAATTATTTTTTATATTTGAATTTTGTTACTATCATTTTTCTTTAGCCACCAACTGCAGGAGAGAACAAAAGGGATGAAATGGTCAGTTTGGGAAGACTGAAACACAGTCTTACCATCCATGTGTGCTACTGAGGAAACCTAGGTGCCTGGCTGGGTTGCATCACACCTGTGTCCAAGAGTATGCAGTGATGGGTGCAGAGAACTGGAGTTCCCTGGGTCTGCAGTTTTTCAGGGCTTAGTCACAGAGCAGAACACCTAGCACAGACGCTACACTTGGCTTCATTTAAGGCCAGGTCTGTGTGCAGCAAGGATATGCTGTTCATCAGGTTTCTTCATTTCCAGACCTGCAGATGAAGAGTAGACACATCCATGGCAGTCAGGCCTGCATTTGGCAGGCCTTACCCAGAAAAAGTAAGGAAGCCTGTAGTTTACTCATAGATTCAGCTTGAAATATGTGTGGCTTGATGAGGACCCCAGGCATGTTGGATGACTGTTTAGTGCTTAATTATCATGGGGAAAAGTATCACAAAGTGTGAGGATTTTCTTTTGAAAAAGGGTGTTTTTTAAAGCACCTTTTACCTTGTACTAGAGCTGCTCAGTTCTGAGGTGTGCTGATTCATTTCTGTATACGTCTGCATTACAACACTTAATGGAGCGAGTTTAAGAACTCATTGAAAATAATGTTTTGGGGTTTTTTTGTCAGCTTGGATAAATGCAGTATTTTTACATGCAACAAAATGCTTGCAAATGGCTGGATTGATGGAGGTAAGGTAGTAACAGGCGGTAGTAGGGGAGCAGGAAAGTGTATGTTTTGGTGGGTAAGTGACTAAGAAAGGGAAGGCCTTCAACAGAGCTAGTCATGGTTACAAGGTCAGTTGTGAATCTGTACTGCTTGCGCAGGTGTTTATAGATGTGCAAGTTTGAGTTTCTGTAGTTAGCTTCTCTGCCTTTTACTGTATGGGCAGTCTTATTTCTTGATGTTTCCAGTGCTTCTGAGGCTGCAGGAAAAATTTCTTAGGTCTCTATTGTTTGGTATCAAATGTTTGAGAGGACATATGGCAAAGACGCATGGTAATGTAAGGAAAAACATTTCTTGATAGTGGTCAAACAAAATGTATTGCATTTCTAGTACCTGATCTGTTTTGTAGCAAACACTACAGAAGTGCTAACAAGATTTCTTAGAAACTGCATCAATAGATATTTGGGATCTTCAGTCTAAAGTGGTGCAAGCTGAGTGATCAAGCTACTTCTTCAAGTGTCGTTAAGTGTGGTATTAATATCACTAGTATACAGACATCTTAAAACTCCTAATAGAATTAGCCCTTCCTATGTCTGTTTGCTTCTGATACTACTGAAGATCTCCATTAAATTTGGTTATGTGGGAATGGTGTCCTGAATTGTGTGAAAGCATGAAAATACAATTGAGATTTATGGACAGTCATTATGTATTTGTGATCTGTCTGTTGCTGTAGAGAAGGGAGTGAGAAGAGTAAATGGTACAAACGTTATGATTAACCCAAGGAATGAAACCGCAGTGACTATTGCTTTATGAATTTTCCTTGTTTAAAACAACCAAGGGGTTGTTTTATCCAGATCTCTTGTTGTGAAGGGACACAAGACAGGGCTTGTTGGTGTGTATATGAGTCAAAATCTTACTATGTTTTTCGTGGGTCTTACACATGTTCCAGTGTACAGTTCTAAATTGTTCAGAGATAGAGAAATTTCTTTGACAGTGCTGGCAGTGATCAGGGTATTTGCACTTATACCGTGTATACTCAAATGAGTTTCTATTCTAATTTTACTAATAAAAAAATCTTATTATGTACTTGTAGACAAGTGATAACATAATTTGGATTGAAATTGTATTACTTTACCCGATACTGTATGGCAAAACTGACAGACTGTTTATTTTTGTAACCTCACAGGGACTTAAGTCACAACAAATTATCTTCAATAGAGTCCACTCTCTTGGATCACCTTCATAGTCTTCAGGAAGTGTAAGTTAATTTGTCTTAATTAAAGACCAAACTAAAACAAAAAACCCCAACCAAAATACCAAACCTGTCTTTGTGTATGCTAATTGTATAGCTATTGCTGTCAGGATAGTTGGTTGAACAACAAAGATGTTTGCTCTTCTGTTATTTTACATTAAGTGAAACTGGAAGTATTTTTAATTTTTACATGACACAGTTCAGCAATTTAGCAAGTCCAGTGTAATCTTCTGATTAACATCAAAGCTAACTCTTCCTTTTGTAATATTAATAGGAAGTTGAACAACAATGAACTGGAGATCATTCCAGATCTGGGACCAGTCTCTGTGAATATAACTCTTCTGTCTTTGTAAGTAGATCTTACCTTTGTTCCTGGTTAGTGGAAGTAACTCTGCAGGGTTCATGAAAATGTGTGCATTACAGAGATTAAAGTGAAATAATTGGAAATAGAGCAGCTTGTGGTTAGGAAGCTGATTGTCATATTATTTAGCAGGTTGTTTAAAATGTGTATAATTGAGCTTAATCCTTGTAGTTTTTGTGCTTCCCTCGCATACAAACACTGCATTAGAATTAATTAATGTTGTGGTAGTGCCCAGAAGCCTCAGTCCTGTTGCGCTAGGCACTGCACAAGCATCAGTAATCATTATACAAACTTTAACAATGCAGTCGTTAAAACAAGAGTTTCCCTCTATCATTACGCATCTTGGCTGAGATCCTGATGTGTTAAATCATGGCAGAATTCCATTAAGTTCAGTGGGCAACATGGGTAAATCCCCTCAAGACACAGCTTCAGGATAAGTATCTCAGGTAGAAGATGTTGTGCCAATGTCTTGAAAATGTCTTTCTGAGACCATTGTAATGGGTGGCATATTTTTTTATGGCCTCAATTAATACATGTAGTTGTGACACACAATTGTGTCCATGTTCATTCTTTTGTTTGAAAGAAATTAATAGGTTACTTGATGTAGTAACATTTGTAATATAAGTGTAAAGTTGCAAAAGGTATAAAGGGCCCATAACCAAAATAGTTGATTTTAAAGGAAATCTGAATCCTTAAGTTTTCATTTGAAACGAGTTGGGGTTTTATGCCTGTGGACTAGTTTCAATAACCTGTTGAATGAACAAGTAGAAAAATGCTTACTATCAGACTGTTAATTAGAAAAAAAAGACGTGTTTTTCATGTGTGTGATTTGTGTTTTATCAATGGAAATCTAAAATGTCTAAAGCTATTAGTATGTAGCCTCTGGCCAAATCCTGTCCTAGAATACAAATTGCAAGTTACCTTTCTTGAAGAAGCCTGAAGGGTTAAAACAATACAGTAAATTTTGGAAAGCTGTTCAGTTAATTAAATTGATCACTATTCAATTGCTTACATCTGGTGATTTATAGGGGTTTGTTTTTACTCTAGGCCCAGGTCAGCTAAGTCAGCTGGTGCAGCCGCTCTGTCTGGACTGCTCTGTTTGAATAAGAACTAAGTGACATTTGATACTGATGTTGCTTCTTACAGATCAAATTCAGAAAAGAATGAAAGAAAAAGTGGACAGTGTCTGACAAATAACTGTTGCATTTAAGGACATCTTTTATTTTGCAGTACCATTGATGTTATTTTTACACTGGGATAGAATTCTGTAGTTTAAGCATCTAATTGATCTAAAGAAAATATATACTTTTTTTTTACCACCTTGCTAAGGTTCTTTTTGCCACAACACTAGGAATATTAACATAATAAAGTGGTTTGTATTCTTCTGTTTTACTTCTGATGAATACAAAGTTGAAAATTTGTCTTAACATCTCCCTTCATACTTCTCATGGAAATTTACCCAGTTTAGATGAACCTAAAATCATCCTTCTGCAGCTCTGCAAAAATTTTTGTATTCCTGTGACAGAATAAATGATTATCAGCCACTGGTGATTTGGTTGGTTCATATCCTTAGGTTTGGTTCATTTACTCTGGTGGCCAAACATGGAGAAATCTTCATTAGTTCTGCTCTCTACTGTATATGCTGACACTTAAAAGGGGAAAAAAACTATTTCTAAAAGTGTTACCATACTACCAATGCAGTTAAAGTTGGTCTGGTTGGGTGTTACCTTGTCTTCATTCTAATTCTGTGTGTGGAGAAAGAGATTGCTGAATATAGCTGTGCTACAGCTGAGATTTAATACCTATTCTATGACTACAGCAGAGGTTCCTTGAGATTCGTATGGTAGAAATAATTAAATATTTAAATGTTTTATGTTCACGTGTACAATAGTTAAGATAATTATTTCTGTATCAAAACAGATGAACATAAAACATAGAGTGGTATTGTTCATATATAAAGCATTTTGTTTCTTTCACAAAGGTTTTCTTTGAAATGTGGAGTAGAATCGTAGAATCATTTAAGCTGAGAAAGGCCTTTAAGATCACTCAGTCCCACTATTAATCCAGCGCAGCCAAGTCCATCATTAAACCATGCCTGTAAATGCCACATCTTCGCATCTTCTGAATACCTCTAGGGATGGTGACTTAATGCTTTCCCTAGGCAGCCTGTTACAATGCTTGACAACCCTTACCATGATGAAATTTTTCCTAATATCAGTCTAAACCTTCCTGGGCACAACTTGAGGCCGTTTCCTCTGATCCTATCACTTGTTGCTTCAGAGAAGAAACCGACCCCCACTGTGCTACAGCCTCCTTTCAGGTAGTTGTAGAGAGTGGTAAGATCTCCTGTGAGCCTCCTTTTCTTACTTGGTTTTATGTTATTTATGTAAAAATATTTAACCTCATTTCACAGAAGATAATGGTAGCATAGATGGACAAATATTCAGTATAATGATACCTTTTTTTTTGAAGTGAAAAATGCATTAATTTATTTTTCCTGTGGTGAATGTTGTTTGAAGGGGGCTGAATCAAACTGAGTTAATATATCTAAGTCATGTGAAGAGAACACGAATGGAACAATTAGAATATAGTTTTTAGAACCACTCTTCAAAGAAACATCTAATGACTTTCTCCAGGATTTTAAACTTCTATATGAAAGGAGCTTGTGGAGCCTTTCCAAAACAAACCACTGCTTCCTTGTTGTATCTTTGTTCTGACTTTCAAATAATAGCAGAAGAGAAAGTGCTAGTCTTCTGAAACTTGATTTGATTACATTTCTTATGAGATACATATACGTTGGTGTGTTACTGTCAGTTGAAAAACCAGTTGTTTTTTTTTGAGGAGCCTTCAAGGAATGCTGTGGAAGGGGTGCCCTCTTTTTTTGACAGTATTTTTATTTTTGAAGGTTTCTTGCAAGAGGGGTTTTTTCACTTTCTAGTAATTGTCATTCAGCTGTGGAGCCTTAGAATTTTACCTGTTCTGCAAGAATATTATTACCCTGCAGAGGAAAATGCACTGCTGGTATGTCTACATAATAGTGCAGCTATCTCCACACAACAGTGTATATCTATATTCTTGGAGCAATATAAACAAGCATGGGTGGATTATCATGTTAGTGTAATTTCCATTTCTAGAGCTACTTCATTTCTAGTTATCTAATTCATAATTATCTAATGGAGATATTTACATAGTAATGAATTATTCAGGATAAACATACCAGAGAAGCAGATGTTCCCAGTCTCATGGTCCCAGTCTGTCTATAAAAGGAAACAACAATGCCGGCATTTTGTTTTTATGGATGCCAGCTGAGGGGTGAACATCATGGGAGAGAAAAGTATCAGGCAGGCACACACCCCCCACCACCCTGGGAAGACCTTAAGTCAGTGCGAGGGAGTATACAAGCATATTCAGGCACACTCTCATTACATGGCTGGAGATGCATCTATGGTTTTATTAATGTGATGAGTATGTATCTTGTCACATGGCATAGGAGAGCTTATGAGCCTCCTGGGAATCTGGAAACTACTGTGAGTTATATGACTGATACTTCAGGCTAAATCTCATAAGGAGGCTGTAAGTTGTTAAGCTGTGTTGGCCTGCCTGACATGAACAGATATAAAATGTTCAAGACAGAGCAAAGGGTAGGATTAGTATTCCCTATTCTAATTGCTTGAAAATTTGGCATTGTAAGTATGAATTACTATCTATAAGAAACCTCTTAAGGATAAATGGAGAAGAAAAGGCTTTCTCTGAAGTGATTTTTCTCTCCTGAGTAGTTCAGATGACTTCCTACCGTAATCCCATCTAGATTTTATGCTAACTTTTAGGTGTCTAAATTTAGATTATTTTTTAAATGTCTGGCCAATTTACTCAGGCATTTGTGACTTACGGTGATGTTACATGCAGCATGTTTAGCCATTTAAGTCAGTTATTTGAAAATTAAATTGCTCAGCCACTATCTTCCTTGCTAGAAGGCAGGGAGAGAGTAGTATATTAAGGCGGAAGGAGGGAAGTTCAGCTACTTGCCAGACGTTGTCATCTCTCCAGTCAGCACAGTAGCTCTGGCCAGAAGGCCAGGTCCTCCAAGTCCTGCACAACATAAGCTTTTGGGGAGAATACTGGATTTAACAACTGATTACCACAGATGAGCAGACATCACACACAATAACGTAGATATATTTATCTATCCCTAGAAGGAAAACATGTTAGTTGTTGTCTAATTTGCGTTCCTGAAGTGCATGTAAAAACAAATTAATCTAGAATTTAGATTTTTTAAATGGTTGTAGTAGAAAATTCTTCATTTCTGGGAGAAAAAGCAATTTATTTTTTACCATTTCAAGATAGATGGATTGGGGGTTTTTTTAGGTATAAAAATGGGCACTAATGCCCTCATTGCAGGAGAAAATCAAAGGTTCTGAATTTGGTTTCCATTCTAATGACATTCCTTATCCAAGATACCCCAGTCTTGTTGTATTTATCCTGAAAATGTGTTAGTGATGTTGATACTGAGAAGAAAACTAATATTGTCATATAGGTCTGTCACAGTTGTAGGTTTGTACTGGGTTGAATCCAGAAATAGATTGAAACCAAGTAATATAGGTACAATAGCCTTGTATGGAAGGCCTGCTTGTGTTTAACTAACAACTGCCATTTGCATAGGTGTTTTACATTAAAGTTTTTCTGACAACGTTGACAACTTTTAGTGTTATTAGTGCTTTGTAAGGAGAAGGGCGTTGATTTGCAAATGCTGCAATGCTGTTTAAAGTTTTATATTTAAAGGATATACAGTTTAAATAAGAAAGCCATGCTACTTTTACTTGCAGAATCTTTATAAATATATATAATTATAGGTATCATCCATCATCATCAGTGCTCTATATCCTTAAGTACTGGGGTAAATGGAAGGCAGCCGTGACTTTGAAGGGGCAGAGCAGTCCTGAGTATTAGAGTATACTGCCCCTCTAACTAGATTTTACTATTCTAATCAAAATGTATGTGTAGAACTAATATTAAAAAAACCCACATTTCTTATTATCCATGGCCAGGATATGTTATGCAGTAATCATCTTACTTTCTGAAAGGACTAGAAAAGCTGTTCACAGCCAAGTCTTTGGTGTGCATAGGGAAATTCTAACATTAAACTAGTTTTCACCAATGAGATGTTCTAAATAAACTTGTGATTTTACATTTTATTGAATAGAAAATATTTTATCTGAAGGCACTAGTACATATGGTGAAGGTGATTTAAATGAAAATACCCTTGTGGCTTATGTTGTAAAGGCCAATTATTTTAGTCTAGAACACAAACAAATATTTGGTTAATAAAGCCAGAGTGGAAAATGCAAAACTCATGGTGCGGAAGTTAAAGGGAGCATGGATGATTCACAGTTCAGGAATGTTTTTCAAGTTTTACGTTAATGTGTGATTTGTATTATGTTCCCACTTCACTTTTTTCAGAATATGAAATCTTTTGATCATACGAGAAGTAGAAGATTTGCAACATGGCAGAGGTTTTTGTCTGCTCTGCTGAGGGAACCCTATAACTCCATCTGTACCGGAGGCCTTTAAGGCAGTGGCCATTCACTTTTGAGTTCTGAGATAATGAAAAGTGCTACCAAAATTGAGGTGGTTTCTCGAAATGCATCCATGTGTTTGTTAGGTGATGAACTGAATCCACAAGCCTTTGTTTTGCAATATCTTTCTGTTGATATGTGCTGAGTTTAAATTCATCATGTGAAGACGTGTCTTGTGTCCTGGATGTTTAAAAGGGTAAAGGAACAAAAACTATTAACAAAAAAGATAGGTAGGGGCAAAAAAAACAGGACAAAAGGCCCATAAAGTAGCCAGTCCTAGATGACTGCAGGAGTTACAAGCTTTCATAGTAAGTAAAATTGTTTCAGCTCTAGCTTTCTGATGTAGCTTTCTGATCAGCCACTACAAAACTAGTCTGATTGCTTATCTAACTTAATCCCTTATGCTATTTAGAAAGGATTTTTTTTAATATTGTGCATAAATTTCTGTTTAAAATGCAGAAAAGTGTATTTATGTATGTTACGTGGTAATGGATATCATAGATCAGGCTTCAGATAGTCATTTTGAGAAGTAAAATTCAACTAATTGAAGCAAACATGTAAAATAGATTATACATTTGTCCCAGCTGGCAATTTGGAAATATGAGTAATACTTTGCACTGTGTGGGAGTAAATCAAACTCCTGTGAAGGGCCTTCTGTAAAGACAGAAGTTTTTTTCATAATCTATGTATGCAAAGGTGTTTAGAATAGAGGTAGGTATGAGAAATCTGCCTCTTTGTCATCTTGTGGTAGTCTGGGAATGGAAGCTGTGTGTAAAATCTGGGAGAATGCTGTCTCAGTTTGCATTTGGAAAGCTACAGTTGCAAGAGAGATGTTTAGATGAAACTCCTCAAAATGAAAGCTTACATTCAGTAGGAGTGAAAGCCTTTCCCTTCTATGCTTGCCAGAGAAAGTGGTATTGTGTGTTTATAAAGCTAGCATGCTAAACTGAAGTCTGGCTCCCAATATTAAGAAAACGTTGGTCAAATATTTTACATCCTTGTCATCTCTTCAGCTACCACTTTATTATGGGAAGGATTAAGATTTGGATGCTGCCTAGACGAGTTTGTTTTGAAGAAGGATTGAAAGAAAGGATAGAGGAATGCCAGACTGGGCTTCAGGCATAAGGCTCCTTGGAGAATGTCCCAAAAATGAGAGTGGTGGTAAACCATGTGTGACTTGGGGTGAAGTTGTGAGCAAAAAGCTAGAGCAAAGAAACTTACTGGAATTAGTTCTTCTAGTCTTGGACATTTGGTGTGGAGATTTAAAAAGGAAGTAAATGAAAGAATTTGAAAAGAAACCTGACTTAGTCAGAGTCATAGACAGGGAAACTTGATTTTTATGACAGCATTTTAGGCCAAATGATGGGAAAGGGAAGAAGTATGTAGAAACCCAGAGTTTGTGATAGCAAAAATATAAAGTAGTGAGTGAGAGTCTTGATGAATACTTTTGCAATGAAAATGGAAAAGAATCCAGATTTTATGAGCTATTTGCAGTGGAAAAATCTGTCATGACTTTCTGATCACATTGTTAAAGAAAAAATTAATTAAAAAATAATAATGGACTAGAAAAATAGAGAACATTTGTTCTGGTGTGACAAAATGGAAGAGTGGTAGGAATTTTACCAAGGAGGAGGTACGAGTTGCAGGGCATACAGTATGGAAAGTAAGGGAAGTGAGAATGAAGCTAAGAGGTCAAGCGTAAATATTTGGATTATATTTTAGAGAACTGGTATGTGGTGATTACAATAGAGCAGTAAAAT
This sequence comes from Dendrocincla tyrannina, assembly GCA_035047865.1. Lineage (NCBI taxonomy): Eukaryota > Metazoa > Chordata > Aves > Passeriformes > Dendrocolaptidae > Dendrocincla > Dendrocincla tyrannina. The sequence continues at coordinate 30,530,198 of JAWWMP010000041.1, read as the reverse complement.
GACTTGTGCCTTGAGTGAAAGAGAAGTGGATAGGAGAACATTCCTCAACTGGTGTTAACAGTTGAGGTTAGGGGTAGATTGAGACGAGTGTGCAGTCTAAAGTGCCTAGACTATGGTCTTCATCCTCCAAAAGGGAAGGTTAGCTCTGTAGCAGTAAAGGATAGGTGTTTTTACTTAATGTTTTTACAGCAGGTTAGAAAGAGGGTTTATAATACCAGAGGACACTATGCTGAATTTAATCTAGGTCGTACTTTAAAATTCTCAAAGATTTTTAGCATTAACTAACAGTCCCAGAGCACACCAAGTCTGCAGTGGGCTGTTATTCCTGTTGTCAGCTCATGCCAAAATAGTTATGCCTGCATTGCTCTTATTTACAGTTGTTAAAATAAAGAGATGAACTTACACATTCACTTGCCTATCCCATGCTAAGAAAATTGTGATTATTTTGGAAAAGCCAGAAAACTGAATGGGAAACAGACTTCAGGGAATACCCTGAAGAGAGTTTGGAAGAAAAGCTTAATTAGTTGCATATTGGTACTGTGGAATCAGAAGTACTATAGAAGTACCATGTGTTTGAAAGTTTGGATTTGCTTCTGTCTTATTTTTGATGATGAAACTATCTCTGATCATAGAACTGTTTCAGTCTGCATCCTTCTCTTTCCCTTTTCCCAGTTTATGTTTGATTTCGGAATCAATAAACCTTTGGTTTCAAGTTTTGGACAAGGTATCAGCCTACAGAGTTCTGAGTTTTCATTTTCTACCTTATGTCTCTATACCATAAACCCCACAAAATATAAAAGCAGAGACTTGTTGACAACTGCCTTGAAAGAGCAAAGAGAGACATGGATCATGGAATGAAGGAGACCTTCAAAAGGAAGAAAACTGCTTGATGCAAGGAACGCAAGAAGCTTGTGTGTGAAAGAGGCATCAGAATTGTAGATCTACCGGTAGGACTGGAAGTGGGCCAGAATCCTGGATCTGTTTCTTGTGGCTTTGTCTTGGAGAAAAACAGTATCACTTGAAATATTTCTGTCTCATAGTTGAAAAGATTAAAACCGCCAGATTTTCTTAATACAATGTGGTTAGGTGTCTTAATGGTGAGAAGAGCATGCAGTCTTGTTAGGTATTTGAGATTAGCTCAGTTGGTTAAAACTTGTTGCTAATAACACCAAGGTCGTCAGTTCAATCCCCTATATGGGTCATTCACTTAGAAGCTGGACTTGATGACCCTTGTGGGTCCCTTCCAACTCAGAATATTCTTTGGTATCAGGGTCTTTTTAAGGGTAATGTTCAGCTTGAAACCATAATTTCAGTATTTTAAATTATGTCTTTGTTCATTACAATCTGACTGATTTTAGTCGTCAGTGAGTAGAAATTGAAGAAAAAAAGAACCTTTTGCTGTTTCTTCTTGTAGTAGTTACTGAAACTCTTCTGATACGTGCTCCTTAAATTGTCCAGTCTTATGCAAAAACCACAAAGCATATATCTTCCAGCACTTTACAGTGTTGATCTTTCACCTTTAGTACCTTTTTTTTTTCTTTTTGCTTTAATTTGCTTCCACTTGGTGTGTTGGCATTATTGTTTCTTACCAGAGCGCCCAAAGTCCAAAGGAGTTTGAGAGGGTAAGAGTGGAAGTACAGGAAACAATAGATGATATGCCAGGAGGCATATGATGTCAGTGGGAGAGTGGAGGGAAGAACAGGTGAAACAACCAGAAAAATTTAAAGGCAGGCTGTAAGTTGTAGTGGCATGTAATGGAGACCACTCAGAACATGCTTAGATATGGACAGTCATGTCTGCTTTGCCTGTGCTCTGATAAGGCTGCCTCCAAAACAGCTCTAATCTGGAAGCCATACAAACACAAGATGGTCAAACTAAACATCTGTGAACCCCAGTGTCTTGGCTTCAGCACTGCACGGAAAGTTAAATCTAGCCCTGACAGGTAAGATAACAGGTTTTTTTCTCTACGTAACCTCTTAGCAGCAGGAGACTACTGTGATTTCGTTTGTTTGTGACTCAGATTTAATATATTCTGCCTTTCAAAGCTTAGTTCAGGGACGGGAGATCCTGTATTAGTCCAGAATCACACAGATGTTAAAACATTTACTTTGCATCTAACATCTAGCCTTGGAGAACAGGCTGCAATGAAGACAGTTTTCCAAAACCACCTTTCTAGACAAATTGATTTTAGCAGATTGCTCCACCTCGAGGCTCCTGTAGAAGCTCCTTGTCAGGATAATAGGGTAGGCTATTACTAAGAGGTTTTCAAAACACAGCAGATCAGGATCTGTCTGGAAGAAAGACTTATGCTTGAGGTGAAAGTGCAAGAGTGTTTTTTATACTGGGATTTCAAATAGAAATAAAGGTAGGGCTTTAGGTCTTAATCTGTTAATGAGTTGGGTTTTCCATGTTGCAAGATCAGAGTCATGAAGCTTGCAAGGATATTGCTCTTAGGTAGAAAACATTACATACTGACAACCTTGATCAAGAGATATTCAGTCATACTATGTTAGATCTTTAAAAACTGTGCTAACTGCATCCTCAACAAAATGGATACAGAAGTTTCTGTCCTGCTTTGTATTTCCCAAGAGACAAGGAAAGTACAAGTCGATATGTCAGATATGTTGTAGCTGTTGTTTATATAGAGTGAATCTTGAGATCATGATTGATAGGGCTCTTATAGATGTTTTGGCTTGGTGGTGTGGTTAAAGTCATGCATTCTGAGAGGGAAATCTAAGGTTTCTCATATCCATAATGAAAAACTGGTATTCTGTCTTAAGCTGGTATTCACAAAGGCTTATGTAAGAGAAATTAAATCAGGCTGTATGCACTCATGGGTCATTGGCTTGTGGGGTTTTTTTGCTGCAAGTCAGGGTATAGGCACTCAAATAGGTCAAGGCGTGTTCAAATTCATGCAGATATTTTTGGTAGGTTTGTCTGGTTTGCTTGGTGCTCCTGCTGCTTTAGCTGAAACAGGAAAAGTTGTAAGGAAGCTGCAGCATGTTGCTGTTCCTTGCATATGAAGAAATTGTTATCAAATTGCTGCAGGTCTGCTTCTGGGAGAACTTGATGTGCTGGTTCTCTTGTTGCAAGGGCTCTCTGTTTCTCTGATTTCCTTTAGTGTCTGTGAAATGAAGCCAGTGGGGTGTGTGCGGCTCCTTTTGTCTGAGCGCAGCAATAACAGCATTTCTCTAGAACTATTTTCTTTTAGGGTTTCTTCCCCCTAACCTCCTGTAAGTCAACAAACTTTTATATTATTTTGCCAACCTACTGTTTGTTTCTGTACGGACAATTAGATAGGCCAGTGTTTTCAAACATGTCCTTCTTGACTAATTTTGATGGTGATTTGGCAGTTACATGATAGATACGTTGTTTTTATTCGATTTGCTTAAGTGATGAAGACAAGTCACTTTAGAGTTGAAGTTTCCAATTTTAACTCAAGTTGGGCCTTAAAGTAGAACTACTTGGATGTCATTGGCACTGAATAACCTCCTTCCAGGTGTGAGTTAAAACACTTAAGTTTTTTTGAAGAGAAACTGGACGAGGCTGTTGGAGCAATAGGGAATAAACCATTGAGTTACTTTGCAATTGAATAACTTCTACAAATATGAGTAAGCAGGAAGGTGCAGTGAAGGCAGCTTGATTTTTGTTGTGAAATGGACTAGGACTTTAATGTGTAGTGCAACTTTAGTGAACAAAAGAAGTTGTTTTTCTCTGCACAATATGGCCTTACCATCTCTGATAAAGAAAAATGTTCCCTGACACAAACAAGGTGGATTTTTTTTTTGTTGTTGTTTGGTTGTTTTTGTTGTAACCTGGTCTGTGTCAGGTAATTTGCCAGTTAGTGTAAGTGCTAATCTGAAGGCTGTGTATAAGAGTTTTATTTGGTTCCATTAGGTACAACTAAACTTTGTAATACAGGAGCTATTATCCTGCCAGTTGTGAGGAATTTCTGTTTTATGGAACAGTGCTGACACAAAGACAGCACTGTGCAAGCTGTCTTATAACTAAACACTTTCACACTGCAATTTAGGAGGCGTGCAGTTCAGGAAATTGCTGGCTTCTGCTGGAGCACACTTTTACTGCAAGGAAAATTTTATTCGTCACTCAAGTAATTGGCAGTTTTAATACCTTGATAGTAATTACCTTATAAACAAACCAATGCATAAAGGCAAGCCTCTATGACCTGTTATCTAACTCACAGTCTTATTTGGCCAGTGGAACTGGACACATGGTGGTGGTGTTTGTTGTTTTTTATTAAAGTAATTTGTTTCCATTTATAATAAATACTTTCAGCTAAGAGTTAAAAAACGCAGTGTGCCTTTGCAGACAGCCTGAGGAATGAAACATGATACAGGCTCAGTGTTGGAGTGGCTGCAAGATCACTTACCCGTTCCCACATGTGGTCAGAAAGCCCATTAATCTAACTTCTGGTTCACTTTCTGAGTTGAGACTTTTTTGTCTTGAGCAGTAGTCCCCCCACACCCCTGGAATACATGAGGGTTGTCCATGCTACCCTCATGTGTGGCTTACTATTTGATCCAGAGCAAGTATTTCCACTAAAGGCGAACACCTCCTAGAATCAACATTCTTGTTGATAGTTTTACTGAAAGTGCTTTTGCCTGCAATTTCTAGGAGCTAGGGAAGGCTCCTAAATTTTGATAGTACATCATACAAGGTACAGGATATACCACAGCTAGAGCTGACTTGAACTTCCCAAGGTAACAAGGGTCACGGTCATGATCTGCTTTCACCGATGTACAGTTAGCCCCAAACAAATAACCCAGTTCATGTTGCTGATGTGCCTGTAGGATTCTGTACATTATCCAACTGAGATGGAAAAACTGGTAGGTTGCTGGGTATGAATAGGAAGTAGGATCGCTGGAAAAAGTACATGCAATTGGAAATGAAAGAAGGGTGTTCCTTGTAGCAGACTTCAATACCCACATCTTTAAACAGTTGCAGACTACTTGCTGTTGAATTGGGTGTGTTGCCTAGCTGAGGTTTGACCTGACATGCAGTCCAAAACTCCTGTAATGAGATCTAATATGTGAAAATTTTGTTCTTTGCCAACTCACTAGAAAAATCTGTCGGATGAAATACTAGGTCTAATTGCATAATTATAGAATTTTTCTCAGAAGGGGTGCGCTGTCATCCATCTTTCCTAATCTAGCTCTTTTTTTTTTGAAATTGTCTGACTTTGATGCCAAGGGAGTTTTCAAAAAACCAGAAGCAACTATGTCTGTCTTCTAGGATATTAATTTGCTTTAAATAGAAAACAACTCTAATCTAATTTCATTACAATACTGTGACATACTGTTCCATACAAATACCAGGTATTTCTACAGTTCAGAAACAATGATTGTAGAGTTTTACATCTTATTTTAAAAGCAATGAATTGCAATTATTGGATTATATTGCAATTTTTTTATTGTTTCCTGGGATTATGTTTTAAGAAATATTAATGAGCAATTATTTGGAGTATTCCAATTTGTGATTTCAGATGGCTAGAAATTAGTGTTATGTATAGAGAACATACTTTATTAGTTTTCTATAATGAGAAATTATTTTCAAGTAGGGGAATGAAGAACTAACTCTTGGCAGAGTTGTACAGTTAACAGGTGTTTACTCTGGAAATGACTGTCTTTTGTCTACTGCCCTTAAATTTCAGGAGCAGTAACAAGATTGCCAACATTTTGTCTGAACATCTGAAGCCATTTCAAAGTTTAGAAACTTTGGACTTGAGCAACAACAACATATCGGAGCTAAAAATTTCATCATTTCCATCATTACAGCTCAAGTATCTGTAAGTAAAACTTCGTATTATTTTTTTCTTTTTCTGGTTACTTTCAAAAAACTTTTTGGGAAACTTAGATTGGCAGCTGTTTGTTAAGGTACTAAATTTTTTTTTTTAATTAGACCAATATTAAATATTTCTACTTTCACCTGTTCAGCTTAACATAAGATGCTAATTTGAATATGACTGGTTACAGTGAGATGTTTTAGTTCATAAAATAACCTAAGGCTATTACCCTGAGAGAAATAATTGTATAACAAAATGAGTTTAAGTTCCCATGTATAGGCTAGTTTGAAGTTACATGGAGTTCAACACACTTTTTGTGAACCCCCTTTCATTCCTTAGTCAGGAATATTGCAATGCCAGAGCTATACTGAGTTAAGGGTAAAGTAATGGGATTGAAACATGTTATCTTCCTCCATTATGACACCTTTGCAGACTAGAGCAAAATGTTGGTGGTGAAATAGTATTTGACTATAGAATAAGCTATCAAGAGCTCTTATTGATATGATAAACTAATTCCATTTATAAATGAGTAAGAACCGCAAGAGCTTTGTTTTTTGCTACTTGGTATTAAGAATTTTAAAAAGAACTGTAAATTTAACCTTCTAGACATTGTTTCGACAGGTATATTAACAATAATCGAATAACCTCCATGGAGCCTGGTACGTTTGACAATTTGTCTACCACACTTCAAGTATTGAAACTGAACAGGAACAAAATTTCAGCAATTCCTCAAAAGATGTTTAAACTTTCCCATCTGCAGCACCTGTAAGTGGGACGTACAATTGACAGATTGTTTTCAGGTTTTCCAAAGCACTGGCAGTTCTTGAACTTTAGCCTTTAACTTAATCAGAGGCAGAGTGAGACGGACACAGAGAACATATTACTGCAATCCTTACTAAATGTAGTGTTGGACTAAACAAAACTAGTTTTATATGTTGGTGAGATGCGAATAGTCTTTATGTTTAAAATTGTTTGCATATTAAAAGAAAAGAAAAAAAAAAAAAAGGCTGGAGAAGGGGTAATAGCAATATTCCTGTAAAAAAGCATGGGGAAAATCGTAAGTGAAGTAAACTTATATAGTTCTCTGCAGCAGTCATTTACTTATTTTGTGCTTTCGTGGTGAAATGAATTAATTTGCTTTCAGAAGGTATGGCAATAAATGATATGCTTGAGTAAATAGACATTGGCTTCACTGATACAATGCTGTCCATAAATGTTTTACTGAATAAATAGTAAATGGGATTTTTTTTTTTTTTTAATTGAAAAGCTTATAAAGTGTCCAGGAAGTGGACATAAGGATGGGCAACACTTTATCAAATCCTGGATAATTATTTTCCATATCAGATAGTCAAGGGTTAAAAACGTCAAACTCTCTTAGGTTAACCTTGAAAGTGAAAGGTCATAAACATTGAAGTGTCAGGATGCTTGACACATCTGGAAACAGTGTGTCGTCTGTAGTGCAGGAAAAATTTGACTCAAACATCAGTAGAAGAGTATGAGAACAATCCTCAAAGCTCAGGCTTTTTTGATGATCTTGGTCTTCAGATTCAACTGAAGTTTTGGATTTTGGTGATATTCTTGCCTAAAAACGTTCCACTTGTCCACAATTGGTATGCTGACCTAGTTATGTTAGGCAGCTAACTGTAAAGAAGGCTAAAAACTTGTGTTATCACCTGAAAGAAGTATTCAGAGAAGAGTGGGGAAGAACTGAAGCCTGTTCTTACTGAATGTTCTTCACTGCTTATTCATATTTAAACACAAGAGGAGGAGGAGGATGGTTATCTAGCAGGTCTCTGTAACCAGGTCAGTTTTGTGTCAGGCTGCCATAGAGGAGACCTGAAATCTTACAGGGCTGAGACTCTGAAAAATAATGGTGGTATAACTATGGGAAGAGAATTATTTAGGCCTTTACTGTGCATGGGGAAGTAAGTTTTGGAAGGAGAGGATTCTTCTTGGTTTGATAGGTCTAAGACTTTCTTGAAGGAGCAAATGATCACATGTTATATGAGGGCCTTTTCTGAGTATTGTCTGATCTTGTCTCTTTATTCTATGTATTGGTTGTTACTAACAGATAAACTGTTAGTTTAGCAAATTATGGTTATTTCACAATTCCCTGTTACAAAACTAGTTAAAATAATTCTTTTTGCCTGTGTGATGCTACAGTTCCCTTTTCACATGTCAGGAGGCTGCTTGAAGGTTGTTGCGGGGTTTGGAGTTAAGAAGGACCAGCAGGAAAATAGCAAATATTGAGTACTACCATCATTGCAGCTTGCCCTACAGCTAGTTATGCCTTATATCACCCTCACAGGATTGGTCCCAGTTTCGGACCTGCAAAGGCTGTGTGTAGTGGCAGAAGGCTGAGTGCCCAGACCTCTTGAGGAAGAGGAAAGGTGCTTTGTGTAACTACTTGTGGAGCAGGAAGGAGAAATGTGTGACGAATGCTTGGCTCCAGCATAAGAAAGAGAGGGGTCACCCAGGGTATTGATTTTTGCCTAGTTATCACAACTAAAATATTAACTTTTTCCTTCTGACCAATTATTTGTTGCATTTACAAGCTAACCTTAACAGCTCTACTGCTGAATAACATCAGGAATTTGCTTTGACTTTTGAATTTGTGAACAGGCTTAACTGTGACATTCTAGGTCTACAGGGATTCTTGAAGTCTGAAAATCAAGGAACTACTGAGTACTTGTCCTCAGTATCAGAAAGGCAGAATAGTATTAACATGGTTAAACATATTACAATAAAATGTTGGAATTTTATTCCTTCTTGTCTCTGTTTTATGTGCAAAAAAATCATAAAGACTGTTTCCAGGGAGGGAAGAAAGGTTGTTGGCATGCAGGTAAAATTACTGTGCTGTAACTGTAAATTTTATTGATGCAGGGAGCTGAATCGCAACAAAATCAAAAAAATAGATGGGCTTACTTTCCAAGGACTTCCAGCTTTGAAATCACTAAAGCTTCAGAGAAATGGAGTTACGAGGCTCATGGATGGTGCATTCTGGGGATTGACAAACATGGAAGTCTTGTAAGTCAGACTTTTGCTGGGAGGTTCTGCTGATAACATATTAAGTTGAATTGCACGAAATTAATAGAATTACTTGGTAAAATTTACAGGTGTTTTTGGATTAAATTGTTCTGGTGTGTTTTGAAAAGCAGCAAGCAGTCAATATTGAATGTGCAGGGCAGCACCTTCTGAATGCATGAATACAATTCCAGGTGTAAATAGAGACGGTAGCTATCTAGCCAATGTCACAAAGTCAGATGTGGACATGCAGCAAAGCATGCATGCTGCTGAGTTATGAGCCTTATGTCTTTTTTCTGTTTATGTGTGTTTGTAGGCAGCTGGACCATAACAATTTAACAGAGGTAACCAAAGGCTGGCTTTATGGCTTGCTGATGCTGCAGCAACTACATCTCAGTCAAAATGCCATCAGCAGGATCAGTCCTGATGCCTGGGAATTTTGCCAGAAACTCAGTGAGCTGTGAGTAACTTTATTCTCTTCCAGTTTTGAAAGTGAGGTACATGCCAAAGCATGAGCTTCTTACCACCGATCTGTGAATTTTAAAAAAAAAAAGTTTCCAAGGTGACAACAACTTTTCTGTATGAGAGAGTTAAATTTTGTTGAAAGAAGTTGAAGTCAGCTGTGACTGCTTCATTTCACTGTGCCAATTGTATTAAAGCTGTAACACAGTCATTTTCAAATGAAAGAAATTCATTCTGCAGTAATTTGTGAATTGTTTGAAACAGTGCACAAACTGTGTGGTCAAAAATAGTGTAGTAGGTTTTATGATAATTGTAAGGGGGAAAAAATGTGCTCCCTCTGAAAATTCACCTGGGTTGAACTGAGTTAAATAAGCACTGCAGCATGAACATTAAAATGCTTATTTTCCTCTTAAATTTGCAGAGATTTGACATTCAATCAATTAGCAAGGTTAGATGATTCAAGCTTCGTTGGTTTAAGCGTGCTGGTTGGATTGTATATTGGAAACAACAAAGTAAATTACATTGCTGATTGTGCCTTCAGGGGACTTTCCAGTCTACAGATTTTGTAAGTTGACAAACTCAATTTGTAAGGTCAAAAACCTTCAGGAAAAACCCTCAGTGTTTATAGTTTAGTTCTTTTCCTTATGAAATATACAAGAACCTTTTGTTACCTTCCCCTGATTAGCATATGTTTTTCTTACAGTAAGATTTCTCTTCAGAATAGTTGGGAAAATGAGGAGTTCCTTTTTTGTTAAGGCTGTGCACAATGGATGGTGGTAATTATTACACAAACTTTCAGTCACATTATTATGGGAAAGGCACGTCTCCATTCAAAGCCAGCTATCCACAGCTTTAGGGATCTGGATCATAGTTGTGTGTCTGAATCAACATTTTCCCTTGTGGTAGGAGGAAGACAAAACTTAAAACTGTATGGCTGTGGGTGCTGATGGAGATGGCTGAACTGGACAATTGCTCTAAGCATTTGAGCGTGTTTTGAAATGGTTTTTCTTAAAGGAAGGGGAAGAACAAAGTAAACTAATCTAAATACATTCCACTTCATTAAAATTGTCCCATTGTGTACCATTGACCCATCTGTTGGCCAGATGAAGCGAAATGGTTGCCTTTCTCTCTAGGTTTTGAAAAGGGTGCTGACACTTTACTTTCAGGGGTTTGCTTACATACTCACATTTCGGGCATCTAGCACAGATGCAGTTCAGGGAGGTGTATGCCTTTTTTTTAAAAAAAAAAAAAAAAGAATTCAAGCAGTTGTAGATCATAAAGAGAGGAAATCAGGCAATTGCAAGTTGTCTAGGAATTAAGCATTAGGCTTTTCCTCGTAGATTTTTCTTTCTCCTCTAGTCCTACCTGGTTGATTCTTTGCTGACACACCACTCTGTACACTAATCTCTTTATACTTCACAGATAATTGAGTGAGTGTTGTGGATGTTTTGAGATGTAAAAATGATTCTCTGGGCATTCTCTATATGTTAATATTATGAACTTAAATGAGTGTGTTTTGTTTCAAGGGGACAACAGTTGATCCCTTCCCTTACTGTGACACTCCTTCTCTTACAACAGTTCTGTATCTGAATAGTCTTGGAGGGGACTGGGGGTTTGTTTGCTAATGATTCTGAAAAATGTTGAGTTTGTGATCTTTTTAAGTATCAGTCATAAAAGTATGAAGACTCAGTCTCTCAGTAAAAATTGAAATCATATAGTTAATCAGGAAACGTTTCTCTTAAAAAACCCGCAAAAACCAACTAAACAAAAACCCAACCTACCAGAAAGCTATTTTAGAATCTTTTTTCCAAATAAAATGTGCTGCTGAAAAAGTATATATGTTGTTCTTTTTAATAGTTTTTGTGGTTTGATTTTTTCCTCCCCTTTTAAACAGGGATCTGAAAAACAATGAAATATCATGGACTATTGAAGATATGAATGGTGCTTTCTCTGGACTAGATAAACTTAGGAAGCTGTGAGTATTGTTACAACATTTGTATCTCATCATTCCTTAAAAAAATTAGCTTAGATTATGTGTGTTTCATGGGACAAGCCCAACACTTAATGGCGTTAATGATGCTATATTTTCCACAGCTGAGATGATTTTCTTCTCTTACCATTTTATTCTCTACAAGGTGTTCCTTTTCTATAAAAGAAATTCCAGATTTTTCAAGTCAAACTAGTCTATTATAATTATTATTACTACTCATGGAAATATTTATCAAAGAATGAGGTTTTCTCCTAATAAAAAGTAATATGTGTATCCTATGACAAAGGCATAGTGACAGGGATAGTCTTTGACAAAGTAGTGCAGCATCCAATAGAAGTGGCTTCATTGCATTGAAATTTTCAAATGCAGATCTATGAAATAAAAGATGTTTATCTGTATACTTTTACAATAATCCATATCACTCAACTGTACACCTTAAATGTATTCTAAAGTGTCTTAGTTCAGGAGAAACTAAGATATTATGCTAACCAAGGAATAATCCCTCTCCTTTGAATTTAGAAAAAAA
>JAWWMP010000041.1:30487361-30518293 GCA_035047865.1 Dendrocincla tyrannina | reverse complement strand
GTCCTTTGTCTCTTTTGTTAAACATCTTTACCGAGTCTCGGGCGTTGGCTCCGGGCTGTTTGGAAGGAATTCCACCTAGGTTTGAAAACTCTGACATAAAGTCATTGTAAAATCTAGATATATATTCAAGGGAATAAATATCTTTTAGATATGAGACATTTTGGTACCTTGGAGAAGGCTGTATGCTGAGTATTAGTTACAGTGTAGAAACAAATGCCAAAAATGCAGTTATTCAGCTCTGAAATAGTCTGATTTAATTGCGTCTTTTTTGCATCATGTGCTTAAATTTTTCAGGATGCTCCAAGGAAACAGGATTAGATCCATTACAAAGAAAGCATTTTCTGGTTTGGATGCACTTGAACACTTGTAAGTGGTAGAAATTCACATTTAACCAAAAATTGGAAAAAATTAATTTTGACACTAGGTTGAAATAAAAGTGGGACTAATAAGCTTTACTTGTGACTTTGAATGAAATACACTTACCATGGTTGCTATTGTGATCTTCAGAAAGTTCTTTAGGTTTGGAGTTATGCTGAGTATTTTGGAATTAATTTAAAAAGTGTTACATATTAAGCATGCTATAAAACTCCTTAATTGTTTCTCGTTCACTTCCGGGCTTGAGGATCCCTTTGTGTATCACTAAAATAGCAAGCTATTCCCTGAGTCTTAAGTATATTCAGTTCAATAAATTGCTATTTTCCTCTGATGTTATTTTTCCTTTTTTTTATAGAGATCTAAGTAACAATGCAATTATGTCAGTTCAAGGAAACGCATTTTCACAAATGAAGAAACTCAAAGAATTGTAAGTGTCTATCAAAAGGCATCACTTCACTTAAATATATATATCCAGATACACATTATATTTAGCCTAGATATAAATAAAAGCCTTGTAAGATGTTGCCTGACACAGTGATAAATTCCTGTAATCTCTCTGAAGTAATGTAAAAAGGTTATGTCAGTGTTTTGAGTAAGAAAACACTGTGTATTTAAGTAAGAAAGCATAGGATAGGAGGCATTTTTCTGCTACATTCAGTGTCCATAAAGTCCTTATTTTAAATTGACTGGTCCCTGATAGGTTTTAAATAAGGAAGACTGTGATGTAATATGGTATAAGATCAGCGGTGCTATCACTAGCTAAAGCTTATTGGACCAGGGAAAAGCAGTGCTGTAATTCTTTTGTAAAGACCTGGTTGTCAGTGCTTGTAATTGGGTCCTTCTGTCCCGTAGAAGCAAAGAGACAGGTCTTCAGAGAAGCTGTGAAGCGGTCACTGGGAAAAATGTATTCGTCTAGTGAGGATTTTCTTTTTGTCCTCTTACCCCTTTTTTTTTTTTTTTCATCGATTGGTGCAGAGCAACACACTCGCTCTTCCCTTTGTCTTGAGCACAGCTAATTCTTCCTTTTGCATGTATCTTGTGTTTCCTATTATTATCAGCCTTCTCTACTCAAACCTGTTGGCCTGAGCTGGTCTGTAGATAACCTGTCAACAAATTAAAGAATAACAAAATGATGTGCATTCATTATGAGTAGGAACTGCTTAAAGCTTGTCTGGAGCTTTTCATTTGTGTTCTCCAGACTCCTGTCAAGTCTCATTCTGGCAACTGGCTCTCTCTTTCATCTTCCAGAACTACTCCATGTTGAGTGCTGTAGAGAAAGTAGCAAATAGCCTTGCATATTTCATAGACTCAGAGAACAGTGAAGGTGAGAAGATACCTCAAAAGTTCACCTGGTCCAACATTTCCTTGAAAAGGGATACTAGATGGGGTTATCTGGCACTATATCCAATTGTGTCCTGAAAGCCTCTAGTGCTGGACACTCCACCGTGCCACATGTTGTTGCAGTGTATGATTGTTCTAACTGTAAAATATTTCTTTCTTGCATCTAGACAATATTCAGGCCATCTGAAGTTCAGTTTGATGTTACCTGTGTTGTGGTGTAACTTCAGCTGCTCTGGAAAACAGCAGCTATGTTTCTACCCATAGCCAGGGTTTTTTTGCCTTTCCTCTTCCTAAAGTTGGATCTGGTTGTATTGCTTGATTAGTTTGCTGAACTCTCTCAGCCAGATTCAGGACAGTTGTTAGTTTGGCACAAGAGAATTGGGGGTGCAGCACTGACAATTAGAGATTGATACAGATGATTTGAAGAGTTATCAAATGTGATAGAAAGACAGGCTAACACTGCTCCAGGGACTGTAAGATGCTGCAAGATACTAGACTGTGAATACTTCAATGAAATAACTATTCAAGAGTTGTCATTGTTTTTCCTGTACTTTTCTTGAAACACCTGGTAGACATCCATTATGTCTGAGGAAGAAACAGACAGATGGTAGAAAGTACTTTCCCACAAGATTATTTAGTGTAAATTAATATCTAGTAATTTTATTCTGAGGTCCCTAGAGAATAAATATGAAAATATGACAGATACCCACTATATCAGGATATAAACGATGTGTGGTTTCTCTGCCTCATAAAAATAACAAGAATAATCCTAGAACCTGTTTCATCTCAATGTAAACTGGTGAGCTGGCATCCCTAGGTTTCTATACAGTGCTAGTGTGAGAAAAGAGGTCAAGGAGACTCTACTTTCTTCAAGAAAAAAATAATTCAAGAATTGCTATATCTTCATTCATCTTTAAAGCTATTTATCTCCTTGGATCCATAAATTATTTTTACTTTACTTTCAAGAGTGGGTGAGATTTGAAGAAAGGCATTTTATTACTGAATGTGGGGTTTTTACTATGTTTTTTAAGGGCAATTTTGAGTTTTCAGCCCAAACTGAGAACTTCTCTTGCTTAAACTCCTGATTCTAGATGCTTCCCAGAATATTCCTTTGCTTTTTTGTTTTTTTACCCTCTTTAAATGTAGCCATTCCCATAGGTTAGGTAAACTAATACTAATAACAAGTTCTGCGCTTGTTATTTCAACATGTTACTATTCTTTGTACCCCCACTCCACTTTTTAAATATCTTTGCCAAGATAAATGAGAGGCTGAAATGCTGACTTCCAGAGTGCCTGCTTTCTCGACTCTTCTCCTGCATGCCAGTTGTTTCCTACTGCTCATTGTAGTTTTGTACCTGAGAGTCTACAAATATGCCTGTTTGTCTGAACTCATAATTATAGCAGAAGCTGGGAGTTCAGGATGACATGTTTGCTTTGTAGATTGTGAGACTCATGACAATGGTGTCACAACATCTGAGCTAAATAATAAGGCTGTCTTTCTCTAAAACTCTAGATTTTTTACTAATGTGTGCTCATACAGATCTGTATTACAAATAGAAAAAACAAGCAGCCTGGGTTTGAATGTAATTGCTTTTTCCTAGGCACTTCAACACATCAAGTCTCTTGTGTGACTGCCAATTAAAATGGCTACCACAGTGGATGTCAGAGAACAGCTTCCAGAGCTTTGTAAATGCCAGTTGTGCCCATCCTCAGCTGCTAAAAGGGAGAAGTATTTTTGCTGTCAGCCTGGATGGGTTTGTCTGTGGTGAGTATAGCCTCTTATTCCTTGTTCCATAGAACAGACTTTGCTGTATGCTGGTTTTTTTGTAGTTTCTTTGATATGTTTTGATTTCTATAATAAAATGGAGAGGAGTTGATATTTATTAATGTTTTCTTCTGTCCCAGACTGTGATGTAGATGTGTGAAGCTTGTGGCTTTATACAAGATGGGGAGTGGTGGTCTTTGGGCTTTTATTTCATGTACAGCTTGCTTACGTAGTACTTAGCATAAGCATGCAAGTGAAAGCTCAATAGTTTGTGGTGGTAAATATATGTGCCTCTAGATTTAAAAGACAGATATTGTTTAGATAATTAGGATTTATAAGAGTGTTGTAATTTGGCAAAATTAAGATGCAATTTTTGGGTTTCATTTTTTTTTGTAAATTATTTTCACATTCCATTAGTCTTGAGGTTATCCCAGAGCTGAGAATATTTGAAGGTAAAAAAGCTAAATTGGCCTCAGTTCTGACCTTTATTTATATTTATATATATATGTGTGTCTCTGTGATACATTAATTCAAATATGCTCTCAAATATGCTCTGACAAAACACAATGGCAGTCTTATCCTAGTGTGTTCTTCGCTATTTTCTACTATATGCATAAGTGATCTTTTTATCCCCTCTTCCTGTCAAATAATTAAGATTGAAATATGTTCTCCTGTCCTTTCACAAGACCAATTTAAGTATTTACACTGTTTTCCTTACTTATCCCTGTGCAAAGTCAGTGAAAATATCAACTTAATTTGCAAATAATATAGTTTGTAATGGAGGACTTAACGCATGGGTATGAGGCATGAAAAATGTATGACCTAGGAGATGCCTAAGGCCTATACTTAGAGTCCCAGATCCATGTTGCCCTGTCACTGGAGTGCAGCTTCAGACCTGCAAGTGTTCTGCAGGCAGCTCAAGGTGAGAGTATCTGCACATCTTTCTTTTGTAACACACAGCGTGAAGGTTCTTCAAGGAAATAGCATTTTGACCTTGATATGTTGTTCCCAAACAAATGAGATGTAAGGAGACAAAGCGGCTAGATAAAAATGGACTCTGTGCAGAGAGGAATATTTGGGATACAGGACTTTTCCTGCAGTTCCTGTGAAGTTCTTCTGGAGATTGGAGACATCGTGAAAATTGGGGATACACTAAGGCTTTTGCTTTTGAGAGACCAGCATTTAATTGCCCACTCCTTTTGTACAAGAAATTGAGTAAATAATTCAGAAAGCAACTAATTCTGTAAACTCACAACATAGCACTTTGAAGGTAACTTTCCAGTAATAAAGGGACCTTCAGAAACTAATCTCCCGAGGTTCTCTGTGCTGCCCTGCTTAGGAGATCTACATCCCCTTTGAACCAAACAGCCACAGATCACCGAAAGACTGACTTTTGTACATGATTTTTTGTTTGTGAGTTTGGGTAAAACCCTCCACTATAACTTACGGTTTCTGATGGCAGAAGAACTGTGCTTTCAGTAAAGATAAACTCACAGCAGCCTCAGGTGTTGTAAAGATGAAGGGTACGCTTCATGATTGATATTCAGAATAGTTCTTGCAGGTGTCAGGGGCTAGTGCTTCCATCTTTAGTGCTGCTGTTGAACTATGCACACAGTCTGCTTTTAAATGTGCTTTTCTTCAATAAGGGATGACTTGGCACAATAAACTCATAAATACAGCATCTTTAAATACCCTAAGGCTAATGAAATGTAAGCATTGTGTATCCATTTTATAAATACTTATCTGACTCGTCTCTCAAACCTATAAAACAAGACTTACAAACTCTTTCTGAAAAGTCCTCAGGCCTCACTTTTTTTTTTTTCCCTCTCCCTCTGTGTTACTTTTTCTCCCTTCTGTGTAGACGATTTTCCTAAGCCACAGATCACTGTCCAGCCAGAAACCCAGTCAGCAATCAAAGGCTCCAATTTGAGTTTTGTGTGTTCGGCAGCCAGCAGCAGTGATTCCCCAATGACTTTTGCATGGAAGAAGGACAATGAATTACTGCAAGATGCTGAAATGGAGAATTATGCACACCTCCGGGCACAGGGCGGTGAAGTGATGGAGTACACTACCATCCTTCGACTGCGCAATGTTGAATTCAGTAATGAAGGCAAATACCAATGTGTTATTTCAAATCATTTTGGTTCATCCTACTCTGTCAAAGCCAAACTTACAGTAAACAGTAAGTATGTTACTTTTTGTTTGTGGACTTAAAAGTAGAATGAAGATATATAAATGTCATTTTTCCCTTATCATCTGCATGTTTTAGAAGATCCCTTAATATGCTGAAGGTATGTCTTAAAAATATATCTGCTTCCAAGATCAAACCATTCAGTTTTAGTTCTGGTTCCATTGTGCTGAAGCACAGTATAGGTAAAAGCAGTGACATAGCTGATTCATAGTAAAACTGACAAAGTCTGTGTTACAAGGTGAAAAAAAAAACATTAATCTTTTCTTCACAGAAGGTAAGTGTATGCTTTGTTTCAAGGTGCTGTGGAAAGGTCATGTAGGAAGCTGTTCACAGAAATGAGATTTTGACCTAGAGGGTCTCATGTACTTCACAGACTCCTCCCTTGCCCGCTGCTGGAGACTGATAAATTTAGGTTGTATGCTTCCCTGGCTTTTTTAGGCCAACAAAGGGTGTTAAGAAAATGCTGTGCAAAAAAAGTAAGTTTCATGTATTCATTTTGATATCACTAACTTTTCTTTAGTGCTGCCTTCATTTACAAAGATGCCCATGGACTTAACCATTCGAGCTGGGGCAATGGCACGTTTGGAATGTGCTGCAGTTGGGCATCCTGTCCCACAGATTGCTTGGCAGAAAGATGGTGGAACAGATTTTCCTGCTGCGCGCAAGAGGCGCATGCATGTCATGCCTGAAGATGATGTATTCTTTATTGTTGATGTAAAGATTGAGGACACAGGTGTTTATAGCTGTACAGCTCAAAACACTGCTGGAAGCATTTCAGCTAACGCAACATTAACAGTACTAGGTAAGATATTAGCAGTCCTTAATGGCTTAATCACTGTTGTGATGCAAAATAAAAGTTTAGTTACGTTTCTCAGATATGTGGGGGGCAGGGAAAAGAGGCTTTTATTTTTTTTAGAGACAGTGCATTTTGTTTAACTTTCGATGTTGTGACATTTTGTTAACCAATTTTATTCTAATTCTCTGTGGCCGTAAGCATGCATGATCTGGCCTTTTTGCCTTGTGAGCTAATCAAGCATCTAGGTCTGATCAATTGACAAGTAAATTAAATTGTAGGTTCAAAGTCCTGTCCTTGAGATTTTTCTGAGAATCAGAAGGCCTTACTTCATTAGGCCTTACTGATGCATGTAATTTAGCTTTTCCTCCTGAACTCTGAAGGAAAGGGACATGTTCTCATCTTTGTAAGGTCATGTAGGATAAAAGTCCTGTGCTTTCTTTCCAGAAACACCATCATTTTTGCGGCCTTTGCTGGATCGAACTGTAACAAAAGGGGAAACTGCAGTCTTGCAGTGTATTGCTGGTGGCAGCCCTCCACCCCGACTGAACTGGACTAAGGATGACAGCCCTCTCGTGGTAACAGAAAGACATTTCTTTGCTGCAGGCAATCAGTTACTAATTATTGTGGATACAGATGTAGAAGATGCTGGGAAATACACCTGTGAAATGTCTAATACTCTTGGAACAGAACGAGGCAACATCCGTCTTAATGTAATTCCTACTCCCACCTGTGATTCTCCTCAAAACATTGCCCCATCACTTGATGATGATGGATGGGCCACAGTTGGCATTGTGATCATAGCTGTGGTTTGCTGTGTGGTGGGCACTTCCTTGGTGTGGGTGGTCATCATCTACCACACCAGAAGGAGAAATGAAGATTGCAGCATCACAAATACAGGTGTGTAAACTGAAGGTTTGCCTTGTAAAGGAAAAAAAAATTGTTTGTGGTTGTTTCTCAATGACTGTTGTAGGAATATGTATGCTTTGACTCAGAAGAGTGAATTATTTGCTGCTTTCAGTGCTTTGCTGACAAGTTTAAAAATGCTTCTACAAACTGAAGCATGCTGATGGGTTTTGCATCCCCACAGATGAAACAAATTTGCCTGCTGACATTCCAAGTTACCTGTCATCCCAGGGGACACTGGCTGAAAGGCAGGATGGATATGGTTCATCTGAAAATGGCAGTCATCATCAGTTCCTCGCGTCTTCTGTGGGAGGGTATTTCTTACAACAGAGAGACAGTAATGGTAGGTATAAAATGCTAAGATTTTCCATGTTCCTTGAGTAGCTGCAGTTTGGCTATTGCCTTTCTGACTTGTAGAAATAACACTAAAAAACATCTCTACTAAAGTTTAATAGAAGATGTGAAATTTATTGCTTGGGATTGCTTCAAGAGGATAACAGGTACTTGGTTCTGTTCATCCAAATGACGTTGCAACTTTTAGTAAATCATGAAGTTTTTCGCTAGTCTCTGGGGTAAATTTAAACTGATGGTGACATTTCCAAAACAAGGGTGTCCAAAACAACAGCATGTCTTCCTCTCTCATAGCTTGAAAAGGATCCTTTAATGGAATGTAGGCATGTGTGGTAATACCAGTGTAACTTTAGTATAAGTGTGTAAACTTTCCAGTTAGAAAAGCTAAATAAAGGGTTTAAGGTGACTGCAAGTTAAAAGCTGCAGTACTTGATATTTGTACATCTGGCCCTTGATGTACATACCTGCATTAGACAGGAAAAGGCACCTTTCTGGGAGGAATTTGGGACTGAAATACAATCAGGAGCTGGGACAGATGGGAATGGAGTGGTGGTGAGGAGAAGTTCTCACTGTGTGAGTATGGTAGTGAAGATGGATCAAGAACCACAGAGCATGTCCACAGCTTTCAAGAACATTTGAACTGAAAAATCTGTACAGTTGTTCAAGCACCCAGTGACTTTTTCATTGACGCTCTGTGCTCCAAAAGGTGGCTATGAGACAGAGCATGAACCTGGCATCCAGTGCTTTAGAAGAAGGAAGTACCTGGGTCTGATGCCTGTGTGATTGGGTTTCTTTTGTTATTAGGGAGTTGTATCATCAAGCAAAGTGTGACACATTGTCTGTCAAGCTAACTAATCAAACACTTTCTAGAATGACAATTCTCATCAAAAGGTGAGGTTAAACCTACTCAAGCTCTAAAATACACTATGAAATGTAGTTGAGTGTGTGGGGTTCTTAAAATTTAAGAAACTGTAAGCTGAAGATTCAGAAAAGACTGTATGCTGACATGTCAATTTTATTTTTAAGGCATTTGCCACCCAGATAACAGCAGTGAAACAGACTTGGAGGGTGTTGCTGATCCATTCCTATGCCACTATCTGGGGACTTCAGGGACTCTGTATTTAAAAGGAAACACATATGGTTCTGATGCTTTCGAAGCATACAATACAAGTAAGTTGGAGCGGGGGGAAATTTTAGTCCTAATTCAATGTTGTGTTATGATGAATCTATATAAAAGTATTTTTTCCTTCAGGTTGCAGCCCTGACCAAAGAACAACATGCTTGGACCCTTATGAGTCTGGATATTTAAGGAAAAAAGAATGCTATCAATACTCACCTCCACTGGATGATGATCCCTTTGACCAGTGTGTTGGCATTATTGGGACACAGGCCACAAGTAGCAGATGGATAAATTCTATTTATACTCAAAGTGAAGGAACTGGACTAAAAAGCAAAAGTCTGAACTCAGACACATTTGATTTAAACAGAAGTTTGGAACCCTCATCTATTATGAGTAACAGCACTTTCATGGGTATGTTCTAGCTGTTGTTTTTTGATTCGAGCTGCTGTTATCCTTGCTGTCTTGTTTCCTACTTACAACACTAAACAAAACTGATTTCTGAGCTTTTTCTTTTGCAAATGTTTTTAAGCCGAGGAACAGAAAAGTGATTACAGTAAAACTGCATGATGAATATTTCAATTACCAGGGGGTCTTAATAGCTCATGCTTACATGAAAGTCTCATCAGTGATGTGATTCTTATCTTCTGTCTTAATATAGCTGGCAGATTTACATAAATGTTAGAATACATAACTTGACGTTTTGCCTGGCAGGCAGAAGGTACACAGGATTCCAGGAGGGCTCAAGGCAGATGGGGAGACTTGATCTTGTATGAGTTTATATTGTATAACATGGTGAGCCAGACCTATTTACCCTTCAAAGTAAGGCACAATGTAAAAATGCTCTCTCTACCCGTCGTTTGTACTTTCCTCATCGTTTGTATGACAAAAATTGTTCCCAAAGCTTAGTTGAGGTTTACAATTTTAATCCAGATTGCAGGGAGAAGTGGGGGAAAGGAGAAAAGCATTGCTTGATCTTTGAAGCTCCCTAAATTTTGGATGTTGATTTGGCTAGTTGGTTTAAAATGCTTATGAAACCACATACTGCTTTTATCCTTGTGATATCTTAGCACCAAGCACAGTCCTGGTACTGTGGATTGTCTCCCAGCTGCCATATGAGCATTGGCTGATCAAGGCCTGGGTCAGATGGCTCTGCAAGGGGACCTGGGGGAATGTGTATCACTGCGCTCTTTGTTCTCAGGGGGTGGAGAGGGAGGGGAGGCACAACCTCTGAAGTTTTCCCCCTTCAAAAGCCAGATGTTTGAACTGTAAAATGTTGCAGATGCCAGAACATCTGGCAGAGGCCCCACGACTGTAAATGGCCAACCTCCTGGCTGACTGCCACTATTACTGTGGTGGGACTGTGCAGATAGGGCTTTAGCACATCTCCCGCAGCAAGTAGTTCAGCTGTATGTTGGTATACCCGGCCCTCAAGGGCACGTGGTCCTCTTTCTGCCCTAGAAATCTATGCAGAGCTACTCTTTTCGTCAGTTCTCTTAGCCTACTACCCCACTTAAGTTGCATCATCACTGCCTTGTATGCTTTCTTATTGTTAGCAGTCTTTCCTCAAAGAACCTGTGGCTAGATCTTGAAGGTGGTGGCTGTGGACGAAGTTGTTATAGATGTCTTGTCCTTAGTTGTGGATTCACTTTTTCAGCATTATCTTCAAATTCAACTCCCCTTTTGCATGTACAATCACAATGAGGAAGGCAGCTGGCATTAACATTACTGTTGATGCATGAGCCAGAAAGTTCATAGCTTGTATTTTTGTTTTTAAGATAAGACTCATTTGTATCTTTGGGGCTGTGAGGAACATCCTTTCATGTTGTATTAAGTTAGAATTGCTCTACAAGTCATTGGTGCAAATGTAGATCTTGTCCAGTTCTATTTTTAGTAACTTCTCAGATGACAGTTTTACTTGAAACCCTTGCTTCTATTAACAAAGAAGAAAGGGGAGGTATGAGGTTTTGGGTTCAAAATTTATTAAAGATTATAGAGTTAAGTCATTAATAAAAACAATCAGCCTGTGGCACCTTGTCCTTTAAAAATAAGTCCTTTGTGTGACGGTTACAGACACTAACTTGTGATGGCTGTATCGTCAGTGAAAAAAGAGGATGCTCTTTTTGCAGAGGTGTTGGTGCTAACACCTTCCTAGTGGTGAAGAGTGACAGACACACTACTTATTTTCTGACTAGTGAATCCAGATAGTTATTAATAAAGATTGAACTAAAATGCTGAATTCTCTTTACCCACAACTGGCTAGGTGATCAGTTGTTAATGGAGCATGTAATTAGCTGGACCTTTATTATTAATGAGATGCTAGTCAGAGAAAAATTTCTTTAGTACTGTGAGATGATGTTGTGTGTCCCAATATGTTGTATATCAACAGGTCAGGGGTTGAAATTCTTTTAAATTTCTGTGGATTTTTTTCCGAACTCTATGGCAGATTGCACGTGCTGTTTGTTTACTGAAAAACAAAACAGGGAGACTGCTGTGACTTTTGTGTTAGAAAGTGTCTTGTTTTGTGTTTGCAGTTTGGTCTGTGTTCCTCACCACCCTCCCCAAATAAAAATGCGTATGAAAGGAGTCATAAAAACAAAAGAAATGAAGTTGTGGGTGACTATGCAACTGCTTCTGAAATGTTTTTAATGTCTCAGGTGGCAGAATCTTGCCCTACACTTTTGATCACGTGAATGTTTTCTTTTAAGGGGTAAAACAACAGTTAAGTAAAATTTTGCTTTGGTGAACTTTTTATGCTGTCAGTTTTTGGCTTGCATTCCAACATGCAGCCCTTGGTGAGACACAAAGCTATTAGCATCAGTATTTCTGTATTGTCTCTTTTACTGTCTTTCAGGAACATTTGGAAAGCCTTTATGGAGGCCTCATCTGGACTCTTTTTCAAGTTGTAGACAGCCAGCAAATTGCCAACCAAAAACGTCCCATAATAATCATCATGCCTCACTGGACTTTGACGTAGAGGCAGATGAAGAGGGAAAGGAAAGGACAGTTTCTAGAGGAGAAAATAGCTTTTATACTTGCAAACAGTCCTTTGACAACTTTAGGACTTCTACTTTCCAATCCTGTGATTTGGATACATAGCTCCTTTTGGACTTTCCATTGATTCCTGGAACTAAAAAAATACTTTGACATGCTACTACCTCAGTATGGAATTCTATTTAAAAAGGGAAGGAGGGGAAGAAGGAAAGAAAGAAACCACATGATGCTATGAATTCAGAAGAAAAAAATGTATTTTTGTTCCAATAAAGCATAATTGCCAAAGGGCTCTATGTTTGTTGTACAGGGAAAACATTCCTTATAAAAATACTGTATTTGTAATAATTTTATAGCTTTTAAAAATGCAAGTGTCTTTTGTAAATTAATGGTGTAAATAATACAATGTATGTATTTCTATGTCAGACTTCATTTTATTGAAATGAATAGTAAGCATTCTAATTTTGTACTGTTACTTGTACCTTTTTACAAATGGAAACTCCATGCTCTTTGCAGGTATCATGCATCTTATTTGCACATTATTTTTAATAAAATATGCTGCTGTGTGGTCTCTGACCCACATTAGTGTATGAAGAATGGAAAGCGTGAATTATGTTTGTAGACTGTGTTGCATATGTGGGTGTTTTCTGATTCATGCTTGCACCTTTGTTGGACTTAAACTTGTACCTTTAGATTTACTGTGTAAAATATGTTAGTGTCCTACCAGCTGCTGAAAAGGTGGTTTGAAGCTACTTGAACCAAAATAAGTATGCGAATGTTCCACTTTGTTAATCTCCACTGTCAGATATGTGCCCACATGCTCCCAGTTTTCGGGCACACAAGGCTATAGTATCAACAGGTTTTCCACACCTGTGTAGTGTGCCTGCACCTGGTGGAGGATGTACACAACAGATGGATAAATTCATATCAAACTATTTAGTAGAAGAAGAAAAAAGGCACTAGATATCTGCCTGGTAACATCACTCTTTTCTGAGTGACTCAGGCATGCAACTGCATATTTGGCAAACACTTAACACTGAGTCTTTACTTTCCTATACCCTTTCTCCCTCTTTTGCTTCTGCAACTGCTCCATGCCCAACATGAGAAAGTAATTCAAGTGCAAGATAATGTTTTCTTTGGTTTAATTTGCGATTCTGTTCCTTACTTGTCTGCCCTTCTCTGGTTATAGATGAGATCTCTTCTTTATTTAATTGCTCAGTCAAGTTGAGCAATTGTAAATTCTTGCTGGATTATATTTGCAGTGATGAACACAATATCTTTAACTATACAACATCAGAAAAAGAAGATTGCATGCTATAACATAGAGATTAAAACTCTTGTTTTTCTGTATACAGATGGCTACTGTTCTAAAAAGCTGTGAATCCTGTTGTCATTAATGCATTAAAACAGTGAGATTCCAAAATGGTTAATACTACAGGACATTGGCTTTTTAAATCTGCCTGCTTTGAAGGTGCAACCTTACATGGTTGCAAAATAGCTTCTTTTAAACTAAATTAAAAGCAGCTATTAGAGTAGGCCATCACAGGCATCATGGCTAAAGCTAGAGCAAAGATTTTGTTGCCTAGTGTAGCTGAGCTAAGGACTTCTTGTTGTTTGTAGCCAGAAACCTGGTACCCAGATTGCAATGCAATTTCCCTTTAATTTAGGCACTGGTATTAAAGACAGGAAGTTAATCCATCGCTAGTCACTGGTGGTCTAAGAGTACAGAATGGATTTTGCATTCTTTAGTTGATCATATTGCCAGATTTTTTGACTTAGTGTTAATTTGTCTTCATTACTGCCAGATGTGCTGATGTGCTGACAGACATTGATATGGGTATTTGATTATAATTAAGTACATTTGAAAGAGATTAATTTTTCATGAGTTGAGCAAAAACCTTTAAGTCAGTAAGGCAAGAAATCTTAAATTGGATTCACTCAATAGGTCTCCTTTCTCTCCCTCACACTCCCCTCCCCAGTGACCCCTTCTTTAGGGAGTGAAAATCTGGGGGCTGTGATAACTCCTGTTTGTAACCAGACATTGCCTTTTGGCATATTAAAAAATACCAAAGCTATAAACAGTAAGTACATCTTTCATTCCAGATTTCATGTTTATCCTTAGGAGCTCCATGTTAAAGGTCCATCATGAAAAACAAGCCTTAAATTTATTTTCTGTAGTGGGGGAAGGTTGAGAACAGCAGCAATGTCATTTTATTCTTTTTTCATCTTCCTTGCAAAGATCCTAATCTTCCAAAGGCTTGGATCTCTGTACCTAAATAAATGTTCAGGGTCAACGACTGAATTTTAAATGTTTTCCATCAAGTTTCATTTAGCAACCTAAAGATACGAATTACTTAAACTTTGATGCCTTAAAGACCCAGAAATGGAAGTGAAAGTTCCCAAATCCTCTTTTCTGCCAGCATGAGTTTTTGTGATTGTGATTAAATACAGGGACAATCTAAATTTCAAGATTGTTGCAATACCTTAGTTGTTTTAAAGACGACTGATGGTATCAAACATTTGTTTTAAAGGCTTGCAAGTTCACTTGCCTTCCTTCTCCCCTTTTTTTTTTTTTCTTTTTTTTGCCCCCCCTTTCCTTTTCCCATCTGAAGATCCAGATGTTAGGGAGCTGGTAGTTGGATATTTACACAGCTGAAAGCTAAATTGTCGGTTGATGTGGTGGGAAAATAAATTGCAGCCAACATTAAGTAAAGCTTACACTGCATCTCAGAGTCACAGAATGAGACACAAGTCTTGCTGAATGACAGACGTTGCAGTTTCATGACCAGCAGCAAATGGAATCTTGTCATGGGGTCCCTTAAAACTTGTAGAATGTTCTTAAAGGCAGTATCCTCTTAATGCTTTACACAACAAAATGTTTTGCCCATTGAACTCATACAAGCAATTGCTGAGGTATGTTTTCTGGAAGCCCTGAATAATAATTTTAATAATTTTAGACAGATAAATGGAGTTACTCATTTACTAGAATCTGGAGCAAGCATTTCCTGAGTAACCTAAATTGTGTGCATGAGAGAACACTGGGGGGATACCTGCATACAGAAGGCTGCTGCTATTTGAAACACAAAAGAACCTTTTGTAGTGCTACAGTATTTCAGCACCAAACGCTTTAATTTAGAGGTCTTTGCTGAACTATAAATGGATCTTGACAAATGGCAAAGAGCTAGGCCCAAAGTTTCTGCTGAAGAATATTGCCACTTTTCCAACTGAGGACTTACTAGTGTCACCAAACATTACTTATTTCGGTCTTGGGGATCCTTGAAGACTTAAGCCTTATTCCTTGAGCTGCTTCGTAGAAGCTTGAAATTGAGACATAGATTTGCACTGCAAACATTTGTGTTCTGACAGCCTTACAAACCAGGACCATAACTGGGGTTTGTGTTGCTTTTTGAATATAAATATAAGCAGAAATTTTACTAGCAACTTGCAAGAAGTCTTGTTGCAGATGTGACGTGTCTCAGGGAATTAAACTTTCTTAGGTCTTCTGCCTTTTCTCACTTTGCATATTACTTTGTCATAGAGAACGCGTCTGACTAGTTGGATGCCAGTTTACCAGTATTTTATTTTATTAAGAAAATAAGGCGAGAGGAGAGCAGACGCAGTTCTTGTACGTAATCCATTTACTCCGATGAAGAACTTACCAGATACCTTCCTTTAATATATATTTCAGGGAAGCGTTCCAGCAGAGAATAAAAGCAATAGTATCTCTGTTCACTAATTTTTGGCAAAAGCTGCTTCTCATGGTTGTGCTGAAATACTTAGGGGTCAGTAGTTCCTCTGAAATAACATGTGCACACCCTATAACTTACCAAAAGGCACATGGGGCCTCTCCTGTTTCCCATGCTGCTCTTTTCTCAGCTCAATACTGCTCCCATGTCCTCAGGGGACCCTTTCTGGTAACCTACACTACTCTGCCTCGTTTCTCTCCTTGCCCTGTCACTGCGGTGTCAGGCTAGGACAAAGGGATTCACTTTACAGAGCACAGTGCAGTTGCAGGCAGTAAAGCAGCCTTTGGGTGCTAGAAGAGAGGAGGGGAATTGTGTGGAGATGGGCTAGCCACAGCTTTAGGAAGATCTTCGTATGAATGTGCAGTGAATGCATAATTGAGATGTGCATGGCTAAGCTATGACTTATAATTTGGGTTTGCTGCTGGATTATCGAAATTCAGGTATTGATTATAGAGCCATTTGATGTAACATCTTTATCAGTGAGGCTTCAGGTTCTTTTATGGCAAAATGATGCAAAACCACATCCGTTACTAAGCAGTTAAGGAAGCTACTTTTAGCACTCTTCCTGGTATTCAGCCTATTTATTTTAGAAATTACTGAAAAAAAAAAAAAAAAGACTGTAATGAAGGGATTGGCATTGATGTCCTTGAGGTTTTTTTAGGCTTCTATTTTGCTTTGCTATATCGTGGAGAATTCAGGGCTTCAGTCTCTGTTCATCAGATGGTGGGGTTTCATCCTGGTTTTCATAGATGTGCCAGCACTGGACAGCCATATCTAGTTTTGTCCTGCTGCTAATAGGCTGGCAAGCCATATGTTAGGGAAGAAGGCAGAGCTACTGTAAGGCAGAGCTACAGAGATACTGTAAAGTGAATGAAGAGGAGGAAGGCTGGAGCTCCTGTTATGTCATAGAGAGGTTTTGAATAATCCCCTTATTCCAAGGGAATAATTTGTGCATATTTGAACATTTACTCCTCATAACACAGTTCAATAAGCTTATCAAGGAACTAGAGCTGCCACGCTATTAGCCCTTGAATGGGGCAGCTGTGCATTTTCTGCAGGTTGCAGAGTATATTGAGGGTTTTGGAATTGCTTTTCAGTATCACTGTGATTCTAGACTCTTAGAAGTAACCAGAAAGACTTGGTCTTTCATTTGACATCTGGACGTCCCTTGTGACCTGCATTACAGCATACAGAAAAATTTTGCAGACTATTGACTAACCAGGGAACTCACACAAAAAAGTATTTGATCCACTTGTACCACATAATAATTGTTAACACTTCTCTGAATGAGGCTTTTGTTCCATGGATTTTTAATAGCCGCGGCTGACTAGCACAGCAATGAAGAAGTTACTATTTGAATAAGGGGTAGAAGACATATATAATAAGCCAGCTTTTACAACTGAAACTAGCCACTCTCCTAGCTTAAAATAAACTGTATTTGTACTGCTACCTGCTGCGGGTCGGTACGCCAGCAGCATTAGGAAAGCATCAGTACTACAGCAGCCAGCTGCCTGTAGCCTGGCTTCTGCCACAGACTGATCAGATTCTGTATTAGTGTAAAGTTCTTTCTCTATTAACCTTCCCTTAGGAAAGGGGAAACACGGCCTCCATTGTAATTAGCTTACACAGGCTTCCATGTAAGCTAAAGAATGGAAAGTGTCAGGGGTGCTCACAGCGGCGTCACAGGTATTTGCTGTTAGCAGGAAAAAGTTAATCTGCTCTCAGACTTTGGCAAGAGCACAAAAACCTACATCTAAAAATGTACTTAGAATGAATTAAATTTCACACAACTGTGACCACACAGTAGGTAAAGTAGTAAAATGGTGGTGATGATGGAAAATATGACTAATCAGAAAGCTGCATTAACAATGAATAAAATTATCCTTTAACATAAACAGAGTTTCTTAAATGCCTTATTTTAAAAATGTGTTTGTTTATTGCTCTGTAGCTTGTAACAACTATGTTATTTCACCTACCAACACTGGCAGTTTTGTCAGAAACAGCATTTTCATTCAAAGTAGGGTTTTTTTCTTTTTTAAAAAAGAGGGAAGGTGAAGTCAAAAGGCAACTCTCTAACATTGAGTCACTGAATTTGTTTTACTATGTGGCTTATATCAGAACATGAAAAAATTCAGAAAAATAGAAATGTTTTGAATTTTCACTTTGAAATTACTTGTCTCAAAATTATTTTTGTTTTTGAATTTTCCCTTTTCCATTCAGAGCTGGAATACAGAGTGCAGAGCCCTTTGGGTTATCAGGGCAATACAGACCAGGCACACAACTGGAGTGGGAGTGGGTAGAATTGTTGCTTGTTCTCTCCCTGCTCTACATCCTTCTTCCCAAATCCATTTGATCTGACTTTGGCGCGTCCCTGTGGATTGATTCTCACTGCTGTGAGAGCATGTTTCTCTTCTTGATTTCTTCTGAGAAGTAATGACTCAACAAGTTTCTATAATAATAAAGAGTCAGGCTCTGTATTTTTCTCTGTGATTAGAAATGTTCTATTCTCTGTACACTTTGAGAGCTTTAGGAAGCTGGTCCCTGTACTTTCTGTGTAACCCAAGGTGGGTTCTGAGCAAGCACCGGGTGGCCTCTCAGCATTGCTTCTGTGCAGCTGTTGGGGGAGCCACAATTGGCAACCTTGCTCTCCAGGTGACTCCCACCCACCCCAGGGGTGCCTTGCTCCATCAGATCTCAAACAGCACCTCAGATTAAGCAGCTGTGTGAACAACGCCCAAATCATGTCTCCTGTTAAACTGAAGTGCAAATAAAAGGCTACATCACAGAGTTATCTCTCAAACAAGGCAGCTGAGGAAACTTCCAGGAGTCTCTGTTTGATCAACTTCATTTACTTTTTTAAAAAACAACTTAAACAGCACTGTGTTGCAGGATAATGGAAGTCATATCCAGTATTCCCAAATGTCACCAACTACTTTCCCTGGTTTTTTTCAATATCTTGCTGTCTTGCAGAGAAAATATTTCATAAGCTAACAGCAAAGCAAGTTATTGTAGATGCAGAGGCTGAGGAGAGGGATCTGGGAAAGGCATTCTTACCTCTTTTCTTTGCCCAAACCTTTCCAGATTTTTACTAATATTGGACCTCTTTTCTCCTCACAAAACATTCTTGAATGGAGAAGTAGAGATTTGTTCATATAGTTCATAGCAATTACAAAGTAACTATTATATGAATTTAGTGGATTTTTTT
This sequence comes from Dendrocincla tyrannina, assembly GCA_035047865.1. Lineage (NCBI taxonomy): Eukaryota > Metazoa > Chordata > Aves > Passeriformes > Dendrocolaptidae > Dendrocincla > Dendrocincla tyrannina. The sequence goes on along the minus strand of JAWWMP010000041.1, from coordinate 30,499,512 downwards.
TTTTAATGAGGTCTTTCACAAAGGAATTTTAAGCATATGTGGGCTTCCTGCTCAAGATTCATATATTCCTCAGAAAAAAATTAAAAAAAGGATCTGATTTTTTTAGGGCCAGGTGTTTTATATAGCTAAATTAAAACATGCCTGGAAAGGCTGTGGTTATTCTCCCGTCTGAAAAGTACTGCACTTGTTTCTTGTTTTCCCCTCTCCATTTGTAACATTTAGCACATAACCATTTAAACATGCTGTTTATTTCTGTGTTTTCTGTTTGTGAATCTGCTATTACCATTAGTGCATTTGGAACACTGAACTCAAAAGTGGACATTGGTTTCCTCCTCTTCCTCAAATATTCTTGCAGATGTTGCTATAAATCAATTCTGGGGCTGACATAGCGTTTGGCTGCCTGACAAATGTGCCATAATAACGCAGCTCAGTAAAATGTGGAATTTCTGAGGTACTGCTTGTAACTTTCTCATTGCAGTTGTAAATTTCCATCTGTGTCAGCACAGGTGGAAACACAGCCATAAATAATGCATGTGCATATGTGTGTGGAGGGTGGGGATGTATATACTTACTCTTTCTATAGAGTCCCCTAGGTGGTTCACCATTTCCATGATTGAATTCACCTACCTGAGGCAAATTTTGGGAAAAAAAAAAATACTCTCAGTAAAATCAAAATAATCTTGCTAACAAAGTTTGAGAGAGAGAGAGAACGTGTGCGCACAAACTGAAGCAAGGAGGCTGTGGTGGCTGTAGGTAGGAGCCGGCCCTAGTAAGCCATGACAAGCTTCACAGCAGCCCATTAGGTAACGATGAAAGAGCCATCTCAGGAACCTACCATGAGCTTTAGCTTCTGAGAGAGCTGAGCTGCTTTTTGTCTTCAAGAGAAATCAGCAGTGAGCTGAAGCGCTATGCTGATAGTTTGCAGTGCTGGGCAGGGACGGGAATGTGCATTGTCCCAGGATCTTGATAAATTAGAGACATCGACAAATCAGAGGACTGGGCAATCACCAACCATATGAAGATCAGCAAGGGGAAGTGCTGGATTCTGCACCTGAAATGGGACAATCCTTGATGTACGTACAGACTGGGGAATAAGATGTTGGAAAGCAGTGCCATGGAAAGGGACCTGGGAATCCTGGTTGATGGCAAGTTGAATATGAGTCAGCAGTGCCCTGGCAGCCAAGATGGCAAACAGCGTCCTGAGGACATCAAGCAAAGCATCACCAGCCGAACAAGGGAGAGGATTGTCCCACTCTGCTCTGCACTGGGATGACCTTACCTTGGACATTGTGTGCAGTTTTGGGCACTGCAATATAAGAAAGATATTCAGATCTTAGAGAGTATCCAAAGGAGGGCAACGAAGATGGTGAAGGGCCTTGAGGGGAAGCTGTATGAGGAGCAGCTGTGGTCACTTGTTCTGTTCAGCCTGGAGAAGAGGAGACTGAGGGGAGACCTCACTGCAGTTACAACTTCTGCATGGGGGGAAGAGGAGGGGCAGACACTGATCTCTTCTCTGTGGTGACCAGTGACAGGACCTGAGGGAATGGCCTGAGGTTGTGTTAGGGGATGTTTAGGTTGCGTATTAGAAAGAGGTTCTTCACCCAGAGGGTGGTTGGGCACTGGAACAGGCTCACCAGAGAAGTGGTCACAGCACCAAGCCTGACAGAGTTCAAAAAGCCTTTGGATGATACTGTCAGGCACGTGATATGATTCTTGGGGTAAGGCTAAGGGTTGAACTCCATGATCATTGTGCTTCCCTTCCAACTCAGCATATTCTGTGATTCTCTGTTTCTGTGATATTTTGCTTTTCTGTTTCTTTGTGTGATCAGTTCCGAGAGGCAAGATGTTTAGATATGTTTAGGAATACAGCTAATCCTACTGAATGGTCCATGCTGACAAGGCAGCCCCCATCTAGCCTGCCTGTCTGTGCCAATCATGCTTCCTCCCTGGTGGGAACAGCTTTTCACCTGAACACATGCTGAGCCTGGCAAGGAGTTAGACCATCCTTTCCCCCAAAATAAGTAGTTTCTGACTGTTCCCTTTGAATCCATGAGTGTGAGACTGCTCAGAAGTTGTCACACAATAGCTGAGAGCAAAACACTTGGAGGAATTCTAGAATTTAAAGACCTACTTCTGCTGAACTACCTGTGAGGAATGCCAGGAAGAAAATCTGAGAATTATGATTTTAGAAATATTGCCTCTTCTTACAATGAATGTTAAGAAGTGTAACTGCTTAACAATCAAATAATAAGCTCACCATAGAAACCTCTTTCTTAAGCTATTATTTTAATAATCACTACAGAAACATGATTTTAATACCAACTTACACTACATAATAATATTTATAGAGTGGACGTACAGTGACTAACGAGCTGCACACAAGACCAGTGTTAAAAGAATGTTTATTTTCAGGTTACAGACTTTAAAATCAGGTGTTTCTAAAGGTAAAAGTGAGTATTTGGCTTTGTCAATGTTTTCATGTTTTTTCTGTCTTTAGTTACTTGGAAACAAGCAATTTTCTAAATCTGATCATGTATGTATAACTTGTTTTCACTTCTTATATTTCTGATAAAATGCACTAAATGCAACAGCATTTTCAACAGACAAGAATTATTAAAATGTAACATTTATGAAATAAAACAGATAATTGAAAGACTAAACAGAAAATATTCTTTTTTTTTCCCCCTTGGTTTATGTTTATTAGTGTTTATACCAGCATTTCCCAAAAAAACTCATGTTTAAACCTATGTCCTCTCATCCATAAAAGTACTTGATTTTAGGGAAAATTTATAAATCTATTCTCAATAGACTTCAAAATCTGCCTATTTTTGAAATTATTATTACCCTATATGTTGTAAAGTAGCATACCTAAAAACTAGGTCCTGTATAACTTAAAACAAAATCATGCAAAAAGTGATCAAAAATAGTGTAATTTCCCTTAGATGGTGAATTGGTGGCTTTTTGTTACTGCTGCTGTTCCTGGACCCTCTTTTGTATTAGTGCTGAGAAGCCACACAAGACTAGCTCCCACTTGGTGAGACTCCTGCCTTGGACCTCAAGCTTTCACAAAAAAGGCAAGGGCTAAAGTATGGATGTGATGTTGTGGGGTGGCTTGTTTGGTTTTGTCAGGAGCTTAGGGGGAACAAATATAGAAAAAGAGAGACTAGAGAGAGGTATGTGTGGGAGCGGACCATGTAGATACTCATGGACTGGGAGGAACATGGATAATCAACTACATAAAAACCCTAAGTCCAAACAAATCAGCTGAAAGGGTCTGACTGGCTGTCACTGTAGAATGGAGGTTGGGTAGGGAGGAAAGAGAAGAAAAAGTTGGACATTTGTCCTGCTGCCACACGGAGGGTATGCTCTGCACATTTTGAGCTATTTGGAGCAAAGTTAAATCAGTCTGTTCTATCAGAGATCATCACAAAAAATACTTTTGTTTTCTTGTATTAGCACCACTCAACCCACACCCCTGAAAAACACATCTTCAGGTGCACCATGAAAGCCCGTGCTCTGCAGTCTTGTAACTTCAGAGGAGGCTTTAACTCATACAAGTACATACAGGTGGTAGTTAGGGTTAGCTTTCTTCCTGATTCCTTTTAGCTGATGGAAGACTGGGCCTCTAGCCTCCAGTAACTATCTTGGTTTCCCCTGGGCTCACTGGATATGTGATAAGCGTCTTAAGAGATGGAGATGCTTCTCCCAGCTTGGAAACCCACCTGAGGAAGAGCTGCACTGCTGTTCAAGGCTGCCCACACCTCTGTTGACAACCTCAGACAACCAGATTAAATTAAAAGCCTAACTTGTCATCAGGTAGGGGTAGGTCAGTAAATCTTTTGCTATAACAATAAATATTCCTCACTAGGCATGAGGAAAAAAAGCACAGTTCAGCTGACTTCAGAAAGCTCCAAAGTGACTATAAAACCTCAAAATGTTTATAAAAGCTGCAAAAGAAAAAAAAACCCCTATGGTGCATCTGATACTAAATTGAGGTCTTTAACCTGATACCCTTTACTGCTGACTTTAAATGCTCATAATAAGAATTGAAGATAGGAGAACTAGACATAGTCAGAGTTTGGTCTATTTGCCAATATAAATTAATAATAATCATAGTTAATAGTATAAATAAATAAACAAATAAATTATTGCAGAAAATGTTCTATGTAAAAGTCATCTGTGTTTCCTCCTTCAGTCTACTTAGAAATGTCTGCTAAAACCTGCTTGCTCACAAAGGTAGGAATCTTTTCCCTATTTTCAGCCCAAGTTTAGTATAGGTATTTGCTTTTTGGAATAACAGCTTTCAGTTGCTGAAAGTGGATGTAACAGTATCCAGTATGTAGATTCTATTGTTTTTAGAAAGATCAAGCCTATTCCTTCTCAGCCTTTCTCTTGCTGAGCTGGAGAAACCAAGTTTCTGTACTTTCCTTTGAGTATCACTTGTCTTTTCCTTAATCAGTTGTACCCATTTTGGCCATCTCTTCTAAATTTATAAATCTAATCAAAGATTACTATCAATCAACAATGGCAATCACTGAAAAATTGACTTTATTCAAAACTTTTAGTTAAATATTGGCTCCTTCCTAAGAGAAGGGAAAAAAAGTGAATCAAAATATATCCTTCATGTTTAATTAAATCTCCCTTATGGGGTCCACTAAACCTATAACAGCCACAGCAAATTCTGCAGACCTACAACAGTTAATGGTGCTACAGGAAGGAAGAAATCAATTTCTGTTGAGCAGATTCTGTCTTGTTCTAAAGCAAGTCAAGTTACACTGAGTGCATGTTGGCCTTGTTTGAAGTCAGTGGTAATATTCCTATTTAAATTAGGATTTTATTGGTGCTCTAGCAGTTAAGTATAGGACTATTGAAGGGGCTGTTTCCAGTGAAAGGGAACACTGAGCTTGGATCTTTCTATTAAAACGATCTAATCTTTCCTTAGTGCAGCAAGCAATCGATTGGCACATACAACTAATTGAAGTAAATCAACATTCAAATGTGTCACTTCTCAGAAACCTGTATTTTAATGAAAAGCAAGAACATATTCTGACACTTTAGTTTGTCTGATCTCCATTCAGATCGCACTGAATGTTAGTTGTTTGAAGCACTTGAATAATTTTAACTACACTGTACCAATTTATCATTTTCAGTTTAAACCTGAAATAAATAGACAGAAGGAAGCAGTGAAAGGAAAAAAAGCAAAGCCTCAACTTTCCTGAGAAAGTAACTAAGGAAATGAAGTCACATTCAGACCACCTACATGTCCAATGCTGTTGACGGTCCCTTCAGAACTTAATGGTCTTGTTTTTCTTGCTTATCTCCCTTTTGTTTTCAGCTGAGATAAACTGTGAAAGAAAGCCTTTTATAAATCTATAATTGCCTGAATTATAAACTTTATGTGGGAATGATTGCCATGCTGCTATACTCAGATATTTATGAAATGTCTGTGTCCTGACATGATGCTAAGGCCAAGTAGTCAAAGCAGGTTAATCTTTGAAAGGGCCATTCCTTCAGGAAGCAGACACAGCCTCACAGCTGTCTGCTGAGCATTCCGCAGTTACAAGTTATTTCACCCCTCAAGCCCATCTTTGGACACCAGATGCTGCTTTCTTATTTTTCCTCTGTGATTTCTCACACTTCTCACAATTTCACAAAGAGAGCAGGTGACTTTGCTCTGAAGCTGCAGGATGAATCTGCCTTAGCTCAATAGGTGCTTACTTCTAACTTTGACTTTTTGCTTTTTTGACTTCTGCTTTTGTATATTTACTGAAGGGTTTTGCCCTTACATACTGTGCAGCCAACATGATCTAAAGGGAATTAGTTTTCACACAATAGAATGCTTAGTTCTCCATTAACACTTCCTTAATGGAAAAGGTTGCTCAAACCCCTTATCAGCTGAGCACAAAACCGCCTAGAGAGAGAAGAAAATGTACAAATTGAAAAGAAAATTTAAGATTGTTTTTTTAAGACATCCTATCATTTCTGAAACACTTGGCAAGAGTGTTTTAAGGGTAGCATCATCATCCATGCCTTGCAGAGACCAGCTGAACTCATGGTCTAGACAGGCCTTAGGAAGTGCCTGTGTTTACCTAATGACAGTGCAATGTACTTGTGGCAGAGACCTAGGGAAACATCTTGGGTAGGAAGGATCACTTCCAGGCTTTTGCTTTGCATTGCTCTTCTCACACGTGATGAAGAGACTACATTATCACTAACATGTATTCAAAAATGCATTCATGAGGTTTTAACAGCTAGGATTTCGTTATTAAACTGGGTGGAACAATGAAGACTGTTTAAGCACGCAAATGTGAAAACAGGCACAATTTTTATCACACACCACCCAGACACCTAATGTATTACATCTCAATATGAATCCTGAGAGATGAGGGCAAAGAACATGAAGAAGTATTGTATTTAATTCACTGTTTTGTTATAAAATGGTCCACTATGTAGATATTAATTTTGTAAATTTGAATGGAAAGATTATATTTTGTTGCCGTAAAACTTTATACTGCCAGACAGATAAATAAACAAAAGGTGGTTTTTTAAGATACAGAATGGAAAAGGAGATTAATAATTCTTTTTCCAACAAAAATATTGTTCCATATTGATAAAATCCTGAAAAAATTGTTGACTTTCTGATATAGCTGCAGACTGAAAAAAAGTAATTTTGTTTTCTTTGTTCGAGCTTAAAGCTCTCCATTTTAGTTTCTCATAGTGAAATTTTAAGGTGCTTACCAAGTAGTGTAGTCAAGTTTTCAGAAATGTCCAAACATCATCAGTGTGCCTAATGGACCAGAAATATCTGATATTCTGATAAATGAAAAGCCTGTCTTTCACATATCAGAAAGATTTCATTCCATAAACTTTCACAGCATAATGAGATTTCCACATTGCTACCCTGCAGAAGGATGAGAATATCTTTGTTGTCTTAACATCTCAGTTTCCCTGTTCAGTACCTTTTTTTTTTTTTTAAACTTTGGAGTGAATCAACCAGTTTCTTCCGTGATTAAATTCAGATGGGTTTCTGGGAACAATTCTGTTCAAGGCTGTTCCCAGTGGTCAAGTGGGGAAGGATTAGCAGTGGCTCCCCTGCAGTGCCTTTTCATATGCCTTCAAATCAAGGTCCAGGGCTTGCAACAGATGCCCATGAAGAGTGAAAGAAGAAGGAAGGAAAGAAGGAAGGAAGGTTGATATGAAAAAGCTCTAGAAATAACGATGTCTTAAGCTCATGGAGGTGTCAAATAGAGCATGGAGGTGACCCAGGTTTACGCCTACTCTGAAGAGCTTCTGCCAGGGCTTTGTAGCAGAGCTTGTCCTGAGCAGCATGCACACTAGCCACATTGTCACTTGATCTAGAGCCAGGCACTGGGCCCTTGGATGGATGGCTCTGATGACTCTGTGTGGTGCAAAACAAGTACTGGCATCTCGCAAAGGCAATTTAGGTCCTTGGCTGCAAAGAGCCTGAGCCCCGTTAGGAGCTATAACACTGTCAGTCTCCATGTGCAGGCAGGGAAGAGGGAGGAATAGCTCTTAGCATCTATCAGTTTGGGATTATTTGGGGGCTATTTTTATGTGTTTCCACTTATTCAATAAGGCCTCTGAAGAAAGTATATGAATGCACTTTATTTTTAATAAAGTTGTGGTTGTGATCTTTGTTTCCATAGCAAAGACTTCTATTCAAATGTGAAACGAGAAAAGGCAAGGAGAGGGTTGTGAAAGATTCTAGGGGAAAAAAAGACAGGCTGTCCCAGCTGTGTCCCCTGGATGGTGTGAAAGCACTGCTCAGCAATAGTTAAAACATCAGTGTTTTACCAAAGCTGTTTCAGTTACAAATACCAAACATATTGCCCCATTCAAACTACTGTGAAGAAAGTTAACTGTGGTCCAGTCAAAAGCAGTACAGGAGGAAAGGCTGAAATCATAAGATTTTTAAGCACCTTTCCTATTTTATTCCATTGCATGTTACTACAAGACATAGAATGTGGCATCTTACCCTTGCTAAATTCAACTATATTTAGACAGGTCAGGATTTTATCTAGGAACTTTTAAGGAAAAAGAAATTTCATTAAATATACAAGAGATTTTTGCAGATAAACCTGTAAATATTTTACCTTATTCCATGTCATAGCCAGTGCAATATTATTTGGAATTGCAAAACAATTGACAAGAATTTTTTTTCAGGAAGAAAGGAGTTCACAGAAAAGAAAAGGTCATAGTTTCAAAATTTGGAAAACACACATAAAACTAGCTAACAGGCAATTATCTGGGGTACATTTATTCAAGTCAAAATAAATCAGATTATCTGAAATATTTGCCTTCAAGAAATAATTTGACCAGCTCTTCATTTAACTGGACACTAATTTGACCAAAAAACAAAGCAAAACAAAGCCATATCTGAGTTAGAATCTTCTGTTTTTCTTTCTTTTGTGAGCTCACAGAGAATTTTTGTTGGTAGCCATTTGATGTTAGTCGATAACCAACAATTTATTACTAGATTCATGCCATATTGCTTCTTCAACTTGCAGAAAACTATTTCTTTCATCGATAAAACACTTTTTGATTTATCACTTCTTGAGAGCACTTAAGCAACTGTGATTCAATTAAATCAGTGTTCAGTGTCTGTGCCTGTGTTTCACACTTGGCTGATAAAAGAAAATGATGGGGTACATTGTAACTATTGATGGACTATAGTTTATTTATGGCTTTAACCTATGTCTTTAACAATCACCTTAATTTTGCACGTGTGTATGGAGTGATGATCTGATAAATGAAAGTTACAAGTGCAACCTACACAGAGCAAGGAGAAACATGTTTTAATATTTTATCTGTTTATGTAGTGAATTTATAGCTTGTGGCTTTCTCGTTTCTAGAGAGCAATTTTCTCCCCTTACATGCACAACAGGGATGTCATCATCAGTAGCAGGGTAAGCTTTCCTAAACTGGAGTAGCCACCAATGTTATTTTAAGGTATTTTTATTGGGATTCCGTCTCCCATCCATTTCTGGTTGCTTCTCAAGCTCCTATGGTAGGCTTTCTGGCAATAATGTAATTTCAGCTTCTAATGTCAATGCATCAGAGAAAGAAAAATTGTCCTTAAAAATTATGCTGCTGAGGAATCTGAATCAGACAACCGTATACTGGTTTGTTCAAGGTCTCAAGGTCATGTGGAAATTCAGAGACAAACCCCCCCAATTTTTAAAAATAATATATAAATATGTGTGCGTGTGTATATATAGCCAGGCTGGACTTGAATCCAGAGGGGAACACAAAACTTTAGAGGCACCTAGTTCAGTTGAGGGAATGAAGAATACAAAAATGGATAAAACTCAATCCTTTAAAATGCCAAAGGAAAAAAAAATATAACATGATTGCACTGTTTTCAGACTCTGTTAATCTGCCGTATGGCTCTCACAGGGAAGCTTTGAAAGATACTCAGAAGACAAAATAGAAGGGTAGATAGTGAAAGGTACTTGAGGTGCTTACCCTGCTGTCTCTTTCACAGGCTCACCTGAATAGTGAGCAAACAGCTCAACAGCTCTTGACACTGTCAGATTGCAAGGATTCACAAGAACAAGGCAAAATGTACTGTATGTTTTTCTCTTTATTAATCAATTTTTGCAAAAGGGAGTTTTCAGAGACACTCACTCAGAACTACAGCTACCAAGATATCTCCTTGGAATCAAAACACAAAAGCTTACTGCCATGAACATATCTGCATGAAGCTCCTGCACTTCCTAAATCTTCCTGCACAGCACAGAAAAAGTGGGGTGAATTTAAAGACTACAAAATGTTCTTGTAAAGATAAGTTTAAATGATCATGAAATCAGTAAGTTGTAACTGGTGGAATATTTTTATTTAATTTTTTTTTCAGCATAGAACACCTTTTAACAAACTTCAGATTTTTTTGTCAGAAATACTGACTTTTTAATATTTTTTCCACTTTTATAAATATATTTTCCATAAGAATAGAAAGGAATTTTGTAGGAATCATATTGGGTTTGTTGTTAAGGAAGATAATTCCTTTTTCACAACAATTTCATTGTGTTCAGCAGGTAGTGATGAGGATGATGACACAAGGGTGGCCAAGCAGTGAAGTGTAGATCCCCAGGGAAGCTGCAGTATTCTCCCAGAGATTCCTTATAGGAGTTTATCTTGAAGAGAATGAGAGAATTAAACATCAACTATGATTTCATTTTTGTTTTATTATTATTATTTTCTCAAACTTTTCATCACTAAGAAGATGTAAAGATTAAGGCTTTCTTTGTTTTGGTTTGTTGTTTTTGTTGGGTCTGGTTTTTTTTCTCTCCTGGCTGAAACTCTTCTCTGTGTTGTTTCTGCTCCTCATATTTTTTTCCAGTTTATTTAAGTCAGCTATTTGGATATGCTTTCTGTTTTACTTTTTATTGAGCTGTTGCTTTCTGGCTGTGGCTTCTACCTCTAATTTTGTGCATAATGAACAAAACAGAAGAAAAACACAATAGCAAAATATGTCATTATCCTTTGCATCTTTTGCATGCCTTTTGCTGATCATATGCACATAATTTGTCCTGCTGCCAAGAGCATCTGAGCCTCAGTCAACTACCTTTGGGACTGTAATTCCTTTATGATCTATTTTCCTATTTATTTTGTTCTGAATGGTTTAGTAGTGCAGCTTGGAAAAGATACAGGCAAAGGTCTTTGGACTGAGTTTCTGTTGAATTAACATGAGTCATTTTAAATACCATTGGCTATTGGTATAATACATTTTAGGCTGGCAATTGTCCTTGAAAATACAAATCATATTAATTTATTTTCTTTTTCAACTCCTATCTTACTTGGGCCAGCAGACATTCTTATCACAAGTTAATGCTACATTAGCAACATATTACAACCATAGAAGCGTAATGGATACAAAAAGTTCATTCATCTGTGTATCTTGTTATTTATTCTACTTTTAATAGAACATGTCTGCTATGCAAAATTCACTATATTTAGTTTTCTCTCCTTCAGTTCTTGCATATAGGAATATACCTGCACTGTGTGTGTGTGTGTGTGGGGGGGTGGTGTTTCTTTTTGTGTGTGTGTGTGTTTTGTTTGCTTGTTTGTTTGTTTGTTTTTGGGTTTTGTTTTGGTTCTGGGTTTTGATTTTTTTTTTATCATAAGAAGAGGAAAGAGGAACATGATTTGCATTATGCACAGGGAACAAAATAAGGCCAAGAGGTAGGCCTGGCAAATTGAAGGAAATCACAGAATTCACATTGAATTTATCAATCTAATATGTGTAAGACCCTAGTATAGCTCTCACTGAATGGCTGTGTTTCAGAAGATACTTTTACAGCCAGACAACAGTGGTAGCTTTCAAAATGTGTCTAGTGTAGGTATCTATCCTGTAGAAATCTAAACCTAGCAGGGTATTTCAATCTCCTTTTGCAGTTTTCTTTGAGAAAAAAATATTCCTAGAAAACACCTCATCTTATCTTCATTAACAGACTTAAAATGTCATAATAAATGTAAGATTTAATAATGCCATTTTCACCCCAAAAACAGTAAAAAGAATCTGGCTGAGTAACCTGGATGTACCTGCTGCTGCATCAATGCATAAAAATTTCCTGAGATGAATGCCACTTAAAATTTTATAGAATTTCAAGTCTTGAACTACTTTTTGTATATTAAGATATTAAGACAGAATTGTGTTCCAAAACATGGCATACCTCATGATGAAAATGGCTTACATATTGTGTATTCAGGATCCTTTGCAACTCTGCAGTGAATGAGAATCTAATATTGACCAGTATTCTTCAATACAGATATGAGATTTAATCGTATGCCTGACTCTGATCATCAAATAGTTATGCAAGGGGATCAGTAATTAAGAATAAAGTTAACATGGTATACACAAAAGTTGTTTAAAAGAAAAAATATATTTTTTCTTGTGAAGTTAAAATTATTAGTGAATGTATCTATGTACACCTGTGTATATGTGTTAGACAGAGACTGGCATCTGTGACTCAGCAGGTGGTGAGAACTTTGGCAATTACTCAAAAATATCAAGGAGTTGGCTTCACTGCTCCTGAACATCTCAATGGCTGAATTAAAAATCACTTACTTTAAAAAAAGATATTAAAAATCTTGAACTGAAAATCCCTAATGTCTGTCTAGCTGCAGAATT
>JAWWMP010000041.1:30369971-30473960 GCA_035047865.1 Dendrocincla tyrannina | reverse complement strand
ACTTTCAGTTTACAACACAGTAAAAAACTCAGGTTTACTTTGATTGATTTCTGCATCTTTAGAGGCTTCCTGTTACACTCTCAGACCTGAAGGATCCGGAAGGCCAGTCTTGCCAGTAAAAATGGAGGCAAAGAAGGCTTTCAGTACCTCAGCCATATCCTGTGTAAAGAGATATCCTGATTGAGCAATGCGCCCCCATTTTCCTCATTCTTCCTTTTGTCATCTATGTACTCACAGAGGTCTTTCTGGTTGTCTTTGACATTCTTGACCAGGTTAAATTCCATTTGGATTTTAACTGTCATCCCTTGTTGACTGGACAATGTCTCTGTATTCTTCGCATGTTATCCAATCTTGGTTTCATCCTCCATGTGCTTCCTTTTTGCGTTTGAGTTTGGTTGGGATTTTGTCTTTGAATTTGAATTTGATCATCTCCACTGGTAGCATTATTGAAAAACTCCTTCAATATTAAAGAGAACTGTCCTGTCACAAAAGAAAAAAATTGTCAATTAAGGAAGTTATGTAGCACCTTTATTAAGACCACAAGTCACTAGAGTGATTTAGGTGTGACTTTATTTATCTGTTGCAAATAATTTAAATATGTATTTTAGTTTCAAGGAATGAATTTAAAGGAAATTGCAAGATTTTCAGAACTGGTACAAAGCTAAGCTTCACATTGTCTTCCCAAATGAAACATCTGTATGAAGCATTAAAAATATGAAAGAAGGGAACTAGAAACATTGTGGGGTTTAGTTGAGTTGAGAACTTCAGCTAGAGGAATATATTTATTTTAATGTCCTCTCTAGGGTGAAGCTCACTTTTCAATTGGTACCCAAAGCTTTCCTCATACAGATTTAAGTTGCAGAATTCATTTTGTTCCCTTTCCAATATGACAGAGATTCCAGTTTTGCTCTTTTACTCTTTGTCTTGTACTTGATTTTTGAATACAATTTTCCTGCTCTGTTATTAGAGCAGGATAACTGCAGGGAATTCTGCAGCCTGGGGACAGTTACGCTCTGGTGGGATCTGATATGTCCCATGTTTTCCATCTGGAATATCTATGAAAATGACCCAATCTATTTCAAAAGAATGAAACTGGGAAAATTATTTCTAAAATGTCTGTCAATAAGAAACTTAAATCATTATGTAGACATCAATGTAGGAGTTTCTTCAGCAACTAGTGATTGCCTTTTCCAGGTAAAGTATCTTTTGATTTATTGTTTCTCAAAGATTATCTTATCTCACATTAGTATTTTCTATTTTTTTGATCCTGATTTATTGTTTCAATAAAAAAGAACACTTAAGATATTCAATGTCTTATAACTTCTGTTCACAATTACACAAACAACAGTGAACCATATGGTTTATTTGTATGATAGCATAATCATGGCTAACTAGCAAAAAATTTGGGGTGATATGCATATAATTTATACCTGATAGCATTAGCCATGAATTTTGGACATTATAGATCATGCAAAAGCCTTTTAAAATATTTTTGACAAGTTCTTCTTGTCTGTTTGATAAAAATGGAATTATAATTAGGAATTATATTTATTGCAAGCTGCACAAACTAAATGTAGTTCAAAAGTTATTTTACACCTAAGTTCCCACTTCATTTCTAGTTCTGCAGCAGATTTATTCAGCTGTATAGATTTTCAAACAATATTAGTTCTTGTAAAATTTTCACTGATGTCAGTACCTTTTGTTCTGTGTGTAAGAAGGTTGCAAAGTCTAATATGTAGGGGCCTGTCAAAGCAATTAAAACAGGTTAAGTACCTTGATAACTTGCATATCTGATAGGAGGAAATCAGACACTTCAAAGAACCAGAAAGCCTCTATCCAGAAGGAAGGGTTGTTTAGATTTAGCCAGTAAGAAATACCACACACAGACCTGTGTCTCTCTGCTCTCCACTCAGAATTCAGAATATGGAAGGTTTGGGTTGGGTTTTTTTGTCAGTGTTAATCATTTGATTAACACTGGCTTATAAGTGTAAGTGGGCTTATACTTTCTAAAACAGTTTTTATGGAACACAAATGGAAGGTCTGTCCTAAAACACAAGAAACCATACAACTTTGATGCTGAATGCTATTGTTACTCCATGCTGGACATCTGAATTCAGCTCCTTTGTCAGATAAATTCCCCTCCCTTTATCCCCACGTAATGCCCTTATCACCAAGCTGTAAGCTAGTCCAGACAGGGAAGCAATTTATTGCTCTCAATGAAGTATGGTTGTGGAGCCAATAACTATGATTCTGGGCCAGCGTCAATAAAGACATGGAACACAGTGGAATATGACTCTGCTTCTCCCAGTTTGCTCCTTAAAAGTATTGAGCTGACAGGCGAAAAATCTGGCTTCTGATCTATGGAATCAGTATTATTACTGTTTTTATCCTGTCCTAGGGAAGAACTAAGACCCTACCTTTTGAAAGCTAGGGGTAGTCTTCTTCTCATTCCTTCTTCTTAACAGCTCTCAAAATTTTCAGATCACAGCAGCAGGTTTTAACTGGAGGATGAACACAACTTAGTAGAATAGTAAGAGCATCTTTGGTGTGGTGGGAATTGTAAATCAGAATCTCTTCAAAGTGATCAGGGGGTTCACAAAAATCATTGCCAAGATCCCATGTTAATATCAATTAAACTGTTACATAAAATAATCATGAAGATAAGAGTTCTCATGTGTAATTTCCTGGGATGAAGCACCTAAGGACTTACCTCAAGAGAGGATGCTGAACTTTGAGTCCCAAGGTGCATCCTGTGCAGCGAAATCCTAGGGTAATACTGACACACACACATACTGATGCAGATCTATACACAGCTTTCCTTATTGTTTTCTTCTTGGTGGATGTTTCCTTCGCCTCTTGTTGCTGTTCACACCACTCAGATGCTTCTTTCTCTGACCTGACATGACCTGAACAGAAGGATGCCCTGGTATGGTTATTCTGTGTGATATAAACCTGGTCTTCTAGGAAGTAACTCGGATACGTTTGCATAGCTAACTGTTGAATACAGTTGAAAAGAACACACCTTTTCATAAACATGTACTTTTCTCATGAAAGTAGGTATTGCGCCTTAGAAATTATCTTCCTCTCTCTTCTGCATTAATTGCAAAATACCACCTGTACACTTGACTTTGCTATATGGTGTTTTTGGGCTTTCTTTGTCAAAGTCTGGAATGACTGAATAGGAACTGAATAAGAAAATCCAAGAGTTTATCCCTTCTATGACTTTCATTGGACATATCCTGACTTAAGAACAGTAATAAGCTGAACCAATGGTTTGCATTTAACCCTCAGTGAAAAATTCTTATGGTAAGTCAAAATTCAAAGTGTTTATAATGCAAAGATATACTCTGTATTGTTAGATAAGTGATGATTTTTAGGCAGTAGCAAAGTTCTGTAAGATTCCTTAAAATATTGAAGATGTTTAAATGAATATGCCTTGTCAGTAGTATAATCTACCATATAATTGCCAAGATCATTAGAACTTTACTGAAGAAATGTGATTCACAGAGTCACAGCAGTAGATCCCAATGTGATAGAAGATGTGACAATGAGATAGACCTAGTCAAGTATCTTGCTGAGCAAACAAGCTAAGTCAGTAAAGTAGTCTATTTGCATGAAAAGTGTAGGGGGTGGACACGAAGGGGAAACACAGTTTTCAAGGTCACATTATTCCATACGATAGTGAGCTGAGTTCCTTTGTTTCAACCTCAAATATGGAGGTAGAATGAAGCCAAAATTAAGTAATGAGGTCATTCTGAGACTTTTGGTGTCTTGCCCATCATTAAATATCAATAAGCACTGGTAAAAAGAATCCTTTTAAAGAGCAATGTCAGAAAAGTGTGCAATGGAAAATGCTCTCATAGCAAAGAACTTAACAGGAGGAACTTCCATTAAACTGAGGAACAAAACCAGAGCTGTTAAACGGTTTGACATAACAGGTTAATTTGGGTTAAAAAGCACATTTATCCATCATGTTTGTGGGTATAATATGTCTGCAGGATACGCTGTGTCTAATCATGTAAAGACTTTATTACAAAAATCTACTCCTTATGTTCCTAGAGAAACAAGAAAATAAGTTACATTAATTTCTAAATATTCAAACAGAAGACTTGACTGCATTTTGGAGGCAGAATAATTAAAATATTATTTTTAATAATCATATTTTCAGTGTTGGCATTTTTTCACTAATAAAATAAACATTTCAAATTTCAGTTCATGGTTAAAAATTGGCAGACTGCACAAGGCAGGCTGAGTGGCTCCACTTCAAACAATATAATGAAAAAGATATTTAAATAATATCATATTTAATTTGGCATAAACTTTGCCATTGTAGAGATTGGCTATGTACCCTGCGGACTCCTCCAAAGTTCTCAGACTTGGTCATGAGAGGCTATAGGAATGGAGAAAATAACAAAAGTCAAAACTGGTGCCATTCCTGCATCTTGGAGGATGATCTGAGCATCTTGGAGGATGATCTGAGTACCTTTCTTCCTTCCTGGACGTTACCATGTTATTTCGAAACAGAAATTTGATCATGCCATGTTCAGTGAATAATGCCTTTGTAGTCAAAACATATGTTCTTTCCTGTCCAACTGTGTATGGAAAGGGGCAAAATCAGGAACTGACACCCACAACCCCACACCTCTCACATGCCCCAACTTGACCTGATCTTTTCAATGATTCAAGAGCATGGCAGAACTACAGAATTCATAGCTGGATGCCACAAGTAAGTAGCACAGCTGTATACTCAAGGATTGCAAACTAATACGGATGTTTTACTGTGGTTTGGTAGAAGCACATACCTCTTGTGTGCCCCTGAAATAAGGTTGCCATTTGCAGATGTATTCCTGCTGCACTAAGAGGAAGTGGAAAAGAGTGTCAGAAGTCAGGAGCTAGTTTAGTCATTGCTACATTTATAGAATCACAGAATGATTTAGGTTGGAAGGCACATTTAAAGATCATCTAGTCTAACCCTTCTTCCATGGCAGAGACAAGTTCCACTAGATGACATTGCTCAAAGCTCCATCCAACCTAGTCTTTATCACTTCCAGGGTTGAGGTATCTACAGCTTCTCTTGGCAACCTGTTCCAGTGTCTCATAGTGAAGAATTTCTTTAAAATATCTAATATGAATTTACACACTTTTAAAACCATTACTCCTTCTCTTGTTACTTCAAGTCTTGGCAAAATGTTTTTCTTGTAGGTCGTCTTTAGGTACTGAAAGGCTACTCTGAGATCTCCCTGGAGCTTTCTCTTCTCCGAGCTGAATAGCCCCAACTCTCTCAGCCTTTTCTCATCGGAGAGGTGTTCCAGCCTTCTGGCCATTTTTTGACCCTCTTCAGGACCTGCTCTAATAGTCCACATAATTTTTTGTACTGAGAACCTCAGAGCCAGATGGAGTACTCCAGGTGGGGTCTCACCAGAGTGGAGTAGAGAGGGAGAATCCCCTTCCTTGGCCTGCTGCTCACACTTTTTTTTGATGCAGCCCAGGACATGGTTGGCTCTCTGGGCTGCAAATACACTTTGCTGGGTCATGGCTTTTCTTTTTGTCCACCAACATCCCCAAGTCCTTCTTCATAGGGCTGCTTTCAGTGAGTTCATCTTCCCATCTGTATTGTGAAACCAGGATAGACCCCAGAAATGGTTAACCAGATCGCTAGAAACTGTTCAGCACCTGCCTTGCCTGAGTTTTATCAGAGAACCTAGAGTTGTGTTCTGTTCAAACCACTGGACCTGATCTTAGAGACCATATACAAATAACTTAGTGTGGTTAATCAAGACTATGTAGACATTTGAATAGAGCAAAATGGCCTTAAGCCAGTAGTTTCTGTAAGCTTCAGTGACTAGGTCATGAACAATAAAGACAGAGAGTTCAAGGTGAAGAACAGGAGCTAAAGACCCCTAGAGTGAGACCGCAGACTGGAAACGACCACCTAATCCTGATGCCAAAAGAAGATTCTGGAAGGCTCTGCCCAGACTCCGCCTAGTCTCCACCTAATCATTAATATGCATAATCAGATGTTGTAATCTTATTACTATGCAAAATTGTATGATGTAATCATGTAGAGAAATGTAAAAAATGGCTCATTTTGCACTGTTGATTCGAAGCTAGTTTGTCCAGCATGAGCTGGCTAGCTTTCCAATGCTGCTTAAATAAATACCTTTGCTGCTAAAAGAACAAACTTTCTTAGCAGTTCCTTTCATACCGAGGTTTTTCGGCATCAATTGATACTGGAGATTGCTCTGACCCAGGTGCAGAACTTTGTGCTTGGCCTTGTTCAACTTGAGGTTCAAATGGGCCAGACTCATTTGGGTCTTTCCGGATGTCACGAACAAGACATGAACCATTCTTAAAGCAGCAAACTATTCACAACAAGAGAAATATATGGTTAAATCCCACAGGAACTGCAACAGTAATCACAATATTTTGAAATAGCTTTTTTTGCCACATGCTGAAACTACGATACCAAGAAAAGAACTCAACAGATCTTAAACCATCTTTGACAAAGAGCACACAAGCTGACATTTTACGAGTATTAAAAGAGAGCACACATACAATATATTAATAGGGTTGTTAGCAGTCAAGTTACAAGGATTGGTTAGGGACCCCTTATCCAGTTTACAGCTGGCAATTACTTTCATTTTCATCCCACCTTCATAGCTCATGTAATATACTAAAAATCTATACCTCTGTTGCTGGGAATGTAGCAAACTGTTAACCTGAAACAAAGCCTTACGCTGCTTTTTCTTTTCAGTCTCTGAGAGATAGTGCTTACTGCACAATTAGGTGTCTGGAGTTTTTACTCTTATTCAGAACATATGCTGTCCTGTGCACTGAAATAGCTCATGCTCTGAGACAGGTTCTAATGTAATTACATATCATGCTATAAGACATACACCTGAAGTAAAAGAAATTAGGGTTGTATGTAGCCAGTTCTGATATTTTCTAACTTCTGGAATATTTGGATTTGCAACAGTATATTCTTTTAGTGCTCTTTGGACAGTTTGCTTTTAATGTTCATATGCCAAAATGTCTCTTCTGTTACCCTGAGTTTGATCTAAAATTTACTCTAAAAGTTTTGCTTCAAAGCCATATTATTGGTACTAAGACTCAGGTCCATGCAACACAGTGCCCAAGATCCATCCACACATGAAATGACTGAACTAGCCAGTCAGCATCTCTGTCTAGGTCATGAAATATCAGGGATTTGAATGGAAAATACCAGACTTGTGCAACTACGTTCAAAATTGCCAAGTCCAGATGCACTGTTTCAGTGCTGGCTCTCCATTTTGGTACACAAGCTTCATTGCAGGGGCTTGGAAGCTCTAGAAGGTCTCAACTATTTTAAGGAGCTTCATATACACAACTTGTGTGAGGCATGGTGAAACAATGTGTTAACTGAGTTTGTTTCTACAAGGAAGCAAGCTCTTTACCCATTCATCCATTCCTGGACTCCTTTATCATGTTGGGACTGGCAGTCCTGTAGCCAGAAAGAGCCCCAATTAAAGAAATTAATCCCTCAAATTTGATACAGATAATTAGACCAGTCACATACATGAGGAGATTTTCACTATCTAGAAAAAAAACAATTTTTCAGACTGACTGAAAATAGGAAATAGTCACAGAGAGATGCAAGTCTCTGGAGTGTAAGCAGAAAGGATTGTTGAATCTACACAGATATTTAAATGTACTTACTGGCCACTGGGGGTTTTGTCAGTGTGGATAGGATTCATTTGCCAATCCACAGGAGTGTAACACCATTTCAGATGCACCGCAGTACCCTGTCAGGCTCCTGACTGATTTTGTAGATGAAGAGTCCTATATAGAAACTGTATGATGCATCTGGACCACAGAAAACTGCCTCACATCTTAGTGCTGTGTCTCACATCTTAGATGTCTGTGTTTAGGCAAGTAAATCCCAGCCAATGTAATATTTTACTATTTTCTTGAATTAAATCAAAATGTTGACATCACTGATTTTTAATTTTAAAGGACTAACTCAGGATGCATGAACTTCTGTCACTGATTTTTAATCCATTGTGGAAACCTTTGAAAATGTTTTCATTGTGCAGCGAGATTTTCTGGTCACTAACCTGGTTAGATACAGATGCAAAAAATCAGCATCTCCTTGTGTTGCAGAAAGCTAAATATTCTTTCCCACCGAGTAGTGCAATCATTGTCTTAACAGCTGCCCGTGTCCACTCAAGAATGCATTTAAAGGAAACAGCACACAGAAAAACAGCTGACCTACTGTTTTATATTGCCTTCACAAATTAATGGTGTCTCTGAAAAAGGGCACAAAAATGCTGGTGGAAGTATTGTTAACAAACAAAGGATAATGAAAAAAATGAGAGTGTCACTCGGACTAACTTTTTTCTGTGATGTGTGAACTTGCATAGAAAAATTGGCTAATTTGCAGCTTTCTCTCAAAAAACCCCCCAAAACAACCAACCAACCAACAACAACAACAAAAAAAACCCAAAAAACAACAACAAAAAAACCATGTGAGTACTTACATTTGATTTACTAGCCTAATTTGTAGCCACAGCAAGTGCTACTATCAGCTGTATTTATGGTAACTTTAATACATCACCCAGCAACTTATAAATGTCAGCACTTCAGCTCCCTGTAATAGAAGTTTTTACTGATGGAAGACCACAGACTAGTTACACAGCCCAGGGTTCACTGTTATTCGTGTAAGAGAGAATTATAATCATAGTGGTTACAGAGACCAGTGAATTTGCATAGCTAATAAAGGTACTTAGAAATTAAAAATCCATATGTGGAAATATCATGTTTTCTCCTGCACTTTTCTCACCAGTATTTTTCTCCATCTACTAAGAGGAATTAGTGACAAAATTTAAAAAGTGTTTTAGCAGTGTTTACAGTTCAGCTGATCTGTTGTAATATCCTCTCTTGAAGTTATTCAAATAAACGTTTTAAATATGTTTGCTATCAACATATGGTGCTGATACAAGAAGACTACTTAATTCACTGTGTTATTTATGCAGCAAAATGTCCTAATGGTTCCCAGACTAAGATTAAAAGCTGTTGTGGCACCATCCATATATTAGATAATGTCTTGGCACTTTCCCTATTCTATTGTTATAAATATATATAACGATTAAAACACGGTGGTATCTGGTGCATGAAGATGCATTTTTGTTTTGTCACCGTTTCCAGATCAGATCCACCCCCTGCTGGCAGGAGGCTTCTTTACACGGGGCTGGTGGAAAAATAGAGCCAATAAGCAGAGCAGGGGTTATTTCAAAGCCTTTTGAAGCTAATTGATGAGTTCTAATCAAGCTAACAGGTCCTTGTAGTATTGTACTGGTGACATATAGAGGAGCAGTATCAAGGGACCTACCCTGCTGTTAGATAAATAAATGAGCATGCTTTAGGTAGGTCTTATTTCAGAGCGGAAAAAAAAAATCAATCTTTTCTCTCATATTGTTTTTATCTGCAGAACATTTCCATTATTTTCTCTCCAACTGTTTGCCCTCCTCTTTTACCTCTCTGTGTGAGATATCTCATCTCTCTTTCTTCTCACCTTTCAGAAAAGCAGAAGTAGGTTCGAACCAGCTGTGAAAATGAATTTTCATTATATCTTGCAGCTATCCAACATAAATATTAAACACATGAAACAAGAAAAATTTCCATTGTGGTGTTATGCTAAAGACAGGGAAAATGAACAGGTAACAATGTGTGATAAGTTCAGGTATCAAATGGCCCCTGTAACTGCCTCTGTGAATACTTGGACACTGTGGTAAGTCTGAGGTAAATGGCAATGAAAGACATTCCTGATATTCAGAAATGAGCTAATATTCAGAGACTTTTATCCAAAATCATAAAAACAGTTTCATACACTTTATTCCATTCAGGCTGGTGATACCATTTCCTGATTTACAGGAGCACCTCCTAAAGAGAATATTTCCTGGTCTGCCTTCTGAAACCCATGGATCAGCTTTGTTCAGCTGGCAGCTACCCTGCAGTCCATGATCCCATTCTGGGAGCCTTTGTGTCCTGGACACCATGCTGGTGGGGACGACTGGACCCACTGGAGGCATGTAATGCATCTTGCAAAATGAAGGTCCTGGTCAGATGAGTTGTAGTCCCATGGCTGAAGAACTGGGACCTAGGCTTCTAATGATCAATTGGTCCTCCTGGATAGAAATTACATGAGTGCTGCCTAGAGGAAGGCAGTGCACACTAGGGAAATCAAGGGAGAAAAGGCAGATATCACTCTGATCAAAACCATGGACTGTGCTTCTGCATTAGCACTGGAAAACACAATCTGAACTAGCAGTAAGACCAAAGATGGAGAGTGAAAGGTCAGGTTTTATCTATGATGTCCTCCAGATTATAGATCCCAGACCTTCCCCTAATCACAGTCTTCCCAAAAGCCCCAACTCCACTGCTGTCAGGACTTTTGGGCTCACTGCACCACACTGTGGATGCAGGCTCTCAGACACACTGCAAGGAAATGTTTCCCTAAGGCTGATGATGTGGGATACGTTTACCATGAAGGTGTGTTGCTATTTAGTGAAAGTTTCATTTAATTGGGCCAGAGAGCAAGAGGAGTTGAGCTGGGACAACACGGTTTTTAAATGAGCTCATAATTAAAGCACACAGTCTCCAGGGCTAGGACAGGTGTTTAGATTGTTTTCATGTGTTGAAGGTTGCACTCTCTTGCAGCAATCAGTTTAAATCTCTCGTAACTAACAAAAGGATGTTAACATTATAGCATGTTGTTTTACAAGCATTTCCAAAAGTATCTAAAACGTCAGAGAACATTTAAATTAAAATTTTGAACTTTGAGCTATTCCATATGAACTGGTTTACAGGTAAACAGGCAGGAGGAATGAACCCAACTCAACAGATTACAAGTCATAGATACAACTTACTTAAAAAAATTAAAATACAATGATACACACACACACACACAAAAAGTGGTTTTAACCCACAAAAGAACCTGGGAACCTTAGGCATGAACAGAATGGTATTCATTAGCCCTTGTGCTGAGCTCCATGTGGTCCTCCTGAGTACAAATAAAAGAAAAGGAAAACCTGTTGGTGAGGATGATGGTTACACTCTTGTCAAGAGTTGCAGTCATAGTCCTGTTGATGTTCTGGTCCTCCTCTGAACCTGATGAGTGGGACCCAAAGTCCCAAAACCCAAAGATTATATATGCTCAGGTTCTGGTGAGAATGCCCAGGACCTCCCACAGAAGGCAGGGAGTTTCACGATGGGCAATTTAACTCTGTGAGTCATGGGATATTTTGAGAATCTTTGATGGTCCAGGTTGTCGCAACTGCCTCTTGTGCCAGTCCCTAATAGCCCATTAGCAGATATGACCCCTCAGGCTGGGTGCGAAGGTACTAATGCCTCCCTGGAGGGGAGTTATCACAGCTGAGTGAAGAGGGAAAACATTCCCATGCCTTGTAGGGTCCTTTAACATCCAGCTTGTAGCCTGAGGGTTCGGATGTGCCCTGGGCAGCTGCTCCAAATGATCCATTATTAACAGTTCAACAGAAATGACATAAAGGGTGTACAATACACAGTTTTGGATACACCCACACAGTGATAAACAGGTCCTGGCTAGAACACCATGGAATACCAACTGAATGCTGTTGTGGATCTGAATTAGAGATTCATCTAAAGATACACAAGCCTCTATTACTATTGGCAATTTAATTAAAATTATCCGTATCTTTAGTTGCTACCTTCAGCCACAACCCTCTCTTTTTCTTGTCAAATTCTATTTGGATAAAGATGCCCACTTGTTTCTATGTAGATCTGATTGGAATAAAAAAATGTACCCTAAATATGACATAAAAATGTCTGTTTTAGCAAAACATATGTATTTTGGAAGGATGTATGACCCTAAACATATTCATCACTGATTTTTTTTTTTTCAGGGCAGAATGATCTAATAATTTTTCACTGAAAACTTAGTAAACAACAAAGAGAAACACCTACTTTTATAATGGAAAAAATATATTGTGACAATCACATTTTATGAAAATGCCTGATATTTCTTGATTCTGTTCAAGAATAAGATGTAACATAACGAGGTATCCTGAAATGTATAGGATAAAAAGGTTCTTTTCTTATAGCACTTCTAAATAATTATATCATTTAAAATAATAAAATAATAACTTCTATGCTCTCTGTAGAGCATTTAGGAGGATTTAAAAATGCAGAGGAAAAAGAAAAATGCAAAGTCATGAAAAGTGATACAACAATTATTTGCTAATGTGTTTGTCATTATTTATTGATGATATTTCTAAGGCTGTGAGCTTGTCTGCAGTTGACTAGAGAAAAACACAGACCCAGAAACATATTACATGTACCTGCCATGTCCGGAGGGAGGGACAAGGATACGGTCCACAGCTGATGGTGGGGTAAAGCTGGAACAAGTTTATTCGGGGAGCATGGGACTCATATAGGTTCAGGTGGCCACCACCAATCAAAATAAAACATACAGGTACAGGAGAGTAACTATATATCTAATACAATAAATCACTATCTATACTACAAAACATCTTCTAAAACATGAACTGCTGTGTTTTTGAGGTAGTTGTCCATTTCTGCCATTGATAAACTGTTCATCCTGGTTGTTTTGGCAGTCTTTGAGACAGAGTTCTCCGACATGTACCTTAGTTGCCTGTAAGTTAAATATCTAGCTTTAAATAACCTATTTCCACAGCCAACAGAGAGGGACAGAGAGTGAGCATGGATGAGTAAGAGAACTTAAATGGAATAATGCAAGAGACTAAACTAGCTTAAATTGGACATATATCTTACAGAAATCTAAACACAGGCAGATGAATTAACTTGTCCTAATGTGACTCTCACCCCCATGATCACTGCATAAACTTAATATAATTAAAATGCCATTTCTTTGATGGAGCTTTTTTTTTTTTTTGTTAAATTATTATTACAAAAAGCGGACTGCTGCAAACAAGTATCTAATTCCAAGAAATACTTCTCAATTACAAGTAAAACTATCTTTGGATGGAAAATTTTCTGTGTTAATGCCTCTATATGTTTCCACAAAAGCTTGGAAAAATTGGTTTCGGTAGAGTTTTACATTGAAAAAATAAATATTTAGGTATGTAGAGAACTATTATTTCATATTTCTGTCTGCCTGTCTTTGGAAAAGTAAGAGCGTACATCATTATTATCTCCTTTTGAAATTTATTTCTTACTTCTTTTTAAACATGCAACCAATCTAAAAACCTTACAAGTAGAAGCAAGGACTCAAAGGTCTCTCCTGTTTTCATCACTGATTTAAATGAAAACAATGCTGATTGACAGTGTACAGCTTGTCTTCCCATCAGCCCTTCCTTGTGTTGCCCTCTAAGCAGAACAGAAGGACAAAAATTATTTGTTTCTCTCATACATAGGTGCTAAGGTGCATAGCCTTTTATATGAAGTAAATTCAGGACAGTTTTTACAGAATCATTAGATAATTGAGAATATTTACATCATCTCAAAAACAGCATCTAGAAGGCTTGAGAGAACAGCTGGGTCTTGCTTCTTCTGTTGGGCCATGTGCATTTTCATTATCCTAATAAGCTGCACTTCATTTCCATGCTTTTAACACCTTTAAGCAGGTGAAACCAAGCTGTGTCCTGCCCTCATGCGCGATCCTACACATTTCAAACCTACTTATCACCAAAAATAACAGGTATATATCTATATACAGACATGCTGGTTTTTATCTTTCCCTCTTAGACTTTTATTCCAGCATCCCAAACCACAGCCCTTCATTTGCATTCACCCTACTACCCAAATGTGCTATTTGTCCATGCAGATCTTCACAACTCAAGCACCATCTCTGAGTGAGAATTGGAAAGGATTCTTTTGTATTCAAGTAGAAAACCTTGGAGCATGGAGCAATCTATCTGTAGAATAAGAGTAAGTGAGCTTTCAGGTAGATTAAGTAAGAAAAATAATGACAAGGAAATGTTATAAAACAGTAGGTGGGTATAAGGAGACACGTTTGAAATTAGAAATCAGGTGAATCTATCCTTCACCCATTTCAAGAATACAGACATACTGAGGGAACTACATGAGTCTTTTGTCTGTGTGTGTATTTGAATGAAAGATGAATGACACAAAGAAAACAGAATCTGCATTCCTTACCTTACCATGTACTTGCTGTATTTGCTGCAAATGCAATATATCAAATTGCTCTTGCAGTTTCTCAATGCTTTTAATGTAAACTCTTTTAAAATGCAAAGTTTAATTAGATTTTAGTTCTACTTTCAGACAGATCTGTATGTTAATTAAAGGCCTGGAGTGAAGCTGTATTTAAAAGTCTCATAAATCTCTCTATACTGCTGGGGTGATGATTTGCTTATCATTCAGGTGTTTTGCCCTCCACATTTCATGCAAAAACAACTTTCCATCATGCAATTTCTGCTTCCACTTCCTCCCCCTATTCCTTTTCTTTCCCCCTTCACTGCACAAAACTCTTCATGGAAGAGATAGGTGGGCATCTAGACCCATACATTCACATGGTAGGTTTTTACTGAAGAGCAGTTGATCACAGTAGCCTTTGGTTAATTTCCTCCTACCTGTTCCTGTAAACAACAAAATGTATGTGCTATTATTCATATTATTTCACATTTTAAAATGCAGTATTTGTTGGGGATTTTTCTCCCTCCAGCTTGCTTACGGATTTGAGATTTTGTCCTCTGCTAAAATCGTATTACCTTTGTCCTTAGTAAAAGCATAAAAATTGAAGTTAAGCTAATATCAATCTCTCTCTTGACCTTTTGGGCTCTGTGCTATTAGTTAAGTGCTATATTGTGTCTCACAGTTACAGTTCTAGGGTGGTACAGTGATTTGGCATCCAGAAATGGAAGCCAATGGGAAAGTCTTTGCTGGAGATAAGAGAAAAAGAGAGCACTAGCAAGCACAGTGAAGCCTTGATTATAGAGATATAAATCTGCCTTTCTGGGCTGTGAGGTTTGTGTCTCTCCTGAGTGTTGATTCTGGCTTCTCCACTTGGCTCTTTCTAACTTTGGTCTTGCTTTTTCTTCAAAGAACTGTCCAAACATAATAGGAGCAGACTTGTACATAACTGGGGGTAAAATTGGAAGTTTTCCAACTTAGCTTTTCCTAGATAATTAGGAAGAGTATTTGACCTGCATCATGCCTTCATGAATTAGAAAGTAAACCATCCCAATGCTACATGTGTGCCTGTGTGCATGGTCACAACAGTCTGGACAAAGTTCAGTAACAGACGAGGGCATTCTACTGATAGGTCCTTTGTGGAAGTGGGTAGTGAATCCACGCTGCAGACAGATGACCCCAAAGCACAAGGAAAATGACATGTTAAATGTTAAATATAATTACCTGGACCCCCACTGATGGTGTCCTCTCACTGTCTGCAGTAATACTTGAGTGTATTTGTTCCTCTTGAAGAAGGCATGGTGCATGCAGTTTGCTGTACAGTGACTGTGAGCTCCCTGCTTCTCCTTCTGCACTAGACTTGCCGAGCCAGGCCTCAGTATGATCACCACCTGACTGCTGCAAGCACTTGAAATGGGTTTTGCCTCTAAGCTCTCAAATAATTTCCATTGCTATTCACGTTTATGCAGGTAGCACTTTTCTTGCCTTGATGTTTGTAAAATGTGCTGTGCAAATGGGATGCAAACAGAGTATATATAATTGCTTGAAAATTTCCCCTGTTACTTACCCAGTTCTAATAGCTGTGAGCTAATCAGATATGGCACTTTAGTATGTTGAATAAAAGGCTATATGTACTTGCCAAATGCAAATACCAAGGGTGAACAAAATATATTTAATATCATTAACAAGATTGCAACTATAAGAGATAAGACTAAAGTAAGGAAGATAAAATTTTCATCTGAGTAGAATCTGTAAATTGTAAGCATCTTCCAGAGGAGATATTTGGTGCATTTTAAATTACACTGGACACAATAATTTTCGTGACTGTATAGTCATGAGTAAGCCTGAAATGGCACCGACATGAACTACATAGTTATAGACTGCATAAAAATAAGGAAGAAATTAGATTACCCCTTGGAAGAGAAAGACTTTTATCCTCATGGAACCTCCCTCAGATGTTAAGTGAAACTTTGATTCAAGGTCCCAAAATTTTCAGGTTGTCTCTGAACTTAAAAAGTAATAATAATAATAAACTGACTTTGGTTTTGAGCCAATTCCAGCACTCACCCAGAGAGCAGAAGTGGGACTGCAATATACTGAGCAAACAAGAGGGCTCTTCAGTTACTGCACGGGTAGGATTTCTATTGCTGCACCTGTGAAAGGGAGTATATAGACACACCTTTCTGTGGATGAGATCACCCCAACACTTTCACTCCCAGCTTGGCAAGAAGAGAGTGTAAGGAACACCATTCCCGCCACTTTAAAAATAAACCTTGGGATCTGCTAACTTTCTGTGCTCGCCTGCGTGTGAATTAATTCATTACCACCACACTCAAAAAAAAAGAGGGGGCAGGAGGTAACTTGAAGGGGAGGAGAGTCCAGCGATGAAATTGAAGTCTTCCTTTTTCAAACAAACTTGTTAAGAAAATAAAACTGACTTCAAAACAAAAATTGAAACTAAGTTCAGTATAACAACATAAAAATAGTAAAACTGGAAAGTATTTCCTTAGCACATTTGCTGTAACACTTATTAAAGATATAAACTGAATCCAAGGTAAACAAATCCCAGGCATGGAAATGCGGCTAACCCATGACTCAGTTTAAATTTAAAATGTAAAATAAAACAGTCAATGTTCACCAATTTGCTTTAATACCAGACAGGTATTAAAAAAGCCAGGAGAGAGATCCTTACAATTCCTTCAAGAGAACCCAGTGCATGGCTAGAGAGCTGAGAACAGCCTGGTAACAAGCTTTATAAAACAAGAACACACCAAGTAGAAAGACCTAAATGCTCACAGCTTTTTGTGTCTGCAAATATGCATGAGCTACAGTGTGCTCAGAATGGTGCCACATGCAGAGAGCTGTAAAGAGATTAAGGTAACTTTTTCATCCCCTGTATGGACTTGTCAAATCAGAGAGGTAAGTGTTGACAGAAAACTGCTATTACCTCTCCTACCTAAAAGACTGTGTGTGGGTAGCAAATAACTGCAGTCCTAAAGTGGGAAGAAAAGATGAGAAACATGTGCTACCAATTCCTGAGGAGGATGAGTAGCACTCTGTCATACCATGTGGGAAAAAGAGAGGGTACAGGAAAGTTCATTTGAAGCTTTCCCTCAGCAAAGTCTCCACTGTGCCATTTTGAGGGGGCATGAAAGGGTACAACAGTGACATATATATCATCTTTTATGTGAACTGAATTGGAACCTGTCAGCTTTAGGCCCAAATAAGCACTCCTTCTGGACTTTGTCCCCTGGATTACTACAGTATATGCAAACCAACAGAAAACTTACTGAGCAAAAGACTAGCAGTCAGTCCTTGCATTGCCCAGTAAGATATTCAGCAGAAGGCTGGATCTTTTTCAGTTGGTCTAAATTTTGTTAGGTCCAAGCCTGGCAAGCCTTGCTGTCATGGGTTTGTCTTTGACCACAAGTCACTCTTGCAAAAACCTAGGTCTGGGATGGACTACAAAAGGTCATCTAGTTTTCCCATCATTTCCTGGATCACCAGTTTGAGTCTATTCTTTCTCATCTTATCCAACAGAATAATTACGATGCATATATATTGATGAAGATTGTAAGCATTCTCAGGGACACAGTAGGAAAAATAGGAGGCTATTAAAAAAAAAAAGACAGAACCTTGTTGAGTGATGACGATTTGATTCAAAACTGCAGATGGCATCTTAAAAGCTATGCAGAGGTATGTCACTCATATATATGTTATGAATGAAACTAGTTTTTGAGGCTGAGATGATAGATGAGCTGTCAACTGCTTCCCAGTTTTCTGTGCTGTAAGTTTTAAAGTTATTTTCAGGTAACATTTTGATAAAGTGTTTGGAAATCATGCACACTTTACTGCTCATGGTCTATCTTTAATTCATATGTTTACTTTCTTTCAAGACCAAGGAGAGAAGAAACCTCTGCAAACCTGTTTATACAGAATTTCTATGGAGGCTGAGAAATAATTGGCTTAGTCCTGAAGTGAAAGGCAATATCAAGGACATACTGATCTTCACAGTTAGTTGTGCATCCAGTCACATTGTAAAGGAATTATTGTTTTGTTGTGCAACTCATCCTCTAATCAAGTTTAAACAAGGTGTTTCAATAGGTCAGATTTTCCATTTTACATGCTTTGTGGGAACAAGATTCTACTGATACAACAACTGACTATACAGAGAAGTGTGTTTTCTTGGTACCTCTGATTTTATTACAGTTGTGTCTAAAGTCTCACATTTCTCAAAGAACTGAATAATCTATTGAAAACAAAATGTTGGATCTCAGTGGATGCATATTGAAGTAGTTCCAATAGAAGAGTTGCCAGTAGAGAACCTAACCTGGCATACATAAACTAAGAAAATCCTTGTTTGTAGTACTTCTTAATTATTTTAATTTGTTGGTTTTCTTTTGAGATGTCAGGGCTGGATCAAAAATATAATGTGATCTAAAAATAAGGATTTTCGCATCTAAGCTAAGATATAGGTGGGCCCATCTTTATCCTTCCTTACTTAGTCATCTGGTATCTGAGAGCAAATTTGGCAATGTGTAGTGAGAAATATTCTAATCCAGAAGACAATATAGCTTGTGATGTCCCTGTCTTTTTTGATTGCCTAGAGAGAGGAGCCTGCAAGACTAGGATTACAGACTGTGTGTCTCTGTTAAGTGAAAAGTTAAGAAGATTAAACTTTTTTTTTCTTTTGTTTAATAATACTTTAGTGGTTAGAGCGTGACCTAGAGAAAGACATGGAGGATCAGTAACTTTCTCAGTAGTTCAGTCCATGTCCTATTGCATTGCACCCTTGAGTAGAAGAAAATTTAATACTCATGGACAAGAAAACTGGGACTTTGAAGAAGGAAGTCTAGGATCTGCCATTCAGTATTTTGGGGCTTTCATCCAGGAAGGAGGAAACCAGAGATCTTATCCCTGCTCTTAGCAATATTCTGTCACTATATGTACAATAGTCATTGGTTAAAAAAATGATAGACCAAGCCCATATGTATTCTGTAGGCAACAGCACTACTTTTTATTCCTCCAAGCATTTTATAAAATAATTAGATGGGTCTTAATAAGATGAGCATAATCACACATCTCCTCTGAGGAGAAGACTGTCTGGATTCAAAATAGAACATGCAAGAAACCTTCTTACATCCATATTTGTGTCCATGGGCTCTTTAGAAAGTGTGGGTTTTTTGGTACATTCTTCTGTTTAGTGTTTTCTGTTTTCTTGTTCAGTGGTAGTTTTTTTCAGATGGTCTAAATCCTTCTTGTTCAATGTAGGATGACAGTAAGCAGAAGTGCCTCGAGGTATTAGATTTTAATTACCTTACTCTGTTTTTTTCTCTTCAAATCTGAGAAATAGGAACCTACAAGTCAAGAATTACAGCATATATCCATAAAATTTATCTTCTTTATGGCAGCTAGCTCTGAACTTTTAGGGTCATGAACTTCTGGGATTTTTTGTCTTTCACAATGTGCTGTATGTACTGTAAAAGGCACATAATTCCATTTGCATTTGCCTTTCTCAAAACGTTTTCTAATGCTTTCACTCATTTTCTTATCTGTTTTTCAATGATTTCCTTTTTTTTTCCCCTTTATGTTGAATTTCATTCAGAATGTACTTTGGTATGTACTTAAGGAAAGCTGAAGTCAACACCTGGAGGTAGTGAGCGGGATTGATCTGCCCAAAGTTAGACACCTGCATCTCATGGGATCCATGTAATTTCAAAGTGGACATCTAAAATACATCGGATGACTCATATGCTGTAAGAGTCTATTTATTCTCTTTATATTATAAGAGACATACAAATTATTAAATCAGATAGTGTAATCAATATCGCACCTATATCTCTGTATACCACTATACCACTGAAAAAAAACCCAAACAAGCAATAATAGGACATGGGGAATGTAAGTAAGAAAGCTGGAGATCAAAAGGAACTGAGGAATTATTTGTCAGATAAACTACTTGCCAAGTAAATGAGGTTTGCAGAATCCACCCGCATACCCCTTCTCCCCATCTAACATCTCCAAAGAATTCCATTGCCAATACCTAATTCCTGACATAGTGATCTCATATTAATATCTAATTCTTTGCTTCATTCTGTCTCTCTTGAAAGGTATTTCCTTTCATGTAAAACATTTACAAGTCCACTTTTATATTACTGTAACTGGTTGAAAACTATGCAATTAAAAACCATCCGTTTCAAACTCCTTGTGAAAAAGTATCAGGGAGCATAACGTTTATTTCCCCATAGACAAAGCACTCATATCTGCGAGTTTTAAACAGCCATATTGGGAGCCCTGCTAATTCTGTCTCTACATTCACACTAGCAAGAACATGTCTGTAAATATGATGTTTTTCCAAATGACATACTTTCCTGATCTGAAGGCCTGCCTCCTCTCAGACCTGCCATGAATAACCTTGGTTCATTTTATAAATAAACCTTTGTATAGTGTAACTGAAGCAAAAATTTTGTTTCCTTGTAATTTACTTCAGAATCATGATGGTCTTGTTTTCATTTGACAATATGAAACTGTCCATCTGCCCTACTGTTTGGTGAATAGAACATTTATAATATAGAAAGTTTAAAGCCAAAAATGAGCTGAGGAATGAGTTTTGTGTCCAAGCATTACCCTAAGCACTAGAGGTACACTTTCCCTCTCACTGTTTTCCTGATGGGGCAGTGGCAGCCAGTGGAGCAGTAACAAACAGCTGGACAGCGATGATGTCTTAAACTGCAGCAGTTCTTTGCTCAATAAACACAAGGTAAATCTTTATCCCTAAAACAAGTGCATTTTTTTGGGGCAAAGCAACTATGAAAAGATGTTTTATCACTGCTTTCTCAATGCAGAGAAAAGAACTTCAGGTTGAGTATTAATGAAATGTTTGCTTTCTGGCAACCAGTTTTATATTACTTCTTACACCCAATGCTTGTTCTCAGCCACACCATACACTCTATGCTGCTTTTTAAGGCAACATGAGGTAGTCTTTGTTTATAGATCTGACATAGCCATGAAATGTTCCTAACCTTTGTCTTATGGAAAGGAGTCCTTGAACAGGTGCTTTCTTTTGCTTAAGTTTATGCTAAGCATAATAAATGCATATGCCAAATAATAAACAGAGTTTCTTGAAACTTTTCATTGTTCAATCAGAAATGTATGAATTACCAATGACTGTGATTGCTTGTGTTCTAATATATTTTATTTGATTTTATTTCCATAACCTTGGGTATTACTTTGTAATAGTCATCTTTAACTAAAAAAAAATATTAGTACAGACTTTTCCTCAAAAATGCATAATATTAATTGATCCTTTAATTACCTGAACTCTCACTACATGCTTCAAAAAGAGTAGCACGTTATAATTGGTTCTGTGTTGCATTTAAGGAGTTATGCTGATGCTGACATTTAGAAAGACTGCATGGAGAATGGTGGGTATATGTCTGGGAAGACTATTAGCACATAGTCACCATCTAACAGCAAATACGTTTTTGCTCTCTCTAGATTGTTGGCTAATTATGTCATATTTTTTTTTTGTTCAATCCTTTCTTATACATGTTCCCTACATTTTATTTTTATATTTTGGAAATAATCTTTATTGCTAACAATCATTCAGATTTATTACTATGTCCTCACACATACTGTGCATTTTTGTGTTGATATTTAGGCTTTCAGTCCTCTAAAATAGTATAAAAAACAAAAACAAAAAAAAACCCAAACAACAGAAAACCCAAAAAACCTCTTCCCCTGACAGTATAAAGCCATCATTTGGCAATATTCTGGTTTTAATGGAAATACAACTTAGACAGTTTCCATCCCACTGCTTTCCTGCTCCTAACCCAATCAGTGTTGCTATTTTTCCTCCCTCCAGGTTATTTTGACACAGATGACTGTGAACTATGCGGTAAATGCACGAATTCAAAAGTAACCTTTTCCCGACCTCCAAAATAGAAAAAGGTCTTTCTTTAACTTGGATCATTCAATGCTGCTTGACCCTTCAAACAATTGCAGTGGTAAAACAGAATGGTAGTTATTCCGCGGAGCCCACCAGAGTCAGGAAGGAGGCATGAAATCCATCAATAGTTCTTATTTATTTGAATGCCATTATCATGGAACTCTGATCTCAGTCTAACTCCTGAAATAAGTGAAATTATTCCTGCTTGCAGCAAAATGTATGAAGCTTTATAATTCTGATTTGCATTGTCATGTTTTTTCTTCCCTTTAAACACATCACATCATTCCTAAAGCAGATACACCAAAATCAAGGAACCAATTCATTAGAAAAGTAGCATGGGAGGTGAGACATCAACTTTAATTTTTTGCTCTGTCACAAATGTCCCACTCCCTTTGAGATAAGCTGAAATCATCTCCTTAACTTTGAAATAGTTCCTTGGCAGTGGGTGAGGTGCATTTAGGGTGATGCTAACTGGATGTACTGACAGGATGATGCTGAAAGGATGATTTCTTCAGTCTTCCTACCTTGCTGGGTAAGCTTCCTGTGACTTTAGCTGCATACGGGACTTCAGCACTCAGACTTGAAGAAGAGAAGAAGCAGAAACAGCAAGCTGGTGCAGAATGTGAAATAGGACCACAGCTTTTGACAGCAACATAACATCAAATTGGTTTTCCGTTAAATTTAAACTGTGCTCTCAGTTATTCATTGATAAAATGGGAATAATAACACTTTCATTTCTGTGTTGTATTAAAATTTATGATGTGTTTATCAGTTACAAGGATCAGACAGTATTTAAAATATATTTTGCTGCTGTGATTAATAAAGAAATGAAATTATGATGCTTTACAATTTTGTACTTTGTGGCACAACTTCTAACTTATGTAAACAAGAGATTAGAACCTTCTAGTCTAACCTCTCCAGTTGCTTGAAATTTTATCAGCTGTAAATAACAATGCAGAATAGGGACAACAAAGCAGCAGTTCTAGATAGTTTGAGACACAGTTCTAAGTGGTAGTGAGAAAGTTCAGAGTGAAGAATAGACTGATGTTTCATAATTTAACTTCATGGCTGTCTATTTCCAGTGAAATTGTTTACAAATACATATATTGCCCCTAATAATTTGGTCATTTAACTTAATCTGTGATAACTGAGGTTTATACTGCAGTTTTTGTGGAGAGAGACATATATGGATTTGTAGCACTGGTGTCTCAGAAGAGACTGTGACAGAAAGAATATATGAGCTGTATCTTGCTTCCTCTTGACACAGAATCACAGAAACAATTAGGTTGGAAAAGACCTCTGAGATCATCGAGTCCAACCTATGACCTAACAGCTCCTTGTCAACTAGACCATGGCACTAAGTGCCACATCCAGTCTTTCCTTAAACACCTCCAGGAACAGTGACTCCACCACCTGCCCGGACAGCCCATTCCAACATCCAATCACCCTTTCTGTGAAAAACTTCTTCTTAATATCCAGCCTAAACCTTCCCTGGCACGCTTAAGACTGTGTCCTCTTGCCCTGTCGCTAGTTGCCTTGGAGAAGAGACTGAGCTCCACCTCACTATAACTTGCTTTCAGGTAGTTCTGGAGAGCGATATGGTCTTCCGTGAGCCTCCTCTTCTCCAGGCTAAACAAGCCCAACTCCCTCAGCTGCTCCTCATAGGACTTGTGCTCCAGACCCTTCACCAGCCTCTTTGCCCTTGTCTGGACATGCTCCAGCACCTCAATATCCTTCCTAAACTGAGGAGCCCTAAACTGGAGATGGTATTGAAGGTGTGGCTTCACCAGTGCCAAGTACAGGGGAAGAATCACTTCCCTAGTCCTCCTGGCCACACTATTCCTGATACACCATGATATTCCAGGATGCCACTGGCCTTCTTGGACACCTGGGCACACTGTTGGCTCACATTCAGTCTGCTGTCAGTCAGAACCCCCAGGTCCCTTTCCACCTGGCCATTCTCCAGCCACTCTGTCCCCAGCCTGTAGTGCTGAGGAGTTCTGGCCAAACTGCAGGACCTGGCATTTGGTCTTGATCCCTATCCTTTTGGAATCAGCCCACCTATCCAGCCTGTCCAGGTGCCTTTGCAGAGCCATCCTACCCTTCAGCAGATTAACACTGCTCCCCAGCTTGGTGTCATCTGCAAATTTGTAAATGGTAGACTCAATCCCATCATCCAGATCATCAATAAAGATGGGCCCAACACAACCCTGGTAAAGACCTTGAGAACCTATTCTTCCTTGGACCTTTCTTTGCTTGTCCTTGCCTCATCCTGCCATCCAGGCTGAGAAGGTGGCATTTTATGAAATGTTTTTTTACTCTTAGTGAGTTGTGTGCTGAGGGCTGTATAGTCTTGGTTATTTGTGATTTTGAACACATGATACAGAGAGACAATGTATAAAATCAGATACCATGGTGATGGAATTTATATAATTCT
The DNA here is from genome assembly GCA_035047865.1 of Dendrocincla tyrannina. Taxonomy (NCBI): domain Eukaryota; kingdom Metazoa; phylum Chordata; class Aves; order Passeriformes; family Dendrocolaptidae; genus Dendrocincla; species Dendrocincla tyrannina. Next base: position 30,449,430 of record JAWWMP010000041.1, on the reverse strand, counting down.
AGATTGCTTCACATTACTACACACCTTTTACCTCTTATTCTAATTCACACTGAAACATCACTGATTTTTTTCAAAATAATATTGCAGATTAGAGTTTCAAGATTTACTTTAAAACAAGTATGTAAATATGAAGACCTAAAAGTTAATTTGTCCTTCTTTTTATCTTTACAAGTGGATGGTTTCTCTCTACTCTTTGTTTCATCATTTAGTTACATTAAAAATCCTTTTGGCCAAATGTGTTCTGTAGATACATCAGAGTCCTTGAGAGAAATGCCTGGAAAATTAGTTCCATGTACATTTTAGGAAATCTTGCTAACAGCTGCATTTTTCCATTGGAAATGTTTTCAAAGGCTACATAAAATCCCAAAGCCAAATGAGGCAAAGTTTAAGTGAGAAAACATGTGTGCAATATTAAGCCAAGAAAGGGAACAGTTACTGAGAGAAATCCAGACCTTCCTTTGCAGCACTTTTCAGAAAACATATTAGGAAGTATAGGTCAAATCTTCATTTGGTGTAAATGTGTGCAACTGCTGAAATCAATGAAACTTCCTTTCAATAGTCGAACTTGGGATCTGACCAACTTTCAGATTTCCAAATGCACTTCAAAGAGCTGCAAGTACCTTAAAATGAACTATGTTCATTTCCTGTTTTGCACTACTAGGAGTTAAGTGCTTAACTATGTACTGAGAACTACACACTTTATCTAGATAACATATACCAGAAAAAAAATCTAGTAAAAACATTTAAAAGATATTAAAAGAGAAAAAAGATAGTTTATACTTGTATCTGCTGGTCCCTCCAACTTAGTCTACCTTGATTTTTGATGAATGAAGAAGTCTCTAACTCCATTTTCTGTATTTATTTTGAATCTGTCTCTTTCTGCCTGGAACTCTGCAGCTGGAGGACTGGGATTAGGTTGACATCATCAGAGACAGCACTTGGAATTTTTCTGAGAGAAAAAGAGTGGCACAAATCATAAGTGATTTCCTGAGATGAAGTTAAGAGAGAATGTAAATCAGTTTGTAATTTGGCCTCAAGACTACACAAAGAATTTTAAAGTATCGCCTCATTTTCCACACCCTCAGTTTCAAGCACAAATAAAGTCTCTGTTTAAAAGCCTTTTCTTCCCTTTGATTTATTTATGTGAGCAAAGCCAAAATTATTTTGTAGGAAGGCAGAATTCTCTCCTCAGCTACAGTCCAGGAGGCAGGATATAAACTCAACATGCTAGAACAAAGCGAATCTACTGTTGTATCTCTCCCAGCGACAAAGTACAGTAACCAAGTCCATTGTCTTTACATAGCAGCTGTACTTTCAACTTTTTAATTTTTATTATTCAGACTTTATTGGCTCAATCAGACTCCTCCAGGACATTAATTAGAACTGGTTCAATATAATCAAAATTATGCAAACCCGCTTTAAAGGTATGTAGGTTATTTTTTTGATTTTTTTTTTCTAACTGAAAAATTAACAAGTTTTATAGTAGAAGAAGAAAAAAAATAAACCCAAAGATTTGTAGTTCAAAATACTGTTCAAAAATATTCCCCCTCCCACATAGAATTTTTTCCCTGTCTTCTAACATCTCATACTCTTGTCTCTAGTTCTCTCTGTTTTTCTTGGCTGTTTTTCTAGTCTTTCTACAGCATTACCATCCCCTGGAAAATGCTGGAGTTTTCACATCGTTCATTCCATCTGCCGAATTAGTCAGCAGCTAACCTAATGTGCATCTTGAAGTGCCATCCCAAAACTAAGCTTTTAACTTAATCTTTGCAAAAACTTGCAATCTTCAAGTCCTGGGAAATTTGCTTTTCCAGCTACATTTTGATTCAAATTCAACCAAGAAGGTCGAGGGGAGAAGAAGAAAAAAATCAAATGTGCAAATTGCAATCATGGAATCATGGAATCATTAAGGTTGGGAAAGACCTCTAAGATTACCAATTCTATCTGCATTCAGTAATTTCCTCTCCTTGGCAGCCCACCAACAGGGCTGTGAATCTTTTGTGCCACTAAAAGCTTTCCTGATGGGCAGTGCAGGAGCCTTAATGTCTGGGGAATTGGAGAGCAAGAGAATCTGGAAGTCAGAGTCAAAGGGACTTCTTTGGCTGTGTTCCTAGTAGGCTTCCCAGAAGATGGGAGTTTCTGGAAGGGTTGCCTTGAGTGGGTAGGCTGAAAGAAAACTGAGCAAATTTCCATCTGAAATCCACCTGGTGGTAATCAGAATTGATTTGCTGCAGTTAAACAACTTGGGTATTTTCTGAGGGAAATAATTGGGATTCATCCCCTCTTTCTCCCTGGGATGTTGGCTCTGCATTGCAGCTTTTTTGGCAGCTCTGTGGTAAGGTGCATGTATGAGCGCGGGTCTCAGAGGCCGGCAGAGCTCTTGCCACAGCTGGCCCCAGTGCCATGGGGTTGTAGGCATAGAAATATTGCCTCCTTTCCTCTCCTGCTTCCCCACTGACTATCTTGGCAGGAGAGAGTCAGCAGGGAAGAGAGACTCATCAGGAGCTATTTCAGGGTGCCTTATGGCAATCAGATCAGGAAGAAGAGGGAAAATAGGAGAGAAGATTAGAAAGGTTGATTGTAGCTCTGGAGGGCTCAGTTCAGCATGACAGGATTCAGAGAAGGCAATTAAAAAATGGATATTGTAATATGAAGTAAGGGTAGTGCAACACTTATGCTGAGAAGGATTTCTCACTACTGCCTCATCCCAACAAAGTAGCTCACGTCTTCTTCTTTTACAGGACATGCCACTCCAGGAAGTCTGCAGCTGCAGAAGTGAGGGTGATGAGGTGACCTCCCAACTGCCTGGGGACATTCCCTCATGCTTCTGCTTATTCTCTTGTGTTTTCCCCTAGAAGCTGAATTGCAATGTTGGGCTATACTGAATCGGCTAAAGGAGTGATATGGAGCTGTGTGTAGGAACAGAAGGTAGAGACTGGACAGAGGAATGGGAGAAGAAATCTTCTTTTCCTCTTCCTACTGCAGCTGTTTAACATGTTAACAAATGAGGCTCCTGCAGGCACTCTCAGGGTTTTTTTTTACTACACTCTGAAGGTGGACCTCAGATACATAATCACCCACAGATAAATGCACTGAATAACAAATTGGAATTCTCGATGAAACCAGAAACTAAGAAAATGCAAGTGCCTGCCTTGATCTCCTTGAAGACAAGAGTAGCTCAAAAATATGTTATCAAAGTTGTGTAACATCTATACTCAGATAATATAATATATTGAAGTAATTTTTCCAAAGCAATTCCTTCCTTCACACAGTCTAGACTTCAGATTCTTAATGCCTTCCAGTGAGCAGACATTTTGCTAAAAAATTGCAATCTATTTTTGCAACATCTGCAGTAGTTTGAAATACGCCTAGGCCTGTTAAATAGATTTGTGGATTTTTTATGCCACAAAATTACTGGAGAAGAGTCTGAGATCTGGTTCAAAGAATTCTTGCCAGGAGAGAATTTGGCCCTTCATTATGTTTAACACATTTATTTCTTCTTTATAGAGTTTCCCTGAAAAAATCCTGGTCTGCTAAGTTTTGTGTATGTCTGTATCTACATTAACACAGAAGTATCAAATAATTTCATTATGTTCTATGAATGCAACATTAAAATTCATCTTTATTCATGCACTTTGAGGATTTTGAAGCAAGGAAGAAACAGAAGTCCTTAATCAGATCTTTTTAGAAAGTATTGCATTCTTCCCAGGGTAAATCATTATGTATCATAGTGAGAAGACTTTGAGGCTTTAATCAGATTACTTAGTAAACTGATGTAAAAGCCATCAAATCTAGTTGAAGTTTCATCTGCTGTGACACAGGGAACACAAAAACATACTCCAAAATATTTACTTCTAGAAGCTTTTATCTGATAATTTTCAGTGTATTAATAAAGCAGAGGCTTGTATTCTCAGTGAATTAAAATCTCCTTACATAGTCAGGAAATGTACTTTTCCAGTATCTCAGCCATTCTGGGAACACATCAGCCAGAAACACAGTAGTTAATGAAACAACTCTCTTTTCCAGAGTTCAGTGTTCATCATGGCCTGCATTGAGATGTTGCTGGTGATGCCAGGGTTTAGAAGCCCATCCTATGTGCTGACATAATTCTGTTATTGATTTCTGTCGTCCTGCACTATTCAGAGTTAATTTCACATTGCATTTCAAGGACAGCACAGCAGGCAGGGACACTGCAGCACAGAAAGGACACAAATTGAGAGAACACATTTAATTTACTGCACACTGTGAAACACCGTCTGCAACCGGGCTCTTTAAGGGGCCATTCCTCTGACGGCATCCCAAAACTGAAAACAGCTGAATGATCAAAGAGCACTTGGAAGTGGGTAGGAGAGGCCTAATGTGTAGTGTTAGGTGACAGGACCCTTACTACTTCTAACTCCCCTCAAAAATATGAGTTTCAGCTAAGTCAACTAGAATATTCAAGTTGCAATTTTTTTATTTGAAAGAAAGGGGGGTAATGACCCACTGCCGGGGCACCCTAGCCAGGACACTAAAATTTTTGTTCACTCCCAAAACTGTAAGTTTTTGGTGATGCACATACACTCTATTTCCAATACTGGTATTTAGGACAGGGCTGAAGTCACGATGCTCAGGGAAGCCGGCAGTGTCTCCAGGAAGCTGACAGGCTGAATTCTGGCTCAGGTAGATATTTCAACACTACGGCAATTTAAGGATTGGATTGGAGATGTCATAGAGCTTGTATGTTTTTCTTTCTCATTGCACACAGTAGCCAAACTGAAATGTAGGAAATGCTACTATGGTAAAGATATCCTGGTTAGTATCTCTTAGGCTAATGAAATATATTTGTTTGAAGCAGCTGCAATTTGGGCTTGTAGGTGTTAAACAGCACAGAGCCACTACTCCAGCTTCTGTTCCCTTCACCACTTCTTTGCTGTCTCCCATTGCAAGAATGATAAATCAGAGTTTTAATACCAATCCAGAGCTTTCTTTAACGAGTTACAAGAACACCTGGTATCAAGAAAAACACCCCTCTTTCTTCTGCAAAACTGGAAGATGTTCAAAAGAAAATTCTGTCTCTTCATGAAAGTAAATACTGCCAGGAGATTTTTATTTTAATATTGCTGATGCAGAGACTCTTCTTTAATAATAAAGCATATACAAATAGCAAGCTCGGGTGGCACTAAAAGGCATAATAGCCAAAGCATTTTGCACACCTACAACAGTGAACTTTTGGAGGAACTATTTGTAAGAATACCTGGCAGATAAATTATTAGCTGGGGTACAAACTAGAAAATAACTGAAATCTTGATTACTTGTAAGATGAGTATTGGCACTGCAGTTATAGCAATGGCTGAGCTTATATTAAAGGATATGCCTGCTTCTCTCCACTAATTACAAATGGATTCTAGAGGCCCACTTCAGATGAAAAAGCGTAAATTGGAGATATAATGAGGTAAGACCTCCCATGGGTCCCTAAAAAAGCTGCCATGTATAAATGTGAGGAGCCCATGAAAATGAAAAAACAGAATTTAAAAAAAAAAGAATGAGGACATAGTAAGGAAAAGGAAAACTTCCTGGAAAATTAAATGTAACCTACAAAGAATTACAAGCTAAAAACATTAGTGTTGTTAAAAAATGTGAATGAAACTGCAAAAAAAATAACTAGGCAAGTATTAGGCAGGTAAGTTTAATTAAACTGTTATTCTCCTGTCCAGGACTAGTGCACATTTCCTTGTATGCACTGGTGAAAAAATTGCATACTCTTTTTGTCTTTTTACCATCAAGAAACATCATTATCAAAGAAAATTACTCTCAGACATGTAAGAAGTCTCAGACAAGACTTCTATTTATTAAATATGACATCCATGCTGGATGGTAATGGTAGGTAAAGGGTTACAATTAGCTTTCCACTGGATTAAATGTTCAAAAAAAATGTATGATTTATGCATATTATATTAGCCTAAGACACTCAAAGTCTTTGTTATTATGTAAAAACATGTTAGAAATGCAGAATAAAATAATAGGCAAGGAATAAAAGTCTGCACTTGAACGTAGAAATGTGATTTCAAAACATAGCATAGACATAATACTGAATTAACATTTCCCTACACACAAAACAGGGTCATCTTGTTGGTATTTCCCAGTTCCTATCCTTCCTACTCTTCACTGATATGCACTCCTGCCACTGCTGTAGTGCCTGACTTGGCATTCATCCAACTGGAAGACTAAATTGACAAAAAAACCCACAGAATAATGCCTTGACAAGTTAATAAATTGATTTAGATGAGAAAAGTGCCAGAAGCAGTACTAGGCAAGAGAAGGAGCTAGCAGCAGTGCCTGAAAGTGGGACTACCTTAGGACCAAGTGTACCATGCTGAAAGCAGGGAAAGTGTGACTTGGTGTAAACAAATGGAGACAGGAAATTCAGAATATATATTTTGATAAAGGATCACATGACTTCAATGCTTTCCTAACCCCAGGATAATGTCTGTGGGAATAATGGCAGAGCACAGGCAACAAAACTGTCATCTCTAGTGAAGACATGACTGTTTTCTGGAAGGTTGTGACTCAATGAAGGACAGCCTGTATAAAAATAATAGACATCCTGAGTTTACTCCAGAAGCAGACAGGAAGAGATGGATGTGGAAGAGCCACAGACCCAGCCAACATCACAGGAAAGTGCTGACTAGAGTACTAGAATAACCAAGGTCTGCAACCATCTCTCGTCAGACAAGCCAAGGAAGCCAGACTAGGGACTGATAGAGAGCTGACATGCAGTATAAGAGATGCATATTTTTTTTTCCCCTCTGGAAAGGGAAGATGTAAGGTTAGACACAGATGCAATGAGAGAATAGATTTTATTGATTGCTAACAGCCAGACTAAGTGATGTGTACAAATCTTTTCTACCCTCACAAGTAGCCTCATCTTTTATCTGTTTATTTTCACTTTAATGCTGTGACACCTTGTTTTTAAAACTTGTCTCAGGATTTTCCCAAGTGGCCTCAAAGTCATATCTGCTCTAATCTAAATAAGGCTAGGGTTGGGGGTGAGTAATGGCCCCAAACCATTCTTACAGTGATATGGTTAATATAAACCTTGGCACAGTTTTAGAGTGAGCAATTTTTGAACACAACTTGGAGTTCAAGAACAGAGGGAAAGATTTCTACAGCTTTTCGAGGGAAATGTAAGATATTGAAGTATGGCAACAGCCCTGACAAACAGTTGTCATTAGGGCAGGACCATTGGCCTTGTTTGATTTACTAGCACAGACATGGGCCATAATTTCCCACACGCTGCTCAGAGGTCTGAGTTTGTGTCTGTGTACCTGAAGGTGTTGTATAAAGGAAACACCTGCATTTAACAGTGCCATTGTTCCTTGCAGAAATGAGTGATGCATGAATGTCATAGCAAAGTTATGATACCTATGTGGAACAAGAAATTTGGGGTGATGCACTATATGTGGTTGATAACCTGTTAATGACTTTGAGATGCAAGCTGAAGTACAAAGAATGTGTGTGTGTGTGTGTGTGTGTGTGTGAAAAGTGAGAGGAAAAAAAAGGAGAGGATTACTCAGAGGTTTTCAGAGCTCACATAAAATCATCCAACATGTTCTAACTGCTTTTGTATCTATGGAAAAGCATGTCCTGAAAAAGAAATACAAAAAAACCCTCTTTATTTCTATCCTTCTCCCAGGCTTTAAGGATCCAGCAATATTTGCCTTTGCTCGTAATGGGATATTCTTCCTCTTCTCTTTTCTCATTAGAAGTTTCTCTATGTCTTCTGTTTTGTGCCTGCTCTTCTCTTACTTCTGACAGTTTTTACTCTCAATTAAATCAATTAATTTCAATATTTTCTGAAAAATTGGAGGATGTGCTGTTTCTCAGTGGTAGAATAGACCATCTTTCTTAAAGACTTTGCCAGTTTTACTCTTCTGTACTTTCCATGGATGACCCATCTCTCCTGTGAAGAACAACTTCCTAAATTGAGAGGATGTAGCTTTTCATATTCAACTTCTCTGTCTAATTACATTTAGTATTTTATCAATATGTTCATATTAACTATACATGCTTCAAGACTAGATTTTGACTAATATATCACTGATTGCAAAATCGCATCTAAAGATTTTCAATTGGTGAATGAGATTATTTGGAGTAGGTAATGATGCAAATCTCTTTTCTTTTTTACTTCATTTTTGTCAGTACCTGCATTTTTTTTGGTTTTGTATTTTTTCTAATTGAATTAAATAATGTTAGTAAGCACAAGGGGCTGAAAGTCATTGTGTCCTGCTGTGTCAGTCCCATCTCTTATATGCCATAAAAGGGTACAAGTATAAAGGGAACCTACACATCTCATAGTGCAACATCTTCATTGTAACTAAACCAAAGTTTAGCAAAAAGCAGTGCTACTCTCACTCTTGCCATCAAGAGCAGTAGCTTTCAAAGACTTTCCTTCCCTATTTCTTCAGCAGAGTACGTTGCAGTCATTTCACGCTGCAGAAGTGTATTGTGATCCATTTACTTCTGAGTTGCTGGTGATACATTGGATTTATTTGCAAGATTTTCATTAGAATTCAAGCAAACTTCAAACCTTTGCCATTTGAGAACCACATGAGAACTATTTAGGCTTACAGTTTGTTTGCAGCACAAAAGTTTGCAAGCAAACTCTTATTCTAGCATCAAAAACAAACACCATTTCCACATGCTTCTGATCCAGATGGATACATACTTTCCCAGGAATCAAAAGCATTCAGTGTTTCTCATTAGCATTCTCATAAACTTGATGAATACATTACAGAATCAAGTTGGATAAATATCAGAATTCTTTATGTTTCTATTATAATTAGCTTTTAAATATATATTTATGAGATTATAAGTTTGGTTAATAGATAACTGCTTTGAAAACTAGTAAGAAATTTTCATTAGTACAACACAGCCTTTCATTGAGTATTACCATGAAAAAATCACATTTAGATAAATTATGCTGACTGGAGATCTCACAAAAATTAGTCACTTATAAGAGAGCTTTCTAATGGGCTGTATTGGGATCTTTAACTGGCTTGAATGTAATGATTTGTTAAAGGTCTACAGAAAGTATCAAAATGTCCCTTGTAAAATATGTGGAGACAACTTTCTTTCCTCCAGCCATTGGATATTCACATGAACAGGTCAGTTTCACAGAGCAATCAGCATCCCCAGGTGATGGGCAGTTACATGGAAAGTATGGAGTACTACAATCTATTGATCAGTACTAGATACCTTTAGCATACATTTTAGTTGCACATGCACCAAAACAATAATAAACTAATACCTGATTCAGAAATTTTTATGTCAGCTTCAGTAATCTGTGGTTTGTATGACACAGAAGAAAGGCCAAGCTCCTGTTTGATTAAAAGTCTAGAAACCTAGAAAACAAGTAGAACGACAAATATGAATAGGAGAAATAAGTGACCCATCCCACTCAACCCCATTAATTGCCATTGCTTTCTCACATATAGTACTAAATCTTTACTGTTCCTAATATATAAGCTGATTCAGTTCAGTGTTAGCAAATAAACTAAAGAAAAAAAATAAAATTATAGGCAGTAGTAGCAAAACATTGGAGGTTGACAGTTTCTTATGCTGTATATATTAGGAAATTGCATCATTAATCACATGTACTTCAATGAAATTAAAACTGGTTTATGAAGACAAAGGCATACAAGGAACTATTATTGCTCACTTCTCTCTTTACCATGCAATGACAAAACAGGGAACATATTGCACTCTTGTCAGCACTGACCAGGACCACAAGCAAGAAAAAGCAGGGCATTTCCTCAGAACTGCCACAGTTCTCCACATTTTAATAGACCTTCCAGGTTCACCACAGAACAGAAGTGCTTTTCCTTTGAATTTAAGGTTGAATTCATGTCTGGAGGACTGAAAAATTTTCACTTTAAAAAGAAAGCTGCACAGGTGTGGCAACAAACTTGTGGCAGATCCTGGGCCTGTGGCTGGTTTTGTCCACCATGCCATACTTCAGGGTTGGTTTTGCTACAGGTCAGTACAGTGAAAGTCCTGAATTTCCCATCAGCTATACTCTATCAAAAAATGGAAAACACCTCACAATCATTGTGCAGCATTTGTAAAACACTTTGGTACTAATTGGTTGGTTGCCTCTTAATATTTTTCTGTGCCCCTGTAAACAAGGGTTTTGTAGACTTTTCAAGGAACCTTTGGGATATTAGTATTTCTTGTTAATTTTCTTGTCATCAGAGGAATCCCTTCTTCCATTTCAACCTCTTTTTTTCTCTTTAGCAATGAAAGCACTATTTAAGTGACAAAGCAAAAGTAGCAACAAAATGAAAACTCTGCCCAATCAGAATATGTTTCTAAGAAAAGCTGTCTTCATTACATCTGCCATTATTGTCAGACATTGAACTGTTTTTAGAATGTAAAAACAAGCAAGCTGTGAGAATGTTTTTTAATTATTTCAGTGGTTCCTACTGCATGATGGTCTCTTCCATAAAGAAATAAATAATAATGACCTCTCAAATTCACCACAACATTCAGGGCACATCAGTGCTATTTAAAAAGAGAGAACTGCCTTTGATATCCAAAGTATATCAGTATACAGGAGCATAATTACTCATGTACTTATGGGACACTCAAGGATGGACCACTTGTTTGGGTATCCATGAATGAGTGTCCTATTAAAAACTAGTGTTGGTCACAAACTTGTGATGAACCACCTAATCAGAACATAAATTCAGCTTTGCTAAAATATTGAGTCCATGTCTCCTCTCAGCACAACTCTAACATTTCTTTATTACCAGGTAGGATTATTTTCCTGAATGCTAACAAAACTTTGGTTGGTTTCCAAGTTAGGATTTTTTTTTTTTTTTTAGAACCGGAAGATTTCTTGTTTTGTCAACAATGACAAAATAAATATAATAAGTTACAAGTTCAGTTATTTTCTCTGTCTCTTCAACACAAGATTACTTTTCATTTGTTGAATACAGATTTACCTCAAGAGGGCATACAGTCACATCTGAACAAGCAGAAGTAAGACTTAAAGAGCCAAATTCTGTGAGCAGTAATTCTTATATTCTAATCCCAAATATAACTTCTGTTAGACATTTTTCTTCCATCAGTATTTTTTTTCCATGCATGAAATGAACTATTACATTTTTGGAATGAGGAACTAAACTCAAAGTTAGAAATAAAAAGCTTGCATAAACAAATGTGAACCTTGGATAGGCTTCTCTGAGGATAATAGCCTCAAAGGATGCTTTTACAATTCAAAGCATGCTATGTTTTTTTAAAAATGTAATTTGATGTTATATTGTCATGCTGTAAAAGATTTGCAATGTATAATGCTGTAAGAGGCCAGCTGGCCGCTAATGGTAACAGCATACTTTACCAGCACTATCATCAGAAGGACTGCTGAAGGCAGATGGCCCTTTTTTTCAGCTTTATCCCGTTAGAGATCCTACCAAGGACAGGCGTCCTACAAACCTCACAGTAATGAGAAGAACATTGCTTTATTGACTATAAAGCCTTCCTGCAAATAAGCTTGAACGCAATATGTGCTGGAGAGCACCAGCAGCACGTATGTTTATAACCAAAATAGAGGATTCTGGACTGAAGCTTTGTTAAATGATTTCTGTGTGCCAGAAAACTTGTTTTTTTGAGAAATACTGAATTGGTTTCAAAGTTGCTGTAGTACAGAGACTTATTTTCCTGTCTCAGGCATAAAACTTACAGTAGTTAATTATTGTTCATCCTCTTAATTCATGCCCATACTGCAAGGAGTTAAAATACAAACATAAGGGGAAAAATGGCTCAGACTCAGCTGATCATGCAGAGATTAATTTTGATGATAGCATTGTTGAAAGATGTTCTACAGTTTGATAGCCCAGATGCACATTTTCCCTGGGTAAAAAAGGCTCCATTGGTTATGCTTCCTTTACTTTTAGGGTTATCAGAAATAATATTGTCATGGTTTCAACTACTTTTTTTCTTATGATAGCAAAAATATATAGAAAGAGAATTCCATATTTTGCATGACTAACAACTGCTATTCAGTTTTCTGGTGGTAGCAGTTTTGTTCTTTCAGTTTTTGGCAATTTTTCAAATGTGTTTTCCAGTGGTTTGTCTGTCAATGCCACAGTGCTCCTGCTTAAACCATTATCTTCCATATCAAGTGGATTTTGCCCTCTAGTACTCCAGTTACCTACTTTTCAGTACAGCGTAAGCTTTAAGCAGGCAGTTTTCTAAATCCTGTTCAGTTTACTGCTTACACTTAATTTCACCGACAGCTTGCCTTTTAGCAAAGATAACCACACAATAGCCAGATCTATATTGTTACTATTCTATATGTAGATAAGAACTACAGTAATTATTTATTTTTTATTGGAGTCATTCAGAGGTTTTTATGTTTGTTTTGCCTAACTCATGTGGTTACACAGCATTTAGGGTTCTATGGTCTATCTCCTCTAGGAGGAAAAACTGATAGCTATTTCTTTGGAGCATAATTTTTTTTATTTACTAAGACTGCACAAATTTTGCTTTTTAGAACCCAAGAGTAAGTTACAACAGATGATAACATTTTTTCACAATTCCTACTCCCTTTCTTTTGGCACTTAAACTCTAAGATATTAGTAAGGTTTTTGTCTTGTCTTCTCACAAAGAGCCTTGTACTTTTTGCAGCATTTTTGTCTCCTTGTCACTGTTGGAATTTGGGGCCTTCATTATTTAAGCAATAGTACTTTGTCATTCTTTTCCTCAGTACACTGTCTACTCAGTTTAAAACACTGAACACCTTCACAGGTGCCTTCTTATAGAGCAATGGCTTTATTCTGAATTTCGACTGGAGATCTATAGTATTTCTTTTACCTGGCTCCACAGAGAAACTTAATGACTCTTGCAAGGAAGGACATTGGCTTTGTATTCTTTTGTTCAGTAAGGATTAACTCAGTGCAGAACATTTGCTGGGCATTAGTAATGCATTCTGTTACTGAAGAGCACACATAGTTAGGATAAAGGATTTGCAGTCTTCAGTGCAGCACTCCATGGATCAGGAAAGCTTACAGAAAGATGTGAACACCTTTGGAAACATTTTCACCAAGAAAGAATGCAGATTCAGAATTTTCCTGTCACCTTCTCTTTTCCCTACCATCTTTCACAAAAAAACATCTGCATCTGAAATGAAGCTTCTTTTGGTCTGAAGACCATTACAATACCTGATTAACTCCAGAAATGTGATTGTCTTTTCAGTTCACTGAGCTTTTGCTGTGGATTTTAACAGATTAACCACACATAGTGGAATTTTCAGATTTTCCAAGATGTTGGAGAATCAAAAGCCAGCCAACCACATAGTGTTAGCTGAGGAAATAATAGTCAGAAGGTTTCATCTAAATCAATTTCATTGCACGATTCGCAGGGTCAGGTTCATGTTCTATCTGATTGTAGGCAGTCCTGGGACAAACACAGTTCTTCATCCAAGTCCATGTTGTGAATCAGCACTGCAGCATTGCCCCTTTCCTCACGCAAAATGTCTTGAGAAAGGAAGACTGATCAAAAATGTCCCTAAGGCAATTTCTGGTGTTAAAAATGTCCTCTCCTGGACATTCAGTCTGCAGTGACTCTGATAAATACTTTGTGATTGAGGAGCTTGACTTAATTTCTGGATGAGATTCCTCAAGCATTTAATAACAGCGAACATGATCAGCTCAATGAAGACAGCTACAAAAGTACTAGAGCTTAGAGACTTTAGATCTTTTATGTGGCTTTATACAGCAAAATCTATCTTTGATATTTATTTTCTTTTTTCACTTTGAAAAACATTACTTTACATGTATTTGAACATCTTGGACAAGACACAGCATGTGGTTCTGTTCCTGCAGGATGTTGCTCTGTGACTTTGTACTTTGACATGCGTGCAGCTTGCTTCTCTTAGTTTCCTTAGTTGTCTGGTCTAAGCTAGCCAATTAAACATTCTTTAGAAGCAATGAAAAGACCAGGTACCTCCACAGGATGAAATATTCCACCTGTATTGGAGATCTGTTCTCGAATGAACAAACTCACCTTTGGACAGATTCCAACCCTCCCTCCTGATCACAAAAAGCATTCAAGTAGCTATATCAGAGAAGACACCTAATTCTTACACAGCTAAAGTTAAAGGATGAGAATGCCACATTTTCTCCTCTGAAAATTCTCTGAGAATATGGGTTAATAGTTTTCCAGATGTGCTGCAGTATTGGTCTCTGCAGAGATCTCTTTGTGGTCATTGTGATTCAAACAATACCAATATTGATTTTTATATCCTGAACAAAATAGCATCTCATCTTTTACAATCTGAAGTGTTCTTCTTCCTCCAGAAAGCATCATAGTATTTATTTCTTTAGCATTAAATGATGTTGCTTGCCAGGCACTGTCAGGAAGTGTCCGTGATTCCGATAAGATCACTTTTAGTAGGTGTGATATGGATGGGGAAGGAGTTGCTCAAGGAGATGACAATTTCCTCATTATACAGCCTCCCAGAATATAAAATGAGAGTCTGAAACCTACCTACTTCTCCCAAATCCCTTCTATGCAATTCAACATTCAGGACTAAAGTAAAAGTTAATTAGATTTTACTTGATGGTTTTATTGCTGTCTTGAAACTGCAGAGTACCTTTAGACAATGACCATGTTTGAATTGTACTATACGTAGATACAGTACTTTGAGTGCAGTAAAATGAATATAATAATGAAACACAAGCTGTTAACAGTACTTAGTGCAGAGTTTTTGTTATCCAATTTGCAAAACCTCTTGTAAGAAATGCCTGATACTTGGGACAAATTAGGTATTGCTTTCCCAGAGAATTTTTTTCCATTTTTCATCACATTATTGATGAGCAGAAGAAATTCCTTTTATTTTATTAGTTAGAAGGGAAGCTTAGACCACATTTAAAGAAAACGGCGTCAGCTGATGTTTTTGTAAACTGACCTATACTGGCTCAAGTGGGTATTTTCCAGTCATCTTCCTCACCACTACTCTGGAAGAGCAGCAGTGTACAGAAAAAGGAGCTGCCCTTGAATCACTGCACCTTGCAGCCTTATGTATTTAATTAAAAGCTTACCTGCTTATCTGTGAACTGTGGCAGGTCAGAACTTGGTACCTAAACTGCTTCAGACTTACTTGACATGCAAGAAACAACCAGAAGAGAAGGGAAAGATAGGCGTTTGTTTCGTCCTGGTTTAACCTTTTACCCAATGTCCCAGGTTTCAGAGTAGGATTTGGTTAGGCCAGATGCCTGAAGATATAATAGTGAGGGCTAGCTCTAATTTAGGATATCATTGTTGTGTCACTTCATATGTGCCTGGAGCCTCCTGAGTTAAAATTAACTGTTAAGTGGTCAGTTAGTTCTCAATAGTAGAATTAAACTCAGTAACGAAAAAGAAAATTTCCCCAGCAATACATAAACAAATAAAAAGGATCATTTTTGCTTAGGATTAATGACCTGGATTTATTCAGTGAAGAAAGGGCCAGCAGTCCACTGGAGTTAGTGCAACAGAGGGCTGGCAAGGGAGGAACATGATTACAGGTGAAAGGAGGATGAACTAAGTCTGGCTGGGCAAACTTTCAGATGGAGTCAGCCACCTTGTGTAGCTACACCTTCAAAATGTTTAATCCTGATGGCTACTTTGGGTTTAAGACATTATAAGAATTTTTTAAAATTAAACAATCTTTTAATGTTTCATTTAAAACCACAATCTCTGCTATTGATATTCTGACTGACTAAGCCAGAAAGAGCTTGCTTAATATTTCCAGAACACTGAAAAAAACCACTTTCCTCGCCCCCCCAAATATTAGAGGTCCCATTGCCAGGCATCTGCAAGTCAAAACGAAGTTTATAACTTCATAGAAACAGATGTTTGTGATATGTGTTTACAGGAAGAAAGTAAGGAATATTTTTGAGCAACAATGCAAAAATAAAACACTTAAGCACATCAAACATATTTGCTATTTTCTTAGGCTTCTTTTAAACAATTGGTACTTTTTTGCCCCCCCAGTAAATAATGTAGCATTTAATATTCTGTAGAATATAAGATGACATAAAACATTTATCACACTGTACTTTCTTACTGCATTTTCATTAATTCCAGTAACTTTACATTAATTGCCTTTTGCTTGCTTAAAGAGTATTGCAACCTTGAAAGAGTAAAGGTTTAAGACAAAGTGTTTATATGAAAGCAATATGGAGTATTTTTTTAAAATGCACGTTTGCCAAGGCTTCACCTTAGCAAAGCAGCACCTTTTTGCCCAGAAAAAAATGTAGACTGACCAAATCTGATTGTAAATCTGTAAGAAGCATAACTGTTACATGATTTTTTTAGTTTTTTTTTTCTGGTAAAGCATTTTGTTCTATCCATTGTTTAATAATAAAAGATGAGGTTTATATCCTTTTTTTCTTTTCCATTAAAAATATTTGAAAAATATAATAAAATGTGACACATTATTTTGAGACTTACAGTTAAATATGTTTAGTTAAAACTACAAGCAGATAAATTTATAATTAGCTATTTGAAAATGAATAATTTCAATATCAACTGCTATATCATTTTTCAGCCTTACTGTGACTGAGTTCTTCAATGTTTTGAAAAGTTATATATAGTCAATGATAATGTCTAAAAACTTGTCATGTTTTTTAGCATCATTTTTCCAGTGGGGGAACTGTGTGTAGTGTAAGATTTCTAAAAATTCTAAATTTGCATTATGGTAGAATATTTTTGTCTATAAAAATGAATATTTAATGTGTTCATATGTATTTGTGGGTTTTATATTTTTATAGCTTTTATTTTCTGATCATTTTTTTCCTTTTATTTTTTTCAACAGGCTACAAACTGTGGACTCAAATGTATGACCAAAAGTATATTTTCTATGGCTGCATAACTTGGCATATTTGTCTGTAGAACAATCATATCGGGCTTGTAATTTTCTTCTTTTTAAATTTCAATTTTTGAGTCTGAGACTGTTCTGAAAAGAATATTTAAATTCAGAAGGCTCTTTATGAGTAGAAAAACACATCAGAAGGCAATAGTTATTCTCCTGATTTCATCATGAAACCAAAATCTTGGAAAATTAGATAGTCAAATCCATGCTTTAATTTAAACAGGAGAGGACTTGGACTGTCACATGAGTGCCTAACCAACAGAGGGAGAAGGCTGGGGAGGTCCTGTTTCTTATGAAGAAATATGAACTAAAATTTAGAAGGAAGCCAATATTTGCATTAAATGCTTTCCTTAATAAAATTCTTCTGAGAGCCTTATAATAATGCAAAAAATATGTTGAAGTTTCACAATTTTCTTCAGAATATTTGTTTTGCACAGATTTTTAAGTTATGTTGAAACACTGAGGCAGTTCTGCACATGTAACTTACTTGTTTTTATGCCGTTCTTCTGAGGTCAGTAATAGTCTATATGAAGGGTTATTTCATATATTGTAGTGGCCACCTTGTGGAAGAAATATGTGCAATAAGCGTGTGATCAAGAGGTGTTAATGATTTTGATCCCAAACTAGTTGGAGTGTATCTGAGTAATTTTACAGTAAGACTCATTTATGACACTTAATGGTATATAAAATTATTTCTCATGCCTTATGGTTGTAGAGAAAAAAAAGGAACCATGAAGTTCTCAAGATACAAAAATAGAAAAGAACAATTCCCAGATTAGTATTAAAAAAAAAAAAAGGATTGTAAAGCTAATCTATTATTATTATTATTATTATTATTATTATTATTATTATTATTATTATTTATTACTATTTCACTCTACTGACTGGTAATACTAAAGAAGATAATAAATTTCAATTATCAAAAGTAGCAAGAAAGTTAATAAGCAGGAATACTAAAAACCTGCCTCAAATGTAGCTTATATTCTACATGTCAGTGGGTTTTAAATATAAGTAAAGGTTGAAATGCATGCAATATGCTGCTATTAAGCATTATTCAAGAAAAATAAACAATTTGCCAGGAATTATACTAATTCTTTTATTAACTTTTAAGACGTATTAATTAACTACTTTATCCATTGTTCAGAGAGAAGCTGTTACAGTTTTTGTCAAAGCACTCCATGTTCTCCAGTACACCTATGTGCCTTCTGTAGAGAATTTAACTCTGAGACCTCAAGCTGTAGCTGTGTGACATGCAGCACTGTATACACAAATAAAGCCATCAGGGACTGCTAATGAGTGATTTCACAATTCAGGGGATGCTGCTCGTGTGCATCATCTGTCAAGGGAATGACAAAGATGGGAGGAGGCACTTTGTTTCCAAAACTGAATTATTTTGATTAGCTATCCTATCTCAGCCCAGCTGAATTTTGCACAGTAATTGAACTCCTAATGGGATGCCATCACTAGGTTTTGACACCAGTATAACTTTAAGGTGTGGCATTTGGAGCCTTTGCCTGCCAGCACTTCACAGAAGCCAGCCATGTTCCCCTTAGCAGAGTTCACAGCCTGAGTGAAGACCAAAAGGAAATCTACAACTGGCAGATCAGATATATCAGGGGAATAAGGGAAATGATTACAAGGCTGTGATTTAAACTGATGTAGGAAGTCATGTCCATGACTTATAGTGATAGATGGCTTAATGAGAGGGACGGGAGTCCAGAGGTAGAATCCATCAATTAGCACTGGAAAATTTTTCTCCTGTCTAATATTTCAGGCCTACAACAACTAGCCAATTTTTTCATTTGTTTTATAGCAGCAGGAAGCCAGCATCCTGAACATATGGAGGCTGAAGTACATTTTTCCACTTCCTATCTTCAATCAATACCGTCACACTTAACATGACAACCTACAGCCTTCCACCACCTACAGCTACACATTACTGTGTGAAACCACACACATATGTCTTTGTATCAGCCCTGCAGGCTTTTTCCTTTTTGCTGTTTCATTTGGACCCCCAAAACAAGTCCTTTAGCTTTTCCTCAAAAATAGGGAAAAAAAATGAAAAATATAGACATTTCATTGCACCACTCACTGAAATAGAGCAGCTCCACTTGGAACTGAGCATGCATGCATTACTGTATTTGACAACATCAGACAACAGCACAGATATAGGGCCTCTTGGGTCATTTAGTCTAATCTCTAACATAAGAAATGGCATTGTATAATCCTTTTTAAAATGCATCATCTTTAAATGGCTAGGATTTTTTTTTTTATTTTCGCAGAAGGCTCACTTAGAATGTAACTACTTTGATGGATAGAAGCCATCTCATTTTTAGCTAAAATTGGTTTCTATCTAGTTTGCATCAATTTCTTCTTGTGACAACATTGTCATACAGTTTAAATAGCTTCTTCTTTTTCCAACCTCACTAAACTTCTCAGATAATTTTTATTTATGTGATAAAAATAGACAGTGCTTTACTGAAAAATAATTTCTACATTAAATCATGTAGGTGAGCATTAAATTAGGCCTATCAAGAAGCTGGATTTGACAGGACATTACCTTCAATTAAACCTTATAGTGCCTAAGCATCATCAGAATGTTTATCTTGGGTTCTCTCTTTGTCCTCCAGGTTCTTTCTTGCCACTTAAGACATTGAACACCCTATTTCTTTAATCTTTGCATGAGTATAATGTGCCTCCTCCTTCAGCACAAGAAAAAAAAAACAAACAAAAAGTAAAAAAAAAAAAGTTCTTTCCTCCAGTCTGCAGCCTGGTGGTTCACACTGTGTGTGAGACACTAGGTTCCCTTGGCCCTGGTTAGAAAACTTCTGTGACCCATTTTGTTTCTGCAGATGCTTCCTCACTCCTGTAATACAGAGCAATAAGCATTACAGAGTAAGAACAGTCTGGTGAGGAACATGTTGAGCTCAATCAGCCTTCAATTTTCACCTCAGCTATCTGATAAGTCACAATTGACAATATTTCCAAAATAACTTATGACTTACAGAATTAGTAAGTAAGGATTTCTCAAAGTTTGTGCTATTGGAATGAAAATTATATAGAAAAACATTCAGGTTTTTCAGTGAGCTATGTCTATAAATAGCCTTTACTTGTAGTTTTTTCTCTACTTTTCAAACCACTGTTTCACTCTGAATAATACAATTATTTTTAGTTTCTGGGGTATATAGAATTTCTTGTAAGTGACAAACACTTATTTATTACAATATAAGAAAAAAATAAGAAAAAAGAAATAGAAATGAGAAAAAGAAATGGAAAGCAAGCAGAGATTAATATTTCTTTTCACCATTCAGAGAGTTTAATGAACGTGGAATTGAATGTATTCTTAATTCCCTTAATTTGTTCAATGTCCACTTCTGCACTCTGATGATGCAGTATTCTGACCAAACAGAAAATAAGCTGAAGCTCAAATCTCAAAGAAATTAATCTTGGTCAAAATGTGCCCTTTGGTAGAACTCAGATGAAATTTCTCTTCCCCAGTTATTTGCTGTGACTCATAACCATGATTTTTTAGCATCCTTGGCCCAGCAGCCACTTGCCTTAGTTAAATGTCAGAAAGATAGATGTCTAAGCTGGAGCTAGTCATGCTAGAATCCCTTTATACTCAGTGGAAAGAAATAGGCTCTGCCAGGGAATGACTGATCTGGCCATTTAGACATCTAACTTACAGTAGAGGTACCTGTCTCAATTTGTGCTATCTTTGCATGCAGTCTTTCTAAGATGGAGTAAATATCACATTTTACAGGCGAGGATATGAAACAGAAAGACTGCTCCTAGAGTTTAGCTTCAAAACAAACAAACAAACAAAAAAAAACACTCATCTCCCAAAGGAGCTGTAAATCCCCCAGGTCCCTGCCAAGGCACAGCATGAGCTTTATGTAGAGCTGTTACAAGCAAGTTGCACTCAGGCTGAGCTCAGTTGCCCACAGAGCCCATTTATCCTTCTGTCAGAAGTCACAACATTGATACTTAGGCAAACCAGGTCCTCTGGACATCCTATCCTATCTGCTTGCCATTCACAAGGACAATGTGAATAGCTGTAGCCAAAAGGACACTTACACTGGAGGTAAATACATTTTGAGATGCCATAAGCACTGATTATATAAATGGTCACTCACTGATGATACATGCAGGATCAATTTGGAGCAGGCACCAGATACTGCCTCTGGTAGAAAATGTACATTTCTTGATCCTCATATGGGAGCAGCAATATAAATCAATATTTTTACACAGTGATTTGTAGGGTTTTGTAACAGACATATCAAGATTGATAAAGATATGAACTAAATGTGTGAACAGTGGAAGAAACTATAAAACAAAGGATTAAAAGAAAAATCTTTTTTCAAAGAATATTATTCCTGAGAAACTCCTCCCAGTACTCGATCCCCAGCAGTAAAATGGACTACTTGCCTTTGATCTTTTTTAGTATTTGGAAATCAGTAATATGAAGATTAGTTCACTGTTGCGAATCAAAAGGCACCCAAGAGATAAGGACTCAAGAGCTACTGTATCTTTTTCTCTTGTGTTGCACACACTAGTGATCATGCTCAAGCTGCTTGGATATGTTTTGATGTTTTTGAGCATGTAAGTATGCATCTGTAAAATCAACACATTTAAAGATGCTGTTTTATAAAATCAATTTCCCTTCCTACAGGAACTCTCACTGAGTTTCGTTAGACAAATTTCCCTTCCGTGGAAGTTACCATTGCCATGTAGCCCTGCTCATATTATGGTTAAATTCGATCTGAAAGTTTCATGAACAGGTTCTCCACATGTCAGCTGCTCATAGTTATTTTATTATGGGTCAGTTATCTCACAATGACACATATTAACCCCTTAGTTTGAAGAACACTGAAAATGTTTTTTCTGGATCATAATTGACTGTCATTCTCCTTGCACAGGCAGATATCCTCTTAAAGTTGAGTGGCTTGAATTCACATCTAGAAATACTTCTTCTCACTGAATATATGGTATCTGTTTTCTTATTACATTCCAAGCTTTGAATACTCAGACAGATGCTGACCTCCCTGCCAGTATTTTAATTTTACAGTAACAGAGTGGAACAAATGTTGCGGCTTAGGCTTCTTGCTCTTGAGCTGGAGACATGACTCTCAGATTTCTGCATACATGCAGTCCAACCAGCCAGGAGTGGGTACCTGCTGACCACTCATACCCAGGAAAGCAAATAAGGCTATATACGATAAATGATTTTGTACCTATCATATATTTGTGTGTATATATATCAGATACATGATTGAACAAACAAGAATTATATTGACATGCGAAGGCCAATGGCTTGATCAAGGCTGAATAGACCTGTCAGTCTTCTTAACAGCACCTGTGGAAAAGAATGGCATTAAGATAAAGCCCGTAGTAAAAAGAAGAAACTGAAAATAAGGTTTTATGGAGACCAGGACAGCCCCACCTACCAAGCTGTCCCTAGAGAGTTTCCTATTCCTTCACATGGCTTGTATATTTTTGATAGGGCTAGAAGGGTTGGTCAAAAAAGTTGTTTGTGCCATTTTGAGTGTGTTTTTCTCTCTGTAAGTTTTGTGCTTAAGCTTCTGGTTTGAGAAGGTATATTTGGCAGTTACTTCAAGGCAAAAGTTGATCTTGTCCATGAGACTGAGTTCAGTTTTGCAAAACCTGAACCAGTTTTCTTTCCAGCTAACTGCAAGGTTAGTTGCTCCAAATTTATATGATCTAGGCAGCTCAGTAGCTACAGTATAGGCAGATGAATTATCACCAGAATAGCTCAGGACCATAACCTGTGATTAATGCTCGTCCCCACAACTATAATTCAGAACATTCATTAAACTACCGAATTCAGACCTTAAAGCAATAGTAGGAAATTGACAGGCTGAAGGAGTGGGCCTGTGCAAATCTCATGAAGTTCAACAAGGCCAAGTGCAAGGTCCTGCACCTGGGTTGGGGCAATTCCCAATGTTAATATCGACTGTGGGATCATCATGGGAGAAACATTGAGAGCAGAGAGGATCTTGGGAGTACTGAACTTGGATGGGGCTTTGAACAATCTGATCTAGTGAAAGATGTCCCTGCTCATGGCAGGCGGAGTGAAATAGATGACCTTTAAAGGTCCTTTTTAGGTCAGACCATTCTGTGATTCCATGAAATTAGAGGGAATAGTGAGTTAAAGAATTACTAGTCTGATGATGATGTAGAATTTTCATTCTTGAATGCTATTCCATTACAGATGTACTGAGGAAAACACATTTTAAACACTAGGGTTTTTAGGGGTGTGTCGTGGGGTTTCTTTGTTGGTTTTTGTTTTGTTTTGTTTTTAATCACCATAAATTGGTTGTGATTGTTGTATAGGATTTAGGAAATTCAACAAAGTTATGAAGCAGTACACTAATCAATGAGCCAAGAAATAAAGAAATTAAAAATTTACAGGGAAATTGAACACTAGAAATAATAGCAATTATCTGAGAAGCAGTCCATGAGATTAACATTTTGGCTCTTAACCTTCTTATGGCTTCTCTGAACATAAAAATGCTATGTGATCCAGATTTATTTGCTATCTATGAGTTCTAAAATATGTTTTATTGGGTAAAAACAGTAAGTAAAATGATTTTGTCTTTTTGAAACTAAACAGATGCTTTATCATTTATTTAATGTTTATAGTTCTGTCAATTTCTGGATGTTTGTAGGGATTTGTAGGGATCCAGCTGGAGCAGCAGATCCCACACAATTTCAGGGTCAGCTGGGAGTCGATCATTCTCACAGTCATGGTCCTCCAGCTCAGGGCACTGAGACCCCCTTGGTCCATCATCCATGTTGAAGACAGAGGCAAGGAAAGTGTTAAACACCTTTGCCTTCTCTGTCCCTGTTTGTGAGGTGACCATCCTCATTCTGTAAAGAGACAGTGATATATTTCTCTACTGTCTATTGCCATAAATATATTTGAAAAAACGCCTTATATTGTCCCCTGTTGGGAAAGACTTCTGCCACAGCGTATGTGGAGCAGAGACAGAGGAGCATCCAAACTGCGCATCGTGGAGGAGGAAGCCCCTGGAGACAGGACCAACGCTGTGACAACTTCCAAAGCACCAGAGACTTTGTAGTTCAGCATTACCTGTGTCTTTTATGTATGGGTTTTCCTCTGTCTAGACTGTAAACCCTAAAACCCCCTGCACACTGTGAAAAGAGTGCTCCTTTATTCCCAGGTATCCAGCCCCGCCCCCCTTCCGACCTTATTGGATGTATCACCTGTCAATCCCTATTCCTGGGTTCCCACTGGGGTTTGGTTCTCCTGCTCCCTTATTGGCCCCTGTGCCCCCCAAACCACACCACTCCCCCTGAACCCTTACCCAATCACATCCTACCTCCCAAACCCCACCCGAAGGGCTTAAATACCCTGGACACAGGTAATTAAAGGCTTTTCTACGACCTGACCATCTCGGAGTGCTGCATTACTTTACTCCTGATCACGTGGGGATTTCACAGTCCCCTCCAGACCCCGGGAGGCCTGGGGAAGTAGAGGAGCCGGCTACCCCTCACAGCTGTTAGTCCCCCACATTTCTGGCCAGCTTTAACTTCAGTTGAGCTTTGGCCACATGAGTTTTCTTCATACAGCACAAGTAGAATCTCTGTATTCTGCCCATGTCACTTGACTTATGTCCAAGAGAATATTTTTGTTCAGCCAAGCCAGTCAGAAAATAAGAAGGCATGTTTAGACTGTGCTTCTAAACATGGAATAAACGAAGCACCACCTTCAGAAGGCAAGTTGGGTAAAGGAAAATTCTACAAAAATGTCAGAAGATTTTATTTTTAGATTGGTTTTGAAAGGAAATGAAACTTGTGAGCCAGTCATGATTGCGTCTCTGTACATGACATAAAATATATACAGTTTTTCCCAATAATTTTTAAGTCTGTCTGCTTCTTCCAGGCAAATTTAGCGCAGATGTGGAAGGATACAAAAATAGGTTTGTGTAGTAAGATAACACATAGGTGCCCTTAAAATGCTGATTATCTTGCCATTCCTCCTCTGGACTCACTCCAATCACTTGAAGTCCTTCATGTGCTGGGGACCCGAGAGCTGGACTCAGTACTCCAGGTGAGTGTGAGATGTTGGTTTATCATATTGGCTTGGAACAATCCAGGCGTGTGTGTGTGTTAGGGACAGGTCAAATTTCACAGAGGTGAGGTAATTCCTTGCCCCACATGCCAGGCCCTGCAGTCTCACTGGGCAGCCCTGGAGCCCAAGAAAGGCGGCCTAAGAGCACGCCTACACCGTACTCCTTAGAACCCCTAACCCAGCATCTCACTGACTCACACAGTGGGAAGACCACCCCTCGCCCCATCCTGGAGCCCCAGAATGGCTAGTGGGATGCAAGTCCAACCTGGGAGGGGTGGCCATAAGGGGCCAGAGCAGATAAAAGCAGCAACACGTGCTGTCCATCTTTCTGAGAGACCTGGCCATGTGGAAGTTGCACTATCACAAGATCATCTTTCCTTTTTCTCTCTCTTTCTTTATTCCTTCTTCTTAATCTCCTTGCTTTATATTTAAGGTAACTGGATACCAAATGGGTTGGATTTTGCTAAGTTATATAGGTTAACATGTGCATTAATGCTTTGTGAAATGCTTTGTTTTGGTTGTATGCTACCCTTTAAACTTTTGCCAAGATCTCATTTCTTAAACTTTATCAGCAAAGTACTTCCTCAGAAAAAAATGTCTTTTTTTTTCCTTTGTTCTCTCTCTTAAGGTGTTAAAAGAACTGAAAGCTCTTCTAATAATCCCGAAGGTGGAAGGTGGCTATTGTTGCAATCTTGTACATTTTTAAAGTAGAATTCCCTTGGTGAGCTCATAGCTCGAGACTTGAGGTCTCACCAGAGCAGAGTAGAGGGGCAGAATCACCCCTCTTGACCTGCTGGACATGCTGCTTTTGTTGCAGCTCGGGACACAGTTGGCTTTCTAGGCTTCAAGCACACATTACTGGGTCATGTCCAGCCTCTCATCCACCAGCACCCTCAAGTTCTGCCCAGCAGGGCTGCTCTCAATTGCTTTGTCCCCCAGCCTGGATTGATACCAGGGGCTGCCTGGACTCAGGTGTAGCACCTTGCACTTGGCCATGTTAAGCCTCATGAGATTCCCACGTCCACTTCTCAGGCTTATTCAGTTCCCTCTGGATGGCATCCTGTCCTTCAGGTGTATCAACAACACCACTCAGCTTGGTGTCATCTACGAATCTGCTGAATGTGCACCTGATCCCTTTGTCTATGTTATTGATGAAGATATTAAATAACACTGGTCCCAGTACAAACTCTCAGGGACCACCACTTGTTACTTGTGTCCACTGGGACTTTGAACCATTGATCGCTATCCTTGGGATGTGACCATCCAACCAATTCCTAATCCATCTAACAGTCAAATCCATCACTCTCCAATTTGAAGAGAAGGATGTTGTGGGCTATCATGGAAGTATTTGCTTTCAGGCCCTTTAGTTGCTGTTCATTTATTTCTCTCATGACTTTTCTAATTCTTTCTTCTTCTTGAGCTTGTTTTTGCCCATAGTCCACGTAAGTCTTTCAGTACCCTGCAAACTGAGAGCAGAACAACAGAAAGAATGCAAGGAGTTTTTCCCCTTCTCTGGACCAGGTCTTTCACATTAAACTTCTGGGGCACTTAAAGACAGTATTTTAAGAGGCAGTGCTTCTAAAGAAAATGCAGTTCTGGAGGATCAGACTCTCACACAGGCTGATGCCTAGCGATGCTTGTATAATTTTCCGTAGAAAAGTTCTTATTGGAACACATTGCTGCATCAAAATATGCTGTATGCTGATTTTACTAAACTTTGTTTTTAGAAGAAGATTTTAAAAACACAACACAATGACCTGTCTCAACAGTTTTTGTGTTAAACATTTCACAATTTGGAAGGACTTTTCAATTCAATATTTTGGAAATTTTTTTATACTGACTATGTCATATAATGGAGGGTACTGAAAAGCTAAAATCAAAACAACATTTCGTACTGCCAAAACTGACGCAATAAAACCAGACTGGCCACCCAAAATAAATGGATTTGTGATTAACCTCTTAAGAGGATAACCACTCTCCTACCCTGGTCCTCCATCACAGTCAAAAAAGTGTCAAGTTAAGTGCTACTATACTCCAGCTCCTATTTGCCCTTGTGCTACGAGCTACAGAAAAAAAATACAGAAAGTTTTCGCAGCATTCTTTATCTTATGTCATTATCCTTATGCTGCCTTAGGTCATTAAAATAAATGTTTGGTGCATGGGTCCATTTATTCTATTGTCAGTGATGAATGTACCTGCTTGATTTAATTTTGTATGCATTTTATATCACCCATTGTATGTTTTCAGGTTTACTAAGTAAGTAGTCCATCTTATTTCGAAAAGCTCTAAGCATGATATATTTTTTATTTTTTTATTTTTAATGATCTGATTTTAAAAGTCGTGCTTTTTGCTTAGCACATGGTAAATCTTAAGTTAAACCTGACTGTGTTGTTTTGTTAATACTTGTGCACACTTTCATATGCTCTCCATGCAGGCAGGGAAGTCAAATTGTCCTGTATGTCAACAAATGAGGTCTTGGACTTACTCTTCTTCATTTCCTTGTCTCTTTTGTGTCCTTACCACAACATAGATTTGAGGAGATTTCCACTTCCCTTCCTCATTTCTCTTCATGTTGCTTCAGCCTAACTTTTCCTCAAAACTTATTTTTTTCACCAAAAATAATATTTTTACCCCCTTGTCAAATGCACATGGAAGCAAGCCACAGATAAAGGAGAGTTATGTTGATACATAAAGCTCTGCTGACAAAGACCAGAACAGTCCTCTGCAGAAACCCCATGAAGCTGCCTCTTTGCTCTTTCCGCCTAATAACAGAAGTGAACCATGCAGGTCTCTCCTCTTCAGGCAGCTCTAATTGGCACCTGAGCTGGGAGATGGATGCACACATTTGGCTCTATTTAGCCTCTTCCCCTACATCCCCCTCCCTACCTGCCCTCTTATATATAGCATCTCTTTTCTCTGGTGTATGTAAGAAAGATCTCATTTCCAGTCCCGACTTGGCAAGCAACCCTTGGATCAAACAGCAACATTGCCAGTATTTAACCTCAACTCTAGGTTGCTAAAATTTCACCAGTCTGAAAATCCAGTCAATGTCCCAGGACTGCCAATATGATTATAGGGAGTATTCCCTCTATAATAGAAAGTAAAACCAGAGAGAGAGGTTGAAAATCATGTGCTACAGGAGACTTATACACCAAGAACATTTATAATTTAGGGATGCTAAGTAGATATGTAGGTGGATGTACATGCTATGTAGATTGTACAGAAAATCAAATAAATATTCTCTTAGACCACAGTTATAATAATTCAGTGCTCAGGAACTTCTTCTTGATGTTCACCTCAGGTATCTTGTTTCTCAAAAGTATGCTCTAATATGGAGGCTGCACGGAGTGACGCCTTTACAAAACCCAACATTAATGACAACAGCTTCTAGTTAGAATTTATATTAGTAGGAAAGAAATATTTTTGCCATTCCATTCCAAAAGGCTGTTCCCCCTCTTATTTTGATATTTTTGAGCTTTTTTCTTAATTCTTCCAACTTTTTGGTGGGGATGTGAAGACATTAGAAGTAGGGTACAACCTAATTCAAAAAATGTATAAGAGAATTCCTGTAGGAAAAATATTCTGCATCAGAAATGCTAAATTGTAAGAAAGATCATCGAAAGCTGTACTAACCCGATAGACCTGCCATTAAACAACAGCTTGCATTTGTCCTGACAGTACATTGTGGTGAAAACAAGATCAAATTGTATAAGCACAACTATTGCAAGAGCCAGCTGGTAAATGGTGTTATTTCTAGGTGATCCTTCTGAAGGTCACACCAGGAGCACACTGGATGCAATTCCCATTAATGGAGATAGGGTTTAAAAGTGTTTTGACGACTCTTGCTTCCCACTTACTTTCAACTTTACATATTCCCATATTTCCTGGTCTTCTTTCTGATAGTATTAAAAGTGACAAAATATTCTGGGAGAAGCTCTCATTTTAAAAGAAACAGAAAGGCCCTGAAATCGCAAGAGAAAACTTTAACTCATAGATTTTCCAAACTGTTTTTTCCGGCTTATTTTTAAAAATGTTTGTCTAAAGTTCGGTGCATACATCCCAAGTCTTGTGTGCATATACAAACTGAATTGAAATTCTGACCTCTGTGGTTCACCCATCTGTTAGTGGGTCACCCACTAGTTTTATCAGAGAATTATTCTAATGAGCTGAGAAAACAGGATCAAAATCATATTTATAGCTTTGTTCTCTACTCATTTCAGTTGAAAAGTTCTTACAAGGTTATAATTCTTAAAAATTATTAAGGTAGCATTTAGGTATTTAATAATATTTTGAAAACCTTTAATTCCTGTTGGTTCCACTTTAGGTTTTTCTGTTATGCAGAGAAATACCTTAAAGTCATTTAGCAGCTCTCCTATATGGCGCTGAGTTCCACAGGATAGCTATAGAACAGCCTTAAAAATACATTTCTTGTTATCCTGAATTTATCTGGGAAAGTATCAGCATTGCTGAGAGCATTAAATTTTGACACGTGCTTGTACTTTGACTAACGTTTCAAATATTTTGAGACAACTGTAAATCTGATCTCAGTTACTATCAGAAAAAAAAATCATGATCAGCAAACAGTATCCTGATATTTGCTGTTAATGAGGTATCACTTGAATAACCCTCATCTCCCTCATAGTGATATAGTATGCAATTGAAAAGGTGTTGGAAGTACTAAAATATGTTTCAGTAAACAAAAAAACTTGAAGTTTTTATAGGTAAAAAGTAAGTAAACTTAAAACTGAAGAAAAGAGTGTTTTTGCAAAGCACAGGAGTGCTGACTTTGGAAAATAAGTTAACATTAAAAAGGCTTTAAGTTGTTTGGAGAGATCTGCAGGCTTACTGAGGAATACCTAGTAAATATCTGACAGCTAGCCCAAGCTATTTTTAAGAAGTACACAATTGCAGAGGGTTGTAAGCATTTTATTGCAACTTCAGTCAGCAACTTGGATTAGACATCCAGCCCATATAGTGTTGTTTGTGTCTGGATTACTCTCCAGATGAGGTGTTCAGACAGACTTGTACATTTATCAGCTCTGCTGGGACAGTGCAAGAAGAAAGAAAAAATAAAAAGTACTAGTTATGTGGTCAGAGTCCAAATTCTGCAAAAGCTGTGTTTTGCTGGTCTTTTCTGTCAGTGTGTCATAACACATCAGCTCTCCTGAGGGGATATAACTCCTGGAAGCCCTCCTAAGGTGTCAACATACAAACAATGGTTTATTTTTTCTTTATCAGAAGAAATACCAGGTTATAACAAGTACCTGTGTTGTAGGCCAAAGGACAAGATCTCTTTTCCAGCAAGGCAAAAATTTCTCATTTCTACACATCAGCACTCTGACCTAACACAAAGTATTTCACGATCAATACCATTCAGAGCTCACTAAAACTGTTTTTTACAGATGCCCCTTTCTGAAGATACTGTCCAAAAGAGAGGAGCAGGAGCCAGAGGTCTGTGCTTATCCCTTCCGAGTGGTCTTCCACAGCCAATGGAGCTGGTGTAATCAGACTACTCTTCATCATTTGGGTGACTACTTTACATCATCATTTTCAAAATTTTCCCTGAGAGCCCTTCTAAAGGTCTGACTAAATGCTGTCCCACAGACACATGTAGACTTCACATGCAGACTAACAGCAGGCTTCTGAATTCCCTTTGGGAGTCAGAAGGTTCATACAAAAGACCAGAGTTCTTTAAGAAGTAGCACTACAACCAGCATAGCCTGAGTACTAAAGTGTGATTGTCTATAATAATACATGCACATTCAGGTGTGAGTAGATGCATATGCCTGCTCCAAAATTTGAGTCTTCATATCAGATAATAAAAATGAAAACAAAACACAACAAAACCAGACAATATGCAGGAAAATAGAAAGAAATTCTATGACCATGGAACTTCCCTTCTATAATCCATCCTACGAATCTCAACAATGCATATATAGCACTAATCAGTCATTCATTCTTCTGAGAGCTGGTGAATAAGTAATAATATTAGGTAAGGAAAGGTCTGTGCTCATGTCTTTATTGCTTCACTTCTTGGTTTTTTTTCCTAAGTTTAAGTCAATCACCTAAATATTATTTTAGTATAGCCCCTTGTATTTAATTATTAAAAGGTTTAACAACAGCAGACTGCATCCAGACACACCAAAAGCAGAGCCTTCTTCATATTCATACTTAGATTTACACCTTTATCGATAAGACAACTCATTTCATAGAAAGTGAACTACAATGATAACTTAAGGGAGAAAAATACTACAAAAGTCTTTGCTTCCAGTAATTCAAAATATGATGTCTGGAGGTGAAATTATACTGTCACAAACAACTGATATTTCTGTCTCTTATCGGTGACAGGAAGTAGCTACAAGTAAAGGATACCAAGCAAATCACTTCAGATTCCATTCTGTAACTCATATTATATAAAGGCATGAGTGTGAGTGTGAAATGTTTTCATAACCTGTTCATCATCTGGGCTTTGGGGTTTGTTCTGCTGACAAGGGTTGATTGATACATTTTTATTATTATTTTGCACTATGGATTTTCAACTGTTATTGTTGTCAGAAAAAATCATTGTTTTTAATGGAACTTTAGAAAAAGAAATATTTCAAAAACATTGTATTATTGAATGCAAAATAAAATAAAACATTAATACCAAAAATTCTTAAATTTTAGTCACTTTCTTTTCTTTTTTCCCCTCTCAGTTCTATTCCATATACAGACGCCATAGAGTAGGAAAAGCTAAAATAACATGCAGAAAAAAACTTTGATGCAATTATTTATTTATTGTCCTTCAGTGGCACAGAGCATAGTGAATTTTTACTTTTATACTGTATTTATTGATGTCCTGGAAGACAGAAGTCCAACCTAATGAGCAGTAGCTTGCATGAGGCTGTTTATCTGATCGTGACACTCAACAGATTCCTCTGGGGCAGGTCCCTATGCCTCTAAATAGTTATACAGTGTTTCGGCTGTTTTGTATAGGTGTGTATGAAACTCACAACAAGTATGATGTAAAACACCTCTGGATGCAGACGGCAGAGAATTAGCAAGTGTGCTTTATTTGCTGGCTTCTGCTTTGTTTCTGGGGTATTTTTTCAGGGTCTCAGATGACAAAGAGAGGAAAATCCCACCATCTCTGTTTTTCATATTCTATAATGCATGGTATTTATTCATATTGTATATAGGATATGTCTACAGAGAAAGGCATAAGGAGAAGTGTGTTCCTCCTCACAGTCTGGAAGGGAAGCTGTATGAGGAGTGGCTGAGTCACTTGGTCTGTTCAGCCTGGAGAAGACGAGAATGAGGGGAGACCTCATTGCCATAGCTCCTGGATCAAACATGGCACATCTCTGATCAGTTTAAACTGACAAAATGAGATAGCATCTGACTGCACTCATTCATGCACATATATCCCAAAGCCTGTACTGGCTGCTAATTATTTCATTAAAAACTACTAATCAAATTAATCTCAAGTATAAAAAAAATATAAAATTTCTTTCTGATTAGGATGCCTGACCCTGGTTAAAGATTTTGAGAGGCACCTCATACTGATTCATGACCAAAGCTTTGTTTTATTTTATATCTACAGTGTTACAAAATACTATTAACCTCTGTGGTAACTACAGAAGTTCATGCCTTAATTTAGTTTCCTGTTCATGGGCACCTCATGCCTTTTTAGACTTCCCATGTATTTAAAATATTAACATAGAAGTAACAAATATTACAGCCCAACAAGACTTTTCTGGATCTACTGGGCATTTTACAATGTGTAGACATTTGCAAAGAGGTTAATACATAAGTCATGAGTGCATAAAATGGTCTTATTTATTGACTAACATATACAGCAAACAGCAGGACAGTAGTCATAGGTTTCTCAGTGATATTCTTAACACTTATAAGACAGACTCCTGATGAAACTTTGCTGGCCAGGCATCAGGCACTCATCAGCTGGGGGGCAAGTGTCAGTTACCACGGCACTTGGATGGATCTTTTACCTTACTGTGTCGGCATTTCCCAGGTCTCTCTTGATTTTTATTCTCAGGTTTTCATAACCATTTCTGTATGTTTCTCTCTGTAGACCTTCAGCCAGTGACTATTTCTTAAGCCAACACTTTTATCTCTGTGGTTTTATTTTACTTACCATAGAATCACAGAAGAATATGGGTGCTTAAAAGGTGACCTCTTCCTTATGTCTAATCCAAATCAACTCTCTTTGACATTAAAACCATTACCCCGTTGTCCTATCTCTGGGGTGTACAATCCCAACTCTCAGGCTGTCTTCATAGGAAAGGTGCTCCAGCCTCTGATTATTGTGTCCCTCTGCTGGACTTGCTCCAGCAGGTACTTGTCCTTCCTGTGTTGGGGGTCTCACAAGAGTGGAGTAGGGGGGCAGAGTCACCTCCCTCAATCCACTGGCCACGCTGCTTTTGATACAGTCCAGAATACAATTGGTTTTCTGGGCTGCAAGTGCACATTGCTGAGTCATGGTAATTTTTTCATCCACCAGCACCCTTAAGTCTTCTCATTAGGGCTGCTGCTTTTAACTCATCCCCCAGTCTATACTGATACTGAGGATTTCCCTGACCTGCAGTACAGGACCTTGCGCTTGGCCCTGTTGAACTTCATGAGGTTCACATGGGCCCGCTACTCAAACCTCTACTCAAACCTCAAACAGCTGCTTGGGTCCTCAGCAACTTCAGAAGAGCCCTTTGATAATTTCAAGGCATGATGCTTTGATTTCAGACCAGTAGGAGCAAGCTATCAAAGCCATTGTTTTGTTGATAACAAATCCAGATCTGTACTTAATGCTGCATACAAGAAATGGGATAGGACCATGTTGCCTTGCTAAAACTGAAAGCAATAAGGAGAATACTTTGCCATTTCATAAATTATTCAAGATACCCTATTTTTGAAGAATTATATATTTTTGTTGTAGCCTGGTATTATGTAATATCTTGCCTTATATTTTATGGGCTCTGTGGATAGGGACTCAGATAAAGACCTGTGTCAGTCGTGACTAAACCAGATTTCTGGCTTTTCTGTTTTTCTAGTTGGGGTTCTTCAAAGACCTGATTCTGTAACACTGAGGTAAATGGGAGCCTTACTTTCCATTTCAACAGGGATGTGATCAAGCTTCATTATGCTGCTGGAAAGATAGAAGCAGCCAGGAAGACAGACATTAGCTTACAAAGGACATCTCAGTATCAGTCAGATTTCTCTCAAAATATCACCTCTACTTAAGAGTATTTAGGATGTTTGCAACTCAGCATTTTAATTCAGTCCTTGTCCAGGACTTAACAGGGAAAAAGCCCCAAACACTTACAAGCCATGGGATTTGACGAATATTGCAAGTCAACAAATGTTTTGTGAAGGAATGTGTGTGGCTTTTGGAAATGTCAATGATTTTCTCAATGCAGAAGCTGTACAGTGGACGTTGCAAACAGAATGAAATTTTACTATGACCCTAAATGATAATCAATTTTCTAGGTTTCTCCTTTAGTTTGAGACTCCAGGTACTAAGTACTGTAAATAAATCCAATCTTAATACATTTTGACATATTTGTTTGGCTGCATGTTATGGCCCATTTTCCAGAGAAGATTAGGGTAATATTATTTTTTAATATTATGCTTTCAGATTGCCAACTGTTCACTCTAATAGAACCATATAATTGACATTTTCGAAGATCACCTCCTTTAATCATGAAGCACGTCTGATTTTTATATTGGCTAAGTGTGTAGGCAGCTGGCATACCAGCATCCAAACAACAGGCTCCTTTGAAATGACAGAAAGTTGCCTCCTTTTGGCACAGTAATGCACCCAGTGATTCAGCATAAATGATGCAGCATAAGTGACAGCAAGTGTTGTCCAAGAGAAGACAGTTCCTTAGAAGTGTTTGAAAAGTTTTTCTCATTATTTTTACTCTGGTATTTTATAGGGATTCTTTTCGAATGCATTCCCACCAAAGCCATGGCTGTCATTTTACAAAATAAAGGAGGAAAAAAAAGAAGAAATATCAAAGGATTAAAGTATACTGTAAGAAACACAACAAATGTAGTCCCCAGATTCCTAGTATTTGCTTCTGCCTTCAGTGAAATGGAGAGAGGTAAGATTTAATTTCTTAGTATCTGTCAATATATTGGGTTAGTGTGCCAAGACTTTGGTAGTGGAGGGGGGAGGGGTGGAACTAGAGGGGTGGATTCTATCAGAGGCTGCTAGAAGCTTCCCCTGTGTCTGAGAGAGTCAATGACAGGTGGCTCCAAGAAGGACCCACCACTGGCCAAGTCCCAGACAGTCAGTGATAGGTGGTAACACCTCTTGGGTAACGTGTTTAAGAAGTGGGATAAAACCCAAAACCCAAGTTATTGTGCAGAAGTAGTTGTAACCAGTGAAGAGCAAAGCGAGAATATGTGAGAGAAACAACTCTGCAGACAGAGGAAGGAGGGGGAGGAGGTGCTCCAGGTAGCAGAGCAGAGATTACCCTGCAGTCCATGGGGAAGACTGTGGTGCGGGACCTGTCCCCCTGCAGTCCATGGAGGTCCATGGGGACACAGAGATCCATCCTGCAGCTCACTGAGGTGACCCACACTGGAGCAGGTGGACACCCAAAAGAAGGCTGTGATCCCATGGGAAGCCTATGCTGGAGCAGGCTGCTGGCAGGGATCTGCTGACCCATGGAGATAGGAACCCACATTAGAGCAGGTTTCCTGGTAGGACTTATGATCCTGTGTGGGATCCAAGATGGTGCAGTCTGTTTCTGAAGTACTGCACCCCATGGAAAGGGACCTATGTTGGAGAAGCTCATGAAGAACTGCAGCCATGGGAAGGACTCACACTGAAGAACTTCATGGAGGGCTGTTTCCTGTGGGAAAGACCCTGTTCTGGAGCAGGGGAAGGACTCTCTCTCCCTAAGGAGGAAGCAGTGGCACAAATAACACTCATTTGCCATCTTGCACTACAGGGTGAGAGGAGGTAGAACCTGGGAAGGAGGGAAGAGTGGGGGAAAGGTGTTTTTAAGATTTACTTTACTTCTCACTGTGGTGCTCTGATTTTGATTGGTACTAAGTTCAACTAATTTCGCCAAGTGTTTTGCCTGTGATGGGAATCAGTGAGTGATTTCTCTCTGCCCTTAACTCATGAGCCTATTGTTACATGTTCTCTTCCCTGGCCTCCAGACAGGATCACACCAGCATCACACAGGTCATCACACAGTAGACAAAAATAAAGCAGCGGGGAAAAAAAAAAAACAAAACGAAAACAAACAAACAAAAAACCAAAACCAAACCCAAAAAAAACAAAAAAACAAAAAAAAAAAACAAAACAACCCCCCCCCCCCAAACCCCCCACTTCCCCCAAACCCCCCACCTCCAGATCACCAATTACTGCAATTAGCTAAATCTGGTTTAGATCTTGCTGCTGCCATGAAAATCTCTCTTTGACTTGGAGAAGGAAAATATATCTGTTCATGATAAAGGTAGGAAAACAGCGATGGAGTGAGTTACTTGTATAAGTATTCAGGACTGGTTTATTGGATGTTTGTAAATTTCCTCAGTTAGGAGAGGTCTGCCAGCAACAATTCATACACACACAAGACAAATATCCAATCTCACACTAGGATCATCCTTTTCAATCATAAAGTTAGTAGAGTGTCAGTGAAGCAGGAGTAGCAGTATAACACTTGCAAAGCATGATTGCTTTTCAGAGCATGGGAGAAAGATACTCAGAGGCCCAAAGATTACATCTTGGAATTCCCTGCTCAGCCTTCTGGAGAACCAACGTTAAATTCCTGATCAGGTATTTATTTCCCTTGGTGAAGAGAGATACAGATAGGTGCAAGAAATGTAATATTTTTCAATAGAATAAAGAGAAACTAAAGTTACATCACAACAAATAGTAGACGGAAAAAGGAACACTTGCTAAAAGGGCTTGCTCTAGTCTTCTCAACAACATAGGCAAAGTTTAGTTTTGTATGACTTAAAATTAGGAAGGCCATGAGTATATCAAAACCCAGATTTTTTGTGCTGATAGTCAGCACCTCCAAAGGGATTTGGGGAGCAAAGGCACCAGCAGGCTCTTCAGCCAAAATATATGGGTGTAGTCTATGTCTGTTTGATTTTGCACTTCTGTCTCTGCTGAGCAGATACCAGCTCTGTCTGAGACAAAATATTCTTCATGGATAAGGAGGAGAGTTCCAGACTCTTGCCTGAAATTGTGCTGTCTTGTCCAAGGAAAGCATTTTATGACAGTCTAAATTTTTGTGATTTTTATAAAAACTGGAATAATATTTCAGGTCAGTCTCTTGTCCTTATGTTATCTAGCAGTTTTTCATTTCCCTTCTCTCTGAAAGAGTCATGGTAAAATCAGTGATAACAGTGATTGAACAGAAACTCAGAGCTCTCAGTGAAGAGACAAAAAGCAGAATCTGGGTTTATGTTCCCCCTCCATATCAGAACTTCAACCTAAATTCAGCCTCTGTGTTGGAGCATTGCACTAGTGTATATCTCAGATTAGATATCGACACTTGTCTTCTCCTGGGCAAGATTGCAAAAATTTGTCAGAAGGAGCACAGGAAACCAAGGACAGAAGCCAAGGACATTGGGCAGCAGCTGAATGGCTTGAGGAACTTAGGCCACACAAAAGAGGATGGCCAGGAGATATCTGAGGTATCACTACCTTTAACAACCTCAAATGCTAGATAATAGCCTTGCTTTTGCTTTAAAGTAGCTTTGTAGCTTTTACTTTAAAGTAGCTCATGTATTTCTGTGGCTATATAGTTGTATAGTCCCATACAGCTACCCCATTTGTGCTTATCACAGGTCTCACCCGTTTGGTAAAGATGGAAAGTGGTGCTAAGTTGTAGAAGTTGCTTGCTCTTTAGTGCTTATCATTAGAGCCTGATGAGAAAGCTTGTGATAAGGAAACTAGGAGGGAAGCAACACACTTCAAGTGTTTCACTCAGGAATGAGGTCATGTATAGACAAAGATGAAACTGATGAGCTCAGAACTAAATGGGAGAACTACTTCTGTTTTCCAGATGTTATTTTTCTGGGTGGCCTCCAGAGTTTTGAAGGGCATTTTCCTCATGGATAAAAGATTTTCCGCTACAGATGGTGCTTTTAACCCTCCTAAGTCCTTGTATATCTGGCAAAAACTGACATAACACTTCTTAGGAGGACAGCTGGGTTCTTATTGTCACAGCTTTCCATTCATCATTTTGAAATTCAGTAAAGCAACTTCCCACAGGTCCTAATTTTAGCAGTTAGTTAATATAACAGACTTTAAACCTATTTAATTTCTGGTATATTTAGAGTACTCATTTATTCATGGGGATGATTTTTAACCAGTAACAAGTTTATGTCTTTAATACCTCTATATAAATTTTATGTATGCATATACATATATAAATTTGTGAGAAATTATTTTCCTTATAATTTGTCTGCTCTTTCTTTGCTGTGACCCACTACTCCCTTCCAAACTTTTGTCCAAACCATTTCTAGTTGGCTCTGCCTAGGATCTAATACTTTGAGCCAAGAAAACAAGAATGGTGAAAAACATGTTCAGGCAAAAAACATGTTTTAGTCTGTGAAAGAAGAAATATAAGAAATTACTTAGAAAGAGTGCAGTGCCTGGGGAATTAAATTAGAAAGGCAGTGAAATATATTTCCCATATAAAAACATTTTGAGAAGAAATAAAATGGTTCATGTGAGAAAATTGTAATGAAAAGAAGCTTAATTAATTATTCAGACAAACCAAAACCAAATCAAAGTAAAATAAATGGAGTCCTTCAGTGTGAGCAATTTATTCATAAATAGACATATGTTTTGAGACTGAGTGTCCACATTGGATTTGTGTAATTGTATTCTATTTACCGCGATTTGGAGTTTAAAGGAAGAAAACACACACCAGTTTCATTTCCAGTTCTGTGCAAGAACAGCCCAGGATACAGATATAAGCTTTACCTGGGAGTTGTGCTTGTGCATCAGTTTGGGCCCAGACTACAATGCCTCAGTTGGGAGCAATATATTTTTGCCAATTCTGAAATTTCAGCACTTTTTACTATCTGTATCCAGGCATAATTTCTGAGACAAGGTAATATTATTTGACATAGAATGAATTGAATATATTCACATAGATTATTAATATCTGGTGAATATTTTAAGTGCAGTTTGTAGATACCAAATTTAATTTTATTCAGGGTATATATATGATGTAGTGTTTTTCTCACAAATGACTACATGAAAATTGAAATTTTCATCAAGAATACAGCCCAACTGTCCCCTGTGATGCTGAGATTATGCATTACACAAATGCAGCAAACTGAAATGAGCAATGGCCATACATTACCTGTTAAGTGAAGACTAACATCCCTTAGGATTTCCAAGAGGACATAATGCTGTGAACACTAGGGAGGAGTTGGGAAGATCACCCTCTAACTCCTTGTTTGAGGCTACTCTAACCTGCAGTCAGTGCTCTGCGTCTCTCAGTCTATGCAAAAGTCTTATAATTTGTGTGAATATGAAGCAGAACACCTCTGAACTGTGAGCTCTGCTGTCAAGGCCATTGTTATCACAACTCTGTATCACAAGGTAAAAAAGAATAGTTCACTAGATGTCCAGGGCAAAAAGCATGCTAAAAAGAGAGTGGATGAGCCCCATTAACATCTTCGGAAGGCCCTTTCTTTGCTAGTGGAGAAAAAGGATGGTTAAAATTAATTGGTTCTCTGATGTAATCAACTTGATGAAAGAACAGGAAATAAATGTTAATTTCAATATTTTAAATCTCCACTGACATCTGTGGGGATCATGGTCTGTCACGGGGGACATGATTGTACATGCATGTCCTTACTGGGACAGGAATAGAGTTACAAATACCAGTATCAACCAGCATTTTGCCTGAGGGAGAACACAGGTGATGTTTCCTCTGGATATGAAAGGAACTGAGCAAAAATGAGTGAGACTAGACCTATATAAAATGAAGAACCCTTGGTCCATTAAAAAAGTTGTCCAAAACTTTTTGTTATATACATTTCTATATCAGCACAAGGACTTCACATTTCAGGAGCTGAACTACATGCTTTAGGCTGCAAGACTTTGTGACAGAACACTCTTAAAAGTGTGGTTTGTATTTGTGAGTTAATACCTTCTTTGGAGAATTTTCAGTGTCTTTTATCTGGTATGAAACACGTAGGTAGAATTTTATTGTAGACCCTTTTGACACATTTTTGATCTTTCCTTCCACCCTGACTTTCTCTTCCATGATACAATGTCCTTTTTCAACTAATTTTTCCTGTTTTTCGTGCTAATGCTTGAACACAACAATGTCTTAAGCTCTGTTCTTTAAAAGTTGTTACAATTCTGACAGCCAACAGAATACAGTTAGGTGGGTCTGAATTCAGACTTTCTGAGAAGCAAATCTAGCACTTCAAATCAAGTAACTTTTTCTTTAATTATCCTTTTTTGAAGACTCGTTTTAAGGAATCTCTTAGGCAACCTGACATGTTATCCTATAGCATGACAACTCTAGTTTTCTATCTGCAATTTTAGTGACAGCCATAGGGTTCGTTGATTTTAAATGAAGTATCAGAAGCAGCTTGCTAACAAAGGAGTTAATAGAGCAATTTTCATAGAAAACCACATTTTACCACATTGTCATTTCCAAGAGCATATTTTTAATCTCATGTTTATTCTGTTTTAGAAACATAATTAAAAGGACAATCCCCCTTCCAGCTGAAAGATTATGACTCCCAATGCTTCAGTACACATAGAGAAGGACTTACAGGCAGAGTATGATCACCATCCATTTTGTTATTCTTTGACTAACATATTCCCCTTAGCTCTGATTTGGTTTTTTTGTGGGTCTGTGTGAGACAGTTTTATTATTTTAAAAATTGTTTCTGTTCATTTTGCAAAACCTTCTACAATTTTTGAGCAGTACATAGCAATTTTTCATTAATATCTTAATTGTTCTTGCAACAGGCCAAGCTTATGACAAAATAATTGATTACCTGATTTTTCTCATACTGAGCGGCCATGGAAATATGCTGTTGTATTGATGAAGGACTCAGGCTTTCTGTACAACATGGGTTGCTCTTATTTCCTGCCTCCAGCCAGCACAAAGTACAGCAAAACAGAGATAGCATCATTTGTTAGTACTGTCCAACAAATTTATTTTTAAAATCAAGTTATAGATTTATTTTTGTTCTTATTAAATTAACTAGAAAGAGGAATGGAACTTCATATGTTTTTTCTCCTTCCAGGAAACATAGTTGTACTGTTTGTGACCTGCAAGTGGAGTGGTTTGTTTGTTTTGGTAATGTGTAGGAATTGAGGAATGCCAACACCAATCTGTGTCACAAGAACTGGAAGGCACATTTGATGTAGAATGATACATGAGAAGACTGAGGCTGAGAAAAGATAAAAATAATCATAATTTCTGAATAAACCTTTTCCAGTACATCTAGCTAACAGGGGGCTGTCTCCTCTCTGAAGTGCACTCTTTGCTGTAGGAGTGCAGCTGTTCATCACAGGCAGTCTCAATTAAGAAGTCTTAGTATTGGTTTCAGATTATTTTGGTCTGTTCTCCTTCCCACCATTGAAAATGGTTTCACACTATTGTAATTCAAGGAAGTCTCTTGTGCTTTGCCTGACAGCTGCAGACAGAAGAGAGATTCATAAAAATAATTTACCCAAGTTGAGCATGGAATAGAGGAATATTTCCTCTACAGTGTTTAAGATCTGATTTCCCCATACCTCATACTTCTCAGTTCTTTTTAACCTTAGGAGTTGAAATAGGGATGTGTTCAGAGAATGTTTCAGTCTGCCCATGCTTTAGTGACCATATGATTATCCATTTATAATTTACAACAGGAAACGTTTGGGTTTTCAATGAGTTTAGGGTTGCAAAGGTTTGTTGGTTTTTTTTGTTTGTTTGTTTGTTGGGATTTTTTAACCATAACCCAGTGTTAATGTAATCTAGAAAATAATGAATAAGATATTTGCAAAATGAGTTTTAAATACTTTTAAAAATATTTCTACTGGAGCAGTTCATGCACAAGGATTTGCATCACACACACACACACAGAGAAATCTGCCTTATTTCTGGGGAAATAAAAATAAGGCCTGGTCATTTCTAGACATGATTCTTATACTTTGTGAGAAAAACAGCAACATATAGATAGCAAGACAATTCTGTGTTACCAGATAATTTTGCTGTACTGGACTCTATAGTTTAGAACTGAATCCCTGTAAAAAGGACATGAATGAATCGAGAATTCTTCTCATTCCTGCAAAAGCCAATGTATTAGTCTTGCTCGCATAGATAAAATTCTCTGATTAAAGTCAAACCTTCCCAAACCTCCCCTCCCCTCCCCTCCCCTCCCCTTCCCTTTCCAAACCTTCCCTTCCCTTCCTTTTCCCAAAGTCATGATCATAGCCTCCTAGGAAGATGAATGATGAAATGATGATGTAGACATTACATTCACAATATGGTACTACCCAAGAATATTCCTAAATGCAATAATAAAGGTCCTGCTTTTTTTTTTTTCTTTTCTTTTTTTCTTTTAGAGTGAGGTTAAAACATCAGAGAAATGGCATTGTTGTGTGTCTCTATGGTTAATTTTATATTCTGATTGTTCTGACACAGAAGATGAATAAGACAGGATTTCCCTCTCCCCCTTGCCCCTAGCATTTTTATGTTTATAAATGTACAGCTAAAAGAAATACCTCTGTAGTTCTGTGGATCACATTTAATGGAAAATTGATCCTGCTTTTAAGAAAGTTCTAAAACTAGAAATTTTTCAATAGAAGTGGAATCTGTGGTCATTCCTTGAATGGTAAACAATGCAGGTTGTAATGGTTCATCCTTTCTTCAGTTTTATTATTGCCTTCCACCTTCCAATCTAAAAGCTCTTAGAGTCAAAATTACCTCTTCTGGCTTTTTCAAAATGTCACAGCCACTCTTTAGCCAATGGATCACATCACACAAGAGTACAGCTTCACTTTTAAACACTGTCTTAACAGTTGAAATATCTGACGGGCTGAATTATAAGCTTAGCAACAAATTGGTCTCCTTTTGGCTTTTCCTGGATTTGTGTTACTTTGGGAAACAAGAAGGAGATCTGAAGCCGGGGATATCTGGATCCAAAGACACGCCTACTAAGAGTGATCTTTGTCTAAGCCATTCAAATCCTTTTGTAGACATCTAAACACTATAGTTAACCTGTCACTTTGATATGTTGTAGTTAGTCTTATTCATAGCTTTTGTATACATGGTGGCCTCACGTACAGAAATAGTACAGTTTGAAAACAGAGATAAAATGGTATTAAATCAACAGCTGTAGCTGAATAAGAAAGAAAAACTTCCAATCACAGACATTATGTGGGGATTCTAAAAAAGAATAAGTATGGCTACTTTTTCAAGCTGTGCCAAGAAGACTAAAACATAAATTTTTATCCATAAAATTGTTATTCTCCAAATACTTAACATTTCATCGTAGCGGGTCACTAGGGCACCTGTATTCCTTTCACTCTTCTTCCCCCCTAACCTTGTGAAATTTTTTCTAAATGCCTCAGAAAGTCATAACACCTCTGTGCAATTAGCAGCCATACCAGGCTTTCACAGTGATGAGTCTGATGTTATACTGCTCTAACACCTACTGCTCAACCTTTCATCATGTGTGTATATGTATCTTAAAGTTCTTCCCTTCATCTGTTCGCAGGCAAATTTTTTTTGCTACCTTGAATAAACAAAGAGCTGTCCTCCTAGGACAGGCAAGCTGTGTGAAGCATCACTTTCTCTTAGCAAAGAGCTCTTTAACAAGATCAGAACATTTTCTATGTGCAGGATCTATATTTCATCCCCGAGAAAAGCCTTCATACATGAATATAATTATGCCGTTTTGGTCTCCTATCCTTTTCATGGAACAGGATAATGTGTTGATGTGGTACTTCAAACTCTCCATGGGCCTGGCAGCATGACAGACTGCAGTTAATTAGTGAGAACATATTGAGAGAAGAGCGAACAAAAAACTACTTATCAGTGTACTGATTTGATCCTCAATATGGCCAACACTGTGATCACAAAAAATTGTAAGATTAGAAGCAAAATGAAAACCAAAATTAAAGTTTAAGAATTACTCGGTGCTTTATGATCTGTACAAAGGGACTAAAAACTATTTTTTACTTTAATATTTGAGAAAAATGTAAGATTAATAAGGTTAAATCATCCAAAGAAAAGGCCATTTATTAATGGAATAAGACTAAAATCACATGCACACTCTACTAGATAAATAGGGGGTTAAAAAATCACATCCTTTATTTTATATTTATGGACCACATCTCCTTGATAAGGAATTTAAATGGAATTGGGAGTTTAAGAGTATAT
The DNA here is from genome assembly GCA_035047865.1 of Dendrocincla tyrannina. Classification (NCBI taxonomy): domain Eukaryota; kingdom Metazoa; phylum Chordata; class Aves; order Passeriformes; family Dendrocolaptidae; genus Dendrocincla; species Dendrocincla tyrannina. Next base: position 30,405,044 of record JAWWMP010000041.1, on the reverse strand, counting down.
TTGAAAAGGTATCAGGTGATTTACCTGGGGTGCTGCATCTAGCTCTAGGGTCCCCAGTACAGGAAGGACATGGACCTGTTGAAGCGAGTTCAGAGCAGAGCCACAAAAATGATTAGAAGGATGGAACACCTCTCCTATAGGAAAAAGGCTGAGAGAATTGGGATTGTCCAGTTTGTGAAGAAGAAAAGGCTCCAGAGTGACTTTATTGTGTTCTTACAGTATTTAAAGGAGGCCTAAAAGAGAGCTGAAGTGTGACTTTTTACAAGGTGATAGTGATAAGACAAAAGGGCAAAGACTTTAAACTGACAGAGAGTGGATTTAGGTTAGGTATTAGGAAAACATTCTTTACTGTGAGGGGGACGAGGCACTGGAACAGGTTGCCCAGAGAAGTTGTGGATGCCCTGTCACTGGAAATGCTCAAGGCCAGGCTGGATGACCCTGAGCAAACTGGTCTAGTGGAAGTTGTCCCTGCCCAGGGCAGGAGGTTTGGAACTAGATGATCTTTAAGGTCGCTTCCATCCCCAACCATTCTATGATTCTATGATTTATCAATTAGTTTCATTTTCTAGTGGGGTAACTTTTCCTAGGATCTGAAACAGATCGCTTAAAAAAAATAAAAAAATAAAAAGGGATTCAACATTTGATCCATTTAAAAATATGAGAGAAAATTCAGAGCTGCCATCCACATTAATAGTTTTTTTTCCTTCGAGTTTTATTATTGTGGAGGAGAGAAGGGAGTGTATTTTGCTTTGTTTTCCTTGTTTGAGATCAGAGTCTTATCTTACTTGGAGTTTGATCTTCTGAGTATTGATCAGATTCAGAAATTATGGAATCTAGATTAATGAGAAGCTTGATGGTGTAGGAACACAGTTCACAATGCAAAGAAATTTTATAAGAACTCCCATCCCCAATGATACCTTTTTAAATTTTTAACTTTTACCAGTTGGAAGAGTTTAATACAAGGGTCTTGATAGTTCAGATGCAGAAGATGAACCTAATTATAACAGTTTCGGATCTGATATGTAGTTTAAAAAATTGTTTTGAGCATTTCTGTTGAAAGAAATCTAAAAAGATTTTCAGCTTTTTAACTCCTACAAAAAAAAAAAACCCTCTGAAAACAGAAGTGAAAACTTTCTATGGAGATTTTTTTTATTAATTTAAAATAGTCTTTGTTATTTATAGAGTTGAAAAAATAAATAAAATAATATTAATCATGTATGAATTAATTTATTATTTTGTGCTTAGATGAATGAAGTACTTGTAGAGTTGTTTAAAACTGGAAAAAAATTAATTCATAAACACACTCACTAATATTGATCCTCATCAAGGAAACTGCTTTCAAAATTTTTCATGAGCTGTTTTTTTGTCCCCAAAGTGCTAATTGTCTTTAATTTTTCAAAGTCTTTGCAACTGGAAAAGAAAAAGCATCTCATCTAAATTATTCTGTTCCCAGAGACTCCCTCCCTTACACTATGAAAATATACAAATTCATGACCATGGTGAAGCCCCTGGATGGGCATTTAGTAGGAATCTATTTGTGAAGATAATGTGTCGGAGATGATATTTCTTTTTGGTAAGATCATGGAAGCCAAGCCTGCTGGCTTGATGTTTCTCCTGAAGTCCTAATATGAAAACAAGGTCCATGTTTTCATATTATACGGTTTCTATTCAGACACACAAGCCTTTTTGGGGTCAGCAAAGATGTTTTCTCATATGGCTGTAGTTTCTTAATCCGATTTCCTGATACACTTCAGTTATCTTTAAAATTGAACCATTCCCTTCTCTGTATTTTGGACTTGGATTTTGTTGCCATTGGGAGCATAATAGCTTGTGTTACATGATTACCTTTCAGTCCATACGAATAATATGTCAAACTAAGTCTGCCTCTGGCTCTCATCAATGGAAAATGTATTGACTCATGTTCCTCTTTTGTGTCTTGGTCAGCAAGCATGTGCTACAGGCCACTTGTGTGTTTCCAGGCACTTTAATGCTCCCATTCTCTGGTCCAGGAGGTCAGAGAAATACAAACAACCAGAATTGCACATTTGTAAACAACTAGATTAAAAAGCTGTTTTCAGGATGGCCTGTTTGTATTCCCATATTATTCACGTTCTGCAAAAACCCATGAGGTCAGTGAATTCAAAATTGTAGCTGAAACTCATTTACAGTAGCATTTTCAAGTGATTACTTTGAAACTTCTGCAGTAGATGTCACAGATCTGAAACAACTGTGTTGGTGTACATCCTTCTAATCCATGAAATCAGCCATCAGATAAAAAACCAACCAAAATCCCCCACCCCCAAACTAAAATACAGACTAACCTAAAAGTCGTTTGACTTCATGAATTTGTGTTGGAACAATCCACAAATAAGCTTCCTTTCTTACAGTATAGCCTGCTGCTACTCTTTGTCATAATCACTTACATTTTGCATTTCACCTCCATCAGGAGGAATTGGCAATTGAGTGCTGTTTTGATGTACTGCATCCAGATATAATGTTCTACTGATCTGCACCAGGAAAACACGTGAAGAAAAAGTATTTTTTCCCACAGTTTCAAAATCTTTTCAGTTGTTACTTAATGCAAAAGTTTTTGCATGTCTTTATTTGTAAGGTTGTATCACAGTACTTTTTCAGACTGTGTCCCAGAATATTTTTTTCCTTCCTTCCTGAACCTCTCTCTCTCTCACAGCTACAAACCTTGAAAATACCCATCAAGAAACAACCACTTCAACTCTGTTCTTGCAGGCCATAATGCTTGGTCCTTGCCTGTTTTCTGCTCAGTACTTATTTAACAGAAGACAGTCCCGACAGAATAATCCTAGTTCAAAGTTAGATTCATAACAATAAGCTCAAAAGAATATGGACTAAGCAATACTAGTAATGTCTGGTCAAAATTGTAGTTAAATACTGCCTGAAAGACCTGAAGTTTTCTCCTAGTCTTTGGGCATCTATTTAGTAGTATAATCTGTGTATCTGAAAACAGAGACTTCAATTTCACCTGCCCTGATTTCATAAAGAATTGTGATTTCAAGTTGCAGCTGTTTAAAAGAAGCAGTTAAACCTTCAGTCTCGATAAGGTTAAGTAACAACAATTAGCTTATTATACATTTGGTCTATTTTTCCATGTCGAAGACTGAAATATGGTGTAAGGAACATACTACTTTTGTTCCAAATCTTTAGCAATTTACCCTTTTTTCATACTTGAGATTAGCCTTTTTTGCATATATCTAGTCACACTCACATTTAATGTAGTTGCTATGATTAAATTGAAGAAAGTTACTTCTAAAGAAACGGTTCATGTTATTGGTTATAGCCTATCTACAAGGAGAGGCGGTTGCAATTCTGGCTCATATAAATGAGAGACAAAATTTTAACTCAGAGATTATTATAATTTGAAGAGACCAGAGCCTATGAAGTGTTCTGGGAAATTTCATAAATCTAACATAGTAAAATACTCAGAGAAAAATTGCAATCTGCAGCATTACATCTAAATATTAAAAAAGCCCTTTGTCACCATGAGAGAGTCTGAGCACTGGCACAGATTGCTCTGAGAGACAAGGGGTTCTCCATCCTTGGAGGTACTCAAAACTCAATTGGGCATGATCCTGGGAAACTTACTCTACCTGAACCTGCTTGAGCAGGGGTCTTGAACTAGACACACTCCAGAAGTACCTTGCAGCCTCAGCAATTTTGAGATTGTGCAACCACCAATTAATCTTTCAAGTGCCTATGTGACTCCTTTTGAATTTATCTATGATTTATTTATGACTGCTGAAGTTCTGAGCAGAGAGCTGACTAGCTCCTCTTTATCTAAGAGGTAGAAGATGTACACTCATAATTAAGATGCCAGTTTAAAGTCTCTTCTCTGTCCCAGGAGTTTTGCACCTACATATGTCGCCTCTCAGGCTGACTGTAGTCCTCTTTCCATAGCAAAATAGTATATACCTATTAGAACAAATTTTATCAAAAGATGACTCTGGGAGTTCCCAGGCCTAGAAAGCTCCAAATTCACATTTTCGTTATTCACACTGAAGGTTTATATGCCTTCTGGCATCGAAAGATGAATCTGGATGCTATGCAGGTGGGATGAGTCTGTTGCAAGCATTTCCTCATTCATAGATTCCCACCTATGAATTCTACACAGCACTGGGTGCCTCCCTGGATCAGGGAGCCATGCTTGGTCATCAAAAAAACCTCAGAGCTGCTATAACTCTGAAGAATTATGTCCTGGCTTTTGTATCCCGCATGATGTGACAAGCCTTTGCTCAGTATTGTCCAAAGCCTGAATGCCTGACCCAGAGACATGTCCACCAGACATTTAGTTCTCTAATGGGGGCAAGCTGCCAGCTTAGCAGTCCACTGCCCAAATTCTTTTGTGAATTGAGCCTTTGGGCAATGTAGAAAGGAGAATAAAAAAGCATAACAGATGTAGTTGGCTGAAATGGACTGCCGTGATTCCAGAGGCAGACCATTTCCTCATCTGAAAGTCATGTTCCTTTGTGTTATAATCGTTTGCTTAAGATCCTCAAACATTTAAGACATATCACCTAGACATTTTTAAATGTCAGGTGAAAGTAGAAGCCTGTGCATGACACTCAAGCAGTTTGTTTGTACTTGTATGGTTTTTTTGGGTTTTTTTTATTAACCAGAGGGATCATTTCATGTTGACAAGATAGCTGTTGATTAAGCTGAGCCATGAAGTAACACATCCAGAGAAGATTAGATGAGAAAAACTTTAAATCCTTAGCAGAAGGTTGGATAAAACATTTTATTGTCTGAGATATACTTGTGAGTTAACTAATTGTGAAGTGATAACAAATGATTTAATTATTTTCCATCTGTTAGTAATTCAATTAGATCCTTTTCAGTTTGCATAGCTGCAGTCCTTCCATCACTCTGCTTTGTGTTCCCTACCCATTTTGAAGTCCCTAGAGTTAAGCTATGTCATCAGCCCCTAAAGTAAAGATGGAAGAGTTCTTCAAAATAATTCTTCCCCCTTAAACTGATCATGCCTGTAATCTCATCATTATATTTACAACATCTTTTTAACATAATAAATGCTACATTTATGTAGTCTGGGGAAAAATACCCCAACAACATCCAACCAAACAAACAAAAAACCCCACCAACCAGCAATGCCTGAATTATTTTCTTTTTGGTTCAAATTACTAAAGGAAAAAAAAAAAAAAACTGTTGAGAACTTTGAGGTGAAGATTCAACCTTACAGTAATTATATTTGAAAACAATTATTCTCAGAATAAGGACTTAAAACTAGGAAATCAATGACCAGGAGTGACTTGTCATGCCCCAAATATATGGTGAATACACAGGATGTACTCTTTCACATTTTAATGAGGTAAGTCATGCTGTTTTATGTTTACATAGGCCACTGGCAGCTTACATTATCATTCCTCCACTAAATTTCTCAGTGTTTTAACTTTAAGCATCAGGTTCACATTAAGAAGGGGGTCATTTCTGCCTGCATTTCTACTGTACTTTTGTGAGACAAAGAAAACTCCGTTATTTTACTGTTATTTCTAGGGTAACTGAGAGAAAGATGCTTTGTTATAAAGATAAGATGAAGAACATTTATCTCAAAAACCTCTTGCTCCTTGGCATTTGGTGTCAGTGAAAGGTGAGAAGGTTCTCTCTGCCCCTGCCTTGCTGATGTGTTTATTCAGCACAGGGGGCAAAGGCAGGGGTAAGCAGCATCACCGTGAAGTCAGGATAGGTAGGCAATACTCACAGTTAGCATTCTCTGTTCTGTACTTGTTGTAGTGTGCTGGTTTTGACTGGGGTAGAGCTACCTTTCTTCGCAGTGACTGGTATGAGGCTGTGTTTTGGATTTGTGCTGAGCACAGGGGTGATAATATAGAGATGGTTTTGTCATGGCTGAGTGCTGAGCATGTTGTTAGTGCTTACACAGAGACAATGCCTTTTCTACTTCTCATACTTCCTTGCTGGCAAGGAAGCTGGGGTCCAAGGGAGGTTGGGAGGAGACACAGCCGGGGCAGGTGACCCAAAGTGACCAAAGGGATATTCCAGACCATATGACACCATGATCAGTGTATAAAGCTGTGGGGACAATTACAGTGATGGCATTTGTCTTCCCAAGTAACTATCATGTGTGTTGGGACCCTGCTTTCCTGGAAATTCCTGCCTCTGGGTAGCAGTGAATAAATCCCTTGTTTTGCTTCATTTTTGTGTGTGGCCTTCGCTTTCCCTCTTAAACTGTCTTCATCTCAACCCATGAGTCTTCTGGCTTACCCTTCCAATTGTCTCGCTGATCCCGCTGGTGGGGGAGTGAGTGAGCAGCTGCCTGGGGATTGGTTGCTGGCTGGGGTTAAACCACAACATGTAGGAACTGGGATTTATATTTCCCTGCTTAACTGGCATCTGAGGGAACATGAATGAGGATAAGTTTTCAGGAGTTGCAGTCAGTGTTTCCCTTCCTCCCTGCCTTCCTCCTTCCCAATGCAGTAGTCAGAACTCCCAGAGCAACTTCTCACAGTTCAGCATTACTGACCCGCATAGGTTATCACTGCTTGAAACTCCCCTTCCCTGTGAACACTATACCCCCAGTTCAAGACTACAGGAACATTCAACTACCCAAGTCTCACAGAGATCAGGTTTCTCTAAGGACTTTTGCTATATCCAGCTGCAGTAAATAAAACTCATTTCTAGGATAAAGGAAAAGCATGTCTTCTTTGCATCACTCATATGTAGATGGACTGAAAATTAAAGAATTTGCAAGCATCCATGTCTTAAAGATTCTTAAGAGAGAAGAGGAATTCTTAAAATATTTTGCCTATATCCTGCCAACATTGCCTTTAACCTGCCAATTGCTTGATATAAGTAGCCAACAGCTTTGTGTTTCACTTTGTTTTACAGTGTCACTTTAACCTGTGCTTCAGAAGCTGTCTCATCTTCCCCTCAATAAGATGCACTAATTAATTGGGTGACCTAATTGCATTTGCTACACAGTCTTATTATCTCTTGGATTAATGTATTTAAACCTAAGTAAACCACACACAGATTTTCTTTCAAGCTAACTGTCTTTTGATACTGTATTTGTCTTTGAAACTATACAGAAAGTTCTCCTGGAAGGGCATAAAGGGAAAAAAAAAATCATTATAATCTTTTTTGACTGTATGACTGCTCTTCACTAAGATGTGAAAAGCCTCAGGTGTCATGACTTAGGCCAATTGTTTCACTTTTCAAAAATGGGTAACTCAAGACCTCAACTAATCTGTCTGCATGGTTGTTTTTGACCTCTTATCGAGTGTTTGTCAATTGTCACTTTTGACTCAGAGTCCTGCATTAAGAGATCAGAGAAATATTGCTTTGCTGGGGCAGATTTGTATTGACACAGTTGGTTTTTTCAGCACTATATCATCAAGTTTATGTTTTGCTGCCCTGAAGATTTAAACACATAAAAATATAGCACCAGCCAAAGGACAGCAACAAGAAGTATTTTTTTTTTTCTGTTTTATGTCATTTCACTTGTGCTGAACATCAAAAGTTTTAAACTCTGTGTTAGGCATGTAGACCTTAATGCTGAAAGACAATTTCTGTCTATATGTGCATCTGTAAGTGCATAACTGTGCAAAAAAATAAGTGTACACACATTTTTTTGCTCTGGTAATCCCACTTAACACTGTGTAAAGAGACATTACATCATCTGAAGATCCTTGCTGAAGCATATTTCATTGCATAGAAGCTTTGGAGTAAATTGTGATTTGTAATTGTATTTATGTGCCAAAATTGTAATTTCTTCAATCTCATTTTCTTATCCCCAGCACAAAGAAAGAGAAGGAGCATGTAGTGATGGGTCAGACTGGTTGGTTGAGAGTGACAGGAGTGTGATAGCTGTCTTAGCCCAATAACATACATTAGAGCAGAACTATCTCTTTAACATGAACTGAGACTGATCAGTCATGGGTCACGGAGCAGGGAATTGCAAATGGATCTTTGCCACCAACCTTGATTGCAAAAAACAAAGTAAAGCCACTGTGGAAAATCAAGGCAAGACCATATCAGTATAAAGGCAGATATCATTGCACATTTACAAAGAAAAAGAATAAATGAAAACCACAAATATGCACTCAACATAGATTTTTATGTGGTAAGCTACTGAGTAATTTTCAGTAACTGTTTGCTTAAGCGTAGCTTTGGCTATTTTCTTTCTTCTATTTACTCACTCTGGAGATAGTTTTCCAAATCTCTGATCCACTTCAAATAAACAAATTCTGGAAAGTAAATACCAGAAAAAATGCACCTAGTTATTTGTTGAAAAGTGTTTACTGTGTTCTTGGAATGTACTAAACCCTCTGCCCATCTGCAGCCAGGAGAATATTTAAAATACATGTTCAGTAAAAACTTTTACCTGGAACTCTGTTTTAATTTTTTCAAAACATGACTGCTGGAGCCTGTTGAGATTTTCTCATAGGACATGGATTTGTCCTTCAGAGCTCACTGTTTATAATGCAGCTAGTGAAAAGATGAAGTCATAGCTATGCAGAAAAAAATCACACATGCTGAATATGAAATCTTTTTTTCTTTTTTTCTTTTTTTTTGAATGGTTTGTGCTTATCTTGGTTCCAAGAAAGACTTATTTCAGTGCACAACAAAGGAATAAAATAGAGAGCCACCAATTTGCTCAACAGTGGCCAGAGGGCAGCCTCTGTAATGGTTGCAGCTTTGCTTCTCTCCTGGCCCTGCTTTGCAGTGGGGTCTGCCAGCCCCAAGAGCACCTGGACCTGCTGGTGAGAGGGATTGAAGCAGCCAGTTCAGACACAGCAGAGGCACACAGGTGGGAGCCTGGTGGATTTTTTGATTGGTGTTTTTGTTTTATTTTATTTTGTTCTTTATTATTTACTATTTGAAATTTAAAGGAGTTCTGTCTATTTCCAAGCCCCATGTTTGAAAAGCAAGATAGCATCACTGAGAAAGAATCAACAATCATAAATTATTTCTATGAAATATGTCTTGCAATCTCTGTACAGCAGTTTCCAGGAAATTAATATTCCTGCAAACTTAGCATCTCATCTAAAATAAGCAAGAAAACAAGAAGCCAGAATGGCTTGACAAGACTTTCATGATTTCTGCCAAACTCAGCGAGTATTAAATTTGCTATTAAGAAGTATAAGCTGCAAATTCCTATGCTTATGAACTTGAGACCATTCTCTGGTCCAGTCAAAATAGACTCTGTTTACACTGATTTAGTAGCCTTATGAGATTGCCTAGTTGCTTTCCTGAGTTCTCTCAGCAGGTGAAATTACTTGCTGAGCTGCACAAAATCATGCTGGGAAATAGCTGTGCCATGTAGATCTTGCCCGTATTTATTTAATGTTATGTTACTGCTCGAAAATGAAAAGCATTTATATTTAAAACATAGTCAATGTGTTTATGACCTATAAAAGCAAAAGAAAAGGCTGGGTAACAAATGAAACTATAACTTACATGCTGGTTTTGATGTCTTTGTTTCTACTGCTTCAGCAGCAGCTGTCTTTGTGGGTTTGCAAACCATGAACAGTATGTTAGTTTTACATCCCTCCCTTTCTCAGGTTATAGGTCTCACTCCAACCACTGGCATGCTGTCTCATTAAAGTCTATGTACCCTGAACTGCTTTTGGATTAGGAAGGCAGGAGATCTCTGAAAAGTCATGTATCAGACATGACAGCTGCATTTGGAGGTCCTTAGGAGCCATACATCTCCCTGGAATGGGTCTAAAGAAAGGTACAGACACCTGCCTTCCTGACCTCTGTATGTCCCAAAGGACAGAACCTTGTTACTTATTGTTTGTGCTGAAGTAGCAAACTTAAGCTCAGCATGTTTAATGGAAACAGCATTGCTCTAAAGCGCAACGAGACACAGAGTGTCATTCAGGTCATTAATCAAGGTGCAAAGCAATATTTGCCCTAGTATTAACACTCTATTCCAGCAAAATGAGTACACCAGCCTCCAACCAGACATTGTACTGCAGATCACAACCATCTGAGCCTGACAGTTCAGCCTGCTTTCAGAACACCTCACTCCCTGCTTGTCTAAGCTGTGCTTCAATACATGAGGATGTCCCAAGATGTTGCCTAAAATTTTGCTGAAGTTGAGACAGACACCATCAACTGCTCTTCCCTCATCCATCAAGCCAGTCATTGTAGGAGTGTGTCAGGTTGGTCAGAGATGACTTCACCTTCATAAATTCATGGTGACTACTTGCAAATACCTTCATGTCCTTCATGTGTTTGGAAGTTGGTCCCAGGGTTGTTTACTCCATCAGCTTGCTAGGGTCTGAAACACAGCAGACCATAGTTCACTGGATCCTCCTCCCTGCCCTTTTCGAAGGACATTTGCTTTCCTCCAGTCCTCAGTATCCTCCACTGGATAATCAAGAGTGGCTTTGTAAAGCCATCAGCAAGCTCTCTCAACAGTTGTGGATGCTGAAGAAAGGACTAATCATCCCAGTTACCAGTTTAATATAATTTTTTTTTCTGTTCTCCCTTTTTAATTCCATATTTCATCTGAAAATACACTTGTTTGTTGGGAGAACTACCTCGGAAACTGGCAAAAGTTGATAGCAAGCCATGGCCAGTACCAAGCCAGTTGCTTTTTTTCATTTTCAATTGTCAGACTTGGCTCAGGTAAGTATTTGTTTTCTGTGACAGAGGGGGATGACAAGCTCATTAAAAAATGAATAAAATTATTTGGAATCAAACTTTTAACAATCTAAACAAGTTCTTAGGTTAGAGCTTGCAGATGAGAAGAAAAGTTGATACTAATAAATTGACAGAGTGAAGGAAGACACACACCATGTGTTTAGTGAAGGGTACAAGCCCTAGGCTTTGATGCAAAACCTTTTAACTTTTCAACTTTTCAAGCTATTTTTTTCTCATGATTTATTTCCTCAGTTCTACTTTTAGTCAAAACACCTCCTGAGACTAAAATCCAAGGCACTCAATCCTGTCAGTATTATACCTAAGTTCTATTTTATAAGTTTCTTTCTGAAAACCTGGATCTGAGATACCAGTTTCAGCACTGACCTTCTATTCTAGTTCTTTCTTTCTCCCTTTCTAGCAAAGCAGGTCTTTCTTGATAGCAGTTTTGCTAAGTCATTCCTTAGCTGCTTCAGACCAATGTATTGAGCAGATTCAGCAGGACAGATGATGACAGAAGGTGCAGGGTGGCTTAATACTTAATAAAAAGTGTAAAGCTCCATCTATACCGCTGCTTCTGTATTCCCATCCCATAATGTTCTGCTATGCATCACAATGGGCCCTGATCTTCCAGGCTGCTTTCCCAGAGTTGCACTGTATCACTTCAGGACTTTTTGGGGTAAACAATACTATATACACATATACCTGAAATGTTTTTCTTCTCTTATGTCTAAGCAGTTTAAATTGTAATATGTGAATCCTGGAGGAAGTTCTGCAACTCACATTTTACTAGTCCTATAAACTATTGCTGGCTACAATATGCTTCTTCTACATAAATGTTATTGAGATTCAGTAGAAAATACGGTGGAAAACACTGGCTGCATCACACAAGGGCAGTGTTCTAGATGGTTGAAGTTTATGCTACTGCACCTCAAATCAAAATTTCAAGCTTTTTAAACTACAGATCTCTAGCTGTGACACAAGTCTGTGGGAACACACAGACATGCAGCTCTGGCAAATCAACTCATATCACACCCCAGTTAGAGTGCACCTTAAGTCTTATACTCAGACTGCATCCTAATTCCCTTGCCAAATCAAACAATGCAAAAGAGTGATAGATACACCATTATTCCATGATTTTGAAACAAGAGCAAATACTACTGACGTAACTAAATGGCTCTTATCTTTAACCTGCAGTGTTGGGCACAGTCAGTTATCACCATCTGCTGTCTGAATATCAAAGTTCTTAAGTATGAAATATTTGAAGAGCGTATCTGGCACAGGAAGGAAAATAATGATGGCAATAATGATACAGGAATAAAAAATTACAGGAAGAAAACATATTCATGTGGAAGCTGGAACTTTGTCACATATAAAAACCCTTCTCCCTGTAAAGAGATCAAACTGAGATGGGATGGAGGTTTCCAGATAATCTGCCTCACAGTCTATTTATGTGCTAAGCAGAATGCCTTTTTTTCCTCTGTATGACTTTTTCTATGTATTTGTCAAGGCATTTGAGAAGATAGTATTTTTTAAAGTGTTTCTAATCTTTTAAATCAAAAGCAAAGGAAGTAAAAGAAGCAAGGATCAAGGATTTGATATCCCTAATAGGGGAGATATACCCAGCTTTTGGTAAAACTCAAAAATAGAGATTTAGAATTTAACTTCTCTGTATTTGCAGCATTGCAAAGGCATGAATAAAGCTGAATGGTTGCTGATGGTTTCCTTAGATTTTTCTGCACCTAATCATTCTCACAATACCAGTGACTTCTGTGCTGGCAACCCAGAGAAACATCTTCTGAAGGTCTGTTCTGAGCACTACAAGTGCTTAGTAAAGCAATGCAACAAATGAAATAGCTTTGTTCCTCACATATCCACAAGCTTGTTTGCAGTTAGTGTCTCTATCTCTTTCATTTTAAATCAGATAATACTTCTATTAAAGTGCAGAAGAGGCTTTTCAAGGATTGTAGGTTTCCTCTAAATTTCAATAACCAAGAGAATCGCAGTTTATTTACTACGTGGCTGGGGGCTAAGAAGACTACCTACAAGTTTATCACTTCTATTTTAACAGTAGATTTTTGCTTCAAATTCGATGACCCGTTTAGCTGCAGTAGAAGGTCACTGTAGCTAATTTACTCTCATTCACTGCTCTCTGTGACAGAATTTAATTATTTCAGCCTAGTTCATAGTGGGAGCTAAAGGGGACTGGCTTGTTAGGCCGGCCAAACTCAGGAAAATCAGACCACGTTCAAATTCAATAAAATACTCCACTGTCTAGCTATCCACCTTAATAAACTCTTCTTTTATGGACTTCTGTGCATTTTGGCAGAAAAACAAATGATAAATGCTGTATACTGGAACACTGCAGGAATTCCTTCTTGTCTGAAAACAGAGTTCTCTGTTCAAAGTCCCTTTCCCTTTTCCTTTCCTTTTACCAGAAAATCTTATTTAGGATTGCTTAATGTAAAATGTTAAAGTAGAGTCACTCTCCTTAATTCTTTAATTGTGTTCTTATTGAAGATCTTTGCTAAAGCTTCTGAGGTGTTCTACAAACATCTTTTTTATACTTTTACCATGGTCGAAACTAATAATAGTGGGAGTAACTCTGGATATGTAGCATAAAATGGATAATTTTGTAAAAGTATGTTGAATATAAACTCGAAGGAGATTATTAACTCAGAGATTTTATAGAATTTAGACATCTCTTTTTTTCCCCAGATTTTACGAATTCTGTATGAGAAGCAAGATGTGTTTGCAGTGTTATCGACATAAAACTTGTAAGAAAAGCATGAATTTCTATAAGCTCCAGAGAAAACAAGGATGAAAAGCAGCTGTCTTTAAATATCAATGCATAGTAGCTCATTACCTTGTGATTTTGACCAGTGTGTTCATATAATCAATTGCAGTTGTGCTGTTACTTGTCTTGCAATATTCTTCCTTGCCTGAAGGATCATTAAATGTTTGTTCATTTTACTGTTTAACTCATGTGGCAAACCTTTAAAAATTATTACCTTTACGAAGCCTTCAGCATCCTTTTTTGAATAACTGAAGAGGAAAGGAGGTCTGTGGTGTTAGTGTGAGAGCCAAAATATGATTCACTCCCTGTTTTCCCTGTGTTACTGTCAACTCTGAATGCAATGGTAAGATGGAAGAAGAATGGAGCATCTTTCTGTTTTGTGCTCGACTTTTCCCAAGACAACAGAGTTTTTAAACATTACATTTACTTAGATCAAAACTTTGTGTGAAAAGAAATGTATTCAATATGATCTCATGCTGCTGATAAGCTTGTAGTGAAGGCACTGTTGTGGATTTGTAGAGACAAAAGTCATTGCCATTTCAGAAAATAGACATTATTTTAGATCCCCATTGAAAGGAATCCTTTCAAATAAATAGTATTATAAGAAAACTGTTCAACACAACAAAGTTATTGGAAAGTGGTTCCAAGCATTTCCAAGACTACTTTTAGAAAAGTCTAAAAGTCTGTGAACTAGAAAAGTAATTCTAAAGTAAGGAAGTGAAATAATTTGAGAATATATTTGCAATAGTATTAATAAATTTACTGTCTTTCATACCTTGAATGTAATTTCTTTGTTTCCAGTCCCTCAGGAACTGTTCTTCTATTAATGGCATAGAAATTCTGTTCATAATTTGTTGTCAGAATATTTGACAACAAATTAAAATTCATAGAGTATCTACCTTTACACTCATGGGAAAAACTGTTCTATTTTATCATAGATGTTTTGACGTAACAAATAATTCAGCTGCATTTACATAAAAATGCTAAGTGTTCTCTAAACAGTAATTACAGCCTGGGCTATGTATGTTCACACTTTTCACAGATCGTACTAATAGACTAATATTTGTAGTATGGTTTTTGATTAACTACATTTGTTTTTTGGACTAGTTATCATCAGTTGCCCATGAAGTTTAAACTGTCAATATGGCCATCTACATAATAAAAGAGGAAAAAAAAAAAAAGAAGAAGAAAAAAAGAAGAAATAAAGCTTTTTTTCTTAATCTATCACTTGCATATGATTTCTGGAACAACCCACACTAAATTCTAATGGCTTAAGCTGCGACTTGAATCGTAGATCTAATTTTACAAACCGTAATTTCCAAGCACACATAGACAAGATGTTTGTGTCACTGGAGTAGAGATTTAAACAGTTTCAGTTATCTTCAAAGGATTGCATGTGTAGCATTTGTGGAACAAGAAAATCATTTCACAATCTCAAAAATAAGAGAACACTTTCATGACTGTTGCTGAATAAGGTGAATTTCTGTTAATCCTTTATTGGAATTCTCATTAACGAAAATTAAAATTATCACTCTTTCTAGTGGGCCATAAGATTCATTTGGAACATCCTTGGGGAGAGGCACTCACAATAAGAAGGCTATTTGAAAATTGCCTTAGAAGGAGTACCTTTGCCATCAGAGTTTCCATTAAAGCTGGAACAATTAGTCAGGGATTAAAATTAATTTTGTTCTTTTTTGGACAAGAAAAATACCACTTTATACTGAATAGGGAACCAGAAAAATCAAAGCACCGGGCAAAGCTCCACTGATTTCAATGGAACAATAAGTATTCTCACTGCTAGGGACTTAGCCCTATGATATTTATCCTTTACCCATTTTTAGATCACATTTACATGTACAGCTTATAGTCATAAGGGAGATTCAGATGAAATAGGCTGAATAAGGGTGCTCCAGATACTTTTGTCTTCACTTGTCTGAAGTCAAATAAAAACTCTCATCAGCATATCATGTTCTGGCCTTGCATCCAGCTCCGTTCTTTCTTTCCCCATATGGATAATGTCTGGCCAGGAAGGAAATGACTACATATTCAACTACAGGAATGAAATCTGGCCTAATGGAAACTTGGTTGAGTTACTTCCTGAAAGCTAATGGCTAAGGAGAGCTTTCCAGGAGGAAACAAAGATCAGCAGAAATGTTGGCCAGTGAAAGTCATAACAACCTAAAATACCTGCAATGCAGATTTTCAGAAAGCTGTCTTCTATTGCTGTGCAATTTGGGGGTGGAAGTTTGAAAAATCAAATAGGCTTTTCTTTCATTCACTTGATGTGATCTCTGCTTATCAATGACGAATCTGAGAAGCCCTGCTGAGGCAATATGTTTGTTAGGGAGTATGCAGGGCATTGTTTGAGACACTGAGAGAAAACAGCATTTGAGGGGTCACAGAGTCCCTTCTCAGATGTGACTGATAATTGTCACCTTCCAATATGGAGAGTTTCATACTCTTTCTGTTCAATTCAAGCTTTCTGTATAGAATGCAAAAGATTCCTGTCTTATTTTCACTTTTCCACACTGATTCCTGAAAGAAAGCAAAACAGCACTTTTCTAAATAGGTAGATTCATGACTTCTGGATGCAGAATATATCTAGAAGAGAAAAAGTAGGTATTTATTGGGTAGCCATGTGAAAAATAAATAATAATCAAGTTCCAAAGTTCAGCCAGCCTAGAAAATTTCAATTCATTGAATATATCTAATTTGAATTTACATAAAAATATACTCATAAATCTTGAGATTTGCATTTGCAATTCATAAACATGATTCACACTTTTCTTGGATTTCAGAAGAAACCAAGCTTGGTGTGACCTCTTCCCCTTGTACAAATCAAGATTGTTTTAATATGCCTGGATTAGTTACTTGGAATAACAATTGTTTTAACCAATGAGTGTACAATGTCACAAATCTGTTTCTAAGAGAGAATTTGGTATGTATATAAGAAAGTTAGTTATATTTCCTTTTTTGGTATCTTTCTGTTTTCCAATACCCCTTTTTCCCACCTAAAGTTGCAAACTTAGAATTAAGTTTCCAAATAGTGTTAGTGCCCTGTTTGGTCTCTTTCACACTGCCTGCAGGGATTGGCTGAGGTGGCACAAATTCTAATAAAATTTTACACCAATAAACTAGGCTTGAAAACAGATGTAAAAGCCCTGCTGATTGTTACACATTTAGGGATTCATTCATAAGGACACCCACCACTGTGCATATGTGGGACACAATTTTCTGCTATGCTGAAAGAGAATCTTCATGCTATTGGATTGCTGCATTTCCCACTGTTACTCAAGGTGCTGCTCTGAATGCTCATAGTGGGGAGACCTCTCTCCGTGGAAAATGGATCTCTTCAGTTCAAGTTGAGAGGTCTGACTTGTACTCTATTCCCTATTCACTGGCAATTTGCAGTCAATGTTTTCTTTATTACCACAAATTAATGAGGAAAAGACTGTGGCACTAATTTTTGTTTCTGTCTGATATTATGAAAGAGGTAATAAATAGCAAGAAGAGAGAAAGGAAGAAGAAAACAAACCAGAGGCCCTGCAAAGATAAATGCAATATCCCCTTCACCCTCAAGAAATGAAATTATTCTGACAGGGTCAGAGATTCCGCTTGGCAAACCATCTTAAATTAATTACCTGTCTGACATTTTAAAGGAAGGTTTCAGATCGTAAATTTAACCCAGACAAAGCATTCTTTTTAATCTTGTCAGTATGCAAACTACTTTGCACTGCAGTCTGTGAATTATTTATCAGAGAAATGACCCCGAAGGGTGAAAGGAAAATTGAGACTATTTGATCTCAGGTTCTGCACTTCTCTTCCTTAGATCTGTACCTGTTACAGTTGCTTAAATACTCTTTGTTTGATGCTGCTGATATATAGCTCTCATGCTGTGCTTCTCTGAAGCCTAAATATTTTTTTTCCATTTAAATTACTTCTAAAACTGTGTCCCAGCAAATAATTATATACACTTTACAGGGAGAAACAAAAGTTAAGTAAAGGGGACAAACTCACCTGTCTTCCTGTTTCATGTGTTTTCATTAGAAAAAGCATAAAGTATTGATGGCTGTTGTTTTTTCTCCATAGTCAGATGAAAATGCAGTCTATAATTGTAACTAATCTCCAAAGCCTGATTTTTTCTTATAAGCTGCATTAAAACATTAATCCTGTAAAAAGTTGTGTGACATTAATGATGAAGGATAATCACCTGGGGTAAAAATACCTTGGAAGATGCGAATCCAGAATCAAGTTCTGATACAATTTTTTGGTTATTTTTTTTTTTTTTGTTTTTGGTTTGGTGAGGATTTTTTTGTGTGTGTGTGAAATCACTTAATTTTAGTCTCCTGATTTTTAAATGAAGCCTGTACAACTTCTAACTTCCAATCTTTCACGTTTTTAGGTTTCAAGTTTATTTATTCAACAATATTTCACATAGGCCTTAGTATCCCTGCTGAAAGAAAAGATGTCTAAGTGTAACTGCAACAAAAAATATAATTATAACTTGAGGACCAAAAGAAATCAGAACACAGCCTGACTAATACCCGGTCTTGGTTAGTACTGAACCTTCTTGCTTAGTCACTCTGGGTTTCTACATGATTCTCTGAAGACATCAACCAAGTTACCTGATATTCAGATTTGGAAAGTCAGCAGGAAAAAAAAAAAAAACAAAAACACTAGCCAAATGTAAAAACTTAAGCAAGTAATGCTACTATACACATTTTTCACTTTGAGAGCGTTTACTCCCTGGATTGTTAATTTTTGATGCTTCATGTTCCAAAAGAGTTCCAATATTTTCTGTTTTATCTATAAGTAACATGAACTTTAGCTGAGCTAAGTGGAAAGTTCAGCAGAAAGTCTATCAAATTCCAAAGAGAAATTATAGCTCCCTTCTGCTTCTGCCCTATAGTATGGAATTTTTTTATTTGACCTATGGACGTTTCTGCATTTTCATGTCAACTGAAAAAAAGCTGATGAAAATCTTGTACCTTACTTTAGGTCAGTATGCTGCCTAACGTTTTTGAGTTACCCTTTTTCTTCTTTAGTGGGAGTGATTTTTTTTTTCCCACTACTAGACTTTCTTCTTCCTTTGTGCCAGTGGTTGAATGTTGCAAGAAGAAGACATGAGATAGTTCATGATAAAAATCTGTCTAAACAAAATGTGGACAAGCTTATATTTTACTCTACAATCCTAACTAAATAAGTCAGTTCTAAGCGATAATTCTGTTCTCAAGAAATAGTTGTCAGATTTCTGCTTAGGCTTTTAAGTATCCGAAGCATTTCAAGTTTGCTTTCAGTTTCCTCTTTATGACTTGGTGGAAGATTGGCTACATAGCACATAAAATCAGGGATATGACACCAGTTAACTGCAAGTCTTCCCATTTTAGGCTGTATAAACTTTTCATCTGTTTTTACCATAAAACTCCCAAGAAATGGTTAAAGGATTGTGTACATCCTCCACAGTTTATTTACCTACCTATAAATTCCCTGCAGATTTGTGTATCCCTACAAAATGAACAACTAAAAAACTGAATATTTTTGCTTACTAAATTTCCCAGATCCCTCTTTAATGAAGTGAAAGTATGAGCTCTAGTGTCCATGGATACATCTTAATTAGGGATTTTGGCTGTTGTTTAACTATGATAATTTCCCCTGTTATTTCTATTCAGCTGATTTCACTTCTTTTCTCCCCTCAGCCCTGGTTCAAACCCACTGGATCATCAGTGCTGGGGCTGATTGGAGACCATCCTAACAAAAACTGCATTTCAACATCTTTCTTCTACTTGAAGGTCTTTTCATATTTCCCAACTGATTTGTGAGGGTGGTTAAGAATCATACAAGTGCAAAGAATTTCCTTTACCTAGATTTAAATATTATTTTATGCTAACTACTGAAGCTATTCTTTAAAGATAAATAAAATAGACACTTTTTGTTTTTATGTATGTACCAATAACAATTAAACCTTGATGTTCACTCCCAATGACTGTTTTTAGATCTGCCCATGCTGGAATTATTGTGTGGCTTTTCAAGCTGTTAAAAAGCATATTTTTTAAAGTCATAATTAGTAGACTGTACATTCTTCATTTCCTAGGTAACTGAGGCTGAATACTAGTAGAAAAGTAATAAAACTACTCTATCAAGATATGCACTACTGGTCCTGGCTGTGTTCCCAAAGTCCAAACCATTCAGAATGAAATTCACCCCTCTGCAGCAGTGGCTAAACCTTACTTGTGCTCTACTTGCTGGCACACCAGCCTTTCCCTGCTGCTCTGCACAAAAGTGGATTTCAGTCACAGTGTGTGCAGACCTTTAGCATTTCAAATCTATTTCATTGACCGGGTGTCCTC
This sequence comes from Dendrocincla tyrannina, assembly GCA_035047865.1. NCBI lineage: Eukaryota > Metazoa > Chordata > Aves > Passeriformes > Dendrocolaptidae > Dendrocincla > Dendrocincla tyrannina. The sequence continues at coordinate 30,385,247 of JAWWMP010000041.1, read as the reverse complement.
TATTATTTCCCTGAGAGCATTATTATGAGATTCTACTATTCTGGTTTGTACTGAAATATCATTTATATGGGTTTTGTTTGTTTTACTTAACCTTGTATTTTCATTGATTATCTTTGTTCTTTCATGACAACTTTTCTTTACCCTTCCAAGAGACCTGGCACACATGATGAGATATACGTAGCGCAAAGCAACTGCTGGTGATTGCTCTGGAGCAGCAATAGAAGATCTAGCAAGACTTTCCTCTCTGCCAGAGGGTGGCAGTACTTCATGTTGCACATAGAGGTGGCATGGAAAAGGAGATGGCACATGATCACCATTCTACCCATTGTTAATATTCCTGGCTTCCCTCATGGCAGTGTCCACACTTGGCTTGCTTAAAATTTTCATCAGAGTGTGAAAATGTACCTGATATGTGGCACAGCTCAAAAGAGTGATGCACAAGGGCAAAGCTCTTTTTTTTCCCAGCAGGCAGGTACGTAAGCCTGAGGCATCACACAGAGTTTTAAAGAATATTAGGGTCTAGTAAGCAGTGGCTTTAGTTTTTAAATCCTATAGTGTGGGGTGAGGTTCTTTTGTCAACTTTCCTTTGCTATGTACTTTCCACCATGTAACTATTCCATTTGTTTTGCCTGCGTGCTAACAATTTATGGTAAGAATGCCCTTCAAAACTCAGCTTCCCTAACAATCCAGTCTACTACCCTTCACTGTGGATAAGGCTTTTATTTATTTTTTAATAAATTCCACCTCATTTCTAACACATTAAACCTCATTATAGAGTAATTTCCCTTGGTATGAAAAGACCTCATTAATTGTTCCATTCAAAAATCATTATCTCTCAGGATGGATATTATAAGGGAAGTATAATGGAAAAGGAGTTTTTTCCACATTGTGCTTGAGCATTACTTTTTCCCGAGTGATTAGCTTTGCTGCATCTGTGTTTACTTAAGAACTCGAAGCTAAAATAATTAGTAACAGGTGGCTGAGGTCTTCCTGATAATCTGCCTACTATTTAGGTGTACCTCTATAAAAGGTTTTCAATTCCCATGTTTGGGTTCTTTCTCATGTTTAACAAGCTGTAATGAGAAAGTGATCTTGTACAGTATGGTACTCAGACTTACTTGATTCTAGGAGAGGTTTTATTTTAACAGTTTTAGCTGGCTCCATGACACATATTTTACTCCTTAGTAATAACAAACCATGCTTCATCTCTTCCTGTTATATAGGGGTTTTCATGGTAATTATTTTCTATGGCCTGGTTTTCTTAAGATATGCTTGCATTTCTAGTTTATTCAGTGTTTTCACATGTGTTCTTTCCTGATTCTATTTTCAGGAATTTTCAGTGGACTTTGACTCAATAGCTGTTCACTGAATTTTTCAGGTCCTTTTCTGCTGATTCTGGTGAAGTTTAAGAGACAGGTGTTAAACTTTTAATATTGCTACTATTAGGAGGTCCTGTGAGTTATGACTGAGTTCTTTAAATTTGTGTTTAAGGTATGTTTTCCTAAAATGTGGCATCTATGTATCTGAGCTTTTTAGCTATTCAGTCATGAATGCAGTGAGAAAGAAGTCATTCAGCTGTGTATGATGGGCTGGGTATGGTTTATTGACATTTATGACTGCAGGTAGGAGATTGCTACAGCTATTTGAACACTCGGGCAGGGTGGTCTTGTATAAAGACCAAGATGGAAAGCCAAGATTATGAAACCATCCATGCAGCTACTCCACAGCCAAGTGGTTTTGACATATGCTAGGGATATCTGCAGCTATAATTCAAGAGCCCCACTGTGCCCAGCTCATTCCAGGGGTTTGAAGTGTACCTTTCCACATCCCAAGATATAAAAGAAGTTTTCTTTGTATCTTTTGCTGAAACCATTTCATTTTCTCTACATATGCACTTACTGAGCTACAGTGAAGTTGACGTTAGATTCTAATGATTGAGTTATTCTTCTGAGATGTTTGAGGACACTGACATTGAACCAGATGGTTATTGGAATTATTTTTTTTCTGAACCATGGGGTAAGTGCCTTAAAAATAAATGTTTAAGAGTCTTTAAAAACACTTCAAAATTCTGGGGGCAGCATTTCTTAAAATGTGAAAAGAAAATGAGAAATCTTTTTCGCTCTTATGTCTCACCTTTGCTGAGACAACCTGACATAGAACCTCAGCAGGACCTGTCCCACAGAGTACACATGGCTTTACAGCTCCTTCGGTTCAGTTAGTGTAGACTGCACCCATCCTCACAGGAAAACCAGCTGCTAACTAGGAAATCTTCCAAAAAAATCTAGTTTTAAAGGATGGTGATCACTGAAAGAAAGCAGCCAAATCCCAATTATCTGTTATCTTGCAACACTAGGAATTGCTTGTGCTTTATAACAAGTATGATTTTCAGTCCTTATTCAGGTTTCCATTCAGTTTAGTATTATATTTCAACTACATGATTTGAGCACAGAATTCAAGATTTTTGCTCTACATTATATAGGAAATATAGAAGCTACATTCATCTGCTCTCCACTCTGTTAATACAGAAATCCTGTGCAAGAAATAAAACACGCAGAGAAGTGGACATCTTAGGGTTTGCTTTATGTCCTAATTCCCACGTCTTAATAGCTTTGTTCTCTTAAACAGCCATTCTTTTTGGGAATGGTCAATTTTAAAAGGAAACTGCTCAGTGTGGTAAAGTTAGTAATGGCATGCAAATAATATCTTCCTAGCTCCAGGGTAAGATAAAAACAATCTGAAGAACTACACAGGAAGAACTGCATCAAGTAAAATGGACCTTATCTAAAGAGAATAATAGTGACATATTTCTATTTCTTGATGTAAAAGATTATTAAGAAAGATTATGGTGAATTGTCTTTCACATTTCAGAGAAAAGATACTTATATGCATGCCTATTTAAATTAAGAATCAAATTATCATCCTGCAGTTCATTGTGAAGTAGTCAAAATACTAGTAGATTATTCATTTAATATGAATGATTTAGAACAGGAAGAACAAAAACACACTGCAGAGGAATGTTTAAATAATTATTATTTGAAGTTTTTATTGGAAACACAAATACAAAGATCTTCAGGAGTAGAACCTGACAGATGTTGTCATGCTTGACTGGGAGCAATGAGTGTGAAAGGAGATGCAATGGTCATAACAGGATCTGGCAGACCTTGCTCCAGGGAGGGGTTCTCCATGGGCTGCAGTGTGGTTATCTTCTCCATTTTGGTCCTCCTTGGACTGTAGGTACACAACTCTCTCACATCTGCCATGCAGAATTTTTACCCTTTCTTAAATTTGCTATCACAGAGACAGCACCAGCGTTGCTGAGGAGCTCAGCTTTGGGCAGGAAAAGTGGTTCAGATGAAACTGGTTCTGTCCAACGTTGGGCAGCCCCTGGTCTCTCCTTACAGAGACCACACATGCAGCCCCTCTGCTGCCAACACGTGAACATGGATGCTCAGCACAAACTAATAGGAAAACTTTATATTCCAATAAAGAATAGCACTGGTGAAGAATCAAGAAGTCCTTATTCTCAGGAATAGTGAGAGTCTCCTCTATTTTCTCAAAAGTCAGAAATATAGCACAGCATCTGTTCGTCTCTCATATTTAAAGACACTTGTTTTCATTAATGGTGTTGAGCTCTCTGATGCCTATGTGTTGTTTCTGAGGTTCCAAACTTTTCAGTTGCAGAGGTCTGAATCTTCTGTTAGTAAAGGTAATTTATTCCCACACAACTCAATTACAGAGAATAGCCCCTATGCTTTCACACTCTGATCTGAAGTTATGCTTTTCTCTTGCTTAAGTTATGTTTTCCATTCCAACAGGGAAAAAGAAATTATATTCTATTTCTTTGACTCATTTCTTTTCTTTCAGTCTGATGATTATTAACTGAAACATGGAAGTGTGTGTGGGTTGAAGTGTGTAGCCTGAATGCTCATAAGCTAGAATGAGTTTCTCTGAAAACTTTTCATTCATATCTGAATGGTCACCACTTGTATAATTTGGTGCTGCTCTCAGACATTCTGCTATATAATAATCCATATGCCTTTTTTCTGGGGCCACTACTGAAAGCTGGTTTTAAGAGATGTTTCTTAGACATAGAGGTTTTCCTGGAGGACTTTAGTGCTCTTTTTCCTTCATTAATCCTGTTTTTTTCACAATTACTATTATTACAGTTTATTTTATTTTTATTATTATTTTCTGCCAGATGCTAGCACAACTATACTACTAAACAGTAAACCTAATAAATCAAGAATTTGCTTCTAGTCAGGAACCTGAAATTATTACAGAAACATTTTAAATTTAGATGGGGAACTAAAGTTATCCTCTTGATAAACACTTTGTAGAAGACAGTCACAAGCTTGCAAAGAATAGTTCCATCCACAACAAGCTTCATGTGCCTTTGCTCTACTCTGGAAATGGCCCACTAGCTAACTAGAGCCGGTGCAGTAAATAGAAATTGGTTTAGTGGGCTTTGGAAAACACAACTTTACAAGAAGGCATTAGACCATATATAGTTGTTAGAATTGTAATAATAATCATGTAAGAGATAAAGAATTACATTAAATATACAGAAGAAGTCCTGAGAGGACGGACCAGAGGTGTGGCCCATGCCTCCCAACTGTGTTCTCAGTGGAAGAAGTTAGATTGTTTAGCCTCTACTTTGGTTTACTCACTTACTCCACTCCAGATTTTTTATTTCTTTGTCTGTGAGGAGACACAGCTCTTGCTGGCAGTGGGGAACATGGTGCCCTCTTCAGATGAGCCTGCTACAGTGTGGTGAATACAAGCTGGACACCACAGAACATGGAAGTCAGTGAATCAAAATCTCCTGATTTCTGAACAAGCTTCTGACCACCCTTAGTGACAGCACTACTTTTACTGCTTAATTACTGCTCCAAGAGTTATTTTAAAAAGAAAGCCACTGCAGGCATATTTTGTTAGAGACCTGTCCTGTTACTTTGTGTTCAGCTTGCCCTACAAGCCTGTGTCAGATCAGAACCCTCCTCAGTGGTTTGGGACTCCCAATGGGACCCAAGGAAGACTTGCCTCCCTTGTTACACAGGCCAAGTGGATTTGGCTTAGAAATAGAGCTGCAGGTGCCTAGAAAAATGGTTGTATGGGACTTCGTTTGAAGTGGGGTTGTGCAGGGGATATTTTGGCTGTCAGTTTTGATTCTGAACCTTAACTCCACCTTTGTCTGTTTCTAAGTTTCTTTGTCACTTACAGGGTTTAGCCCATAGGCAGTTCTGAAAATCCCAGTTGCTCTGCTGAACCCTTTCTTTCAATGCTTTTGTCTCCAGTGTAATATTCTCTTGGAACTGCAGTGTGTTTTCTAGTGCTTTGTGTTTTCTAGTGTGGTTTTTTTTTTTTACATTATTATGTTATGCTTATTTTTATTTTAACTACCTGGAGAAAGCTAAATATGATTTATCCAGATGAAAAAAAAAACATGCTGGGAAAAAAACCTCCGAGGATCTAGTTCAAACTTCTGTACCAGTCTAAGAGGATATAAGATGTGATTAGGTATTACAGAGTGAAAGCTGATGTGGTGTTTAACAGAGATATTTGCCTTAAGTTTTGCAGCACTTAAAGAGATCAGCCTTGTGAATCCCCTGGGCTCACCTTCATCATTTTACTCACAGAGCCCATGGCTGCAATTACATCTGAGCAATGTGTTACACTGTGGGGAGAGAGTGGGCACAAACAGTGGGTGACAAAAGTAAGCATAAAGGCATTTATATATTTTTATTACATTTGGTAGTAAGCTAGGGAGAAGGAGGAGGAAAAATTATCTGTCTTGTAAGGGATAGAAACATGGTGTTCAGTGCCTGACAAGGTAAGAGCAAAAAGTGTTACAAGGCTTTACAAGAGCAAAACATCTTAGGGTTAGGCTGGTGACAAAGCTGTGAGGATGACATCAAACAATAATGTTGATCCTGCTTTGGAAGACCACTAAATACCATGGGCAAAAGACAGACATTTTATTTCCTCATGTCTTCCAATGAGCTGTCTGCTTAGTCCCAGGCTATCTTCAAGATAATGTTTCTTCTAGAGCTTGGAATGGAGTTTAATCATGTGTGGAAAACAATGTGCTTATAAGTACATATTAGAATAAAGAAGCTGTTGTCTTCGATTCCAGCAAAATCAGAGTTAAAGGCTGAGTCAAATCCATCAGGTTTAATTTTTTTCGCCTCTTCCTTCTCCGGTTTACCTGGTGAGATATTCCAAGCCTTCACTGCAGTAAATGTGACTTTTCTTTGTATTTCACAATATTGTCACTCATATGAAGCTTTACATTCTGTACAAGATCAAGATAACCATCCCATAAATGAGTTCACTTTTGGTATCATTATCTATAGCACTCACACACAGTGATGAACTGTGAGATAAGTCAGAGTTGCAGACACCTCCTACAGACTCCAAAGGCTTTTCCCGTGAGGTCCCTTGTATCCTGCTGATGTCTCAATCTGTTTCTCCCTAAGGGTCATGGAATCAATTTGTTGCCAGGAACCTTGTCAGCCTTGTTCTGCTACGTGACTTTCAAATTTACTGTGACAACTTTTTTAGATGAGATGGCATGACCATAACTGCTTTTGATTCTGGGATCTGGTCAAGTCACAAACAAACCATGCTTGGAAGAGCGAAATGCCTCTAATCATTTGATTAGTGAGCTTTTGTGTGCAGAATCAATTGACACAGAGCAGCTGTGAAGACCCTCAAACCAAGGCTGAGGGGTGAAATCTTACCCTTTGCCTGGGATGTCTGCAGAAATCCTGACAGCATGGGTCAGGATTTGATCCTGCAAAATCCTCCAGGATTTGTTTCCATGCAAGGAAACAAACAGAGAGTTTTCTCTGCACAGAACGCTCTCTGTTCCCTTCTGAAGTCTGTGGGATCAGTTTTTGAAGGCTACACAGGAATGCAGTAGGTCTTGCAGCCCATGGAAGGCAAAATGGGTCATTTCCCCAAGCAACGGTAGTAAGCAAACATCAGGCAAAATACTTTTATTCTCATCGATTTGGCCACCCAGAAACTAGAAAGAACATCAAGTGTTGTTCCAGTCCAAATACTCCTCTGGTCATTTTTGTCTAGATAGTCAGCTGGTACCATTCAGTACAGCACACTAAATCTATGAAACTTCTAAGTAACTACTGATAGTTCCATGGGTTTTATACACTGAACTTCTGAAATTTCTTCCCACCTGTTCAGTAGTTTCAGAAATAAAATATTTATATATATTTGTATCAATACACATATATATGTACATGTGTATATGTGTGTATATATATGTATGCTCTTATTGTTTCTACCTTCTTGATCTCTTAAATTTAGATTGAAAAAAAAGAAAACTAAAGGAAGGCAGAAACAGAAACACATAGTAGTAAAGCCACTATATGTTTAGAAAAAAACCCACCAAAACCAAACCAAAGCAAAATAACCCCCAAAACAAAACAGAGAATTCAGAAGTAACAACAAAAAAAGACATTTAGAATTTACATCCATTGTGATAAGACCTGTCATGGCCTCTAAGTTTACTTTACACTTCCTACATTCTAATGCAAACTTTTGTTTTGAAGAAAAAAAAAGGTTCATATAACAGCTTGTAATTTATGCAGTTGTTAACCAAGATCTCCATCTTTTGAGCAACAAAAATAAAGCTATTATTTTAAGGATGAAAAAAAGAGACATTTGTTTTCTGTAAAACTGTAGGTTTTAATTTAAAGACAGAGAGACTGGAAGACAACACTCAGTTCACTTTCAGACTCATCTAATTGGAAGTCTATGCTTTCAATTATTCAGTATACCCAAACTCTTGAATGTTAATCTGTGCTGCTTTCAGTACTATGAAAACAAACTTGCTCCTTTGAACAATTCCAGTCAGGAAATCTGATGAAGATATAGTCATCTTGAGAATGGAGGGAGGTAAGAGAGTAGGTCTGAAAGGGAAGATAAGGAAGAAGCTGCATATGGGTGTTAGTTCTACTGTAAAATACAAATCTTATTTACTTTGAGAGCTGCTGACGGATTTGCTGCCTTGAATATATGCTCCCACTGACTAAAAAAATATTCTTTCTTCATAACCAGTACTTCTGTGACAGGCCCCCTTTCTGTTTCCTTTATCAGCTCACACTGAAATATGCATCTTGGAATGGTCTCTTGCACCCTAGTGTCCCAGACATACCACTCTGTGCACATCCAAAGGTAGGTGTACTTCAGCCCTGGCAATTTCCAGAAGCAGGAATGCCATCTCACAGAACTTGCAGAGCTATACCATAGGAAATCTGGATTTAGACAAAATTCCACTGAGAGCTTGAATACCTCTAGGCATGGGTGGAAGAGGACTTGCATGCAGACCAGATCCTCACTGGGATGTCAGTACACCTAGGGGTATTTTTTTTCAGTATTAAAGAAGAGGACAATTTGTTACTAGAATAACTTTGTATGTGTCATATATTTAGAGATACTATCTCTACCTTATTTTCAACACTGGAGAAACCACTTTATATTCTATTCCCATGTCTTTATACTTATATGCTTTGTTCTTCAGCTGGGAGGCTGTGACACCTGCTTTATATTACTTCTTGTCAACTGGTAGGACAATAATACATTTTTTCAAAGTTTATTTTGCAGCATTTAGCCTGCTGAGGTCCCAGCCAGGGACTCCAGAATGTGTTCTGCATGCATAAATACTGTAAATAAAATGTGGCTAACAGCATCACAAAACAGAAACAACTGAGTGACTACATGTTATGATAATCTTATCTTAAGCAGGATACCTACCCTGGAAGAGATGCTCATCACACAAGAGTCTGGGACAGACTAAGCTTATCTCAGGGTGGGACTGTTGAAAGGAAAGCGATGACAAGATAGACAGATGAGGGTGCGAGTTTCAGTCTCTTTTTATTATGCTGTGCTGGTATTCCATGCACCGGGGCTGACAAAAGTATAGTCTTGTTATGAGTTTTGTTCAAGGTATAAAGCTAGACAGTTGCTGAGCTAAGCTATAGGATGGGACTTGTGATTTGAGAGAAAATAGAAATAGGTGAAACCTTGTCTGATGAACAGGAACAACAAAAAGTACGGGGAGAACTCACTTCCTGTTAGAGTTATGTACAGAATTCTCACTGATATGAATGAAAGGCTGAGCACAAAATAACATGCTTGGGGAAATTAAAATCAGAAGGCCATTGCTTAGCAAATACCTATAAAATGAATTTAAATGCTCTCTTTCTATGATTCATCTAAGGCTTGATCCAAAGTTCATTGAAGTCTAAGGGAGTCTCTCTACTAACTTTTGTGGACTTTCAAATCAGGCACTAGAAAAGATGTTCATTTTTTTCTGAGAAGGCAGCATATTACTGTGAATCAAAAATGATGCTTTTATATAATTTCCTTGAAATGTAAAAACAAAATAAAAATTTTGTCAGTACATTTATAAACCCCACATTTAATCTGTGATACAAAATGCTTATGTCTTTGATGGAAAATGACAGTATCAGAGTTATTTAGAATACTACTGATCTTTCTGTAGGTGAATTTGTACACTGGTGCCACTGAACTGCAACATGAAGATCTCATATTGTATATACTGATTTTAATCCACATTCAGAAACACATAAACGTTTTAAATAAACTTCTTTTAAATATTCTCTGTGTCCAGGGATGGCTAAAATGTAATGCTTTCAATTTGTGTAATATTTTGACTATGGATATATAATTTTACTTCCTTTTCCTCTTTGTTTGGAAATTAGGATTAAATGTTGATACTTTTGTAGTCAAAGTGTATGGGTCAGATTCTCATTGAATGATGCCTTCCTAAAAAAGCATCTGACTCGGTATTTCTTACTGCATATTTTTATCATGAGGGTTTGGTGTTTTTTAAGAGATGTGTGGGTGAGTCGCATTCCTTTATACTCAGTTACACTTTGAGGTACTGTAGTAGAATTCTTCTGACTTCCTTACACAATTAAGTAGCCCCAGTGGGACTTCCTTTTCCAGGTTAACAGCAGGTTTTTTGTGTGTAGATGAAGCTTCACTGTTTGACAGTAACTTCAAAAAGTCTCTTTGGAGTGTATTTTCCTCCTGCTGTTACAATGAGATGCTTCATTCTGTACATTAACAAGATGTGCTAGAGCAGATGACATGAAAGAAACTTTTTAAACTGAGAAATATACTTCTATTTTCTTCTTAACACTTGACAAGACTTTGAATACATCCGTGAACTTGTGATTTCCAACAGCACTTGAGAATAGGATGAAGATGATCTTTCATTAATATTCTATGAATGGAAATGTGGATCACTTAAATCAAATAACCAAATGACAGTTTATATGCTGTTCACTGCATCAAAAAAGTCATGGCCAGCAGGTTCAGGAAGGTGATTCTGATCCCTTACTCTGCCCTGGTGAGACCCCACCTGGAGTACTGCATCCAGGTTAGGATCCTCAGCACAGGAAGGACATTGACCTGTTGAGGTGAGTCCAGAGGAGGGTCACAAAGGTAGTCAGAGGGCTGGAGCACTTCTCCTGTGAAGACAGACTGAGAGAGTTGAGGTTGTTCGGCTTGTAGAAGGGAAGGCTCTGAGGAGACCATAGAGCAACCTTCCAGTAGCTAAAGAGGGCTACATGAGAGCTGGAGAGGGACTTTTTACTGGGACATGTAGTGGTAAAACAAGGGTTAAAAGTTGTATACTGAAAGAAGATAGGCTTAGATTGGCTGTTAGGAAGACATTCTTTACTGTGAGGATGGTGAAGCACTGGATCAGGTTGTCCAGAGAAGCTGTAGATGTCCTATCTTTGCAAGTGTTCAAGGTCAGGTTGGATGGGCTTCTGAGCAACCTGGTGTAGTAGAAAGTTTTCTTGCCCATGTCAGAGGTGTTGGAACTAGATGATGTTTAAGGTCCCTTCCAACCCAAACCCTTCTATGATTCTGTGATTTTGTGCTGTCTCAACTTGTAGGGAAAACAGCATACGTTATATGCAGCTTCATCCATACTGCTGTTTGAGAACAACCTCTAGTAGTCAAGGCTGTCTTTTGAGATGTGCTCAGGTATTGTCCTGGCAGTACTTGCTGTTCCAGACTAAAGCCTTGCTAGGGACTCTACAAACAGTTGTGTACAGTCACAGCCCGCTCTTGATCCCTGCCATGTCCCTGTTTCATTCACTCATACAGATCCAGATGAAGATAGTAACAGAAAGAATCAGAGCATTCTGCTAATAACCAGTTGTGGTCTGCATTTCCCGAGGGAGCCATTTGTCTGAGTAAACATAGATCATTACATGGCAGGTTGATTTCTTTTTTTTTTTTTTTTTTTTTAAGGAATATTGTCCTTTTCTAGGTTTGTTTGAAAAGATGATGAATTTTATGGCTTACAGAAATTCATTTCATTAACATTACCTTCTAATATCTTTATGTAGGTTGAAATAGATTGTTTTACAGCTTGAATATCACAGAAGTCAACAGTAAATTATCATCTATACAGCTTTTCACAATACCTATACAGTAGTATGGTTAAGTTTGGAGACATTTTAATGTTATTTTCCTTTTACTGACTCATGGTGTCACACTTAGCTGAAAAGATATTGTTCTTCAAATATGTGTGAAAAAGAAAAACAAGGCAACAGATATTTTGACTTCCGAATTAACCACATTCATCTATATTTTGTTTGAGCAGCATTTCATCTGAGTTTTTTTAGGCTATGTCTCTTTTATTCCTTAATTAGTTGTCCCAATATGAGGCCTGAACCACTCTGCCTTGAGAGAAAAGTCCCATTGGAGCTGTCCAGGGAACTCTTCTTCTCAGGAAAAATAGAAGGTGTTCTAATGAATTGTCAACAACTTTTAATTAAATAAAGAAATCTTTCTAAGAGATTGAACTCTTGGAGTGAATTGTGCAGAGTTCTCTCACTGTCTTGTCATGGCATTCTGATTGCCTGGCCCATCAGGGTAGGAGGGTGGCAAGGAACGCAGCTCTGGCTGCTGACAGAAGGCGCATGCTGCCTTTGAGCACTGTGCAAGTCATGGTGGCTTCCATGTTCTGCTACACCAAGCACTTTGTCTCAGCCCACAGGAAAAAGACAGTAGCTTCTTTCATAGCTGTATGTACATACTGAATTAAAATAAAGCGAAAGTTTAACTTTAACTGTGGAACTCTTTAATATTTTTTTAAGTTTTGCTTGTTTCTGACTAATATCCTCTCTTTTTTTCAGGTATAAGTTCTTCTATATAATAGAATGAGTTTATAAATAGTTTTGATCTGATTCAAAGTGAATTTTATAAGTGTGGAAAATTTACTATTTTGTTGAAAAACTTACAAGTTCCTTGAAAAACGGTTTTATTTTCATTGTTACTAAATCTTGCTAGGCAACACAGGAACAATTTGATGGATGATGAAATGGAGAAGAAACATGTCCACATCATTTAATGAACTTATTTATTCCAGCACATATAAAATCAAACGAAAGAATATGGTTTTTGCACAATGGGAAGACAGAAGTGTTTTTCTTCTCTATTAACTGAAGTCTGAAAATTCGTTATCGAGACCTGAACTAAAGTCTTCTGCTACATAAGGTTGCTTTCTCCCCTTCTAAAATACTTTTGAAAATTATATGGTTCATATCAGAATGGATCCCTGTGACCTATTAAGAATATATAATTGGATAAGGGAATATCAACTGTCTTAGCAAATCTCACTAATTTAAAAAATGCTTACCTTGTCTAATTAGGTGGATTAATACTCTAAGAATATAATAGTTTTCAGGAACTGTGCAAATGATAAAACTTGGGTACAGAAATAGCACTGCTACAGCCACATAGTATTCAGTAATGAAATTGGGACTTCTGTTCACAGCCTGGAATATTTCAGACTTATGGAGGTCATCACTGCAACACTAATTCTTTTAAGGTGACTTTTGATCAAATCAATATGATTCAGATCCATGTTAAACATAGCCATGGAGATGGAACCTCGTCTTGAAAAGCAAAGAAAATAATATGCACTGCATGGCTGCAGCCCATGACTGCCTCAGGCACTCCAAGAAAAAGGCAAACTCCCTCTTCCCCAAACCCAGCCTCAGAATTCAGGTTGAGAAAAAAAATAAAGAGCTGGTAACTAAGACTCTTTTTTTATTTATATGTATGGGCTACCTTAAAGTTCAGGGCTAGAAGATGGAATGAAGATCTAGGAACAAGGACTGTTCATTTACTTATTTTTGTGTGCATTTGTTGTCACATAACACAAATCAGTGCCAGGTGTTGCAAACTGCAGGTGTAAAGACAGTTTTCCCCCGACTTTTGAACCTCAGAGAGCAACTTTTACTTGCTACTGGTATCTCTATTCTCATTCTTCAAGTTCTGTATCACTTTTTCTTTAAAAAGGGCATCCTCCATAAGATATGAATGGCCCTTGAATGCCAGTTCAGTTGGATCTGAGTGAAAGTAGGCTTTAATTGCCTATCACAGAAAGAAGGGAGTCAAAGCAGGGAAGAAAAACAAGGTTTTGAAATGTGCCTTGCATTTATGAAGAAACTATAGGAACCACATTGAGAAGATGATGATCTTTAGTCTCACAACCAGGGCCAGTAAATCTGTCTTTTGTTTATTGGGAATGCATAACTGCAGGATTCCTGGGGAAAAAAAAAACAACCCAAAAAACAAAGCAATGTGTTTTGTTTTTAGTAAGGGCACAAATCCTGAAGTTGATGCACAAAGGCCACTTAGTGTGTACTTTGACTGCTAGTGCCACTGAATCATACTTACTTGGGTGCCAGGACATGTTTTCAGCAGAGGAAAACAGACTCACTCAGTCAGCACAGTAGCCCAGCAACCTGACAATAATGCTTCAGGAAATTGTAACTCAAGGGAGGCCACCATAGGTTTGATCGCTGATTTATTCTTTTGTGTCAGACAACTGGGGTTTTCTCATGTCAGTCTCCATGGTGATGAGCTTGACCATCACCCCTGGGACAGCACTGAGAGTGGTTTCACAAAGCTCACCTTAGCAGATTTACCATCACTGCTATGTATCACAGAAACCAGTGACAGCAAAGTATTGACACACAACTGCAGAAAGTCGCTTCCCATTTGAGGTATATAAAAAAAACCCATTTCCTCATCTGGTAAGTCATCTGAACTGATAATTACTGGCAAAAATGTTTTCTTGAAGAAACAGGTGTCTAGATATTAGCTAGACACCTAGAGAATACAAGTCATTCTTACTTTTTGACAAGACAGTTAAAAGGGAGCTGACCTAAAGCTGTAAACCACAATTTGCTGCTCTTTTTACTTGATCAAATATCTCGATTTCTGCCTTTCCTTTCTCCTCATTATTCAAATTATAATGTCAGAGAGAGAGAGATCAACTGAACTAGATTAAATCACAGGTGTGGGAGAGTGAAAACTGAAAGCCAGTTTGATTGTCAGAGCTGATCCTATTTCATGTCCTAATAGAATACAATATTCTGGAAGAGTGTGTGGCAGTGAAACAGAAAAGTCATTTACTTAATTAAATAATTATCAATGCAGACAGTTTAAAATCACAGTCAGTTTCATTCTACTTTTAGGTACGACGTGTTTTCTTCTGTGAATCAGGTTTTTCAGCTGAGATTCTCAGAGAAGAGTAAAATATTCTATACCTTTTGCTGGTACAGTTGAAAAGCAGACAAATTTGCCACCATGCCAGGCCTTTCTGCAGGACTGAGAAAAAGTAGTAACTGTGCAGTCTTTGCTTGGCCAGAGAAGTCTGAATCCATTGCTTTTAGAGCAGTTTGGGGCCAGAATTTGTAGGTGACCATGAAGACCTCAGCGAGCTTATCTGCCCCACCAAACCATTAGGGTAATCTGATATTACTAAGTTGCTCTATTAATGATAGAAGTATATATGTACATTTGGATTATGCATAATATGTGTATTTCATGCATTTATGATGTTATATGAGTATACTGAAATACAAAACCTTAGTGACAACACAAACCAATCTAAATGTGTATATGTTAACAGTCCTAAAAGTTAACAATTGATATCAATATGTGAGGGATTTCTGATTTATCGACTCCTCCTGAACTTTGGATTGTAAGCTGTCTTAGTTCAAGGGAGAACTAAGATATCTATGTTGGCCAAGGAATAATCCCTCCCCTTTGAACAGTTCTTAACCACTATATATATATCTCCAGAAAAGAACCAAACAACAACAGTTTGTAATAAACTCCTCCACCCCCCAAATAACTAGGCAAAACAGTCAAAAAGGTCTTTTTTGGCTACCCCCAAAAGGGGAAATGCAATTA
>JAWWMP010000041.1:30359627-30369871 GCA_035047865.1 Dendrocincla tyrannina | reverse complement strand
GCCTGGCCAAACTAGATAACATCAGGGTATACATGTCTTTTGTCTCTTTTGTTAAACATCTTTACCGACATTTAGGCATTGGCTCACAGTCTTTTTGGAAGGAATTCCCCCTTGGGCTTTGAAACTCTAACATAAGCAAAGACTCTGCTAACTACGTAGATTTTAGCTGCATGCCATTTGCTTAGATTCCAGAGGTAGATGTGTGTGGTTAAACATTCCTGTACTTTGCAAACCTTAAAAGTATATTGAGAAATCAGTATATGGATTCCCACAGCACTGAATTCACAGAAATGCTTATGATTTCACAGAATGCAATAAAACTTTGCAAAATGTGCTGCTTGTTGTGTTTGTGACTTTTTTGAGTATGATTTACACACACACACTCCAATATGTAGGTGATTATGCACTTACACCGCTGACATTTTCTTTTACATAAATATTTTATATAACTTTTTGTATAATACAGTGTCTTCATACTTTCAATGTAGATAGAAAACACAAGCTTTTAGACTTTGAGCAGAAGATGTACTCAGTCAGTTAACTTGCATAAAATTACTGAAACCACTAATGCTGGGAGAGGAGAACATAGGCAGATGTGAGCTATTTTATGCATGAAAATGGATTTGAAAAATTAGTTTGTCTGATTATGATGAAATTTGAGCAAGCATGCGTCACAGAGCACATCAGACATAAATTAGGCTGCTTCACAGTAGTCACAGATTTTCAGTTTTATCTGACACTGTGGAAATGCATTTATAGCACACAATCTTCCATCATACAGTACAGAATTAGTTTCATCTGACATCGCACTGTTTAACTTCTGGAGTGTGAAAAAATGTGACGTCTGCATTTGTCATGACACACAACATTTAACAGGCAGAAAATGTACACATGCTCCTTTTGTGGAAATTTATGCATGCAGCTTTTCTCAGTCTTCTTGGATGGGATTTGGCTCTGGATTAAAATATCTAGATGAAAGTGTCCATATGTGTTAGGCGGCTAAACTCCTGCTACAGGCTGTGGAGACAGCGAGCTCAGTTCATCCACTCACACTCAGCTGACTGGTGTCACCTGCATGGAGCAAGGGTTTGCCCATCTGGCCTGCAACAAAAGCACAGATCTTTCACAGATTTGCAACCCCTGGGTGTTGTCAGGGACAAGTGAGAGATGTCACACATTCACCTTCATGTGGCACCTAAGTTCAGAGTCCTACAACTCCACTGACTGCAGTGACTCAGGGAACTGTCTCCCATGAAAAAACTTTTACTCAGTCACCCTCGTTCAGATATCTTCATCTTGAAATGAACTGTCCCTTCAGGATTTCAGCCTTCTGAGACAATGTAAATGACACACATGAAAAAGCAAATATTCATGTTTAGTCCTGTTGTAACATATCTCAAATTTTTAAAGGAATATAGTATATTTTCTTACATTCACAAATGTTTATGGCAAAAATTTCCTAATCTCTTTAAAAGGGCTTTTTCTCCTACTGAATTTCTCTAATTTGTGTAACACATGACATTAATAAGCTCAGATTTCATCTGAAATGGTTGCAAAAGAGATGAAAAAAAGAAAGAAAAATGTTTTTTGTTATTTTCTGTTATTATTTTACTACGTATAGGATTGTACTTCAAAATGGATTCCCGTAAAGAAAAAAACCAACCACTGTCAGTAGTCTACACCTTATTGTCGGCTAATATAGTTCTTACTATAATGACCATTTTCTGTGAATTTTAAAACAATATTTTGTAACTTAATATGCAGTGGTAAAATTTAACGCAATGTACTGTACTTGAGATTTGGTCAGAAAACCATCAAATAAGTACTTGTTGGCTTCATAAATAGTATGGATAAACTGCCAATACCCAGACAGCATTAGCAGTTTGCAATTGTCCTGTAATGTCTTTTTGCACACTCCTCTTCTGAAGCTTCTGGCCCTATCCTCACTCCAGACCCTGGGCTGCCTCAGGATCTTCTCTGACCTGATGCAGATGTACTGCCTTGGAGATGAGTGCCATGAGAGCAGGTCTGTTGTGAGAAGAAGCCAGAAGAAGCATGTCTCTTGCCTTCCATCTGTGCACTAACATCCCATGGTCCCTGCCTGAGCTTCTTGCAGGCATGCTGTGCCCAGCATTCTGCCTGGTATGTCTGGCCTGGCTGGCTGGACCTCAGACCTGCTGTGTCACTACCAGTGTATCTGACTATCCCTGGGTTATACCAGCCCCATTCTGCTCTCAGTCTTCAGGGAAGCTGAGACTGAGCTTCATACAGGGGAGAGCACTGGCCTGCTTGCTCTGGTGTAGTCACAGCTCTTGGGTTGCTGTCATTTGCAGGAAGCTCACCCTTAAACCTCCCTGACATGAAGATCTCCCTGACATGAAGATCACAGGCTGTATTGTTATCTTGATCGTGGAAAGTGTTGTTGCTTTTCAGATACTCAGAATATGGATGTTTGATCAATACTATAGAGGTCACAGAGCACTGGCCAATAGTTAAAATGTTCCTGTCTCATTACAGGCAGTTCCTGATTATTGGTGTTAATAATCTTTACCTGCATTTATTCTTATTAACTAGGCAGTACCAGCTTGAATAGTTCTAAGTGATGACCACGTCTCTGGAAGAAATGCTCTTGAGAGAGAGTTGAGGGAGGTGATGCAGCTGCTCTACTCAGCACTGGGATGACACAGCTGGAATGCTCAGATCTGTGCTGGGCTCCCCAGTATTAGAGACATATGGACATACTGGAGGCAGTCCAGCAAAAAGGCATGAAGATGAGTGGAACATCTGTCATATGAAGAGAGGTTGAGAGAGTTGAAACTGTTCAATCTGGAAAAGATAAGGCTCTGGGCAGATCTTACCAATGTGTACAGATACCTAATATGGGGAGTAAAGATCTCTTTGCTGGTACTCAGAGAAAGGACAACAGGTGAGGCATGCAACCTGAAACACAGGAAATTCAATTAAACAAATGAAAAATATTTCTTCTTGTGAGGGTAGTCATTAGTCAGAATCAGATTGGTCACAGTGGCTGTGGAGTCTCCATTCTTGGAGATATCCAAACCCCCAAATGGACACAGTCCTGAGCAACCTGCTCCTAGTTGCCCTGACTCTAGCAGTGGGGTTTGACTACCTGCCCCTCCAATTCTCTGTTTCTTCACACCTGGCCAGGCTCCTTCCAAAATGGCTTAATTCATAAAATCTGAGCTTCCTTAACAGGCTCAGTTTATAGGGTATTGATTTTTTTTTTAATCCATTTTACTATAGAGCATTCAGAATTGCACCTGTATGTGTGTGCATTTCAATAGCAAATGGATGTTTCCTGCCCTTTCTTCTGAAGGAAGTCCTCTGTTGTGGGTGTTACTCAGCCTGAAACCACTTGTGTTCCTATATTCCTCTCTGCTTGCCACAGCCATAACATTCCTTCTAACTATTTTCATTATTTCCTCCACAACAATTTTATTTTTTTCTCTTTTATTTCCCTCCATTCTATTGACATACTACAGGACAATTTGGTTTCTCATTCTTTCTGTTCCTTCCAATGTTACAAAACACCCAATCCCAGACCAGTCTTAACAGCTCTGACTGGTGTGCTTTACTGAATAACTGTAAGATCAAGTAATTAAAACTTGATCTGGCACATTCCTTCCTGAGCTATAAAACAGTATCTGTGTGTGTTCTGAGAGCTGGAGCTATTGTAGGAAACAGACAGAGTCAGAATGAGTATCAGAGAGGTTTCTGCTATTTGAAGTAAAAAGTCTTTTCTTTGAAGACACAAATTCAGTATTGCCACTTCTTCATGGTGGTGTTAAGTATTGGTACACAGGCATTTTCTTCCTAGTGGTTTTCACAATTTTGTCTCTTGAAGATAGAAAGAGCGCCATTTCCAAGGTGGCAGCAATGCTGACAGTTAAAAACCTAATTTTTGTAACTTTGTCAGGCAACAACATCTGGTACAATAATCCTACAAAGCACAAAGCAATTTCTAATTGTTACTATGTGTTCCAGAAAGAGTGGCCTAATTTAGTACAGACTAAAATGGAAATCTTTAGTTTTGCATGACTTGGGAAAATCAGAAATAAAAGCAGGTGCTAAGAGGTGATCTTTTTTCCCCACACATAATATCCCAGCAAAATGAGATAGAGACTTCTTTGTGTTCCCATTTCAGTAGCTGATGGTAAGAATGAAAATGGACCTTCTAATTTTTCTAATCAAAAGCTATTGTTCTCCCTGAACTCATGTCATAGACACAAATCTGAAAGAAATGAAGTCAAATTGTCTTGAAAGAGATTATTTCCTTACACCGGGGTCTAAACTGGGGAGGGAATCCTACCTCCAGGCAGAATGTATGCAAGCAGAATGCAATGCACGAGAGGAGATCCTGGCTTCTCACATCCCACAGCACTGGCATTTTGGATAACATTCACTGCACAATTGCTCTGAGCTGCAATTGAGCAAAGGTGAAACCTGGCTCATCTGCATGTGTTTCATCCTCTCCCTGCTTTTCCTCATACAACTTCTTCCTTCTCAGCATCCCTGGTACAAAGCAATCTAAATGTGAAGGGTAAGATGAATTTGCCAGCTCGTGCAAGGGCATATACCAGTCCCGGAGGGAAAAGTGAATCATATTTTCCTCTGGACTGCAGATTTGTGCTGTGAAAACCAACATGTTTATGTCACTCTCACTATTGGCCTTATATGCATTTCAAGTGTAAGACACTTTACATTTGTAAGAGATTAAGAGATTGAACAAATTTCCCAGGGAATAAATCTGCTAAAGTATGTTGTATTCTGGTTGTATTACAGATTTTCTTCTAAAACTATATTATATGATTATGCAAAGGGTTTAGTGAGAAACTTAAAAGTCTCACAAAATAACCCCTGTCAATTATGCTACTGTACATATGTTGACAACATTGAAATGTGGGCAAAAAACCCTATAAAATACTTTGAACAATATCCTATGGGATTGCAAAATCCTCCTTGCTTAGCAAATTACATACAACTTTAATAGTGTTCTCATGGCTACCACTGTGCTGTGTTTGCTAATAAATCTGAGTCATCTGGAAAAAAAAAATAGGAAAGGGTCACATACCTCTGCATATGACTAGAAAAGAGAATTTTACTGATCTGCATACTCAACTTTATCCACTGTCAGTGGTGTTTTCTTTCCCTTGATGTTAAGCTCAATACTATCTCATTAATTCACTGCAATATTACGCCTCGAAGCAGTGCAGCTGGTTGAGGGAGGGGATTGTCCTGCTCTGCTCTGCACTGGGGGGACCTCACCTTGGACATTGTGTGAAGTTTTGGGCACTGCAATATAAGAAAGATATTAAGCTGCTGGAGAGCATCCAAAGGAGGGCAATGAAGATGGGGAAGGGCCTTGAGGGGAAGTCATATGAGAAGCGGCTGAGGTCTGTTCAGCCTGGAGAAGAGAAGACTGAGGAGAGACCTCATTGCAGTTACAACTTCCTTGTGAGGGGAAGAGAAGGGACAGGCACTGATTTCTTCTCTGTGGTGACCAGTGACAGGACCTGAGGGATGATACTCTCAGGTACATGGTGGGCCTCTGGGGAAGGTTCTGTGAAGGTCCAGTAGCTGGACTCGATGATCCTTGTGGGTCCCTTCCAGCTTGGCATATTCTGGCATTCTGTGATTCTGCAAGATACGATTGAAGGACATTTAGAGAGGAGCTACAAAACCAAAGTGCCATTCCAGATTAAGCAGAGAAAATTGCAGGTTTTGCTGAATGTAGCCAATAGACTGAGATAGATGAGAATAGAAAGGTGGTCTATAGAAAGAAGAGGTCACAACTGACCTTGGTAAGAGCTGTTTCAGTGGATTGGAAATAGCAGAGAGCAGCTTGGTGGGGGATCTGAGAGGCTGAGGATTGTGAAGGGAGCCCAAGCATCTGAGGCAGGTGGCACGTGAAGAGGCTGTGACAGTCAGAAGGAAATAGAAGCTGCTGAAAAACAAAGGGTATCATTTCAGAAATCAGATGACACAATGACATATTAATAAAAAAGAAAAAAGAAAAAGTAAAAGGAAAAGAAAGAGAAAAAGGAAAAGATAAAAAGACAAAAGAGAAAAAGAGAAAGAAAAAGAAAAAGGAAAAAGAGAAAAAGGAAAACGAGAAAAAGGAAAAAGAAAGGGAAAACATAAATGAAGGATAGCTTGAATTAAAAATGATGGGTTACTGTAACTGAAGAGAAACTGGGAATTAAGTGGGAGGAGCAAAAGGGTAACAAAGATTAAAAAGACACCCATGCCAGGGATTCCAGAAGAGGACAGACAAAATGTGATGTGTGTGTGGGAGGGAGACTTGAGCTGAAAAGAAGCTGAATGATATCTGGTCGAAGTGTAATCCTTCATGCTGTGTTGTGATATTCGAAGATGTAACATAGTTTAACACAGCAGAAAAGGATGAAGTTTAAAATATTTTGGTGTAATTTACGAGAGAAAAAAGAATATTAGTTCATCTAGGTTTAGTTCATCTAGGTTTGTGTATACACACACAAATTGTGTGTACATTTGACTAGAGTGGATTTGAATCATCTAAAAGACCAAAAACAAGGAATATATCATCTACCAGATGATGACATGTAAAACTGTCTTTTTCAATACTTTTCATAATTTTTGAAGAATTTTAGAACCTGTCCTGCTGAGAAGATGGCTAGCTAGCAGATGGACTAGCTGTCTTCTGCTGCTGGAACACCAAGGTTGGTATTTCCTCTATCCCAAAAAGGTATCGAGGATACAGAATGCAATTCCTTGTGAACCAGTACTATTCTCAGGACAGAAATGTAGTTACTGACATCACAGAAAGAGAGCAAGGCCCTCACTAATTACCAACAGAAGCAGCAATGGAAAGCAACGTGCTTGACTGGAGAAAAAGTGTATTATCCTTTTTAGGTTTTTATATGGCTTTTCTGATTGAATAAATACACATAAGTTTCATGCTTTTACCACAGCTCTTTACAAAGCATTCTTTCTACCTAATGCTTCAGGTTTTACAGTCCTGCCTTGAAATTAGTTTAACAGAGCCTTTTTACAGACCCGTGGAAACCAGGTTATCCTTATAGGCCAAGTAATGCGTTCCTTGTTTCCTGAGTCTGTTTAGCAGTCAGAATATCCCCCTGTTTGGGGGAGATTTAATTAGAGTAATGGTTAACTGCATAGACTTACTGTCAAGCTATTTGTCATTCCAAAATTATAACAAAATCAGCAACTGATATTGGTTTTAAAGTCTTATCACTAGTTAGAATTTCTTACTCATTTGTAAAGTCTTCTATTAGTTATAATATTGATTATGCTGCCACAAATTTCCCTAAAGATTATATCTGTGAGTTTTAAATTGCCAAAGTAAGAAAACATAGAGGAAAACAAGAGAAATGCAAGGAATACACATCTTCTTGTCTGCTGCTTTTGAGTTGGAAGTACTGCACATCTATTGGCAGTATGCCTTTTATGCTACTCTTTCATGAGGTTTAATATTTAATATTAGTAAATCAGAAAATCAGAACCAATTAGGCCCTTTCAGATATTAATCAAATGTATCAGAATTTTTACCATACCTTAAGTAAAGATTACTTTTGCATACATTTGCTACTTTGACCAAGGCAGGGGTGGGGAGGGTTCTGTTTTGTTTTTCTCTCATGTGAACCTTTTCACACTAAACAGTGGAAGTGAAGAAAGTTCCTCTGCTCCCTCCCTCCCAGAAACATTCCTGATTGAAAGTTATTTTCTTTTACAGTGTACAGATGTACTGTGAAACAGTTTAAATCTGGAATTTTAACTCATACAATTCAGAATCACAAATGAATGATGAGTTCAACTTCTCTCATCTCTTCTCTGAAAAGGAAAATGTTGTCCTAATTCTAGTGAAGATTGCAAAAGTCCCATATGAGGCACAACCTTGCAAGCTGCAAAGATATTAAGATCATGCTTAGACTGAGTTTCTTACAAATCTGTCAACAGCATGGGAATGAGTAGCATCTAAAGAAGGGGAACTTTCCAAATGGCAGATAAACCAAATATTGAACTGTTACTGCAGAGCACAGTAGAAACCACTCCTTTGTGTTTCTAGCGATGGAAACAGATCAGCCATTCCCTTGAAGCTTTAGTAAGTGCCTAATTGATTCACTCCTGAGATCTCAAAGTAACAGTCAATTAAGAGTTAGGTGTGCCTGCTGCAGATCTATCTGAGCTACACTTGGAAAGAGTTAATTTGTAGATCAAGACAAAATGGGAAACACCAGAGAAGTAAACACAGGAGAATGAGTGAAGGTGGACTAGATTAAGAAAAACAGATCTATTCTCCTGTGGGTATTTTCTTACTGAAAATTATATGCATGATACATCAATTAGAAACATAACTTGAAGTTCATATTCTTTTCAGTGATAAGACAATCATTATTTGAAGATTATAATGCTGCAAAGTTAGTCACTGGTTTTCACTTGTGGTTCAAAAAGTGGAATGTGGATTTGGAAAGAAGTACCACATTTAGTAAGAAATTAGTTTTGTTTGTTTGTTTTTTTGTTTTGTTTAAAACTACTATGAAAAATATAGGCTTAATTGTTTAGGTGGAAAAGGCATGCTATTATGTTCTTAGAGATTGAACTAAAGTTGAGACTGACAAGTGACCCTAAACATTAATGACGCACTCCGAGGCTGTTTTGTTTTGTTTTGTTTTGTTTTTCATTTCTTTGTTTTCAAGTTAAACCCATTATTTTGTGGAGACCGGACAATTTATAAGTATTTAGTTCACCTAGTGAGTTACTGGTAAGACAGATTGACAGTTCTGTTGCCACAAGTCTCCATTTAGTGGGCATTAAAGATAGGTAGTTCATGTTGCTAAAACTGTGCTTGCTGTAATAAGCTTGTGCCAGTGGTGCAGTTTCTAGCAGTCCTAGAGCTCCTTAAAGAATATTGTAATGACCATTTGAGCTCAGTGTGAAATTTCCACTAAAGTCCAGACCTCTCAATGATATTGTTTTTGTGGACTGGCTGCATTCAGACTTCACTCAGATCAACTGCCTCCCCTTAGCAAGAACATTTCAGTCCTTATCAAGAAGGTAGATACAACTATCACGTAGTGTGGTCTAAATCTCAATGTGAACAGATCCAGACTGACTGTCAGCATCCCCATGCCCTGATACCTTCTGACTAGCTCTTCTCATTTACAAATTAGAACTGGAGGGCAAAAGAAAAATCTTGGACAACACCTATAATCTGGTTGAAAAAAAAAAAAAAAGAGTAGACACCTGATAGATTGGCTGAGCTAAAAAACTACCAGTGAAATGGGGTACTTTAAGAAGAGCTCATGGACTTGAATTATGGTCTGATTCTGTAAAAGGCTTAAAATGGAAAAGGACACAATTAAGAAATTTGACCAGCAGACTGATCATTTTATGTTTGATAAGTCGCTCATGTCATTTTAGGCATGAGAGGCACAAAATTAAACTCCTCATTTAAATTGCATTCTTGCACACTTATGAGTCATGTAAAGAATATTGCTACAATTTAATAAACTCTGTACCTCTGCACCTATTAGAAAATAATTCATATACTCAGGAGAGTGAGATGATACTTGTGGAACAAATCTACTTGAAAAATGTACATTCCAGATCAGAGACAGTTTACAAATTAAAACAAAACAAAGAAATTAAGCAAAGGATGATGCATAAGTTAACAGTGCCTGAAGGCAGCCTTAGCTTTAATGCCGACAAATCATGCAGGTTTTACGTAGTTATTCACTTGGGTATTCAATAAAAAATGAGATTACTGTAACAATACCAAGCATAACCTTAAAGAAACACACTCAGCAATAATTCATGCAAACTTTACACTGTAGTGAAGAGGGTAAATATATTATACATTTAAATAATGCATGTTTTCTCAGGGTACAAGTTGGTACAAGTTGTGAGGTAGCACTGGAAAGCTACAGTCAATGAATTGAATTAGAACTTACTATATGACAGGACAGGACAGTCTTGTCTTTATCACTGTATTAGGACAATTATGACATGAACTCAATGAAATATATATGATCATATTATCTTAAGTATTTTTGACTTAAAAAAAAATCATTATTACCTAAAGTAATACTTTTTTTTATGATAAACAAATGTTTGTGGTTTTTCTAGTTTAGTTCCACCTTTATATAAGGTGTAAATTGAATAAACATAATGTACTGAAGAGGGAAGGAAGGAAGGAGGGAAGGAAGGAGGGAAGGAAGGAAGGA
>JAWWMP010000041.1:30340056-30359527 GCA_035047865.1 Dendrocincla tyrannina | reverse complement strand
AAGGAAGGAAGGAAGGAAGGAAGGAAGGAAGGAAGGAAGGAAGGAAGGAAGGAAGGAAGGAAGGAAGGAAGGAAAAGATAAATTAGGCAGTAATGACAAAGCCCCAGTTAGCAACCTCAAACATTAAAAAAATACACTTTTGCATATTTAGAAGAAAAATGAAAGCTCAAAATACCATTAATACATATTTTTTTGTTCTTTTTTTCCCCATATAAAAACCACCATCACTCCCAAACTCAGATTTTCTTTCCAATTTCATAATTAAATATTTTCTAATGAACAGCATTTGGGGACGGATTTCTTCTTAAAAAAAAAAAAAATCAGTAACTTGAAAAAGCATTTACCACAGGAAAAAAATTTGATTGCCATTATTAGTATCAGTTCTGGTTTTTTGTTAT
Organism: Dendrocincla tyrannina; assembly: GCA_035047865.1. Lineage (NCBI taxonomy): Eukaryota > Metazoa > Chordata > Aves > Passeriformes > Dendrocolaptidae > Dendrocincla > Dendrocincla tyrannina. The sequence continues at coordinate 30,359,129 of JAWWMP010000041.1, read as the reverse complement.
TCTAACTAATGTATTTTTTAATATTCATGAAAACCTTTTCTTTCTAGCAGAAGTCTTAGCATAAAAAAGACCTTTACATTTTTAATCATGCAATCACTTTCCCTGCTATTTTAAGATGTGTGTATATTCAATTGCTTTAGGAAGTGAGAGAGAAACAACAAAATGAAAAATACTGGTCCCATGTTATCCTTCTTGTCCAAGTGGTTTGAATTTAAATATCAAATTGAATGAATAACTCTGAATAATTGAAGATTATAATCCTCACAATTATTCACACAAATGACTGATTTTAATATTTCAGCAGTACTTTATTTCTTGTGGTAAGGAACAGAGAATTTTAAATGGTAACATGGGGGAAAGGACAGGCAAGAAATAATAGTTTTGGTTTATTTTCACCTTTACGTAAAAAAAGTGATTCTGTGCTTGGGCAGAGTCAGGGCCAGCTGAAACTAAGTTTTCTATTGCCCAAGTATTAGAATTGTTGGCTTGTATTACAATTGTTCCAGAACTGTATCTTTCTGTAATAGCAACAACTGCAAACCCCTCCCTCAGAAGACTTTTGTGACATCTAAAAACACTAGATATTTGTAGAAAAAAAGAGGCGGTCCTTTTCAGAAGAGAAAAGTGTTGCAGGTGACATTACAAAGAGTATGGGTGAGACTTTTGTTTAGACAGTGTATATATAATCAGACTGCCTAAACAAGAAGGAAAGGAAGGTCTTTAGAGATGGGAACACAAGGCCTGATGTATTAGATTGTAATTTGTTGACTGTACCTGATTTTGTCAGCCCCGTGTGAAGGGTAATGCGTGCTTCAGATGGGAGTGAGAAGCCAGACTTACACAGATTTGAAGTGTGTTCAGGGTGGGAGTATGGGCTCGACTGCTCTTATTCAGGGTCTGTGGTATATGCCAGAGCAGGAGAAAGCCATGTCTTTCTTTTTTTCCTGCTAAGGGCTACTCCTCCTGCGGCCAAGCAGAGAAGCAGACTGAAACCAAGGCACTTTTTGGTCACTGAGAAGACAACAAAATTGTCATAGTCACTTGAGATGGACTTTTGAAAAATCCTACCTCTTCTTACAGCATGTAGCTTTTGGAAGTTTGTGGATACCATCTCTGACAGATATCCATGTTGCGAGGAGAGCACAAGAGCAGATGTGACATAGGACAAACAGCCTGCCTGACCGATTGCATCGGAGACTGGGCACATTCAGGAAAGCTCCCAAAAAAGAATTTTGCTTACTGGTAGGCTCAATCTTTGTGTACATAAGATACTTTTGGGTTTGAACATACACTTGAAACATTCTATATATATGTGTTGGTTGAAATCATGCTGGGCAAATGGACTACAATATACAAGCTGGGGTGGAAAGGGAAATCTGTTGTAGTATTGTTGCTAAGGAATAATAGTGTATTTTCTTCAGTGAGGTTCATGTTGCAATGTGTGCAGTTACACAGTCTCTGCAGGGAAGATTATCCTTGGCAGTGCAAGGATTAAGTAAGTGTTCCTGTGTTAAACACATGTTATATCTGTTTGAAAACAAAACAAAACAAAAAAAGAATCAGCGAGGATCAAGACTAGGTCAAGACATAAGTGCTGAAAGATGTACGCACACAATACACATCTGAAGGGAAGGTAATTACTCTCTCTAGGTAGGTTTGTGTAATCATTAATGTCTGGACTTAGAGCTGGGGCTCAGCTTTGCATTCCATCTGTTGAAAGGTGTACTGTATTTCAGGAAAGAAACACAAGTTCCTGAAATTGAAACACAGCAAAAACTGCTCCATACCCAGTGACTGGGCTCTGATACTACTCTCACAGCAATTCCACACATTTCACACTATGATTCTTTTAGAGTGAAATATGAAAACGTTCTTGGCAGCAAATACCAGAATAAATATGAAGTAGCCTGGCCACATGCTATAGAAAACATGAAAGGTACCATGACATGGAAATTATACCAACCAGAGGTTACAGACTTCTGTTTATTTGTTTAAATGAAGTTAAAATGCTTGCTCACATTGAGACTTTCCTTAAAAAGAGAAATTGAGAGTCTTTCCATCAGTCAGCACTACTTTTACCAATGAGATGTACACTTTCTTAGAAGAACCCACAGGTGACTGAACCACACAGAGCTGAGGTGCATTTTGGGCTGTTGTTCAGTTTCCTGAATAGACAATCCAATTATTGGTCATTATGTAAGAAGCAGACACCTAAAAACGTTTTCAGGATTTTTGATTCTTTAGTTATGCATAAAACACACTGAGAGGTCCTTTATCAGATCCAAATCCTTAGGGGATTTCAGCAAAAAACCTAATTTGGAAAGATTAATTTAATCTATTTTATATGCCTACAGTGCAAACAGCCAGTTTGGGCACATCAAGGCTGTGATTTATCTTCTGATATAGACATTGAAAACAGACCCACTGAATACTGCAGCAGAAACACCTATTTCCATTAATTCTGAGGAGATTATAAAATTTGTTCTTTTATAAAGCATTCTTTCCACTGTCTTGCACAGACACAGGTGTCTGAAAATTAAAGACATCTAAACTTAGAGAACATGAATTTTATCCCTACTTAGACTAAACTCAGATAAGAGTCAAGTCATGAGTTGATCAAAATTTGAGTGCTTGGTTTCAGACACTTTGATAAGCAATTTGAGGGGCCTTTTGCTTTTTAAAATAGATTAGGTACTCAGCAAGTACCTAAATTGAGAGGTGCTCAATTTAAGCACCTCTGAGATTATGTAACAGCGAGTACGGTTTTCAGATCATCATCCAGGCATGGGCAAAATGAAATGTTCTTCTTTCAGAATGCAAACTTTTAATATACTTACCTTTAGATTCACATTTTCTTGTAAGTTACATTTTTCTTTTTTTAAAAGCTGTTTCTAAACTTCAGTATTAAACTCTCTGCTCTGGCAAATTTGTCAACGTTTAGTTAATTTATTTGGCAATTGCCAATTTACTTGCCTCTGCATGTACTTCTATTACCAGCAGGCCACATTATACATTCCTATTTTAGGAAAAGACCTAGAAAGAATCTTGACTAAATAGATAGTTTATGAGTTGCAATGGCTAAATATTGCTTTTTCTACTGCATCCCTTCCACAGCAGTCAGAATCAGCTGGTGCTGTCACCTATAGCTCATAGACAGATCTTGCTAGAGGTCAAATTATGACTTGCTTTTGAAACAACAGCTACACACTTTGTTATTGTCATAGATTGCAAAACATATAAGAAAATCACAAGACAGGAATAGATGTAACTCTAAGTGATGTTAGAGGCTAAGGAGGCACATTGCAATTTTGCATTTACATGCAGATAACACAAATATGGCAGGATCATTCTAATATCCTTCATATAATTTACTGTACCTTTGTATCTTGTTTCTCACTAATTTTCATTACCTTGTATTTCAGGCTGATCTGCATGCATCTTCTGTGACTTGAATAGATGAGTCTGAACTGTGTCCCACACACTGACATTCTCCCTTATCGTTAGCCACAAGGATGTGTTATCTTATTTCTGTTCTGAAGCAACATAAAAGGTTGCCTGGCTTCTCACTGAGTTTGCAGCACCATGAGTTCCACCTACCAGAACTCCTGGTCACATTTGATATCTGTGCTCTATGACACATGAATGAAATCACAGTGTTAAATATCTTCCATGACTAAGCCTCAAATCACCAGTTGCTTTCCCATAGGATAATGATGGCAAGACTGCTGTCATCTCCTTCTTTTAAAATACACTGGCATGTGTTGATCAGCTTCTGAAAGTATTACTTCTCATGTTATTTGACCAATCACATTTTCCTGTTCACAATTGCAGTCTGGAATTTGTGCTTAAGCAGATGACCCTTTCCTCCTTCCAAATTAAACTTTCTATCATTAAGAAACATTTTAAACAGAGGATAATTAAAACTGTGATTCATTCTTAGAATCAGCATTACCAAACAACACTTAGCTGAACCCCTCTGATTTAGTTGTTTGCTAAGCATCCATAGTTTTAGATAGACCTCACGAGTAAAATAAAATATTTTCTATAACTAGATAATATAGTAATTAATATAAGTAAAAACCAGCTCCTTGTGCTGGGGAACTTGGAAGCAGAATTTTATCCATAAAAAACAAAATCAGTCACTGTGAAGTAGTGAGGTTCTTGAAGAAACTACCTCAATAAAAATGTCACCAGTCTCACAGTTTACAAGTGATTCTGAATTGCTAGATAAGTATACCACACCATTATTATGTTAATAGTCTTATAGTCAGATTCAGAAAATGCGGTGGAAAGCTGGTGTAAAGCAGCAGAACTCAGCTGATGATGGCATCAAGCAGATCCATGCACACCGAGGACTGGGTTCTGTGTCCAAATATAGATTACTAATGACTCAATGACATAAGGCAGTTTTATGAAAAAGTCTGTGATTTGCTTTCTTTTGGATTAGTGAATGTGAAAGCAGATTTTTTATTTTGATGTTCTGCATAGCCTTCAAGCACTGTTGCACAATTTTGAAGTGTGTTTCAGAACTATTTCATCTTGACTCTATCTTCCTCATTTCTAATTAAGATAATGTGGTTTGGGGGATTTTTTTTACAGTTCTATATTCCCCCACACACAGAATCACATAGAATACGTTGAGTTGGAAGGGACCACAAATGATCATAAAATCCAAGTTTAGCCCTGCTCAGAGGCCATACCCAAGGTGTCACACCATATACCTGAGAGTATTGCCCAAATGTTTTTTGATAACATAACACTCATTATTCTAATTATTGAGAATCAAGACCAAAAGAATTCAAATCCTCAAAAATTCAGTGTATTTTCCTCCATGCATTAAAATAACTAAGTAAAACTGGAAGCAAGTGCTACCCAAAACTTTGATAAGAAATGATAAGCACACACACAGAGAAGGTACTAATAAATATTATATAATGGCCTGGATTTAATCACTGTGGCATCTCTTTTATTTCAGGGCCATGTACTTTGCCTCCTGTGTCCCTATGTAACAGTTGGGTTGAAGGTTATCCTGGGTTTCAATGCCTGATTTTCATTTGTTACCTTCCACTTGGTTAACTTAATGTTTACTGAATATTATGATTTTGTGTGATGAACTTTGGCCAGCTCTGCTGATTTTGGGTAGCCTTTAGATCTGGTCTGTTTAGATGACTTGGTATCTGCATCAGAGCATCTGTGTATTCTGAGCATCCCCTGAGACATGTGCCAGTCCCCTCCACTACAGTTAAGTGTAGACTGTGTGCTCAAAGTCTCAGCACTGCTGATGGAAAATGCAGAGAATTCTGCTGATGAGGTTCATTTCAAATACGAACCACATGAATTTGTACCCCTAATGACTTGCTGCAGATGTAATTTGCATTAGTACATAGCAATGTAAATCAGGAAAAACAGGTGAATATTTGACAATTAAAATTTTTTAAAGTGATGGTGAAAAAATGCTCAACTTGTATTATTGACGTAAGGAATAATGAAATGGCCAGTGATTAAGAGACATAAAACATTTGCTAGAATTGAAATTGTTACTATATGACTCAGTTACACTAAGTACTCTCTTTCTGCACAGTTGAGCCAGCTGAAAACTGTGGATATGCTTTATGAAAAAATATAATAGAAAAAAGGATAATTGAAGATAGTGGAATAAAAAAGAGGATTAATTAATTGGATTAATTTTCATTTAGGTTTCTTTATTTGCTTTATAATTCATACATTGTTAGATGTGCATTATCTGTTGAGATTTCATAATACTTTATTGTACTAATGCTGCTTGCCTTGATAATTATACATATTTGGAAAATTACTAATATTAAAAGCAAAATCATTCTATATTCCTGCTCTGTTTCTCAATTTTTTCCTAGAAACACTGCATTTTCTTTTAAAATTCTCCAACCTCTCACTTACAAGAAACTATGCATTTATTTAACTCTGTGCACATTGAAGCTTCAACAACAAATTAGAGCCTCAGAGCAAGGCACAGAGAGCATGGTTCATTCAGTGTATGTGGACATCTGACTGCAGTGTTACTCGATCTTAATTCTTCTTTAGTAATGAGCTCTTCAACCAAACACATTTCTTCCCCAAGGGAAAATAATTAAAAAAAAAAAAAGTACCCTAAACCCACAAAAACCTTGAAAGCAACAGAAGAGAGAAATAAAACAAACTGGTTTCCTTGTGCCGAAATAGGAGTAGATAATAAATATCATTTTGCATTTAACAGTGCATTAATAAAGTGAGTTTCACAGTAATAAGCCTGGTTTTGATTTCTGTTTCAAACAGAAATATTTTGATTATTTCAAAGGAGAGCATTCATTGTGAAAGTACTGTAGATGCTGAGGAAAAGTGTTCTTTTGTATTAAAGAAACTGGTTTTAACACTTAAGTTTGCTAAAAATAGTGTAAAATGGTTTACCACTATCACCTTAACTGCTGTACCAAATGAAGAGCAACATTGTCCCCTAGTGGTAAAAGAAATATTTTATCCCAGACAGAGCTAAGGCTGATTCCTTCATTGATATATTCAGTGCTGTGAATTTACAGAGAACAAAACACTCCTCAGCAAACAAGGATAGTGCTAAAATCACATAAGATTCAAGAATGCTAGTTCTCTCAAAAGATTGAATTTAGTTTTAATAGCAATTAGAATATTGAAATGGCATAGAAATGTAATTTAACAAGTCTGATCTTTAAACAGAAAAGATATTTGCATGATGACCAAGCTGTATCATGTACATACATGTGCACACACATGTGTACAAGTATGTATATAAGATGCAGTGAAAAAATGTCTTTTGCAGACAAAAGACAGTCTGCAAAATGATGAAGGGAGAAGGAAGGAAAATCATTCATAAGTGTCTACTGATGTGGTGTCATGACATCCAAATCTGAGTAGTAAAACTTGGGAGGATTCCCCAGAAACTGTCCTCACAGGACCGGACACTGGTGACTTTTATCTTTACATGGAACTGGGCAAAGCTTAATAGTCTTCCAAGTCTTCCCACTGTCTTTCAGTGATGTGAAGCAGTGAAGCTGAGAACAATGAAATAAGCTGTCCTGAGAAACGTCAAGCATTGCTGCTTATCATGGGTGTCTCACCAGAAAGACTGATCTAGCAAACTGGCTGCTCAAAGACAGGACTTCCTTGCTCTGGAGGCAAATGTCTTTAGGTTGCCAAGAGCCCTACTAGAAGATTTTTCAAACTAGGATACATTGAACTACTGTGAAACAAAAACAAACAAAAAAACCCAACATAGATGGAGAAGATTCCTTGTCCAAGAAATTGACATTTTCTGACCAGATTGGTTTCTGTGTGAAAAATCCCTGCCAGCTCTAGTGACAAAGTTGTCAATGCCTTCCACAGATTTTACTGGGATATGTTCTGTCCTTCTTCTACCTTTAAACCTGTTCCTTCCCTTCCCTCTGCACTCTGTCATTCCAAGTAATACTTTCTCAAAATAAGTCCTATTTAAAGACAATAAAGAAATTAGAACTTCTAAGAAGTCACAAGACTGGCAATATTTCCAAATTTCATAGTGCACATTCTTTCTACTCCCTTTCTTGCAAGCTCTTGTCTTCTAGCTAGCTGGTAATGAAATGCCTTTGCAGCTAGAGCTGTGTCTTATTTTGCATTGAACACAAGAGAGAAAAAGATTGGAGACAGCAATCCTCTAAAAGGCCAATGATTAACACATTTCCCCAGGAGTTAATAAATGTCATGTTGAGCATTCCTATGAGGAAGGTTTCATTCAGCTCTTCTCTATGTTGAATGAGTGCATGAGATAAAAAGCTAGGATTCAAAAGTTTGACACTGCCAGCAGCATCCAGACCTGGAGATGTGAGCCTATTAGGGAAGTTAAATAAACAGAGTCCTTCTCCTGAGTCCCATCAGACTTTGCTGAGAAACTCAGTCTTTGCAGTAAAACCAGGCATAGAACCCCAAGTTTAAATTCATGTTGTGCATCACCTGGGGAAAGGCTGGAATTACCTGGACTTTTCAGACCTAGATATTTTTTTAGGTAGTTCTGCAGAGAGCTTCATGATGGTATATTATGTTGTTCTAGCAAAATCAGGAAAAAAAAAATAAAAAAAAAGCTGGTTATTGTGTTTGTTTAATACTGGTCATGCAATTTTTTCAAGGGCAGATGGAACAGTATGGGTTGGCTGAAGACTTTTTGCATTGTGTGTTTTTTGTTGCACTCTAGCAGGTGTTTGGGGTTTTTCCCATATCACTTTAAAATTGTGGGGTTATTTCTCAGGGTAAGAACTATGGGGAGCTTATGAGAGCCTGGAGTCAAGGCTTTAAAGCCCTCATGGAGGTTTCTGGAACGTCAGACTTGAGTGTGAAGGATCTGTAGGAGGTTGTAGCAGCTCAGTGGAGCCTGTGGACTTCCAGTTTCATTCATATGAGACTTGGTTCTACCTCCTTCCTGCTCCTTGATCTCAGTTCTGTTTGCATCTAGTCACCTGTCAGTAACGTGTACAGGAGGGGAGGCCCCTGAGGTTTACTAGACAGAGTATTGCAACAGTCTGGCTGTTACAGAAGTTTCTGCTGATGTATTAAAGAATTTGCATGAGGAGCTTTCTGTAGCTCTCTATTATGTTATAAGTAGGAAAACTGTGAGATAAAGCCTTTTAGCCCTTTCCTACAATACTTTACTATATGAGACTAAGAGTTTTTCAAAAACAGTAGTTTTCATTACTTAATCTAGATTTTTTTTCTGCTAACTCATTAGTGTTAACTTTTTTTCAGTGAATTTCATTCTTTTCCTTTCTTTTTCTAATTTCATCCCTTCACTAACTAGAATTAGAGTTCAGCATTTGCAAGTTGTTTATTTGGGTTTTTTTGTTATGGAAACAACAAGATATTTCATTTTATATCATCAGTTAAAGTGTCAGAACAGGTTTTAATGTGTTTCTGCACACATTGTACTGATGCTAAAAGTTACTCATGAGTCTTTTCTAAAGAGATAGCAAATCTTTTCTAATAAGTGTAACTGAGTCTTTGAATGAGAGTTTATTTCTGCATTAGGTAAGGCAAATAAATTTGTTTTCTCTAGAAGTGGTAGGTACATGGTGAGCAGATGGGAAATTAGAATTTACAACTAACTTCCTAATGCTAAATTAGAATTTTTAAGGAGAGCCACCAGTTGCATAATTCATATTTATGCTACATCATAAAACGAAACTCAATTTATGTAGTTTTAAATGCATCCTGTAAACAGTGTTGCATTGCCAATTTTTCTAAACAAAACAAAAGAACAAGTGTGCTACAAAACACGGAGACAGATTATGCCGAAACAAAACAAAACAAATAAAAAAAGAAAATAATTAATTTTTTTTATCCTAGTAAAAACTTGATTGTAGAGAGCCAGCAATATGGAATATTGAATGAAAAAGTAACAGTAAAAGTGAATTAATTTTCAGTATAAATTAGTAGTCCAAATGTGATCATTGTGCCATGGCTGTGAATGATTAGTGTCTTTTATTTCAGTGGGGAGACCACACCAACAGACCCTCTGGAGAGGACTTGTCACTTCTGTTGCCTCTTCTATCTTGACCATCACAAACCTGAGGAAACCTTCAGCAGGGAGAAAGTCTGGAGGCCACTGAGTCCAACACCCTGATCATCACAGGACAATTACAAAATTAAATCAAACACAGTCAGAGCAGGTTCCTTGAGACAGTATCTGATGGTGTGTTGGGTAACTTCAAAGACAGGTTTCCACAGCTTTTCTAGGCAAAATAGAGACAAGTTTTATGGAAGTGAGAGTAAAATGGGAACGATACAAAGAATAACAGAAGTTTAGTGAAATTACACAGCCAATGGCAGAAAGAAGTAATTAATGCTTTACATAAAATAAAAAGGTAGTTAAACAATTAAATTCTAGCAAAGTGAGAGTAAGAAAGCCAACTAGAAACATTTCAAATACTACCAAAAAGGTCTTGGTATTACCCACTACTGAAAGCAAGAAGTACTGAAAACTTAAACTTCAAAAAAACTTTTCAATTCCTTCTTTGTTCTGGCAAATGTAAATTTATTTGTTTATAAGACTATCTAGATACATTAAACACTGTTATTTAAGAGGCAGAGCATATAAATAACGAAAACAATGCATTAAAAATAAAAATATCTTTATAGAATTTTATATGACTTTTCTTACAATCTTTTAAAACTTCACCTTCTTTTTAACTGAAATACTATGGTAATCTTTCACAAAAAGACCTTTGCACACATATGCTTACAGATCCCTGTCTGCTTGTACCTTGTTCAAGTCCTTTAAGACTGATTACTTGCCATTCCATGACTAACATATAAATTTTCCCAGGTAGATATCAGACTGGTGTTTGAATTCTGCATGGCTATATTGCAGATAGAAATCCCTAATCAATACAAAACTCCCTGAAAGTATTGTTGGCATGCTTCAGAAAGAAAGAAACACCTCTGATAGTTTTGTGACAGTTTCTGCCAGTTTAACTGACAGAAATTTAGGAAAAGAATTCTTAGACTCTGCTTTTCTCCTCTTACTAGTTAGCAGTAGTGTTGCAGTTACTGATTCCTAAATGGGATTGAAAATTTCTAGCTGATCCACTTACTCCTTAAGCATAGTAAAGAATCTTATGTTTACACTGGAATATTTCATCTTGGCAAGTTCTGACTGCAGTAAAAGGGCTGTTAGTCTTTTAGGAACTCAATTAAAACGTCCTAGCCTTTATTGGTTTAAATAATATTAAGGATATTACTTAAGCATCATTTTGTATTCATCACAGAGCTAATCTGAAATCAAACCAGTAATTGCATTTGTTCTTTCCCTCTAAACATTTTCTCAACTTTCCTAATTATCCATATCCTCTTATTTTGCATTCTAGAGATCGTCTGTGGTTTGGACTTCAGTAATTGTTTATAGACTGGTATGTGCTCTGGGGTTTATTTTTTAAGTCTTGCAGGGAAGGGAATACTTGAAGAACCACCCTACATCTGGCCACAGTCTTAAATTCAATCCTGTCTTCCTTGACAGGTTTTGGCCCTCCAGGAAACTTTTAGGGTAATTGTCAACAAAGCTTGTTTAAATCTTTTTCTAAGAGTGATGACAAATAAGTTCACGTGACACAAGTTTCAGTCTTTTAAGAATTTTTTTTCTTAGACTGGTTTTGTCCCTCAGCCACAGCACTGCAAGCAGAATTTAGCATATACTCTGGCCTCAGCTTTTAGCTTTATCAGAAGCATGTCTTCATTCCAGCATCACTGAATCCTTCAAAAAGATTTTTATTTAAACCCAGAGCCTCTGGCTGCAAAAAGTTAAGATTGTCAGGTTAAGGTAGGTTAAGTTAGGTTAGGCAAGGCTGGGCACTGTCAGATTGCGTTGGTTTGGGTTAGGGAGATGTTCTTCAATGGCAGAAAAAGAATTTACATATTTAAGTGTGTAAATTTTACACAAGAATATAATGCTTTGTGACCTCTCTGCTGTTTGATGGTGGAGAGAGGAGGCAGGGGAGACCTTTCAGGCAAGATACAGGGCAGCAATGTTTACAGAGACAATTGGCAGTTCTACACGAATTCTGGAAGATATTTCTTATTCGGTGTTCTTGAAATTCCAAATCAAAAGTAAATTTGGAAACGGCACACTCTATCATAAATAATAAACACAGTTGTCCAGATCCAGTGTGACATTTGCACACTGTGATGCTCAACAGCACATAGACAGGGACTGAATACCCAACTCAGAAATCAAAGTCAGAATTTTGAGGCCAGCATTTCAGCCATACTGAGGACAGGTTTTCAATAACGGTGAGATGAGAGTCACTCAATTACTTACGGACAGACATCTAAGCCAGTTTTTAAGGAAAATGGAAGGACAAGCTGCACTTGTAATTCTACAGTTTCCTTAATAATGTGACTGAGGCCTGAAGTTATGCATCCTGTGGAACCGGGATCAACAGATTAATGACTTCTCCTGCAGCTGGGCACCTGCAACATTGTTGTGGGTAGAGAGTGTGAGAAAAATCTCTTTTATTCAATTTAGTTAAAATACAAATATCTGTGATATAGAGAAGTTTAGCAGAAAAAAAAAAGTTTCTATTTCAGCATGTGCTGGGTGCCCTGGCCATGGAGGTCCAAAAAGCACAACCCCGCCCCAAAAATCATGCTTTTTATGTGACCCCAGAGTCCCGCCTTGATAGTACAATGAGAGGAGTGGGCTTCTTCTTCTGATTGGATTTGGCATACTCCCCCTGTGCAGGGAGACAGGGTCTCCTTGCCAGAATGACCACTTTCCTCTACACACAAAGATCTTGCCACGTGACAGGGGCCCATTTCAGCCATATCTTTATCTATTTTCATAATTCCCTAGTCCCAAATGCAAATTGTCCCTGGCACCAGTTCCAGACAGGACCTGGTACCTTACAACTCCCATGGTATGCCAAAAGAAAATAATTCCTGCGTTAATAAACTATTTGCTTGTAATAAAACCATATTCTTTTATTTCCCACAGAGAGGAAAAGTTGATTCTTACCTCTAAGAAGATGGCTCACAGTACTCAATCTCATCATGGTTAATCAATTTGCTCAGGAAGTGGGATCCCCTCAGCCTAGAGAAGGCTGTCAAGATACAAACACCCATGCATAAAAGATGTAGCCTATGTCTCCTGCTGATGCAGAATTCCTGCTTCTGGGAATGGAAAGAGATGAGGATAAAGTGGTCTTGACTCTCCAGCTTACTACCTGGAGCTCTCAGCTGCAAGATTGTAACCTCTCCACAATTCTGGATAAACCAATAATGCTATATTATACCAGACTAACCAATCCCTATTTTTCTCAACACAATACTGTAGATTTGTTTTCACACTGGATTATTTAGGAGAAACAACTATTTTTGAAGTGTTTAAGTTTTTTCTTTATGGTTTTCCTTCTTGTGAGGGCACCTTTATTGCTCAAGATTTTCTTGACCTACACAAACATGAAACTGTAACATTAAAATAATAAAAACGCTTAAACTCTCTTGCTGCATTTCCACATTATAGAAAAACTATTTAATTTCTCCATTGTTACCTTTCCTTTTTACAATTTGTATTAAATAAAATGAGGTAGATTATTCATTGAAATTTCCACATTTTAACTTTTGGGCAACAAAACACTTCATTCTTCTATGCGTCTCCTCCTCTCAGAACCTTCAAGGCAAAATAAGTGCAGGAGAGCACTCCACAGGAAGCTCAAAAGAACATTGAGTCTACTCATTGAGACTTTTTTAAAAATATCCTTTAAAGAGAAGTCCATTTAATGTTGATCAGTGTCTAGATCATCTTTGGATGCACTTTAGGCACCTTTGGGAGTGTACGCCTTTGGGAGGCTGCAAGCCTAAGTCCAGCTCTATGGCATTAGGGGACTTTGGACTTAGGCTTGCATTCTGCAAAGGTTGCTCACTTCTTAATAATAATCTTTTTAAAAAAAAAACTTTCCCTCCTTATAAATAAATCATGATTCAAATAACTCAGCTTTTTCAGATAGGAAATCATTCTTTTGGTTAATTTCTGGCTATGATAATGCTACTGCCCTTTGCAGACAAGAACAAAAACATCAACAAAATGCAGCAAGAAATAGCAGGCCATTCAGTAATAAAACAGGGACATCATCACAGGGAAAACTGATCAGAAAACCTGTCTTCCATTCTTGGCAAGACCTCCCAGTTATAAACATCAGGGAGCCTTTAGCTGAGTGTTTTACAAAGTAACTTTTATCTTGTAACATCACAAGTCCAATTGCGCAAGAAAGGGGCTTGGGGACAAAAAAAATCCCCAACGAGAGTAATAAAAATTAAATGCTTCATGGAGAACCTACTGAGGCTAGGGAAAAGAGAAGAAAAACACTACACCAAAACAAAATAACAACAACAACAAAAAAACACTCAGCAAGTTCTATACAGCAGTAGGGAGAATATGGGTATATTTTAGCAAGAAGAAAAGACAGCACCATCGCTGCCTGACCAATTAAGGTCCTAAAGTGAGCTGAAAAAAATCTCTTGCTCAGGAGACAAGTTCTGAATGACAAAAAACAAGCCTAGACAACCACAGGGGAACATCTCTATGTGTTCATAAAGGATGAAAAGTGGAAGCAAAAGGGTTCATTGTGGTTTGCCTGCATCTAAACTGCATGCAGTTCATTTTATCAGTACTGAAGTTCTTAGTATTGCTGATAAAAGCATTTTTTTCAAGGGTATATTATGGGGAAGGGTAACGATTGTAAACTTACATTGAAAATAAATTATTATTAATTCTTATTTAAATTAAATAATTAATTATAGTAGCTCTGAAAGTCATTGTGTCTAGATAAAATGGTGCTTCTAATGAACACTGCTGCTCTTAGGGGTCCTTTGTATGATGGCATTCATACTAGGAAACATGACAGAGGACAGATGGGGAAACTAAAACTAGAGCTTATTGAGTTCAGAAAAACTTCAGCTGAGTTTCGAGCTGGTATTTTCAGAGTCAGCAGGCAGAATCTGCCCCTCAGTTTAGGAAATCTGGCCAGATATGTTGTAGACATGAAACCATGTGATTGGTAATCCATTTCTGAATGTTTCACACAGATGCTTTGCAGTTAAGAGTCCATTTGGAGACATTACATACAGTTTTGCCAGTATCTTTTACTCTATTTTATCTCCATTAGCCAATGTAAGAAGACTCTATCCAGACTGGAGTAGTATTTTTTGGATGGGTGCTTTATCATTATTTTAAAAAGGTACAAAAGAGAGAGGACCCTGAGATTAGCTCAGTTGATTAGAGCATGGTTCTGATAACACCACGGTCATGAGTTTGATGCCTGTATGGGCCATTCACTTATGAGTTGAACTCCATCCTTGTGGGTCACTTCCAAATGAGAATATTCTACGATTCAGTGTAACTGAATTAGCACAAATAAAAATCTGCATTAAAAATCTGCAAACTTAGAGGTTTGGAAATATGTTGGGTAAATAGAAGAATGGATAAGGGAAGTAATAGACCAAAATCTGGATTTTGGAAATTGTGAGTAATTGGTAAATGATATAAAATGTTACTATCTCTTTAGAGAATATGTTCCTTTAAAAGAGATGTCCTGAACAAAGTAAGTTTCCTTAGCAGCACTCTTGTCTTTGCAGAAGCAAAATGAAACAGAGAGAAATTTTCATCTTTTCCTCCCTTCACTCTCAACCCCCTCCTCTGCTTCCCTCAACCTCACATCTATTCCTTCCCTTAGCTCTCTATTTCCCTTCTCTGGAAGTAGAGCTGTTTGTTTCAACAGTACTGGATTTTGTAGTAACAACTTAAGCTCATTATCACAGTCATCTTAAAGCCTTCAAAGAGAAGAAACTTATGTACCAGTTTCTCAGACAGAAGAGTGGCTGATAAAATCCCATCAGTGTAGCAATAAAGAACTAGGCAAAATTTGACACCATCACAGTTGGTTTCTCTCCATTGTCTTTTTTTTTTTTTAATTTATTATTTATATTTCCTTTTTATTGAAGGCAAAAGACTTTATAAGTCTCTGTCTCTTTTAGCTCTCATTGTTTTAGTCCCTTAAAGGACAGAATAATTATATTTTTTAAAGTATCTCAAAGATAATAAAATAGAATTTCCTGTAAAACTGTTTCTGCTGGTGAAGGAAATTTTAAACTGCAAATTTTACTACAAAGAACAAATTGTTAAATTTGAATTTTTCTGAACTGTTTATTTTCCAATTATATCATAACTGATAGAGGACACAGCAAAACTAAACAGATCCATGTATCTGTATAGAATCCTGTATCTTGGTCTGTTATTATACAGAGGAGACTGTTTCTTTATTCCAACAGTAGATAACCCTCATAATCAATCAGATCTCAGATTTTTTTGCAGAGGACTTTATTCTTCCATAATAACCATTGCTTAAATACAACCACCTTTTGAGCATAGCTTTGACTAAAATTTCACTTTCCTAGGAGCAATAAAAACTAATTTCAAATCTTCTCCAGATGTCTTCCACTTCTTATTATGGCGCTGAGCAAATAGATAAGTGAAGTATTGGAAATGCTGCATTGTTGTAACTTTTCTGTTGAGGAGGACAAATACATCATATTTATGAAGGAACTAAGAATTTTGGGGGGTTTGTTTTTTTGTTTTTTTGGGTTTTTTTGTTTTTCAGTACTAATTTAAAAATTGTTGGCCAAATTATTTCTGCTGCATACATAATTTCCAAGTTTACTGTCATTTGTTTGAGTGTTATTTTATCTTGCCATGTGACCTTTGATCTCCATGTGAGGTTTTCTATCTGAGTGATAATTTCCATTTTCCTACAGAAAATGGAAAGACAAAGGGCATGTTGGGAGAATGTTTATTGCATCTCAGAAAAACATTTGTCTTGGAATAGGCTGCATTGGAAAAGCTTATGTCTTGAAACAATTGAGAGGGGAGCCTAGATGAATTGCTTAGGAAAGTTTCCTCACTTTCCTATAGCTGAAGCTGAAAATGAGTGAATAGCATTCTCCATGATCTACTACAGAGCTGTCTTTCTTAATCAGAGGTGATTTAATCCTGAATACAGAAAAAGTTGTTTGGCTGTTAACTAAGAGCAGCTTGGCTATTTCTATTCCTGTCATAATAAAATGCAAAAATACAAAAATGTAAAAAACAAACAAACAAACCAACCAAACCAAAACAAAAAAACAAAAGCCACACAACAAGAAGAAAAAACTGCCAAAAAACCAAACTCACACAGACAGCTAAAAAAAATTGTTTGAAACAGTTTAGATTTTTGTTCCCCAAATCCTTGCAGAAATCAGCATTCTGATCCAATGTCAGTCCTTAGTTTACAGTCTTGAAACATAAATCTAAGTTAACACAGCACAGAATACTTTTTAATGGCTTTTTTATTCGATTTGTTTCTGCTGGTTTTGTGAACTGAACCAGGTCTTACCAGGTCAAATGAGAACGAGATCTGACATGAGAGACAAGATAGAAATAATACACATAGGACAGTAAAAATGAGGTGGGGAGTTGAGGTATGGGCTGCTACCCCTCTCAGTATCTGTGAGACAGTAGGTCATCACCAAATCTTGTAAGCTCAGAGCAAGAAATTTACATAAGAGCTCAGTGATATCAGGACTATTTTCCTTTTTTTTCAAATGGTTTTTAATTTTAACTTTTCATAAATTAAATCTCTGTCTTTTTAAAATCTCCTTAGCATAAAAATGATGTAATAAATCTTTTAGAATAGAAACTATTCAAAGAGTGATTTTAAAAGTGTACATGCCAAAATGTACACACTGAAAGTGCATTATATTCAATGGGTCCTTGATCAAGAAACAAATATTTTTCTCTCAGCTGAGTAAAGAAGTTAAAATCAAAATGTCTGGAAAAGATACAGGAGATGTGTCTGATTACACAATGGAAGAAGGCTTTTTGTCCAAAGATTATTTTCTTTCTGTATGAAAGAACCAGATGTGGATGTAAGTGAAGACAAGATACATGCACTGCACTCTCTAGTTGTGGGGAGTATTGCATGGGATTGTGCCTGCAGTGAGTAGGAGCTATAGTTTCTAGATTAGATCTCCTGTCCTTCTCCCAGGAAAAAAAAAGGCCCAGGTGGAAGAAGCTAGAAAGAAAAAATATTAAAAAGAATGGAGCAAATATTTGCAAACCGGCTGGTTGTGCAGAGGTTGATGTTTACAGTGTGAAATGAATAACATTGTATAAATAGAAATATTTACACTGATCTCGATGGAGAGCTTCCCTGAGGGAGATTCCCTGAGGAGAAAGACTTAGGAATGTTGGTTCATGAGAAGCTAAACATGATGCAACAATTTAGGCTTGCAGCACCAAAAATCAACTTTGTCCTGGGCTGCATCAAAAGAAGCATGGCTAGCAGGTCGAGGAAGGTGATTCTTCTCTATTCCACTCTTGTGAGACCAGACTGGAATATTGTGCCCTACTCTAGGGTCCTCAACATAAGAAGTGGAGTGAGTCCAGACAAGGGCCAGGAATGTGATCAGTGGACTGGAACATTTTCTTTACAAGAAAAGGCTAAAAGAGTCAGGGCTGTTCAGCTTGGAGAAGAGATGTTCTGGGGAGCCCTCAGAGCAGCCTTCCAGTACTTAAAGCAGGCTGATAAGTGAGTGGGAGAGGGACTTTCTACAGGAGCATGTAGTGATAGGACAAGGGGGAATGCCTTTAAACTGAAAGAGGATGGGTGGATAGGTTTAGATTAGATATTAGAAAGAAATTATTTACTGTGAAGGTGGTGAGTCACAGGAATAGATTGCCCAGAGAAGTGGATGCCCCATCCACGAAAGTGTTCAAGGCCAGTTTGGACAGGGCTTTGAGCCACCTGGTGTAGTGGAAGGTGTCTCTGCCCATGGCAGGGAAGTTGGAACCAGATGATCTTTAAGATCCATTCCAGCACAGACCATTCTGATTCTGTCTTCTACATCTACTAGTGCTGTGTGAGGCAGTCTGTGGCAGCGTACCTCACCAGTGCACTTGCTCTATGCTTTCATGGGTCATGTATGCAAAGGTAGAAGGGCAATAATATGTTGTTATTGTGACCTTATGTAGTTTTTTTTGTACTGGACAGGCTGATTTGATGGAAGAAGATGAGGAGGACTTTCCCTCTTAGCACTATATCTTGCACTCTGTATTCTCTTCAATTAACACTGAGTCAATAGTAATTTAATTGATGTAGTTAGTGCAACAGTTCACTCTCCACTCAAGAAAGAAAAATTACTCAATTGAAATTCAAAAGAAAAAAAAAAAGGGAGTAGCTATCACCTTGGTCTTTCTTGCAGTTCGTGGAAAATAAAAATTCACTTTAATATCAACCACTTGCTGTTACACAGTGAAATGAGATCTAACTGAAAGAAGATAATATATAACTTCTAAATGTTATCCAGGACCTCTCTGTTCCAAATCAAATCTCCACCTCTTGTTGCTTGATTATCTTGCCACAATATTAACTCTTTATTCAAAGATAATGAACATAGCTCCTTTGCTTCTAAAGAAGCTGTGCCCATTTCAGTCAGCCAAGTCCAAGGCTCTAGAACAATATTTTTGCATGTAAATG
>JAWWMP010000041.1:30306908-30339956 GCA_035047865.1 Dendrocincla tyrannina | reverse complement strand
ATGCTCTGTGTAGAACATGATGTCTAAAATACAATTAATAGATAAAATATGTATTATTTTTTATTTATTATTAATTCTTGATTTTTAACATATTATTTGCAAATATACTATAAAAAGGATTTAAATTTATTCATTGAAGAGAACTTATTATATTCCTTTTTAGCATCACATTCACCAAAGCACAGTAAAGTGTGCACCAAGCTGTTCCTTGCTTTACATGTCCAAGAACCTTCTTATAAAGAAATACATTTTTATTTCCAGTAATTTTAATTTGAGCAAAAATTTCTTGCTACAAACAGCAGTGCAATCCACACACTTCTCTAAAAACTACTAGAGGAGCTCACAGCTCAGTCTTAGAATCAGAATATTCCTGACAGAATGCTCCTGGCAGCCTTCTTGACTTGTACTCAAGGCTTTGAGCTAGTATGGTGTTACCTGTGTTAGTCTGCCCTCCTCACTGTAACCAGAAGGTTCAAGTGCTGTAAGAGATGCCTCTGAAATGTTACACTCTAATGCCTTTCTAATTTGCAAGCATAAACTTTATCACAAAGGCAAACCCTTCCCACAGGAGTATCCTACAACTTCACTGATCCATTTCAGGGTATTATTCCATTCCTCTGTGAACTCTCTGAGCTCTAAATCAGAATATCTGTGGGGAATAAAATAATAAATATGAGTGCGCTGGCTCATCTGGAAATGAGGCTTATCTCTCTGTCTTTACTTTCAATCCAATTTAAGCTTTGAGGAAGATCTGTTCGTGGAAAACTGTTGGGAAACATTGATGTTGTGAGCCAGAGAATTGTTAGTCTTTGATCAAGCAATTTTATCTTTTTTTCTGTGATTATTCAGTTTCCGGTGAAGTTTGGTTAAGAATGACTCAGACTTGGGTTGTGTAGGAAAAGACAGGACCAAAGCATGAACTTCTGGCCTGCTACAAGAAGAGTTATATGACTGATCACTTAGGAAAAGAGTTTTATACATAATCATGGATAAATGTTACATGAATACATAATTGAATAAAAGTGTGTATGGTGTGCTACCATTACAATTAGCAATTGCTAATGGCACCTTTGCTACCTTTAAAGTAACCGTACACTATCCATGAACATTACAGGGTCACACTTATGTTCCAAAAGTTCTTACATGATCCAGGAGCTTTTACAAAAGGCAATGATGGTATAGATTTTATGGACAGTTCTGAGTACAGTGTGCTGAACTGTGAGGAGAAAAGTTGCGGGCGAAAGGTGATCTAGTAAATATAAGGATTTAACAAGGTATGTAAGTAATTAACACCCTCTCTCCCAGCCAGGAGGCAAAAGAAAGAAGCATACATTCAGAGGCATGCCCAATAGTTAATGGAGGAACACTAAAATAGCAGGGAATTTGAATCAGACAAAGAGTGCTAATCTCTAAGCGCAGAGCGGATAATCTCTTGTGCTGTTGAAAGAGAAAAAACGAGCTACAAGTCACAATTGCCTTGCTTCATCAGATGTTTGGGTTTACAAGTACTGAAAATATTCAAGCCAGAGGCATGGTGGACCTGACAGGTTTTGCTGTGACTATGTCTGTCAGTTCTTTGACAAACAAGTAGAGTCTCAAATTCCTGATCTGCTGTCTTCATGAAAACAGGGCGCTTTTTTCCCCAAAGAGTCATTTTACCTTGCTGTTAGTCTAAAGATGTGGTAGCAAAGCAGAACATAATGAACAAATATCCTGGAGGGAGCAAACACATAAAAGGACAGTATAAACTACAACCTCTGCAGACAATTTGATGCCCAGAACAGTGTGCACTAATACACCCATGATACACTATTTAACCACAGAAACTCAGCAGATTATTTGGTCTCATAATTGTACCAGAGTACAATTTCTGGTTCCTATCCCACCTTGTTTCATTTAATCGAGAGACCTCTGTACCATACTCCATTACACACTATGTTCACTTTTGCAGGCTATTTGTTCACACTTGGGAACTCACCTGTTACCCCAAGTGCCATGACAAAAGTCATTGTAAATTCAGAGTGAATTTTAGCATCTCTGAAGTGCTTCCTCCCACTCATCAAATTCAGTTCTGACACTGGTGAAAAATTCAGTCATTATTCTTTTAGATACAAAAGTCAGGAGCTGCAGATTATTACCTTGTAGTGCAAACTTTAGTGTACATATAGCATACAAGTTTTTCACTTTGATGGCTGACATGGTCACCTAGGTTCCAGTGGTTCTAGGTCCTAGGTCCTAGGTTCTTCATGTGGCAGCTCTGAGAAAAAAGAAGGAAATTGGCCAAAATTTAACACTTTTGGTGATTTTTTTTTTAAAGTTCTTGTTTCTTTAGATAAAAATCTTTGTCTCATCCACAATTAGCTGAGAAAAAGAAAAAAGAAGGAGTAATAAACGAAAGTCAGTTTCAATCTTCCCATAGGATGTCATTCCTTATAAATGCTTTTTACTTAACAAGTTTTGGAATTGCTTTCATTAAGAAACTCCTACTTATTCAGAAGCTGCTGTACATTGACAAATACAAGCCTAACATGAACTTGACAAATTTATTTCTGGAAACAGTTGCACTTCTTAATGTTTATTCAGTTTTCTTTGGTATTATAATTTCTTTTCAGGAAAGGTAATAGTGCTTAGTCAAGCTCAGTACAGCACCTAGGACATTCTGTGCACTGTCAGCAACTACTGCTAAGTAACCTTATTCCCACATATTTCTGTTTATTACAAATGTAGTCAATTCCTTGGTGCCTAAGTTAATAATATCCTGTTTAAAAAAAAAAATAGCCACTTAATCTCCTTGTATTGAATTACATTCTAAGTAAATGTAGTGGGGAAATGTGCAATGACTTTGGGGAACAGCATTGACTGTGGTATGCAGAATAGTTCTGTTTCTGGTGTACTTTAGTAGTGAGAACAACTGTGAGGGCAAGGCACACATGTACAGGGTTTTTTTTTTCATTCCTAAGAATGGTAATGCTGTTGTTATAAACAAGATAAGTGAAGTAATTGATCATCTTTTTCCTTTTTAAACTATCTATCATGACAATCCAGTGGTTCTGTTATATTGACTCAGACTATTATTATTGTGAGGAGGCTTGCATACTCCTGTTGCTGCTAGTCCAGAAGCATCATGAGTTACTCAATAAGATATAGATTGTAATCTTCTGTACTTCACACTCTTTCTTAATACTGATATTTTGTTTTCTAAAGAAAGTCTATCCACTACCCAGATTCATTTTACATATAGAAGGATTTCTAATTAAATTCAACTGTTTCCCTTGGGGTAGTTCAAGTCTAGCTTTTCATTTGACTATTGGATTCCATAGCTTTACATTTAAACAAATGTCATTGCAAGTAACAAAATGAAGGTAGCAAAGATTTTTATCTAGTTAATGATTTCTGATAGTTGGGTAAAAGGTTCATTCAGAACCTGGGGATTAGCAAAGTATATTTGTGCAGAAATGCTGTGTGGTCAAATGAAAAACTGGATCTTTAATTAGGAAGCTCTCATCCTTGTTACAACACAAAAGCCTTCTTTGTTACAACACAGTAAGTTTCTTGTTATTGTTACCCATTCACTTGAAGAAGACAAAATCCTCTCTCTCTTTTGTGACTTGGATTATATATCATAATTAGCATTATTATAATGCCACAAAAGAATAAAGGAAAGCTTTGTATCAGTACTAACAAACTACTCACAATTGCCTTAAGGAAAATTATCATTAGCTGAGGAGAAGCCAGTTAAGTGGAATTTTCACGTAGCACTAAAAGAGAAGGTTCATAGAAAAAAAAATAAAAAATCAGGAAAAGAAATGCTTTTTTATTTAACAATGGAAATTGAAATACATTAAATATGACTGACAATGTTAATTTATTTATTCTTGTGTATATTCTAATTTGAAGCCTTTTTTAAAATAACCTGCATCTTTTAATCA
This sequence comes from Dendrocincla tyrannina, assembly GCA_035047865.1. NCBI lineage: Eukaryota > Metazoa > Chordata > Aves > Passeriformes > Dendrocolaptidae > Dendrocincla > Dendrocincla tyrannina. The sequence goes on along the minus strand of JAWWMP010000041.1, from coordinate 30,336,027 downwards.
CAGTGGATTACAAATTATACTATTTATCTTCACAGACTGAAAAAATATATTTTATATGGAAACACATTTGTGTTCCTTCTTGATGGACCATTATCTCCATTTTATTTCACTAGGTGATCTATGCATCCTTGATTCATTAAATTTATTCAGTCTGAAGACTAAAATAATTTCAGTGGAAAATGCTTGATACCTTACTGTAAGATGATGCTTAATAGTAACCCTATATGAATGCATACAGAATAAATCTATTATCTACACAAATAAACACCAGTTGGAGGGTTCAAGAAATATTCTTTTCTAATTTCTATTTAAGTATGAATTTCTACACCTTAAAATAAACACCAAATTTACAAAAACCCACAGCAACAAACAACCTCTCAATAGTTGAGAAATATAACGTGCAATAGTAGTGCTTTTCAGGACTGGAATGAAGGACTTAAAGGAAAAAAAAGGTAAAGAAAGCAATAGTATTTGCAAAACAAGATCTGGGTGATTAAAAATGTCACTTCTGTGAAAGTGACAGAACAACAAAAGCAATATAATCGATACATTGCCAGCCAGAGAAGTTAGGATCAGAGCTAATAGTAAGAACATCTAAACTGTGCACCTGTGGCCACTGTCTGGTAGTTCTCAGGAGTGCACCTTTTCCTTTGTGCTTTCTGAAACATAACGCTACCAGGCTGAACTGGTGGCAGTACTCATCCTCTTCTATGACCTCACTGTACCTCATCTCATAGTTTTTCACATTACTAATAAAAAGTCTTTCAGGCACATACAAGACTCCCTGGATGCTTCTTGTTTATTTTCTCATTAGTAGAGCATCCCTGTTAGCTCTTCCTCCTTTTGGTTGTAAGGTTGTTGACAGACAGGAAAGCTGATGGAAAAATATGGTTAAAACTAGATGGATGGAAACACATTATGGAATTTTTCAGGCAGAATATGCTGTTTTGTCAAAATTACATTATTTTGGAGAAATACAGCAGCTTTTCCTGATTCCTTCTCTAGCAGAGAAGGAATTTTGTCTCAAGACAAATTAAGAGTTCTCATTCAACTCTTGAATTCATATCCTTCACTTGTTATTAGCCGATGCATTTTATAGGGAACTTTGACTTCACAGAAATGGTGGGTGTATTGTGCCCTTAATCCACACAGGGCATGGGCTCTGAGAGTCCCTAGGAAAGAGAAGAAATTAGGAAGTGTGCAGGGTGCATGGAGGGGACAAGGTCAGATTCTACCAGACCCCCTGGCAATGTGGAACCAGGGGCTATGGATGCCATAAGGAAGACTGAGAGTGCAGCTCTGACACTTGCAACTGAATGAGGCCATTTGAGGGGGTCTTTGAAATAAATTGGGAATAAGAAAGGGATAAATGGGAGCAGGAACCAAGAATTTAAGGGATTGCCTTGTGTTTGCAGTGGTCTAGGTTTAAGTTTCTTGTGTTTCAGTAATAGCTGCGGAGCATCTGAAACTCAATATATTCTTTGCAAAGAAAGAAACATGAATAATCAAAACAAACAAACAAAACCCCACACATCTTATTAATCCTAGGGTGTTTCTGAATTGTATCCCTGATCCAGATATTTTTTGGATCCAGTCCTCTCATTCTCATGACTTTCAGGCAGATTAATAGACAGCAATGTATAGAAATGAAATAGAAACTAAACTATAATTTCAGTAAAAATATGGTAATTTTAATTATAAATAGGACATTTGTGTTGTATGGAAATGGAAAAATCTCAAAGAAATATTTTGCTTTTGCCAAGAAAGGCCCAATTGCCATCTGTGTCATGAGACTTAAGACATGAATATAACTTTGAAATTACTATCCATAACTCTATATATAAGGCCCACCAAAGCTAAAGGCAGGTGAAGAATTTTACTTCTGACAGTTGGTTTTGAAATCTCAACTTTTTTGAGTTGTATCTCAAATTTTTGTATTTCTGTTCTAATGCAGTCATAACAATGAACTTCATCAAGGTTCTTACAAGTAAGTTATCTTAGCAGTTGTACAATACTCTTCAGAGTAAGCTTCAGACACATGGCACAAATTATCCTTCTTTTCCCCAGCACTGACACTTGACCTGGTGTGCATGTTCATCATACTAAATAATCTTGTGGTGTTCAACACCAATGTGTGCAGTGCCTGAGTACCAGAGCAGCTCAGAATGTTAAATATCACTTCAGGAAAATGGTATTTACACACATGCTGACAGTTCATTTTCAGGTAGGAGCTTCTCAGCCGATTTGCACACAGCAGCCTCATTCTCCAGTCTTCCCACTGTGAAATTTTAGACAGCTTGTCTGCAGAGCCTTTGCCAGACCCATTAATATTTATACATTCCATACACATTCCAGTCAGAGCATGTAAGTTGCAGATCTCTCTGATTCAGAAGCTATTAAGATTCATGACCCCTTTAGCTATTTAATCTATGGTTCTGAAGCCTTTGCAATCAGCTTACACTTGAAGAAAAGAGGACAAACCATTACTGTTCAAATATTGTCCTGCACAGTGTCCATTTGTAGTCCATCAAAGAGCAGTTAAGACCTTCAATGCATTCATTTATCTCAGAGACACAGGTTATTATAGGAGCCATTCTTTCTTTGGGAGAAGAGAAAATTGTAATGTTATTTACTCAGTTGCATTTAATTTTGGATTAATGACTTTTTTAGCTGTGGCTGCTTCCCAGCATAATAAACTATATCTAATTCATTTCTTCTGTTCTCATATCTCAACATACATTTGTATACATTGCACAAAGGTACATTGATGTGCTGACAAGGGTATCTACATAGAAAATGCACAGTCTGCCTTCTAAAATGTAGTGGTGACTCCACTTGAAGAAAAAGGCAGCATCTTCCCCTTCTTAAGGTTTATCGGTGTCTCCTTAGAATAGTACAATGCTACTTCACAGACTTCTTTGGGATCTATGAGAAATCTCAAAATTAGTTTTTATTAAATGTAGGTATTTTTATTAAATGTAGTTTGTCTTCTGTAGCAGATAGTTCAGGAGTGACTTCAGATGTCCACAATTCTCAGTGAGTGCAACGAATGATAGGAATTCGGCATCTCTAAATATTTAAGTCTGAAGGCTGTAAAGGAATACATTCTTGTATCAGAAAACAAAGTTATTTAAAAAAATAATTAAAATAAGTGGTAGAAGTCTAAGAATACTCAGATTTTGAAACAGAATTTGTAACTATGATCTTATGTGCCTACTGAGAACTTCAATTCTGTATCCTTAGGACTGGAGTTTTTTTCCCCTTGGGATGTAAATGATTATCAGAATACAATCAATATCACCATCAGAATGTACACTTTTGTGCTACTTTCTTGGAAATAGCAAATGTTATACAAGTGTTATATAAATGCTATATTTTGAAAGCCTAATCGCTCATTTTTAAAAAATTTAGGGGAATTTTGAGGGACACTTTTGTCTGAAAAAATGTAATGAAAGTACTAAATATTGTACTGGTATTGTTGTACAGAGAAAAATAAACTATGATTGCTTTTAAAGCTGCTCTTAGTAAGTTTTTTATTCTGTCTTGGGCTTGTTTGGTTGTTTGGTTTTGTTGGTTTTTTTTATTTAGCAGAAGTACATTGAGTAATTCTTTCACTAAATGCAGAACTTTGCTAACGGAAAGTGATGTTTCCAGGTTTTGCTTACAGTCTAAAGGTCTAAAAAAAAATAATGATGCTTGAAATTTTGAAATTACATTAAAGCCTGTGGTTAGTCATTCTCTTCCTGGGGAACCTGAGTACATACACTATGAGAATTTGTGTAATACTTCACCATTGACTTCAATAGAAAGAAGATATATAGCATTTGCATCATATGCAGCCCATCATATATTTTGTACCTTTTTTTTGTTTTGTACTTTCTTATCTCTAGAAACACTCAAATAAAAAAGGGATCTTTCCTTTAAATTTGAATCATTTGCTCTCAGTCACTCCCTTCCTAGAGGAAGTCATAAAGTTTCTGTCTGCAATATTATTGTTTTCTGTGTGATGAAATGATGTGTTTGGAAATGGTTTAAGTCATAGTTTATGTAAAAGTTCAATTTATAAGCAATGTGTAGAAAGTTTAAACTTACAAATGTGTTTTCATAGTATGCATTAAGTAACTGTTGTCTGTTAGTGTGAGACAAGCTAATTTTTTTGTGCAGAGTTTGCACAAAATCTCCTCTGACTTTAGAGCACATGGTCCTTCAGCATGCTTATATCTTCCATCACTTCACTCTTCAGACAAAGATTCCAGATGGCAAAGTGTGACTGAATGACTCAAGGGGCTGACACAATCAAAAATCTACTCTCAGCAGAGGGAAGATCAGTTTCAGAGTGGAGCTGTCCTGGAAAAAGAATATCCATTTTGCTGGAAATTTTGCAATTGTGAATTTATTTTCTTCCTACTTCAGAATAGAAAGCTGAAAACATGCATGTTTTTATCAGATGTCAAGGGTTAAAAGAATTATTTTGGGAAAAAAAAAAAAACTGAGTTAGGAATTTTGGCCTGGGATCCCGGTTTCTAAGCAAAAATCTGGCAAAATCTGGACTATTCTAATTCCCTCATATTAAGAGGAAAATTATTTAATCTGAAAACTTCACATAAAGGTACTCATTGACATAATACATCCTGTGATGAAGATAAGACAAGAAGAAAAAACTGACAAATATACTTAAGCTTTTCCAAACTCAGGAGCAAGTATGCACATGCACATAGTAATGCTGGAAGAAAGCTGGGTAAGAATTTTAAATGGGGAGTGCTGTGGGTACCAGAACAGCCTCTGTGCCTGCCAGAACTTACCTCTGATTGATCTATTGGAGTAGATTGTAAAGGAGACAATTGTATGCCAGTATGAGAAGAATTGAAAAAAAAAAAAAAAAGGCACCATTTTGTCGAATTCTTACTAAGTATTCAAGAAATTATAAAGTCTTGGAAAATTTAAATTAAGTGTCTGAAGAGGATTATGCTGAGTTCAGGGATGTAGTAAGAGATGATCTAACCACTGAGACTGGACTGGGAGCCGGTGGTGCTTAGTTCTTTCCAGACATCCATTGTTTTCCTGGCAGCAGTTCAGAGCCTTCTACACCAAACTTGAGCCTGCTTTCAACAGGTTTGTCTTAGCTGGTGACTTTTCAGAAGTGGTCCTTTAAAATGTCAGGATCCTGCAGACTTCCATTTCAAGAGCACTGGCAATCCTTCAGGAACTGGTAGCTCAAATGTTTCTAACTTTAATTTCTCTTCTGGTCACAGCAGTCCATCTCTTTGAACAGCAACAAAGAAACCTCATGGCAAAGAATAGCATTAGAACAGCCACATCTGGAGAAATTAGTGTAAATTTGACAATACACTATAATAATATGAGTATTTTTAACATTTTTGCTAATGAAGTATAGTCAGTAAAGGAAAATAAATCACTACCAGATTGGATCTTCTGGCTAGCAGTTTTAATATGTAGTAAGCAGCATTTTCTGGTGTCCTATGGACAGATGTCGAATAGATATAAGTTTCCTCTCTCTAAGAGATGGATGTGATGCTTTTGTTGACAGCGAGAATTGCACATTCCTGGCAAGGTGAAAAATCCTTCCAGCCAGGACTGGGCTGGCACCCCAGTGCTTCCAAGCCATTGTACAATGGACAGTTGGCAGTCACCCACCTTCCTATGATTATGCACAAGACATGATATTATCGAGAACTAATTTACTGTGCAAAACGGGGGAACATAGCAGAACTTCCTCTGGAGATCTAAAGGGCACAAAAAAAGAGTTTGATCATCTTACAACTGTGGAAGCTGTCCCTCCCCTTTACACCTTCCCACAGTGCAATACATAATTCACACACAGCAATGCTCAGCTGCAGCTGTGCAGTGTCAAAAATGCACAAAACCACTCATTGAAGAGATCTGTAAGAATCTGATTCATGCTGTCTCTTTTAAATGTTGATGCCACAGAGCCTTCTTTCAGTTTTTTTACCTCCTGCTATACCAATGGCAACATCTGACCCCCCTTCCAGTGCAACCAAATATTTTCTTTGGTAACAAACATAAAATATGCTTTTCAAGGAGGTTTTGCAGTACATTGTTAATTATTTTGGGTGCATGGCAGCAGGTCATCACTGTAATTATGTAAAGCTGTTGTAAATGTTGCCATAAATTAGCATGTTTCATTTTAGTGTCTAAATAAGCTCCAAATGTATTCTGAAGTGCTACAGAGGAAGAGAAAAGAGCAAGAATAATATATGCACACAGTGCTACACTGTTGTCATTGAAAAGCTCTTATTTCATGGTAATTCACATGGTAATTGAGATAGGAAAGGCTTGTAAGAAATGCAGCTAATATTCAACAAGTGGTAATAAGATGAATTTACATTGCTGCAGCTTTCCGCAAACTGTGGAAATGCAATTCCCTGGGTGTCTCAAGGACATACTCACTGTGTGAGACAAACATCTAAATATAGTTTTCCAAAACGTGCCCATAGAGAGGTATCTTTTCTGCTAGACATCTTAAAGATGATTTATATTTGGAACAGATCCCTTTACTTTTAAAACTAGACCATATGCCTATTTTGTCTTTTAAGGCCCCCAAGCAGAAAACCTTATCTATGATAAACCATCTGGAGATGTGTTATTAGAAAATCATTACTGTAAACTGTCCCTGAGCCAGTTCACAGGTGTATAACTCAGTTAATTTCAGTGGTATTTTAAATAGTAGCAGGTTTGGTACTTAACTCTCTCTCCATAGTGGGAACATTTGTCTTGAGAACAAGAATATGGTGTTGTCATTTCCCTTAAGTCATATTCATTTGGAAATTTGAATACTTGCATAATACATTAGTAATTCATCCTTAGAGCATTTCATTCCCCAAGATTGTACTTCCTAGCATATACCTTTGTGTGAGCAAACTACTGGTTTTGGTGGTTTTGTAAAAACACAGGTAAAAGATATATTTAAAATTGTTTGACATGGTTTATGATATACTTTGAGCAGAGAAAAAAATGCTAAACTTCGGATTTTGATTTTCTTTTCCTGAAGAATTTATTGTAAAAGCATGTAAAACCAAAAAAGCCCAGCTAGCCTCTTCTGGAGAGCCTTTTTCAAGCCCTTACATCAATAGAAGGAAATTCAGATGGGTTTCAATAGGCATTGGTTAGGTAAAAATTACTTCATTCCTGATCTTTTCTGGGAAAGAGAGAGTTAAAATATTTGGACGTATTTTACTTGTAAAGATGAGTTAAGCCTCAGTTCTGCTTAAAAGTACTTGACTACAAGAGGAGAGGTTGGTGGCAGGGATTCAGCTGGCACAGATCAGACCATCTCCAGTTAAATGTTAATATCTTTCCTCCTCCAGTGTTTCCAAACATGCCTCCGAAAGAGAAATGGAAGATGTTGCAGGTTTTGTTCCTGTCCATTCTCTGAGAAACTTCAGAAGAGGATTAAGTCCTGAACCTAACACAAGGGATATAGTCACTAGTTTCAGGAGAGATTTTTAATGAGAAGTTACAAATATGAAAAAGTGCACTTATTTTTTTCAACGATTGCCTGTTGTTATAAAGTGAAAATAAATAATATAAGAAAAATACAATCTGATATATATGAGGAATGGGAAGACAAATGTGGTATTTGCATATATTTCCATATCTAAATGGCAGAATCCTTTGGGTCCTGTATGGGTTTTAGATGGAAAAGTAACAGAGAAAAAGGAATTAATTAAGTACTCAAAATATTCATCTAGAGGATCTTCTTTCTTTATTGTTGTTTTAGGACAGATGGGAGGTTACCTATATAATTTAGGCACAGAAGCTATAGACAATAAAAATGTCACTCTAGAATCACTCTGCTGGTAGATACAAATAAACATAAGTTGGTGCATGGACATGGTAAGTACTGGGCCAAAATCAATATCAAGTCTACCAAACAAGACAGATGAAATATAAAAGAAATTGTTCAATGAAGCTAGTGAGGATGTCCCTCCTGCTTTTTTGTGCAGTCACTACAGAATGCACCATAGTCATTCTCCTTCTGAAGCACATCTCCTACGAGAAAAGACCAAGAGAGTTGGAGCTGTCCAGCCTGAAGAAGAGAAGGCTCCAGAGAAACCCTACAGCTGCTTTTCAGTACCTAAAGGGGGCCAACAAGTAAGCTGGAGGATTTTTTTTAAGGAGTATATAGTGATAGGACAAAGGGTAATGACTTTAAACTAAAAGAGAATATGCTTAGATATTAGGAAGAAATTTTTTACTATGAAGGTGGTGAGGCACAGGAAGGGGTTGCCCAGGGAAGCTGTGGATACCTCATTCCTGGTCAAGGCCAGGTTGGATGGTGCTTTGAGTAACCTGGTATAGTGGAAGGTGTCCCTGCCCATGGCAGGGGGTTTGGAACTAGATGGTCTTTAAGGTACCTTTCAGCACAAACCATTCTATGATTAAGTTAAATGCTAGTCATCTAAACTTTGTGCTAATGATCACTTCTGGGTAAATACCTATTTGTGTCATCAACAAAATTCTAGTGCTTGCATAGTGCAGAAGATGTACAGTTGAAATATTAAGAAGCTACTTTAAATCAGATTATAATCTTTTTGAAATTTAGAATTAGGTGTTAGTTGCATTGTCTTCTATTCTCCCCTCATTCTTTACCTTTAGCTTTTTTTCATTGCCTGAATGATAGGACTCTTTTGTATATGTACGTATGCATTATAAAGCACTTATTAGAATATATACTGATTGAACAGTTATTTTACAAATTTATTCTATTTTCAGATATAAATATATTTAATATTCAAAAAGAATGAAATTAATCAAGCCGTTTTGACACCTCAGATGTTTATCAGCCACCCAGAGTGTTGAATCTTCTTCCCTTCCCCATTTTTCCCTCTTACACAAACATGAACATAGAGGAGCAGAAAACCCAGCTCTGTAATTTCATAATACTGATTTATGTCCCAGGCTGCACAGCTGAGAAAGTGTTTTGACAGTGGGTGCTAGCTCAGCCTCTGGGATTGTCTCTTCTTCTCCTGTGCTGCACAACATGACAGAAATTGAAGCCTGCATGATCACATTTTAAAATTTCATGTAGATCTTTAATTAATTCAATTTATTTCATGAATAAGGTAAAAAGATATAAAGCAAAATAAAGGTGACCTACCTGTGCAGCAGGAACTGAATTGCCATAAATATGTCCGTCTGTATATTTCAGAATGTGAGTTATCCAGATAAGTCATTCAGAATGTGAGTTATCCAGATAAGTCATTCAAAATAATCTGATATCCATGTTAATGATTATGACTTAATTAGGGTGTCTTGCTCCTTCCAGGCATATTTATGAGTCCTTTTTTTGTGTGGTCTCAGGGAATATTATTAATACACATTGAAGGACACAGTTTAGCCATGAATATCAATGATGCATGCAAAGTAAAGTAATGTGTGAAATTCTATGGAGTAGGTTTCACTCATTAATCCCTCTTAGTGCATCATTATAGCTATGTTGTCATTAGTTAACAAATACTACATTGCATTTAAAGTCCTGTGCTTCCTTACTCATGATAGCAATTTTTTATACCTAAATATCATTCTCAGTTGTGTAATGTAGCAATTATGTGTTATAATAAAATAACCCCCACATACAGTGTATTTGGAAGTGAGTTGCTTTATAGCATTTATAAGTCACTATTCAACATAGTAAGAAAGAAGCTATCATTTTCAGCACCAGTAAGATTAAATTTAATTAATCTCTCCACCCTAATTGGTGAAACATTAACTATTTAATAGGAAACTTTCATTAACTATATGTGCTTTACCCAATTTCTAACACAATACTTTTAAGGTAATTAAAAATTTGGAAGTGGTTGTCTCACAGATGTTCTGGTTTTGTTGTCAGAACAGCTTACTTTTTTGTTTGTAATCAAAAATTGAACCAAAAATGAATGTTGTCTAGATCCTTTTAGTGTGATACTCAACTTAGAATCAGTGGATCTATTAAAATGAATAAACATCTGCAACGAATGTCATTTTGGACACCCCAGAGGTATCCCACCTAGTCTGAAGGTGCCACTGCAAGAAAGGATCCCACATTTCATAGGTCTGTTCTGCCAGCTCTGTGCTCATCTCAGGCTATTTAGGGTGTTTGGAATGGTACTGGATGTCTACACTTGGGTTCCCAAACTGCTTTCTAGCCATCAAAAAGCTAGTAAGTTAGTTGTCCAGACTTCCTGTGTGATTAAGTGAAAGCCATGAGCAATTCCAGAGGACAATTTGTCTTTTACTAAAACAAAAGTCTAGGATAAGGTAGATGTCCATCAGTTACCTTTAACTGTAGATAGGTTGTGGATAATCGACTTCCACTTGGACACCTAGGACATACATTGTAACTGGAGATGCCCCAAAATCCACAGACACGGCCTAGGAACAACCATGCCCTTAAGAACTAGCAAGAGGGACCGGAGCATCCTACAGATAGTTCTAAATTGTCCTAGGCACCTGTGATCCCACAGGGAAACTTGACCTTTAAAATGGCATTCTGGATGAGATTCAGGCACCTTAATGTTTGCCATCAGAATACTGTAATAATAATATTGTCTTCATTAGAGATAGTTATTTCAAATCCAGCATACTTAGAAGTGGCACAGAGCATAATGTTCTGCCTGGATGTGAAAGCTTAGTGCCATGTGAGACACCTGAGAATATTTGAGACAGCCTTGTTCATGGACCTAGCAGAGACACATGCTCCTGTGAAATGGCATTTGGAAGCCAGGTATGATGTCCCAGGGCTTCCCGAAAGGCCTTTGGCACAGGTGTTGGTGACTGAATCTAAACCATTAACAGTGGAGTCAATAGAGCATTTCCCATGACCAACTGTATCATGTCTCAAATAACCCAAATGCTTATGTTTTGAAAACTGAATTGCATTTTGCATTTCCACTTTTTGATGAGATGAGTTATTGTGAGGGGGTGCTTACTGTATTAATCACGATTGGGCTCCAGAGAACTGAGACACCTTATAAAAGTATATAAAACTGCACAGTGAATGCCCAAATATATACATAGTCATACATCTACAAGGCACTGAAAGGAAAAGTGAACTGAATGCCAGATGTTAGAGACTAAATCTAATTTTTGGTCTTTTTAAATCATGACTTGCTTCTATCTCACTCCAGTCTCTCTACCAAAATTCAGTCTGGGCTGGAAACTTGTGTGTCTCTGTGACTTTGCAGTGTCAACAACTCCACAAGCCATTGAAAAACCAAAATGGTATGCGCTTTCATTAATTTATGGATGACTTTTAAAACTTGTCAGTGTTGTTAAGCATTCATAGGATGTTCTGCTTGCTCTTGAGTGATCTGACTGAAAATGAGTCCTGCAAGTTTGGGAGTAACCCCTGCTTTAATCCAGCTAACACTGAGCTGCTGTTCATTGATTGAAGGCACTGGTGTAGACAGGTAAGTTCCTGTAGGTTGTACTTTTCTTGAATTCATTAGTTTAGTGAGAAATCTCATAATTATTTTGAATCCTATTATGTTCTGATAGAAAGAGAGAAGTGGAGTTGCAACTGAATGATTTAAATCCTATTTATGCTCAAGTTTCCTGGTAAATTGAAAGTGCTCAAAATAGAGAAAGAAGTAGTTACTAAAAAGTGAGTTTTAGCAGAAATCTTTAAATGGTAAAGGCTGTATCCTTCCTTTGGATGTCATGTGAATCTTCCACTGAAGTCAACTGGAACAGCATTTATACCTTCAGAATCTGGATTTATTCATAATCCTCTGAATTTTAAATTCTCATTCCATTATATCAAGGGACAGGGGATTAGTTAGCAGTATCTGAAAGCTTTAAATTTTTTATGGGATTTGTATGTCTAATAGAAAAGTAAAGAAAAAAAATGAGAATGCATTGCTCATGGAGAAGAGAATTTAAAATGTGCCTTTTACAGACTTTGATTTTTGCATCAGGTATCTTCTCGCTGTTTTAATACTACTATTTATCATTAACCAGTGGATAGAAAAAAAAGAGATTAGAATTTCCAACAAAGAGAATCACTTTTCTTTGGATTGAAGATGCACAGTGTTCACAAAATCTAGATGTTCATGTTTTTCTGTTAGCTATATGCAGAGAGGAGTCTGTCTGTTCTGAATTGTATGGTGCTTGAATTTTGCTCATCACTTCTTTGACAAGCACGATCATAGCTGCAGTATTTTACGTTTTATCTATAATAGCTGGTTTGAATATAGACTTTTTAGAATGTCAAACATATAGGAGATGATAGCACACTACAGAACTTAACATGATACTCTGCTAGATCATTACCCCATAGAATTATCAGCAATAATTTCAATGCACAGTTTCCCACAGACACTTAAATCAAGAAAAACTTTCTTTACTAGTCAGTTAATGTATTTTCCACTTATTTTAAAAGAGTCCAGTGCTTTGAACAGGTTTAATCATGGACTTGTATCATTAGAATTCAAAATTTTGAGTTCCTTAACATAAAGGTAAGTGGATTGAAGTAATATAGTATTCATTAAGTTACCCGGTTGCAGGGTATTTCTGTATCTGTATAAAAGAAATAACAGATAACAAGGAAAATGAAATATTAAGCACACAAACACACAGGCAGTAATGAGAAGGTGGTATCGGAGACAGTACCAAAGACCAGAACTATTTGATGCCTGATGGATCACTGAAGGATTTTCTCAGGCACAGCCTTGCTGAGGGTCCAACTGAAGTTTGCCTCTGGAAATAAAGGGCCAAGGTTATTGATGCCTTAAGATTGTTATATATTTGTAGATTTTAATATTTTACATATTTGTAGATTTTTATACAGCTGTATAATTTCTCACAGCTGGTGGTTTCTGACACTGTGGTTATGAATCTGGGAGTGAATATGAGAATTGTCTTGTGGATTCTCTCCTGAATTTGGATAGTATGTGTGGGGGGGGCTTATTTTCATTAGCAAACTTTAGTCTTGATCACCCCTAAGGGAGTTACAGGACATGACCCTCTGCATCTCTGCTTTCTGTGAGTTTTCACAGTGTTGCATATGCATGCTGCTTAAGATAACAGTGTGTCTTTGCAGGTGTGTGCACCAGTCTCTCTGGAATACTCACTGGGTGCTGCCACCAGCTGGACCTGTACACGGGCACAGCAGCAGCAGCCACATACCTGGAATTGAGATGAAGAGACCCTCAGGTGCCAAGACCATGCCTGACTGGACTGCAGCAGCCAGGAGGAAATGCTCTTCTCCTGGAGACTGCTCCCTTCACTTCTTTAACACTCAGCATCTTCATTAGTTGTTGTCAGTCCTGCCTTATATATCTTATTCAAGTTCATTGCAACTGGCCTTTAAAAAGCATAGATTACTTTTACTGCTACAAATGGAATTAGAAAGCCTGATGCAAACAAAGCTGACACTTTTAATTTTGAAGAGTTTGTTTTTCATTTAAGAGTTTGGAGGTTTTAATGGATGCAAGTCTTCTATCATGTCATCTGCTAGAAAAATGAAGAATGAAAAAATATAGCAAACCAAAGCAATTATTTGACCTCTTTCCAACAGAAAAATTCTCTGAAAGTGGTGATAGTTACCATCTGTCAAAATTTAGAAATGCTAAAAATTAAGAAAAACCTATAATATAGTAGGCTAAGATAATAAAACAACCCTCATGTTAAAATCTGGGAAGAAATTTTTTGCTAAAAAACTGAATTCTTTTGAGGGGGAAAAAGAAACCAAACAGCCTGATTAAATCCCAGATAACAAAAGATGAAACTTTGCAGAACTTAATAATTCTGATTTGCAGGTGTTGAAAGAAAGTTCTACTCATGAAAGTGTCAACTTATTATGCTTGAATTGATCTTTTGCTTTTTCTGTAAGCATCAGCTGCCAGCAGACATCAAAGATGGAATACAGACTTAGATGAATGTTTCTTTTGTTCTCACATTAAATAACTTATTTCTGGTCTTGCCACTCTTGAGTTAAACAGCTATTGAGATGTTATTAGAATTATGACAACAAGCTGTTTGAATTGAAACTACAATGTAATGCCATTGGTACTTGAACAATTCTTCCTTACCATGCTGATTTGTAGAATGGCTTTTGAACTGATCACATCACCTTACACGACTTGCTCAAACTCAGGAAAAAAATCCAGTGTAAGTCAGTAGACATTGCTCAGTTTCATATCAAAACTCATAGGGTGAGGCCTAGATCCATTTGAACTCCTAGCACCTATTTAGTTCTCTAGTTGCCTATTGAAACAGTTAGGAACCTAAATATGAAAAATAAATTATCAACTGGATTTGGAACTCTGCACTCTAATAGAGACTCGACCTCAATAAAGGCCAAAATAGTTTTGTGATGAAACTGTGGGTAATTAGGATGCTACCAGTTTTCTAGACAGTCACAGCTGCCCTGAAACCACTCTTGGATATAATTAAAATTGATGGTCTTAAGCCTCCTCATGATCTTTGCAACAAGGGAACATCAACTCTGACAGTCCACTCAACAGTGACCCTGTATGCTGTCATCACAAAAGATTGTTAATAAAAGCCAAGGAGCTGGCTTTATTAGTCACTTAATGTTATTATCAACCTGTTTCCCACTACTAGATTTGAATTCACTAAGTAGAAGTGCTTTCTCCTTTTTACATCCCCCAGCACAATTGAATTTGGAGTCTCTACATGATAATGGTATAAAAGCCAAGAACTCTCAGTGTAGACTGAGGCTACTGCATCATACCCAGAATTACACTGTTTGCTCATGGAGTGTGTGAGTATACAGGCAATACCTCACAACTGCTCCTAGGCCAGACTAATCTAAGCTGATAAAATGGTGGGGTGGGGGCAGAAAAGAAGAACTTTCAACCTTAACTTTTTATACTCCTTCAGCAGGGTGTCACCTTACATACTGACAGCAATGTCAATAAACCAAAAAAAAACCAAAAAAACCCAAAACCTGAGCCTGAGATTAGCTCAGTTGCTTACAGCTTGGTGGTAATTATACCAAGGTCATGGATTCAATCCCCTGTATAGGCCATTCACTTAAGATTTGGACTTGATGATTCTCTGGGTCCCTTCCAACTCAGAATATTCTGTGATTCTCTAAAAGCAGTGCCCCTGAGTATCCAAATTTTAAAATTGCTTGCAACTTTAACTCAGCCATCTTTACAAGATAAATTTTCTCCCTTTACTTTTTGTTCCTTTTTTTTATCCAAGTCAAATTGCTGCTGAACTTTGTATTGGAGGGTTGAGGACATAGTGTGAGAACTGGATGGGGGAAAAGGGACTGCAGCACAGCCCAGCGGGCCCATGCCAACACTTTCCAATAGTTGTCATCAAGGAGAGCGGATCAGATTTAGCAAGATGATAAGCACAGGCCAGACTGTTTTACAGAATGAGGAATTCACAGAAAATTCACTGCCACTGATTAGACTTATGCTGTGGAAATCAAATACTCTCTGCCTTGTCCCTCTAGTTCTTTCTGCCTCTCCTAGCCTTAGGGCACCTTATTGCACAACCTCCAGGCACTCTCAGGGATGCTCCTGCCATCATGTCACCTCCACAGCTGTTAGGAAATAAAAGAAAAAAGCCTTCTGGGTATGTCTTTTCTACACACCTTGAAACAAACTACACTGAACTTTGTTGAAAAGTCGGTTCAGTGAGTAGGAAAATGTCTATGAGTATCAAATACCATCAGATTTTCAAACTAATATTTATTGCTGAAATAAGGCTGCAACAAGTACTTTGACCCTTTTAATGCCACTTAACAACTTTTTTTTAATATAACACTTTTTGTTTGTATATGATGTGGCATGCATTGCTGTTATAAACAAATTATAATAATTTCTGCTGGGTTGCCAACAGCTGAAATGTATGCTATTGATTTTTCCCTCTTTTTAGTTAAGGTATCTCAATGGCTTATCTCCTTTGCTCTCTTTGCCACAGTTAGGGCAAATCCTAAGCTAAATACTATCCAAGTCTTGCACAAAAAATTAGAAGTCAGCTTTAAATTCTGTAACTTTACTTGCTTATCAAGCCCTGATGATCAGTCTTCGTGCATCCAGTGTGAAATTACACCTCTGGAAAAGGTGATATGGTTGCTCAGAAATGGATTACTTAGCTAGATAAATTTATGATCTTCCAGGAGAAAGCATTAATCAACAAGACACGCTAAAACCAGTGTATTTGAAGACAATGGCAAAAGTTTGTGTCTAAGTATTGGGAGGCCTTGGCTAAACAATTATTTCTCTTTCTATAAAGTGGAAGAGCAGTGTGAATGTCATTTCAGATAAGATCGATCACCATTTAGGAGCTTATAGTTGTGCATAGTAGGCTGTGTATTAGCATCACAAAAAGGTTTCATTGCTACTCTGATGATGCAGTGTTTCTTGCTGCAAAGAGATAGGTGATTTACCATCTTTTTAAAACAAAAACATAACCTCCTTGGGCAAAACCAGACAAGAAATGGTTCTGTTCCCACCTGACAGAAAGGAGTAATGCCCACAGCACAGCATATTTCTAACAGCATGTTACCAAGTGAACTGCGGCAATTCATGATACTATTTGGTAAACAGGGAGACAGAGTATTTTCAGATTAAGAATTTTTGTAAATATTATGGAAAACTTTAGTCAGTGAGTATTATTATGTTTCGAGTAGGAAAGAGGCTACAGGATGCAGAACTAGTAATCAAATATTTAAAGACTATAACAACCGATGAAGTTACAGGTAATTACCTTCTCTTTGATAGCAGTCACTAAAGGACTATTTTTACAATGCAAAATCCATAACAGATTACCCATAGTCCATTGTTAAATCATCAGAAAATTTTCTTTATGGTACTACTGGTAGGCTTTTTCTTTCTGCTGTTAAAAAAAGTAAAAATCAGTGTACTATAAATGCATTCAAAAGTGACATTATACCTTTGTGGTGTTTGGAATGGTTAGTGTCAGTGTTTTATAAGATGATTGTTTTGTGTTTGGGTTTTGTCAAAGGACAATTTGATGGGTTAGGCTTTATGTATCCTCTTTTCGTTCTGAAAAGAAACAGGAAACATAGCATTTAGTTGTGAAAGTGACTAAAATGAAAGTATTTTGTGGCAGATGGGATTTTTATGAGCTGTTTGTCACTATATACCAGTCTTGTTAAGGAGCAATCGTTTTCTGCTTCATTACACTAAGACAGCTCTGTTTAGGGTTCCACTCAGCTGTGAAATTACTTTAAAACTTCTATAAGCAATAGAGATGGGATTTTTATATATAAAAAAAATGCTAACACAGTATAAGGAGGGAAAGAAATAAAAATAAAAAAAAGAAAAAACTATTTTTGGAAGCAGAGTGCACTATGGAAAGATTTCGTTGCATACTTAATCTGCTGGTTTAAGATGTAAAGAGGATTCAGAGCATTATTATTTTCTACACCTATAAAAAAGGTAATGTTCATGTTTGCCTACATATAAAGACTAAAAAAAATTATCGCAAAAAATAATAAAACAATATTGTTTTCCTTATGCTGCTTTGATAAAGTGCAAAGAAAGAAATAGATGCACACAGATACTAGTATGAAAATACAGGCCGGATCCTCATCTGCTACCCATCAATGGCCCTAGCCAGGATTATGCTTTTCTCATGCTTTTCTGGAGTGTAAGCTCTAAATCCTTAAATCTTTGCATCTTGCCATGAGCAACTACAATTTAACAGTCCCCTGGGAACCCTAAGTGACCCTGAGAAAAGCGAGTGCCAGCGGAGTTCCTCCTCCAGGCATTCCTGCTCCGGGGCCCTGAGTAATGCCAATTATGTGACCTACATGTCCAAGTCAATCATTGATCCAAACATCAGTAAAAGCTTTTATATGTTTACCTGACAAAATTTAAGCATATAACTTTCACTGGGCTCACTCATGCAAATTCACACATGGGACAATACTCATATGCTTGGCATTCATGACACCATTTCCCCTAAGTTGCTAAGACTCTTCTGAATTCATACATCCAATCTTTGTGAATACAATGATATTTACTAATTAATATGTTATTCATTCATATGTTAAGTTCTGGAAAATGTTGACTTTCAATAAAATATGTTAAATACTTCCATAAATAAAACCTGGCTCTTCTGTCCTGAAATGCCTGCTTACTAACTCCTGAAACCAATTTCAACAGTGTTGCCAAATTTCCTAGTCACCAAGAAACAGTTGATACTGCTATATATTTGATACACCTTCCTGATAAGTCTGTGCACTTCTTCATTATTCCCATTGGAATGCTGGCTGAGCAGCATTCCTAATTTCAGATACGAATGTTAAAAACACAGAGCTAAAGCACACAATTTAAAACATTACAGGTATCGATTCCAGTGTCCATATGATCAAACTTCTCTAGTGTTACTTTTTAATCTAATCTGTTCACACATACTTTTGTTCCTTTCTATACGGATTTCACTGTGTTACGTTTGAAACATCTCTTTGTGGTAATTCATCCCCTTTATTTTGTCTCAGTCCCTTTTTTCCATGTAATTTGTCTTTCACTCATATTAATGTCATATCAAGTCTTTATGATATGGAGTCTACATCATCTACAAAAAAAAAAAAAAAAAAAAAAAAACAACCCAAAAACTTTATTCTTAGTGTCTCTCCTCATGATTTTGTGGACAGTCAGTCAGGAAAGAAGCTTGCCACAAAGTAAAGTTGGGCTGCAGAAATGTGGCCAACCCCTCTACTGCCAGTGGTAAAAAACCACTTAGTGGGCAGCCCTTCTTTGCCCTGCCCTGCTCATAATGGTGTGGATTTAAAATCTTGGTATATGTTCATGTAGAAGAGGTTGGTCTCTGTCAGCCCCTCACTTTCTATGTGTGTTTCAAAAGTTAATAAATCCAGTATCTGACCTTAGTCCCACATCCCTCACATCCATGGTCCTTGGGTTTGCTGCTGGTAGTGGTCTATTGTCTCAGCAGCAAAGCCCTACAGTTGGAAGCTTTCCCTTAACCTGCAAGACCATTGTCAAGCTCCCTCCTGCTAATTCTGCACAGGCCATTTGGAAAGACACATTCTCTGACTTTCTCATTCTTTCTACCAATAGGCAAGAAAGAAATTATTTCACACCTGCCATAAGAATGGTGCATGCCACAGAGTCCCAGAAATGGTTGCACCTTGAGAAATCTAATGATCTGCTTCATCACTGTCATTCACTGAAACCTTCTGCTTCAACGGAGATGGTCTTCACCAATGTTGCATTTACCTTGGGAGTCCCCAAAGGGAGAACTTCGGAACTTTTGGATTCAGACCTACTTTTCAGACTACTTTGTCATATTCCACAGAGAACGTCCTTAATGTTGGAAAATCTCAACAGGACATCCATATAAGAGGTAATCACACCAGACTCCTAATGGATAAAATAGGCACTTGGTGATGTTATTTGTCTACCTTTTTGTGATATCTCTACTGGGATGATCTAAAATCAATACTTGGGCAGACTAAGCCTTCTGAAAAAGAAGGCAGGAGCTGATGAATATCAGTAAGCAGGTTTCCCATTGTCGTATCCCAAGTTTTATAAAGGACAACTTTTATAAAGTGTTTAGTATGGACAAAAACATTTAAATAGGGACAACTTATGCTTGAGAAGTTTCTATGTTGAAAATCTGGGTACATACTGGTTTTGTGTATATGCCTTTACTGAAGTGGAAAACAGAAGTCACATGAGTAGCAATTAGTAACTTCTGCTATTTTGAGGGGCCTTGGCTTTCACATTTACTTATATATTTTTTTTTACAAGTTCAAAAAATTTTTTATCTCCTGGTCATGTTTGCCACGAAGAACTCATTATTTTAAAGTGCTTTAATTAGGTGTTAAATTTGCAATTTAAATTCACCTGACTTATGTGTGAGTCTTTGTGAGTTGTGTGCATGTTCTCTGAAGTGTAGGAAGTCATATTTTTATCATTACTGAAACTGCATTCTTACTTCAGAAGATCAGTATCACTAATTGCACCTTTTTTTGCCAGCTTCATGTTGGCATACCACTCACTACTAAGATATTGGTACACAGGAGAAATGGGTTATTCTTACCCTTGGGGACCATTTCTGTGTTGTTGGCCTCTCTGTAGATCAATTCTGTGCTTGCTTGAGCAACTTCTCTTGTATTTCAGGGGGTCACTGTTTCTTCTAGTAATATAGTTAGTTGTGGTTTACCAACTTGAGCCAGCATGGGGAAAGCTGCTTACTAACACAGTTACACTTAGTGGTACTGCAATTTTCTACCAGTATGTGAGAAGAAAACCAAGTTAGTTTTTCTGTTGAAGTGAACCAAAATTAGAAAAAACAAAACAAGTAGTACAAAAGGGCAGAAAATTTTATTTTTTTAACTGCTTCTTGAGCTATTGAAATCAAAATAGCTCCAAGCAGAGACACATTTAACAGTCTGAAATGAGAGTCTTAACTGATTGAAAAGACATAACTCTGTGACAGCCAAAGGCAATTTTACCTCAGTTGACAATCTATTTTACAGTATTTTTCTCAAATGGTGTCCCTAACCTATTAACATGACTGAAAAATGATGTCAAAATCTGTCCTTTGGCCACTGATTAAGACCTGATGTGTAGCATGCTAGCTAAAGCCATGTTTCAAGCTAAATATACTTTTAAACAGTGAAAAAGCTCGAGAATCCAATTAAGAAAACTTAAAATGACTAAATCCACAATTTGAAATTAAAGAAGCAGTTGGTTTGTTTGCCTACAGAAAATTTGCAGGCAGATTTTATTATGAAAAAGCTCAAGTCCTCCAGGCTTAGTGAAAGCTGAATCCTACAATACGCTGCATTTGGCAATAACTCTTAAAAGATATAGATGTGTCTCCTTTTCCTGTTAAATATAGGTGTTACATTTCGGTATTACTGGTGCTGAGTATAAAAGTTTCTATCATAAAGACAAAGAATTAGTTACTCTCAGGTGGCTCTACTAGACAGGCTTGTATAAACTTGCTATACTTCAGAATGTCAGGCATTTCTTTATTTCAAGAAATCTAGAAGAATAAAACCCACAAGACAGAAATTTAGAATTAGAGGAATAAAACAAATACTTGAGCAAATCTGTTTTCCTAAAACCCTGTATCATTTCACCTGCTTTCTCTTTTTTTTTTTTTCTGCAAACTGATCAATTTTTTACTTGGGTTTTTACAGCTGCAGAATTTTGAGGGTAAAAATCAAAATCATTTTCAATACAGTAGGTCACTTATTGCCCCTATTCAGACAGCTTCCTAGGGCTGGAAGGGCTACCTTTTTCTTCCACAGGAAGAGCAGCAGCAATTACATATGAGGCCCAGAAAGATCAAAGGATAAGGCTGGGAATGGACAGTTTCTGGAAAGGCATATGCTTTTCCAGCTATAATTTTTTTTTATGTATTAGAAGATAATTCCACAAATAGTTTATTAATTATCAGTCAGAAGACCTTGAACATTAACTGGCTGCTGTTAGCAGGTGTGAGTGTTCACATTGAGCCTGAATCTTCAACAATTCATTGAGACTGAATCCTCAAGATTTTGACTAAAATGGCTGCAAAGTTACCATACTATAATCTCTTCTTTGGTAAACACAAACATGCTTCCTTTTTATTTTTTTTTCTCTGAAACTTTCCTACATTCCTTTTGTAGTTTCCCACCTTCATGCCAGGTAAGCTGCCAGGTGTCTCTACCTCAAAGAATTGCATAAATGAAGTCTGGCTGTAACTAAAGCCCATGAAGAACTTGGTCTAGTAGGGATGCATTAAGCTACAGTTCATCACAAGTAGTAACATTGGCAGAAGCTTGGGGGAAAGGCAAGCATCTATTTGGACTCCAAGTAGAGATAGGAAACTCATTTTTCTCAAATACAGGACCCTAGTTACCCCAGTGCCCTGTGATACACTACCTCTCCTGTAGCCAACTCCCTTAGTGGTCATGGTTGCCTTAAAACCCATGTGATCCCTACCTTGTGCAGGTCTTGTACACCAGACTATAGTGTCATTGCACTGTAAGAAGACATGTATAGACATGGCTCTTAGGAGCATGGTTTAATGGTGGATTTGTCAGTGTTAGCTTTAGAATTGGACTTGATGATCTTAATGATCTTTATTAATATATTTATTGATGATCTGGATGAAGGGATTGCATCTACCATTAGCAAATTTGCAGATGACACCAAGCTGAGGAGAAGTGTCAATCTGCTGGAGGGTAGGAGGATTCTGCAGGGGGACCTGGACAGGCTGGATAGATGGGCTGAATCCAATGGTATGAGGTGGTTATGGTATGGTAAAAAGACCAAGTGCTGGGTTCTGCACTTTGACTACAACAACCCCCTGCAGCACTACAGACTGGGGACAGAGTGGCTGGAGAGTGGCCAGGCAGAAAGGGACCTGGGGGTTCTGATTGACAGCAGACTGAACATGAGTCAGCAGTGTGCCCAGGTGGCCAAGAAGGCCAATGGCATCCTGGCCTCTATCAGGAATAGTGCGGCCAGGAGGACTAGGGAAGTGATTCTTCTCCTATTCTTGGCACTGGTAAAGCCACACCTTTAGTACTGTGTCCAGTTTAGGGCCCCTCAGTTTAGGAAGGATGTTGAGGTGCTGGAGCATGTCCAGACAAGGGCAATGAGGCTGGTGAAGGGACTGGAGCACAAATGCTGTGAAGAGTAGCTGAGGAAGTTGGGATTGTTCAGCATGGAGAGGAGGAGGCTCAGGGGAGACCTTATTGCTCTCCAAAACTACCTGAAAGGAGGTTGTAGCCAGCTGGGGATTGGTCTCTTCTCCAAGGCAACTAGTGACAGGGCGAGAGGACATAGTCTTAAGCTGCACCAGGGAAGGTTGTAATTGGATATTAATTAGGAAGAAGTTCTTTACAGAACTTTTCTGTGGCTGGGCATTGGAATGGGCTGTCCAAGCTGGTGGTGGAGTCACCACCCCTTGAAGTGTTTAAGGAAATGTGAGTGTTTAAGGAGATGTGTCACTTACTGTCATGGTCTAGTTGGCAAGGTGGTTTTGCGTCATAGTTTGGACTTGATGATCTTAGAGTTTTTTTCCAACCTTGTTGATCCTGTGATTCTTTTGCTCTATAAATGACTGTATTATTCTATGATTTTATGACTTAAACCAAATCCTGCCTTAAATTACCAACCTTGCTGTTGAAATATCTGCCTTTTTCAAAGACACATCCTTAATTTTTTTATTCTCTCTCTGCATTGATTTGGTGACCTCTTATTTTTCTCTTTTTTCAGTCTCTTGGATAACTTTTCAGTTAGGAGTTGGCATATTTCTTAAATTCACAGGCATCATAGGCCTTTGCAGTAAGCTTTGTGACACTGGAGTCAGTTTCTGATTAGCCAACAACATGCTCAGGGAACTTTTGCCCTAAAGGGTTTAGAGAAAAGAAAGAAAAGACAACACACAAAGTATTTATCCACAAAATGTAAACATAATGCACAAAAAGGTATTTATTCAAGGATCTAGCAACCTTGTGTTGTAGGAGATAGCTGGGCAAAGAAATAGGACTTCCCAAATGTTTTGAGGCAGCATAAATAGTTATCAAAACTGGATTTGAAGTAAGCAAAAGTAATATTTTCCTATACAATGAAAGCTCCAAGGATCAATTCACACTGAGGGTGAGCAGCTTGGGACACAAGTGTACAGCCCATGAAAATGTGTCTGTAAGGTAAAATGGGTGAAATACCTAGCATTTACTGCAGGATACTGCAAAACTGTTGTCTCCACTGTGTCCGCAAGCCTCATTGTTTGCTGTCCTGTTCTGGCTGGTCTGCAGTGATGGCAGCTTTACCATTTCCTTTTTTTTTTCTCTCATGGGTATGGGCATCATCGGAGACACTCATGGTAGCTTGCTATTCTCTGCCATGAGCCAAGGACTGCTGCTTTCCTCTGTGAACCACATAAACAAGCTGAGACTGAAATATATGTTGGGGAAAATAGAAGATTTTTGAGCATGGATAGTAAAGGGATTTAGACTAAAATAATTCACCCTTCTTCAAGCATAAACTGTAAGTGCTGGGGATTAGTGTTAAAGAGCATTCCATTTTTTTTTCTTTTTGGTAAGTCTCCTGTTGTCAATGTGTTTCTTATTTAATAAATACCACAGACAGTAAATCATTGCCTTGTTTTCAAATTGTGAGAGCATTAGCCACTTTCAGCATAAGAGCTGTTGTAGTGTGAAAAGAAATCCAAACAAATGTATGCTTCAAAATGATTATTTTACCCTAGAGACTTAATTTATACAAAACGGATTACTGGAATACAATAAAATTCCCATTATAACATAAGTCATCAATTTTATGTTGAGTGAAGCGTAACTTAAATTATGAGGATTTAATTATAGTAATGATTATACAGTTGGGGTTGAAAGGTGATTCATGTTCTGAGCTTGGGGTTTTTTTCTGCTTCCTTTTCTGTATTTCTCATTAGATTAGTTTTATATGTTTCCAAAATCTTTCTCTTATAAATGTAACGGAGTCACTTTGTTTTCCCAGAAGCTGGTTGAATTTTGAAGGTAATCAAATAAAACATTTTTGAAACACAGAGCATGGCTCTGGTTAGTGTAGTAGCTCACACTTGGCACCTGAAATCTCTGCAGGGATTGCTCCAAGGTGGTTTAGCGTGCGAGACTGCCAGTTTGAAACACCTTCTACCTACAGACTTCCCTGCCCCAGGACCATACTGACTCCAGCTTTCTTCTTTCCTCTGTATGTTTCCTGTCTGGAGACCAAAAGCAGAAACATTGTGGTTTCTCAGTACATATATTGCATTTTAGTGCATTTGTCCCCCTTTCTGTTGCTTAACACCCTTATTCCTCTATGTCTGACTTTTCCCACCATGCCTGGTGGGAATGCTCTGCTGCCGTCTCCCCATCTTGCCTAAGTGTTCACCCTGTGGAAGGCTCATAGACCATTGCCTTGGCCTCAACTCATCCATAAAGAGGACAAGTGAAGGAGCTTAGTCATCACTCAGAGCTCAGCCTGACAAAGGAATGATATGACAATCCCCTTTGTAAGTGACACTATGCAGCTGGAAAGGGAGGAGTTGTAAATCAAAACTCAGAGTCAGTCCAGTGTGTTTGCTGTCATGGGATCACAGGTGGTGATTCAGACTAGAAGGGGCCTCTGGAGGTCTCTTGTGAAGCCCTCTGCAGGGTCAGCTGTGAACTCTGACCAGTTTCCCTCAGAACACTGAACACCAGATGTTAGAGAGAAAGGAAGTCCTGAACTGTCCATCAGTTGGACAGAAAAGTAAATTCAAAAACTCTTTCTGTTCTGCTCCTGAGCATTCTAGTAAACACCAAGCTGATCACACCAATAATGGTTAAATTTTGCAGCTGACTGAGAGGCAAGTAGTCAGTCATACACAATATGCCAAGTCAGTCTTATCTGAAAGTGAAATAATAAACCTTTCTTGGTAGGGTTTTTCTGATTTTTTTGATCATGAGACTAATACAATAACAATCAAACACAACTTAACAGGTTTTTCTAGTGGTGTTCAATTAAAATTTTTTAAAAGGCAAAACCCCAACCTAAACTATAAAACAACCCCATAAAAATCCTATATTTCTCATCCTTGAGGCATAACCCTAGGAAAAAAAAAAAAGAGAGAGAGAAATATAATTGTTTATATTTTGATAGAGCTTCAGGGGTTTTTTACTTCTTGGCACCATAGAAACAGCTTTAACTATAAAAATGAGGCATACATTGAAAATATGTGATTTTTTCAGATAAATCTGAATACAATTTTTGCTAAAAACTGATTTTTCTTGTATTATTCTACTATAAAACCAACTGTGAAGCCTCCAAAAGTATAGCTGTTAATATTCAGATAAACCTGCTGAATGAAAAAGCTACAGTTAAACTGGAAAAAAGACTTTTCCAGGCTCACAAGCAAAATTAAATTCCATAGAATCAAAATCCATTGAAGCTACCTGAACAGCAAGTGTAAATCTGTTTTATATTAAAAAATCAGATTTTTCACAGTATCAGTTTGTAAAGCTAACATATATGAACAACTACTTTCAGTGCTTAGTCTGAGAATTTAAATGTGCAGAATTTGTGTCCAGTAGGAGACACCAAGTGCAAATACTTCATCTACACAGGAGCCACAGCCAATTTAACAGAAATAATGACATTAAAAAAAGGCAAATGGTTTGTTCACAGAAGTCTAACAAGTTAAGGAAAAAGTCACTCCAGTTTTTAATTCCAAGAAGAAAATCTAGTGGAAAATACAATTAGTGCACTCACTTCTGGAAGATGGGCTTCTGATCATTTCTTATAATACTAGTTTCCTTATTTTAAAGAATATACTTTAACTCTTAGTTTGAATAGCTTGTTCTCCTCAAGAGTTTCAGTTTTCTGGAGAATTTAATCCTGTTCTGAGCAAGTGAAGTCTGACTAATCTCTTTAATATTGGGAGCTATATTCAGAACTACTAAAAAATGTAAACTACTTCTTTTACTTCTTTGTAAAAGTAAATCCCTGTACTATGCGGATGTGGTGGACAGCTAGAACCCATTCCTATCACATTGCACTCTTTTACAGTGCCCAGGACTTGGCCTGCAATTTCCTCATTTATCCAATATCTGCTTCAGAGATTGTTGGATTTTTCTGCTCTGTTCCTCCATTCTATATGTGAGTCACAGAATCATAGGAGGGCTGAGGCTGGAAAGAACCTTAAAGATCATCTAGTTCCAACCTCCCTGACATGGTCAGGGACACCTTCCACTATACCAGGTTAATACAAGCCCCGTCCCACCTGATCTTGAAGACTCACAGGAATGGAGCATACCTTTCTCTGGGCAACTTGTTTCAGTGCCTCACCACGTTCACAGTGAAGAATTTCTTCCCAATAACTAATCTAAACCTATCTTTCTGTTTAAAAGCATTTCTCCATGTCCTATCAGTACATGCCCTTGTAGAAAGTTCCTCTCCAGATTTTTTGTGTACTGGAAGGCTACTCTAAGGTCTCCACAGAGCTGAGCAGCCCCAACTGATAGGAAAGGTGCTCCATCCCTCTGATCATTCCAGTGTCCCCCCTCTGGACTCGCTCCAACAGGTCGATGTCTTTCATATGCTGGGGACCCCAGAGGCGGATGAAGCACTCCAGGTGGGGTCTCACCAGGGGAGAGTAGAGGAGGAGTATCACCTCTCTTGGTCACATCTCTTTTGATGCAGCCCAGGATACATTTGACTTCCTGGGCTGCAAATGCACACTGCTGGGTCATGTCCAGCTTCTCATTCACCAGGACCCACATGTTCTTCTTGGGAGAGCTGCTCTCAATCTGTTCATCCCTCAGCTGTACTGATATCTGAGGCATCTTGGTCTTGTTAAACTGCATGAAATTCCCATAAGCCCACTTTTCAAGCTTGTCCAGGTCCCTCTGGATGGCATTCTGTCCTTTGTGTGCTAACCACACCACTCAGTTTTGTGTCATCTGCAAACTCACTGAGGGTGTCCTCAATCTCTTCATCTACAACATTAATGAAGGTATTAAATAACACTGCTCCCAATACGGACCCCTGAGGGATACCACTTGGCAGTGATGTCTATTGAGCTGTTGACCACTACTCTCTGGACATGACTGTCCAACCAATTTCTTATCCATCTAAGAGTCCACCCATCACACGTGCCTAAATACCAGGTCGTCACTGCATGTAGCAGATGAGTAATTTCACCATCAGCAATTTCCCTACAACTCTCAAGAATCTGTAATTGGGTCCTTGTGACTCTCTATTGTCCATTGAAGCAGGACTCTCAAAAAGCTTCCTCTGCTGTGTTCCCACCAATTCCTCAGATTCACCCCATAAAGACATGTTCCAGGTTGAGAATCTTGCTCCTCAACTCACCAAAGCTAATAATTTATTCAGATTTTTGTTTTAAATCAACTTTTTTTTCAAATAATCCCTATATTACCTTTTAGTTTTACCAAAACTTTATCAGGTTGTTTGTTCCTTAGTATGTACCTTTCCGAAAACCTCAGGTTTAGCTAAAAACAATATAATTTAAATAATCCCTTTAGTTCTTTTCAAACTGTAATCCTCACTTTTTTTTTTCTCCATATACTGTAACAATCTTTTTCCTGTGTTATCATTACAAGGCTGTTGAATGTGAGTGTTGACTTGTTCATACAAGATAAATCATCTATTTGCTTTCTCATTTCTGTAATCTTACATTTCTGTTTCCTAGCAGGTTATCATCAAAATCATTTTCTTAACATCAAAATCATTTGTATTTATAATGCATGGCCTTTCTTCAGTATTTAGCAGCTTTAGGAGAAAAAGATAGCTGAGTGTAACTTAGATATCCCCAGAGCAATCCCATATCCTCTATTCTTCTTGTTCAAAATACCAAATGTCTTCTTGTGGAGCTGATTCATAGAAGTGTTTATTTGTCATCTTTGGGCACGTGTTTTTACCTTGCTTATTCATGGAATGGAACACCCTGTGCATTTAACAAGGGTCAGCTGCTTGGAAGTCTTATCCACTGTTTCTTCTAATGTTCTCTCCTAATCAAAAATCCCTTTTACCTTATTCAAAATTCAAAAGTCTTTGCTTTGACAAGCTATCCAAAGATTGAGTATAAGGATATAAGGTAAAAAAGGATGTGCTAACAATAAACCTCATGGGTCCCTTAAGCCTCCTTGATGTTTCTGTCACAATTTGTATGTGGTGTTGCAAACTTGCAAACTTGTTTGATTGTATGTCATAACCTGATGCCACGTACATCTCTCTAAAGTATTATGACATATAATTTAAAAATAATTTATTTATTGTATCACTTGAAGTAACGGGTATTGTCTAAGTACTGAACCAGCAAACAGAGAAATCTATGTGCAACCTGACCCATTTCAGCATTTACAATATGTCAACTACATTTGTCTTTCAGATGCAGTCCTAATCTTTGCACAAAATTGAGAGCATTAGGATCTGAAATCAAGTGAAAGGGAAAAGTAATTCAAACAAACCAAAGAATAGGTCAAGAAAACCAAAAAGCTGTATCTAAATAATTGTTATATCATACATTCACAATAAATAGTTTGATCTTCTGCTCAACAAACCTGATACATTTTTTACCATTCATCACCTGACTTTACAAGAAATATTGTTGGTTCCTTGATAATGAGTTTCTGGCAGTATTA
>JAWWMP010000041.1:30259978-30303894 GCA_035047865.1 Dendrocincla tyrannina | reverse complement strand
TAAATTGTAACTCTGACTTATAACCTCTCTTGTGGTGGGTCCATTTCTCCTGCCGGTTTACCTTCAAACCAGCACAACCTGTCAAAGCTTTACACAGTTTTTTCAAATTGCCATCCACACCTTGAATGTTTCAAAAGTTCCTGCTGATTTCCCACAGTCCAACTATGAACTAGTCACATGCTGTCTTGAAGTATATTTTGAGAATGAGAAAGTGAAGAGATTTTCTTGAACAAATAGCAAGTTCACTGAACATCTGAAATTGGTCCCAAAATCAAGTCAAGTGTACTAACATATTGTTTCAGATAATTAAAAACATGTAAGGAAAGTAATAAAATTGATTAAACTGAATATTTTTCCTGATCTGTATTCAATTCTGCCTTACCTCAGAATGATACTCAAAGGAAAGCCAGCTCATGCAGAATCTTAGACTTTTAATTATTCCACTCTTATGGTACAAGGCCAGGCTGTATCTAATGATAGTTTATACGGGTATCATGCCCTGTTTTGATGAGTTTGGCATTCCATATATGATATACATGAAATGTGTCATTTTAGCAGAGGGCCCTATATACACTGAGCAGACTGACCTCCTAGGAGTTCTAAGGTTATCAAGCCACCTTTCAGAAGAGCTGTAACAGTCAGTCAAATATGACTGAGTAGACTCAATCAACAAAAGTGCTTCCCATGATTTCTGCTGCAAATTGTGGCAAAATTTTAATGTCATATCCTGAGGATTAAATCACTCAACTCATATATTGGAAGACAAGTATTTCATATAAAAATAAATTTGTAATAGAGCATACCACTGAGTTGTTATAGCTAGTTACTATAAAGGAAATTGACTGATACTCTCAAGCCCTCATTCAACATGTAATTTAACAGGGCATTGTATGATGACTTTCTTCATTAGAAAAGGGGAGGAAAAACAAATGCAGCAAGCAAAAAATATGACTTTCATTTGTAGCTGAGGCTCAAGTAATTATGTTTACAGCATGAATTTTAAAACTTCCTTGCTGTTCAAAACTTTAGTCTACTTTTAATTAATACTTGTGTGTTGGTTGAAAAAATACAGCATATTTGCATAGAAATAACCATGGCAAGCTGAAATTTTAAGTAATTTTAATCACTTTCTTGTAATGATAATTATTTCTAGTTGATACATTTGAAGTGACTCCCTGCAGCAATTGATTATATTCACACCAACCGAGGTTTTCCCTGGGATGGAGAGATCGTATGCATATGATATCTCTGGGAGGAGACAAATCATATTTTTCATCATAGCCTAATAATTAACAGAAATTCTTAGTTCATCTTGCTTGAGCTCCAACAAAATAACCTTAGAATTCCCTGTAGCTCTGTTCAAGGTAAATATTTGATGTTACAGTGGTGAATCACTTTCAGTGATATACAAGTCAGTTCATGATATGTATGTTCTTATCCTTAGTTTTAAATAGTGTTATAGATATAAATAAGAAAGGCAAGGTCAATTCTACTGCATTTGCTGTTGCTTCATGCTACAGGCAGATAATCTGGGAGACAGAGCCAGTAAAACATCTAGTTAATGAACCCCCTTGAGACTGATGCTTTTCATAAGCTAAAAAAAAAGAAGATTGCTGCTAACAAGCTCAGTGCTGGAAAAATATTTAAGAATATATTTTGTGGCTAAAATCTGTTAAAAAGGTAATAAAACAAATGCTCTTCAATGCAAAGAACCCATAACACGTTCTAATTTAAACCTTCAATGCTTTTACAAGCTGAATAAATGAAACAAATAACTGGTTTTATTAAGACTTCTTATGACCATTGCTTTATGGTTTGTTTCCTTTTGAAATTTACTCATAAACACAAAAGAGCATGTTATAAATAGAAAAAGAATATATACTTTTAACTGGTGTGAAAGAACAAGAGTGATCCTGGAAATCCACTGATGCTGTGACAGTTCCTAACTGATACTGATGTTTTGGGGTCATGTGGAATAACTGTCTCAGTGCACCAGAATTTTTTAGAACAGTTTTACTTTTCTATTAAAAATGTAGTTTGGTGACAAGATTTCACTAATAGATGAAACATCCAAAGAATAAGTTAGCTAAGTGCGTTACACTCAGAAATATTAAATCAGCTGTTTTGGAGTACTCTGAAAACATTCCAGAAGATGTTTAGTGCAGGACTGATGGGATTTACAGACTCAGAGGTACCCAAAGGATATATCTGAGTCTGTAAACTTTGAAGAGTTATATAAGTTGTAATGTTTGCATCCCACTGCAATTCCTGCTCTTTAATTTAATCTTGAATTTAGTTGAGCATTTTGTAGGATTGCTTCACATATTTTATTTTACACCTTCACAAGAAGTTCATAGCACAGGAATGAATGAACCAAACATATAGGAAGGAACTCATATAGATTCAAGTGCTTAATATGGAGAAGGTGAGAAGAGGAAAGGAAAATAGGCCAAAATGAAATATCTTACAAATTCACATCTTCAAATGTTCTATTATACTTTTGTGGTTTTATCTGAAATATATGAAATTAAAATGGTGAATGAAATAAATTATTTATAGTAAATAAAAACTTTATTGCAGAAGTAGGAGATGTTTGTGAAAAGAACATCTTTATCCCCAGTGTGAATGCTGGACTGCAGAAAAATCCCGAGTGACATTTGCATTCTGCTCATATTACTTTGCATAGAAACTCTTTAAGAAATTAAAATTATTTTCCCCAAAAACTGGGAAGGAATAACTCAAAAAGTTTTTGTAGTTTCAGGCAGGCATAGGAGGATGAAAACTTTGGTGGCAAAATGAAGATACAGTCAGTATAGAAGGCAGAGGTTTAGGAGTAGAGAGGAGGAGATGAGAAGGAGTTCACATTTCACAGTTCTTAAAAGTCATTAATCTTGCACAGGGATAACTTAGTCCTAGAAAGGATTGTCACCAAGGGCTGTTGTTAATTCATGTGTTGCTAAGGGCATGAGAATACGGAAACTGATGAATGCTGCTGGCAATATTTATCTACTTCTATAACGGTAATGATTAAGTTTAGGTTTCTTTTACTGTACTCATCAGGACTAAACTCAGTTTTGTTTTGATCCAAAAAAGGTTTAGGTTTTTTTCTCCGTTTTTCCCCCTCTGTTTTCCTATTTCTCTCTCTCTTTTTTTCTTTTTTCTTTTTCTTTTTATTTTAATGTCCCATTACAAAGGGAAAAAAAAAAAAGAAAAAAGAACAGGACTGATATTTTGGGGGAAGGAACAAAGAAGGAGACAGAAATATTTTTCTCTGCTATGTGTGGATAGCAGGCAAATTGCGATGGTAGAGAGACAATAACAACTCTTCTCTCTAAAAAGTTGTTCAAGGTGCAACCTGGAGTTCCACACCTGGGTGTATAATCTCCAGTGTGGTTATGATGAACCAAATGGCAAAGTTCCATGGAAAAGGCAGGGCCAGTCCCTACTCACTCCAAAGTTTCTCAAAGTCATACCTGGGACACAATTCACGCTGGAACTTCTTACACTGGCACATCTTGAGCATATAACCTAAGAGAATTTTACTGATATTGTTGCCTAAAATCAAAGAAAGAATCTCTTAGCAATTTTAGTATAGTTAAGGTAGAGAGCAGGTCTTCAATTAAAGTGCTTTAAGGTGCACAAAATACATTAACACACGCATGCAGGACAGCTTTTACAATACTGGCTAATTATCATACCTAATGGCATATGCCCATCCTGAAATTTGTCTGTCCCCAGAACTTCCCTCATGGCTACCCTTAAGCCCACCTTCCTGAATTGGGTGGGCTGCCACAACCCTCCTTCCCTCCCAGTCTTCATCTTCCTTGGGCCTTCTGTCCTGTTTGGAGAAAATTCAAGGATTCTGGGCCTTCTGAATAGCTTTGACTAAAGTTATATCAAAGAATGGATATACCTTGTTCCAATATACTCTCTTCAGACTAGATGTATCCTAGATGTATCTATGTATCTTTAGATGTATCTAAAAAATCCCTATCTATGGAAATCCTTGACAAGAAATAAAAGCAACACTTTGGAATTTGGTACAAAAGTATTTAATTAAAAGCTCTATCTTAAAATTACTAAAGAAAAGTGTTAAAAGCTAGATCAAAATCTGTATACTTACTAACTCAAATAGCCCAGGCTTCTTTCCTATCTCCAAATAAGAGAACTGATCAAAATACCATAAAGTAAGATTTGTGGATATTTTTTAAGTTTCAAAGCATTTTTAGTACTTGATAACATAGACTTGTTCAACCATTCAGTGGCTGGCACTGAATGCTATCTTTGGGGACAAATTCTGTGTGCTGTACAGCAGTAACTGCAAGTACTGGGCTTCAGCATGAGTGCAATTTATAATAACTACAGTAAGAGTAGTTAACCCGATATTATCTGTATTCCTATTTCAAGCCATTTATGTAAGGTGTACAAAAAGGACAAAATTAGGGAACAGATCTGTATGTCTTTGTGTTTAATGTGTGTGAAAGCTTACAATGATACTAAGGCATTTGGACACAAGTCTCTTCATTAGCTTCACTTACTCAGAAGGGTAAGACTCAGGGTATGGAACATCTTTCAATAAATAAAGAACTCAGTCCTAAATATTAGTTGGACCCCTGCATTCTTTGTTTTTTTTTTTTGTGGAATCAAGATACATCAGAAATGGCCTAGAGGGCCTAGAAGATGGCATTGCTTCAAATGGGAACAGATAATTAAAGAAGGTAATTGCTACATTTTACTTCTTTGCCATAAATAAAATAATGGCAGGCAGTTACATTCCTCTGCACTATCCAGAAAGCTCTTCATACTACTTTCATGTGCTTTTTCATTATATATGAAAAAAAAGAAATTATAAGGAGCAATAATGTCCTCACCAGAAAAATGGAGGAGCAATAAAAATGATCCCTCATTTCACTTTTGATTGTTAGCAACTACAATCTAACTAATGCACTAATTCTACACAGCTTTTTCACTTTTCAATTTGTCATTGGTTTAAAACTGAAGTGACTGCAAATTATATTTAATCTTGTGAAAATGGTACATATAAAATAATAGTAATTAAAAGAATAGGTTAAAAAAAGATCTTCATAGATCTTCATTACATATAAATGAAATACAGAGTTAAAAACAATTCTTTAATAGGCTTGTCTTGATTTTTAATTCTAAAGGCTTACATAGTATGCAAAATAAGATAAAATGTGTGTTTTTCTATCAGCCTTCTTAATCATCATAGTAGTTACTGGCCAGACAAGTACTTATGAAGTATGGCATTGCTGTCGGCAAAACTATTTATCTGTATGACACTATATGTCACTTTTGAACTTCAACTTGACATCCATAAAATTACATTTTCATCACACTGAAAGATCAAGCTTTCTGTGCTGACTCACTTGGGTCAACATTTTGCAAATGACTGGATTTACCACTTGAACCATAAACCCTTTGTGAATAATTTTGTGCATTGATGTCTGATAGCCTAGGGCACAGATTATAATTTCTGAGCTAAAGAAGAGGTGTCAAAGTAAAATTAGTTTCCTTTTTGCATATCAGATTACTTACTCCAACATGCTTTCCTGTGCAGTGATTATTAAATGTCTTGCATATTGTTAAAGCAGTTGAATTCACAGGCACTATAAACTACCTAATTCCCTTCAAGACTTATTGTTGTACCTTTGTAGTAGTTTGAAAGGTCAACTGTCCCAGTAGACCAAAAGCTTTTAATTGATCATAGATTTTTATTCCTGGCGGGAAGTTTTTGGATTGATTTCCAGGTAGCGCTTAAAAAATCAGCACAGATATGAATTTAAGATAAGAGTGCGCAACAGAAAAGCTGTTGCTTGCTTCAGTTGACTGGCAGTGTTTCATCTGTCTCAGCATCTGCAGCTTAGAGATGGATGAGATGTAACACGCAGCTGGATAGCTGATCTCAA
This sequence comes from Dendrocincla tyrannina, assembly GCA_035047865.1. Taxonomy (NCBI): domain Eukaryota; kingdom Metazoa; phylum Chordata; class Aves; order Passeriformes; family Dendrocolaptidae; genus Dendrocincla; species Dendrocincla tyrannina. The sequence continues at coordinate 30,297,967 of JAWWMP010000041.1, read as the reverse complement.
AAGAGCAATAACTCAATGTGCCCTACATGCCCTGGTTACAGATCTGAAATGCCGGCTGAAAGTTTGCACAAAACTTTTATATATTAAGAAATTTTATCTAAGCAAATGCAGGTTTTATATTTTTTGGATGACCAATTATTTTCAGTAAAACAAGGCTGCACTGAAAAATGTCAGTTATCCAAGCTTTTTAAAATGTCTCATTCAACACAAAATTGGTAGCACAAGCTTAACCACAGCCCAAGGGAGGATATCAGGTGGCTGCCTAGGGTTCCTTTAAAGTTTACAGATTGGAAGTTGTGGGATCCCTTGGGGTCTAGTTTAGTCCAGAACATCTCCATCTCCCCAGATAAACAAGCTTTGTTGTTGTCTGCATGTGTTTTGTAAAACCAATATTCTAAGACCACTTCCATGAATATCTTTTAGAAAATCTTCAAGTGCTCTTGCCACCAGCTCCTGCAGGCAGTGTTTTATCCAAGAAACAGGAATGACTTACAGGAATATCTCATCCAGAGCTCTATACCAAAATGTCTGGAAATAACCAAGCTCAATATTTACTTGGCATGTTCATGTAGAAACCAAACATACACAGTGATTTTACAGTGAATTGGATAATTTCTCATCCAGAGCTCTATACCAAAGAAGAGATTAGGTTTCTACATGAACATGCCAAGTAAATATTGAGCTTGGTTATTTCCAGACATCTACTGTCTCCATGTTCATCCATCCGTATGGTGCTGTGCTTTGTATTTGTAGCTAGGACAGTGTTAATAACACACCAGTGTCTTGTCTACATCTGAGCAATGCCCTCAAAGTATCTGCAACCACATCCCCAAAGGCCAGTAGGCTGGGGGTGGATAAAAGGCTGGTAGGGAATATGACTAGAACAGCTGACCCAAACTGACCAAAAAGGTAGTCTATACCACATGACATCACATTTAGCAACACCAGATAAGAGAAGGGGGGAAAGAAGGGAAAGCAGGCAATTGTCTTCTAAAGTAACCACTCTACATACAGAGGTCTTCCTTCTCAGGGAGTGGCTGAGCATCACCTGCTAATGAGAAGTAGAGAATAAATAATTTTGTTTTCCTTTGCTTCCATGTGTGGCATTTGTTTTTCTTTACTAAACTGCAATTTTTTTTCTACCCATGAGTTTTTCGTCTTATTTTCTTCCCCTGTCTTTCTGAGGAGGGCGAGTGATAGAGCAACTTGGTGGGCACACAGCAGCCAGCCAAGGTCAACCCACCACAGTTATGTGCAAAATCACTTCCTTATGCATTCTTGAAGATAACTGGCAATACATCAGAGAACATGCTATGTCTTCAATAGGCATTTTGTACCATTTATGGAGGTATAAGACTCCAATTTCCCATGGTTTGTACCTGCCAGTGAAAAGAAAATGGAAAATGAGCAGCCAGGTCCACCAGGGAAAGTCAATAAACCCAGTTTCCATCTTCTATAGGTAAATAGAGTGAAAACAGTTGCCTACAGATTTAAAGCTAAGGATGAGTTGAATGAAAAGGAATCAACAGACCTCTTGAAAATGAGGTAGAATTGGGAGCTTATTTAATTTATAAGACTGGGCATGATGAGCAGGGAGGAAAAATGATGAAATAGTTTATGTACACAAATTTGTCTTCTGTGACTTACTACTATGTCAGGGCAGACAATCTGAGGACACTGCTACTCAGGACTTGGGCTCTGACTCTCTTTTTTTGCCTTCATGCACATGTTGCTGGATGTCAAATGCTCCCAGAGAACTCGAGGTCTGTAATACAAGGTTTCAATCAGTGATAGACTACCTGTATGTGAGTACAAGGCATGGTACAGCCTCAAAGGGAGTAAAGAGCTCTTGCAAAATCCTTTTCCTTCACAGTTATAAAGCAAATACAGATGTTCTTACAGCAAAGATGATTTATAGGCCTTTCATTCTGATTAATTGTATAGGATGATTTCTTCACTGCTGCCATTCCTGTATCTTCTTTGACCTTAAAAGACACTTACATTCCCTAACACTCTTAAATTGGCAAGAGTGTAGCCATCAGGCTGAGGCCTGATGTCACTTGAGAGACAGTACTAGGAGTACTCTGTGCAGGTTTTGGTACCTTTAAGTTTAGATTAATCATAATTGTATTGTAAATAATATTAATATTACAATTTTAACCAGAAGGCACTTTGTACTTTGCTATTCTTTCTGAATCACTCTCCTTCTCATATAATACAGTATTTTTTTTTTTGTCATGCAGAGATTTAGCATATGCCATTTGCATTCTTACAGATTCCCATCTAATCATATTCGAAGTTGAGAACTGCATTTGTCTTATCAGTAAAGCTTTCTGGAATCTCTCTCTTCATTTCTAGTTATTATGTCAGAAACAGCAAAATCCATATCATGGGATTGCTTAAAGGTTTGGGGTTTTTTCCCACTTACTAGAAAATTCAATTTTAACACTCAATTTGTTGCCTGATCAATTAAACATTCATGGATTTTTTGCAAACTCTGTGTCATAATCCACAGTTTGAACCAAGAGTATAATTTATTCTCAGTGGTTTCTACACTGATTTTCACTTCCTTCTTCTCCTGGCTTTCTGCAGCTTCTTAAAAGATTGATCTTCAAGCCATGCATGAAAGATTGTTTCTAACAATGAATGCACACAGGCACTGTTGACTGCTGTGCCAGATTGATGCTAATCTGTTGTCTAGGTTTTGAAATATATCATCTGTACATGGTTTATATATGTAGTTCAAATTATATGATGATGATGGTTCCATTTGCTATTACCAACAGCAGTCATCATCATTAAAATAATAGTCTATTCAGTCTGTCAGCAGTAGTCTTTACATTACTATGTTTTGCAAATAAAGTACACTCAGTCTCTTAATACATTGTTTAAATGTTCTGTAAACTAATAGTGCTTTGATTTATATATTTTAGATACATCCTTAGAAACAGTTTCACCTTTTCTTTTTAAAAAATTTGCAATCATCAGTTACTTTCAGAGAAAGTTATTCTGCAAGATGCCTCCACATCAGTTATCCTTTCTCTAGGTGCATAATAAAAACTATGAAATCATCAAACTGAATGTGAGTTTTATCTGTTACTGAATGTCATAAAATTGCATCTTTTTGCTCATTAATTATATTAATAACAGTTACATAATGTGGTATGCACCAGTCATGGAAAATCCTGTTCTTTTCTGAGCTATCAAAGATTTATTTTTGCTTGTAACGTTCAGCCTGGAGCTTGTGTATTCATACATTTTCCCCAGTACTTCTGAATTAAATTTTCATTGCAGCTGTTGCTTTCTTTTCCTCTGCAGTAAATAAGATATGAAGGGATCACACGTCAGAGGGATTTAAGAAACTACAGAATCCTTCACAGTGTTAAGCTGAGATGTGAATATGAAGTGTGCTTGCTATTGTGCTTTATGGAGGCACACAGCACTTTTCCTTGTACCTGCTAATGAAAGTCATTATTGCATTGTAAATTCTCTCTCAACCTCACTGCATCCTAACTTCCCTATCTAGATGGCCTCTAAACAGCCACATTTACTGTTGCTCTTATGCAATCCCTAGATTCATATATGAGACCATGACAGAAAATGGAATGCTTTTGTCAGATGAAAAATGTTGAAATATGCATGATGTTGAAATATGAAAGATCATCTGGATTCAGGACATGAAAAATATCAGTGGACATGATTTCACACCATTTCCATGATGCCTCACACCTCAGGGACGTGTAGGAGTAGAGGAGCATTTGCACTACTTATGGATTGATAGCACTGGAACACACTCAGACCTGGAACACCCCGCTCACCCCCAGAAGAGGTGTGCAGGGGAGGAACCCACATTTCTGGGAGTGGATTTGCATTTAAACCACATTTCTGGGAGGATAAATGTGACTATTTGGATTAGCATAGAATCACAGAATCATAGAAACAGAGAATGGACAAGGCTGGAAGGCACCACAGCAGGTCATCTTGTCCAACCTACCTACTCAAGCAGGGTCATTCTAGACTACACTGCACAGGACTGTGTACAAAGGGTTCTTGAATATCTCCAGTGAGGGAGACTCCACATCCTCTCTGGGAAATCTGGCCTAGTGCATGGTCACCCACAGTATAAAGTAAAAAAGTTCTTCCTCAGACAGGTAGAACTTCCTGTGCATCAGGTTCTGCCTGTTGCCTCGTCCTACTCCTTGGGACCATCGAGAAGAGCCTGGCTCCATCCTCTTGATATCATCCCTTCAGATAATTATATACACCGATGAGGTCCACTCTCAGACATCTCTTCTAGAGGCTGAATGGGCCCAGCTCTCTCAGCCTTTCCTCCTGAGGGAGATGCTCCAGTCTCTTAACCATCTTTGTTACCCTTCACTGAGCCTGCTCTGGGAGCTCCATGTCTCCCTTGTACTAAGAATCCCAGAGTTGGACACAGCACTGAAGATGCACCCTCTACAGTGCTGAGCAGAGGGGAAGGGTTCCCTGCCTCAACATGCTGACAGTGCTCTTCCTAATGCACCCTGGCATACCATTGGCCTTCTTGGCCACAAGATCACACTACTGGATCATGGACAGATTTTTGCCTACCAGGACCCCCAGGTCCTGCAGAGCAAACAGAACATTCTGGGATGCATTATGTTTGGGTAGAAATTCATAGATGCATATTAACTTTTATAAACATCAAATATTCCGATTTACCTCTTGTATTGTGTTTTATCTGTTGCACTGCAAATATTGGTCTTCCTTACATGGTTCACTGCTTGCTGGTTAATTTCAATAAATCAATAAACCACTTTGATTCTGATTTGGTTTAAACTATGTGGGCTGAGCAGCTTTTGCCTGAGACAGGCATCTGGTGTTTTCGATTAGCAGGCTAACTGCATCCTGCTCTTTATGTTAAAGAAATAAATGGTTCCCACTTTGGGCAGGAGCTAGATCATCCAATACAGCTTCTGCTCAGTTCTCACTTAAACTATTCATTACAGCAGGAGTTTTCAAATCCTCAGTAACAATTTTTACCCTTCTATATCCAGAGGAGACATGACTTAAGCACAAGTGCAGCATGAGAAGTTGAATAAACATACTTTGGGGGTCATTACATGCTTTTAAATAGAGGATGACACTTTCAGAAAAGTAATGAAGCCAGATAGGTCATATCCTGACATGCTGTGTGAAACATATGTGTGTATTTAACTTCAAGATACCACGTCTGTGTTTATTTGGACAGAAAGTTTTCTTCCCTTTACAGTGTAGTTGGCTGTTTTCCAACAAATGAGATTTTTATATATATATATACACATATACATATAATTCTGGGCTATATTATAGTCTGCTAACTGTCATGGATAATAGTGATTTCTGTCAGATTAAAAGTACTCCATAAGTAGTTTAAAAGCACAGACCTTTGATAGGTCTTTGATATTTTAAATAGGGTGATTCCTCAGGTAGGTAGGCATGTCTTTTCTCTCTGATCCTCTATCCAGACCTTCCTGATCTTGCAAAACCAAATGAGGCTATGGCCAAGTGAACTACTTTTCATTTTTTTCAGTGATATCCATCCTGAATGACCATTTTAACCAAATTAATACATTCACCAAATTTTACCTGGGATTTTCAGTAGTCGTGCAGAGTGAAATAATTTAATTTATACATAGCTTTTTAAAGAGTGCTTTCTGAAGAAGGTCAGGTCAGAAAAAGGTCCCAAGCCTGCAATTCTGCTGTTGTAGTTGCAAGTCCTTGCTGGGAGTCTGGGCAGTGTGTCTGAGGAAGCTGCTGGTCTGACAGCAGAGAGGGAAAACAAGAGTAGTCAAAGTAGGAGAGAGACTGGAGGGATTGGAGAGAGAATAAGAGAAGGAAAAGAAGTGAGATCTGGATGTGGAAGGGAAAATGAGCAGGCTGGAGGAATGGAAGGCTGGAATGGGGATTTTTTAAGGAGGCAGAAACTGGAAACTCAGAGTGGGACAAAAATGAAGCAAGAAGCACAAAGGAAATGGGGAATGAAGGTCACTGAAATGAGGGTGGCTGAAGGTCTGACTTGGCAAGAAGCCATAAGCATTAACTGCATGCAAGTGAAGATCTCAAGCTGGCAACCCAAGAAACAAAGAAAAATAATAAAGTTTTTAATCTCACTGTTAAGTCATTTGCTTTATATAGTACACCCTGTAGCTGCCAGAGTTAAAACACCATGGTATGCAAGGCAGTATGCATCTGCCCTCCTCTGGCTACTCTTTTCAAAACTCTTGATTTATTCTGTACATATCTTCAACTTCTGCTAAAGATGAAGCAAGAATATTTTAGGGAATATCTACATAGTCCTCAGAGCTCCAGTCATCCATCACACAAGAAAGGAACAACTGTGCAAAAAAAAAAGAATTTTGATCATGTAATAAGAGGTTGCATCCTGAAGTATATAATCCTCTGAGAAAATGAAGCTAACTGAGGAGTTTTGTACCTTTTGAATACTTCACTTTGCAACCTTAAGAATTTATTTTCTTACTGGGACGTTTCTTGTCTGAAGTTAAAAGTTTATGTTACCCAAAAAGCCCAAAAGTGTTTGCAATATAAAAGAACAACTGCTGGTACAAGGATGTACTCATGTATTGTATCACCAAACTAGAGGTCTAGCATATGCTGATACGCTCTTTTCACCACTTTTGAAGTATTGGCCAGCTGGCAGCTGTCAGGGCAGCTTTACAGGGCAATGGATGTCTTACCAGGGTTACTGCTGACCATACAAAAAAAGAGGCAGCAGATGATACCTCAGAGAGACAAGTAACTAAATTGGAAGGGGCAAGGCAGCAAACCGAGTTAAATAATAAAAAATAAAAGAAACGAAGTTCTAAAACATTTGTGACAGGACCTGAGGCTGAGGACAAGGGCTTTGACCTTGATGTGGTGGAACAGGAGAAGCTAGTGCTTAATCACCCACACAGCATCTTAAACAGTTCTTCCAGTCTTCACACAGTCTGACAATTTAGTTAGCCTTTCAATTAATAAAACATTTTGTGATGAATCAGTTGCATCTCCAAGTTCTCATCTTTTATGTAAGTTTTAATTTCTTATTAAAAACTTGTAGTCTTGCTTGGACTATACATGCTGAAAAATAATTTGGCCTTTACGAAATGAATCATGAAGAATAACTTCGCACAGAGTTTGCCATCAAATAGAAAGACCTGCCTCAATACAGTGCTAATATCCTGACGTAGGATGAATATTTGTTTTTCAAAGGTTTCTTGTTTTCAAAACTTAAGACATGCTTCCTTAAACTTTCCTTCAGATATTGCTTATGACATAAACAAAGAAAATTTTCTTCAAGAATTATCCAACCATGGTATTTACTAGAATTAGAAAGTTCCTTATCCACTGATGGTACTGCTCTGTTTAGCAGAAGCACAGTGAGAAGTCTCTCAGATCTCAGATAAGGAGATGGGCATAGTAGGCCTCCTACTGATCTCCAAAAAGCCTCCACTCAAACTTTGCCTACACCAACAGTTGCACAAAGGCTGAGTGTTTGAGATCAGACAAAATGAGTGCCCACAACTGTTCCCAACATAACATTACCTGCCTTGTGGCCACTGGTATGCCAGGTATACCCTTCGATCCCAAGAATATTTCACATTGAAACAAATGCAAAGGGTTATTGAAAAGAAGACTAACAAAGAAGGATAGTGGTTACAGGGCTCAACACAGCTCTGAACCTTTAACAGTCAAGAAATTACATCAGTATTGTGTTTTATAGTCTACTAGATTCAGACATATCCATGTCTATATTTAATAAAATATTAACATTAATATAGTACTGGTCTAGTTCTTGCAGCTAAGATCAGAACTTCAGGGAAAGTAACTACCATTTCATGGAAGCCTGCATGTCAGGACAATGACTCTGATAATTGCGTTTGTCAGCAGATGAGACCTTGGAACACTTTCAGGACTTGATTCTCAGTTACTGCTGTGATAGAATGCATCACTAACACCCGTTTCAGCTAAACACATGCCTTTACATACAGCTGATATCAAAATCTTTGACAGTTAGCAGTTTATACCAAGCTGCATTTTTTATTGAAGAAATTGAAAGAACCTCACATTTGTACTGGCAAGGTTAGAGGTGCCCAGGAATGGTTAAGCACACAGCTGGCATCACCCTCAGGGTCCCTTGGCACGCAGCAGCACAAAGACCGTGCCAGTCCCCTGGCATGCGTATAATGACTGATTTTCAATTGGCACATTAGGTAATGTGCTGAGATTGCAAACTAGAGCCTGTGGATGCAAGAGGATCAGTATGAGCACTGGCAAGTTAATGATTGCATATCCCTGTATGCGCTAAAATGAATCAATAAATATTGGACTGGGACAAAAAGAAAATGAGATCTTGGGAACAGATTTCTGAGCTTAAAATAAAAATTGCACATGATACAAGTGTCTTCTGATCTACACATAACACTGTAGTGATTTCTCATTTTGCACATGAATTAATTTTAAAGGTTCAAGCATTGATGAAACTTCAAGGCAAAAATGACATTCAAAAAATGCGGTGTATAAAAAAACATTGGGTCTCCCATTATTTTGCTAAATAAAAGTGTAGGGAAAACACCTCATGAAATTTAGGCAAATACTTAATGAAATGTATTCATACATTTTGTCTAACATTTTAATTCATATGTTGCTTTTGTGTCTAGAATATGTAAGCGAACTATAGGTGATGCTGAATGGTAGTGTGATAAAATGTCATTTTAGATTTTCATTGTTTGAATTCAGCATCCATACTTTTCAATTAATATTATTATCATCAAAGAGAACATATATTTGAGAAATCTTTCTCTTGAAAAATATTCATATGCTGATTTTTCTAGTCCTTGATGTTCAGGAAAAGAAAATCCAAGAAAAATCCAAGGCTGCACTACTCAGATATTATTTACTAATAATATTGCCAGTAAAATATGTAACGTTGGAATTAAAGACTCTTTAATCGTTTCAAAACAAACACACCATTGGTCTGGAAATGAAAAATTAATCCATAGAAGAACAGAATACCACCATCTTTGATGCTAAACTAATAGTGGAAAAGGTTGGGGAAATGAGGAACAGTAATGCAGTTTTAATATTTTAGTATGTTGTCATCTCATTTAGAAAATATATGTATACATTTTGTATCTCCTTTATTGTGATCAATCCAGCTTTTATAGTGAGTCTGAACCACAGTATTTCTCCACTGTAAAATTGGAGAGCATGATTTATTTGTTTTATAAATATCAATGGACAAAATATAACTTTTCAAGAAATAATCTGATTACATTTGTTTGCTGTAAATCACGGTCATAAACCAGAAGTACATTTTCTCAGTGACAAACGCACAGAAATTCAAGGGTGATGTATTATTTTGTACAATATATTGAGCAAAGCTTTCCTTCCAGCTCAATAAAAGTTATGTATACTAATATCTTACCTTGTAATTAAACCAAAGAAACAAACATAATTGTACAAATATTATGCACCCACATTACTGGTTTTTTCAGCTGCTCCATTTTCTCTTTGCTTCTCTGTTGTTTCCTTAATGATTAGATTTTTATTAATGATCATTTTTCATTAATATGTTTTACGAAATTATGGTTTACCAGTGTTTTTTTCTCTGATGTTTTTACTACACTGTTTACTTCCTGCTTAGATAAATTAAACTTTTTGTTCAGAAACCAATGCAAATTCAGATAACTGGAGGAATAATGTTCAATACCTAGATTAATTAAAGTTTATCTCTCAGTTTATACACCACTTGTAGCAGGTTACAAAACATATGTAAATGTATGTAAAACACACATTTATTTTTATTACTATACCCAGCTTCTCGTAATGATTTCTGCTTTTGATTAATTTCTAAATAGCTTATTGTATCAGTTTGTGCACTGTACAGAAAACTGCAGACAGGTACTCATGGGAAGGAGAATGCCATGACCCTCTTAAAAGCTCATATTCACATTATTTTATCAGGTATGCAGTTTTCCTATTTCTTTGACAGTCTGCCTGTTAGCATTCCTGTCGGTATTGCCAGACATGCCTCAGAACCACCCTCACACACTCTGAATTTGTTGTTCTGCCAGGTCTTGCAAGAAGTATTCCCCTGTAGAGAATAACTTCCTTGTTTAATCTACAGAAATGGTAAAAGTATAATACTATCCTAGGTCTTAAGAGCTCTTGGATTTTAGTTCTACTTTACTCAGATAATAGAGGAATCTTTTCATGATCAAAAATAGCCTAATTTCAGAGTAGACTTTAGGTTCCCTTTCAAGACTGTTTAAATTTTGTACTATCAAAAATGAAAGAAATCTACTTGCTCTTGTCTTTTTTTTTCCTTCACCATTTTGCTGTAATATACCACCCAAGTTCCAGCTACTATGTCTTCATCTATTTTATCTGACAAACCATATATAAAGATTCAGTTCAGTGTTTATCACAGTATGAAAGTTACAAAGCCCTGAAAAATGTGGTTTCAAATATAATAGAAATGGTGACATACTCTAACCTATTGTGGCAGTAACAACGATGGTATAATGTAAAAGGTTACTAAGACATATTGGCAGTCAAGGCAGCTTGCACTGCTATGATTGCTCTTTTTATAGGTATGGTAATGAAGCTCAGTTTCCAAGTATCACATGTTGGCAAAGGAAGGGATAGTAGTCAGGAAAAATTCTTCCATGAAAAAAGATTTTTTTTTTTTATTTGTATCTTAAAGCACTTGTAATGACATTTTCTGAGCTGCAAGGTCAAGTCTAGGAGAATCTACTGATGCAGTCAGAGTTAGTGAGATCTCTCATCCTAGGAAAAACATGCTGTTGAAGAGAATTTCTATAATGCTGTTTAGCAAAGACTAGAGAAAATCAAGGCTGGAGAGTTTCTCCAGAAACAGAGAAGGAACTGCTAGAATATATGATGGGAATATGTAAAGTACTGCCAACATACAAAAAGGATAAAAAGGATACTATAGTTATAATGTCAGCATTGTTCTCACTGAGAATAGGTGAAAAAAAGGGAGGAATGTAAAAATCGGTTCTTATATATCTTGCTAGAGAAATTAATTTTTTTTCAAGGATGTTTATACCTAAAGATGACCTAAAGCTGAATAAATAGGTATGCAACAACTAAAATTAAAAGAACAGTAACAAAATAGTATAATTACTCAGGTGCTAGGCAGCAAGGGAAGATAAGAAAGAAATCTTCCAAAAGAAAAACTGACCAAAATTTCACACCCAGGATCTCATTCTGTCATTATCTCCCTTTCAAGCTGTGGCTGCCCTCCAAGCTTTCGATCATCATTACCTTTCAAGACCCTAATGAATGTTCATTGGTATTAGAAAGCTACATTAGTTTTTGTGTGCCAATCACTGAGAATGCTGCCATCAATAACACTATGCCCTCCAGCAAACACTCAAATTGTGATAGTAGGTCCTGTGTGACGAGTTTTCAGCTGTGCCATTCCTGTTACAGATGGTTCTGAAATATTTTTTAATTTCTAAGCCTCTTTACAATAAGTAAAAGTCACTATTTCCAAGGTGAGAACACAGCAGAAGGATATAGAGTGGGCTAATTATATAAGTAATTTTTTCTTCCAAAACACAACTATGATAAAGAATGCATGTAAGTAAACAGTATAATACAGCTCAGTAGTAGCACTTCCAAGTAGTTAACATGGGGCCATCAGTCCTTCCTACAGCATTTGCTGAAATTCTACTGAAACATATCTATAGAGGAAAGGATATTCCCTCTCCACAGCTCAGAAACTCTGTCAGTGCATCCCAGAGCTGGTGTTAGTTCATTTTTGGTATTGTAAACACCTGTGAATTCCTGAGCTTGTGGTAATGAATTGTAAAAGTCATTATGCAGAATGATATTGGCCAAACACAAGTTGTCTAAAATAATCTTCAGTGACTTTCTCCTTTTTGTCTCTGTTTCCTTCTTATGGACAAGGCTATAAATCATGATTTTTTCTGCAAGACAAACCTATTCAGGGTTTTTTCACAAGCCATCTAACCAAAAGCAGACATAGCTGGATCAGGTGACCTGTGAAAAAAAATTTTGAAGGGGAGGTTTGCAGTGTATTACCAATTGCCCTCACAAGGACTTTACTCCTTACCCAAGGCCCACCTTTTAGAGAAAGCTGTAAGTATAAACCTATGTTGTATGACAGACAAAAACAGAGGGGGGGGGGGAAAAAAAAAAGGTGAGTGGAAAAGAAAAAAAGTTTTCTAAAGACCAAGACTGGAAAAAAACATTTAAACCATGCAACATAGAAAAGAGGCAGGACTTGGTGAAAAAAGGGAGAACAGCAGAAGAGGTAATATTTGAAATATATCAGTTGACAGAAAAATATTAAATACACCATTTTGCTGTAATTCCTATAATTTTACATGTGGTTTTATTCCAATTACATACAAAGGACATTGTTCAAAATTTCCGAACTACTGGGAGTATAGAAGAAATAAATAAACTGTGAAATCCTTGTAGAACAGCCTTCTGCTGATGACAGATTCCCCTCATCACTCCAGAGCTGGGTAGTGTAAGAAGCCACCAAGAGGGCAGCTCCTGCCAAGTGTGCACAGCAAAGCTGTCAAGCAGCTGCACATCCCTGATGGCCAGCAGGTTCCTGTGCAAAACCTGGTTATGACATGAAAAATGGTCTATGAACCTAAAAAAGATAAAAGCTGTCAAATACTTCTGAAGTCACTAAACTGGATTTTACTTTCAAAAGACTTAAACCGAAAGATCCTTCATTATCAATTATCAAAATTTTGACCTGCTCTTTCTCATTCCCAATCCCTCCAGACAAAATGGCTTTTTTTCTTTAAGAGAAGCACCGGTGTCATTATCAAATGGTAAACTGACTAAACTTCATTTGTACTTTTGTGTTCAGAGTAAAGACTTAAGGAATTGAGCTTTAACAGTTTGATTTTTTTTCTTACCTAGTTGTGTTTATCCTCCTCCTTAACTTTAATATATAAATATATAATGTGTCTACAGACATACATGAGCACATACATCTTTATTTCTATATGCACATAGACACACCCATAAACATACACAGTCATTGATGTAAGGGACATAAAAGTAACAGTTTGAATATCTGATCCAATTTACTTATTTTTCTCTTCTATATATGTACTGAGTTACCCACATTAAATTCTACTTACTTTCAAGATTTACATCTTTTCTGAGCTTTCTTCGTTTACCTTCTTTTTATTTGCAATTAGCACCAACATAGCCTGCAGAGTGAATTTGCCTTAGCAATGTAATTACTTGACATGTACTTAAAATGAAATTAAGTAGTCCTACAATTTATGGTGGAGTCCTCTGACTATTCCTCTTTAAGGTTGGTGCCAGTAAAGTCAAAAGATCCTTGATAAAAGCAAATAGGTTCTGTTACGTGCAGTTACAGATTTAAATCAAGTAGCTCCTTTGAAGTGAAGGATTTATATCAACATAAAATCAATAGAAGAATCAAAATCCAAGCCTATAAAATGTAAATGGTGTCCAAAATTGACACGAGTTATTTAACTCTCTTGATTACTCAGCAGACAATTTGGGAGGTGTGGATGGGAAACATTTTTTTTCTTTAAACATAGTCTTGAAATGCTGCCTGCTAGTCTTGGTTTGTTTTGGTTTGGGGTTTTTTTGTCTTCCTTTACTTTGGCAGTCAGTGAAACATGGTGAATCTTGAGCCTTGCAGAGTGAACTAAGGCCAAACTCACACATACCAGACCATTAGCTCATTACTCAATTAAAGCTTTAGTCCTGAGAGAGCCTTAACACTCTCAGATTTCTTACCTGCTTGTCAGGTAAAGGCGCCAACTGAAGTAAAATGATACTGCTCAAGCTTCTGTACCCCACATGTTTTAAAGCTTCCTCCAGTGCCTCAGACATTGCAGTTGTTATGTGTTGAATTATGGGCACAGATTTTTGGCTTAAATTCACCGAAAACTGCGGGGAGCAAAGGGACTCCTGCATCAGCATTGACTGGATAAGTACATACTCCTGAGTCGTGTGGCATAGCTAAAAGCAAACACCTACATATTTGTCTCAGTTTGAGACAATTTGGAGGGGCAGAGACCTTGGACAGAAATCTACTCCCTTGTATTAAATACCCCTGGTTTCTCCAATACAGAAAGAGAGACCAAATGCATCCAGATGTAAGTGAAAAAATAACTCTTTACCAAGAAGAATGCCAATAACAATACTGCTAAACTGGGTTAAATCAACTGATGAGGAAAAACTTCTCAAGCCCTGCCACTGGACTAAATTGAGATGGTGGCCCAGCCTTCCCCACCCAGAAAAATCCACGTTGCCACAGGACAGAGACAAGATGGCCCCCCTTCCATGTGGTTCATCTCCCTCATGCCTGGAAAACCTGGCAGGAACGGTTGGAGCAACAGCACTGGCAGGAAACAGTGGATAGCTAGGATTCAATACCAGCGAACGCTTGCATGGTGCTGGAGTGAGGCTACAGTCCTGGTATGGGCAGTCAGAGCAGGGCTGTGGACTTCCTAGGTGACTGGAAGGACTGGCAAGACACCCACTGGATCCAGTGATGAGACTTGATTGTTGGAATTTCAATGTTTTTTGGTCAAAGTGGTGGTTGTAGTCCTGTTGAAGTGGTGGTCACAGTCCAGATCCATCAAAGAGGTGGTGAAAGCCCCAGATAGGTGAGCGAAGCCCCAAAACTGAGAGTTATATACGCTCAGGTTCAGGTGGGAACACCTACGGTACCTTCCCTGGAGCAGGGAGTTTTACATTGGATGATGTAATACTGTGAGTCATGGGACACTTCGAGAGTCTTAGACACCTTCTAAGATGTTGCAGTTGTGTCTCATGTTAGTGCAGCTGAGCCCATTACGGCCCTTTATGGCTCATCAAAAAGAGATGAATACCTTCAGGCCAGGTGTGAATGTTCCTGGGAGTTATCACAGCTGAGTCATCTGTGTAAGGAAATCCAGCTTGCAGGATTTGCCTCTTTCCTTATCTTGTTTAATACTAGTAGCACCAATAGTCCAGTCTCTTACAGCACTTGGGAAATCACTGCAGGTGGTCAAATGTTTGAGTCATTAATCACTAGCAGTTCAGTCTCTTTAAAGAGGAAAAACACCAAAAAACCAAGAAGAGAAAAGAAAAGGTAAATATTGGAATTTTTGCATAACCCAGGACAGTAGTTCCTTCCTTCTGTCATTCATACGGACACTGCTTTTGCCCACAGGGATAGAAAATTAAAATGTGTGATCCTCAAAACATTGGTTCTGAACATTCTCTGTAGAGAATTTGTCATGGAGAAACAAATGAATTCTGAATCTAATTAAGACTTTTCAATTAAAAACAAAATTATTTTCAAATTAGAGGCAATTCTAAAGTAAAAGTGTATAGGAGTCCTGACAACACCATATCCTGGTAATGAATTTTCCCAGGGAAAACAAATTACACAGTTTCTAATTGTTATAAGCAGAAGACATAAGCTCCTATAGTTCCCAGCTGCTAGATCTGCTGATCTCTACAATGTCTATTATATGTTTCGGCTGCCTCAAGGAATAACACTGAGCATGAGTTTAGGAAGAAGAAAAGCAATGAAAAATGTATAAACCCAATCTTTAAAAAGAAATTAATCTCTGCCAGCAGGCTGGTTCATATGCAGACAAAATATGAGAGAATGAGGAACTTCTTACACTATTAAGCTCCATCTCCTTTTATCATAAGTAATCAGCTTATAATACCTGATACATAAACCCATCATTCACTGTCTTAAATGTAGGCAGGAAATACTTACCTGAACATTAACATGCTAAAGCTTCTACGGGACTGGTGGCATATATCTACTTTATGAGGGAACTTTCTATTTGACACTTGCAAAAACTCACAGAAAAAAAAAAATCAGTGTTCAAGTACTTTATTATCAGGCATTATTTGTTTATCAGTTTGGGGGCTATAGACACCGCTATGAAGGGATAGACTTAAAATAGAGCAATCCATAATTCAGCTGTGACATTAACTCAATGCTGAGAGAAATAGGTATCCACAGAAGAACAAGCTTTTATAAACTGTATAAGCAACTAAAGTCAAAGCAAACTTTTCCTGCATTACCTCAGCAGTTGTAATCTGACCTTTTGGATACAGTTGATAAAAAATTCTGTTTTCCTTTGCATACCAGGAATTAACATTTTTCTAAACTCCCTGAATTCAAACTTAGTAGTTTGCAAACAGTTTTTCTATGTCATATTTCCACAAGAGTGATATAAAACAAATCTAATTGCTGTCTGTAGTGGATGCAATTCCATTCACAGTGAGATAAATTGGATTTCTAAACTGCGATTTCCATTGCGTTACCTCCATGTATCATGGGAGTTATCCTGATGGGCACAGCAGTGGTCCTACTTACTTATACACTGAGCCACAGCTTTATGCAGAATGCAACATCTTGTTCTGCTCATAAAAAGACGAAGGAAATCCCAAAGTGTAAATGTAGACTGCCATCTGTTGGAAGGGTTTAATCACAGAGTCATAGAATCATTTAGACTGGCAAAGACATCATAGACCATACATTGCAACTATTAATCCCACACTGCCATGTTCACCACTAACCCTTGTCTCCAAGTGCCCCATTGTTACACACCAGACCAGCGATTTTTGGGTCAGAACCACTTTGTGGGTGTGGGTATGTGTGTGTGGAGAGGAAGGGATGGGTCAAACCTCATGGAGGTGGTTGGGTGGTATCCCTCATGGCATCCCCTGGAGCCCACACGGGAAAGCTCTGGAGCAGCTGCCAGTCACAAACAGCCCAGGAAAACTGTAACACCCACAGCTCCTGGAGCCCCTGAGCCAGTTCAGATTGGCAGGGACAGTGAGAACACTCAGCCTGGCCTGGGACCCCAGAGTGGCCAGGGGGTTCAGATGCCCTGCCTGAGGTGTTTGGCTGTAGAGATCAGAGCAGATAAAGGGGCAGCACTAAGACTCCATTTTTGCCCTGGCCTGTTCTCCTGAAGCTGTCAACATGTGATCTTCTATGTGGTAACTATGTTTTTCTCTCCTCTTTTCCTCTCTTTATTCTTTCTTCTCTTAATCTCTCTTCCCTTAATAATTTCTTCTTCTTGTGGGTAACTTAAACACTTATTTTCTGTAGGGTGTGGGTACCTCACTTAAGTGGCATGGAGTTTGTACATGGCTAGCTATAACAAAGGTTCCTTACTATAGCAATGCCTGCTAGTCCCAGTAATCTGTTATAACGCTGCTGTGAAGTTGCATGTTATTTTTGCAAACCCGTTTTGCCAAAATGCTATTTTCTCACCAAATTAAAATAAATCTCTTAGAGAAAAATATAATATTTTTCTCTGGACATGAACTCAAGCTATCAAAGAACCAAAGGTTTTACAAGGGTTTATGTGGGTGAAATCTCTTGAAGCCTGAAATCAAAGTGTAACTTTTGGTAAAGCTTGGAGGTTCTGGATCAGGTTGTAACATAAAGTCACACATTACTTGAACACTTCCAGGGATGGTGACTCCAGTGTGATGACTTCCCAGGACAGTGACTTCCCTGAGCAGCTTGATCCAATACCTGGCTATCCTTCATTACGAGCAAGTGTTGTGTTGAAAGATGCCTGTGGAAGTGCTGGAGTCACCATCCTTGAGGTATTTAAAAGATGTGTAGATGTGGCACTCAGGGACATGGTTTAGTGGTGGACTTGGCAGTGCTGGGTAATGGTTGGGTTCAATGATCTTAGAGATCTTTTCCAGCCTAAATGATTTTATGATTCTATATAACATCTACAGACTTGTTCCCTTAAGAAATGCAATACAAGTGTCACATATGGTCCCACTGATCTTCCCTTCCGCAAAATAAAATAATAATAATAATAATAATAATAATAATAATAATCAGAAACGATGGAAAAATTCAGCACTGTTTGTTAAAATGTTGTGAATGGAAAACCATAAGGAACTCACAAAAGTTACTTAGTCTGTAATTTACACTCTTTTGCAAATTAAACCTATTTAATTATTCTCATTTATTGTACCATTAGAAACTTTTATTGATGTCCTATCCCAATTCACCCTAAAAGGAGTGAAAGATGTTAGTTTAACTTCAGCAGGTGTTACATAAGATTTCCTGTGATTACAGAAAAGCTATGCAATTCTTATTCAAAGTGCCATTCCACCAATAAAGACCAATCTGGCTTTATTGCAAGGGCCTTCTCCAAAGTAAAACAGTGACTGAAGTCACCAATCAGAAGGCTATTCCTAGGTTTCAGGGGTAGGGAAAAAAAAGAAAATCAGAGACAGATTAAGCAAGTTTTGACTTTACTTGGAGCTCCTGTTACAACTCTCTTCAGTCTTGGGGAAGAATTTTTTCAGGTCAACCTTTAAGAGGCAAAAAGTTCTCCACAGTTTAGTTTTGGCTACATATGGAAATTATATCCTGCATTACAGAAAAGAGCCATTCTTTTTAGCCCCTTCTGTGCTTTTTCTTTTTTTTTTTCCTGGTGATTTTGCACAGATATGTACCCAACCCCTTTTCAACATTTATACTGATCTTAATATCTCTGTTGAAAGTCTTAATACAAACTGGGGGTTTTTGAAGACTTTTATGTGAGACCAAACAAAATCAGAGTAGTACACAGCCTGGAATAATTTTTTAAGTTGAAAGTAAACATAAATCTAAATGTCTTTCACAGGTGTTAGCAGAACTTTGGGTAAGAAAAATAACATCATAGTAAAATATTGTAAATGTTTATGTACACAGACAGATGACAGCAGTAGAGAAATGCAAATATTACTTGTTATAACCAGAGTATTAAATTCCACTCTGTAGTGCTATCTGAAAATAAAGAGCATTCATTTGTTTACAAACTTTGTCTAAAATCATGACAAAGCAAATTTATGACAAATTAGGACTGAGATGTTTTAATAAAACAAAAGATACTTTAATTCCTCCAAGAGTGTGTGGGCAAGATGTTGTTAGTATGTTAATCATTTTAATAATGCAAATAATAAGACAGAATTTGCTCTTTCTTAATATGAAAACCTGATTTCTTTATGAGCATGTAACTGTTACAGCCACAACCTACAAGTGTTACCCAACCCACAAGCTGATCATGGTAGCAGGCTTATAGGATTCCATAATACACAGGCTTTAAAGTTTTTTTTTTCCCATTAATTTATTTATTATATATTACATTTAGGGCATATACTTAGAATTAGTAAAGCAAGCAGATGTATATACACATATACACAAGTAAATATACATATTTGCAAGTTATTATAAATTACAATTAGTCATGAACAAGTTGCTAGTTATGTACCTATATAAATATTTTTCCTTCAAACTATTAACGATACAGTCCATTTAACTGTTCCCAGGAATAGGGCCAATCCATGACAGACAAAGTCTCACTGCAGCAATGGTCAGTCATGGAGTATCGATTAGAATAGGCACCCACGCTGGGTCAAACAAGTGTGTATTTAAGTTCACACATGGGTAATTCTTGGAGAGAAAAGCACATTTTGGGAAGACCATGAGTTACTTTTATCTTTAATGTGAATACACAAGTGGGCATGGGAGACTAGTTCCTGTTGCTGACTTCTGGTTTTCAGGAAGCCAGTTTGTAGTTTATAACAGTTTCTTTGTTCTGCATATTATGGCAGTCTCTTTGTTTTGTACTTACCAAGGATGCTCCAGGGTCCCTGTTGTACTTACCAAGGCCAACCCAAGCTCCCACTTGTGCTTGTCAAGGATGTTCCAGCTTCTCAAACCAGGCTAGCAGTTCCCACGCTGGCAGAGATTTTCTCTGTCTCTATTTTAGTAGACATTTTTTGTCAATAATTTTCCCCATTATAGCCAGGTCACCTTTACAGCTGTTCTGACAGAGTATAACTTCTCACTGATGTTAAGTTGGTAACACACAATGAAGGAAAAATTGGAAACTAAATGTATACCTCTTTATTTATATGATGCTTTCATTTTGTTTTCATCTTATCATATCTTTTATGGTGAACTTTTCCATTAAATCTCTGATTTACAATACCTGAAAATTCAGAGGGCTCATGTTGAGGAAAATAAAATACAGAAATTTACCTTTGTAAACTTACCAACACGCAAACCATTCACACTCTAGCAAAGCTGCCTTTAGCTACATGTTATGAGCATTTTTCTAAAAAATATAGCTTTCAGCTCCGTCTGACATTTGGTATTTATATGGAAACTGGGCTGTAAAGCTAGTTTTGTGGTAAATTCACAATAACATCCCACAGAAAATTTCTTCAAAGAGTTGTATCACTGAGTAGTGTTAGTGTTTTTTACTGAGAGTCAATAGCACACTAATCTTCTCAGCATTTGTTTTATCACGTATGTTTATTTTAATACAAATCTGAGACTGAAATTGGGATTTGTCTCCAGTGGGTCGAACGCTACAGAAACATACACAAAACCACAATGTGTGCCTACAATTAGAAGCTTACAGCCTTTAAAACAAAGCAAAAAAAAAACCAATACAAACCTTTCAGAAAGCTGAGTAACATGGAGGAAAAGTTAGTGTGATAACTCTTATATAGCATGTTACCTTAATGTCCTAATGTTTGGGCTGGGATTTTAATTGCTTCAAAAGTAATTCTGTAGTTTCTTTGTGTCCTTTACGGACTAATAGCTGTTCAACCCAAGGAGAAGACTATATTGAGTTTATTTCCAGTTTAGCAGAAAGGTTTGTATTTTCCTAAGCTTCATGTAAGGAAAAGTAAAAAGTGGTTGTAATAAAATAGAGGAATAGACATAAAAGTATGATTATAAGAATCTGTGTTGGAATGAAAGACAAAGAAAGTGAAAAAAGAAAATCTTTTATCTTACATGCTTGAACAAGTTTAAAACGAACAAAAAAGAAACAAAACTTGATAAAGTTGCAGTGAGAAGGGAAAACAAAAACTTTACTATTTGGCTAAATTGACAGAAATAAAAATCTAATTGTGTTTTTTATTTTCTAATTTGCAAATATTTTTCATTTAGCGAACTAGCTTCAAATTAATAAAATAGTTTATATGCTTCTAGCATTATGTCTTATGGTTATACAGCCAAATCTATCCTTAAAGTAATAGATTTTAAATTAGAGCCATATCCATAACAAATTCCAGCAGATGGAGAATCCTATTTTTAATCACCAAAGCACTTAACTTATGGAAAATCAAATCAATGTCTGAGCAGTTATCCTGTAGAAATTTATGTACCTTTTACACTTGTTGTAATGTACCCACATGACACAATCCAAGACTATGACATCATTTTTTTCAGTAAATTGTAGATGAGTAAAAGCAGAAAAAAACCCAACCCATTAATTTTTTAACTAGCAGGATCTAATGTTAATAATAACACAGAATTGAAGTACAGAAGACATAAAATACAAACATCAAGTATCCTGAAAGGTGAAGTCTGGACTTTATCGTCATGATAGTGTATTGCAGTTTATATGAAAACATACAGGGAATTCTATAGAAGTTGCATAGATACATTGTTAATGTGACAAATCCTTGTCAAAATGGTAACAGAACTGTTAAAAGTTCACGAAAGGAAAGCAGATTAACACAGTGGAACAAAACATATCATGGCCCACAGATAAATGACAACTTTTCTGACAGCTGGATGTGTCAGAGGAAAAAGTTCTTTCAAGGATATGAAGGAATACTTGCATAATGGAAGTTAATAACCTGTTCCTGCTGTGAACTGGCAGGAAACTGGAAATTCTCCTTGACTGGAAATTCCAATTACTTTTTTGTTTAAATTTGTCTGGAAATAAAAGGAAAATAAAAATCCTTTCTGTCCCTTTCCTCTGTGGTATGGAGATTTTTGATTTGTCTTTAGGAAAAAAAAAAAACACAAAAACCCACAAAAAAAACAAAACAAACCAAAAACAAACTAACACCCTGCAATCAGTAATGCCCAGGAGTCCTTGGGGAAGCATGGAAGGTAGGGAATTGAGAACAGCTATCTGACTGAATAACACTTTATGGGTAAAAAAGGAAATAGTTTTATTTATTTCAATAGACAGAAAATGAAATTTTCAATACTGAGTCAGTCTTGATCATGATCTCTGTTCATGATTTACTTCAAAAGCTTAGTTTCAGCTCCTTCTTTGAGGATTTAGGGTGATAATAGTGTTCCCTTCCTAACAAGACACTTTTCATTTTTCATTGGATAAACTAACCCTTATTCTGTCTTTTATATAGCCTGGAAAAGTTTAAAAATATTTTTGTCGCTGCACTCAAGTTAGATAGGTCCTGCCATGAAAATGTACATCTTAAAATGTGCAATCCAAATTTGAACTACATAACTATCAAATCTTTGCTGAACTCTAACAATTTCAGGAATAAATGTTAATATAAATTCTAGCTGCTGAGCTCATTGAAACAGCATTTGGATGATTTCAGTGTTACATTATGCTTTCCATTACCAAGAGATTAAGGGAATATATTTTTCAAATCACCTTGACATTCAGCACTTATATTAAACTTCCCATATCTTCCAATATTTCTTTTTCTCTTTGCAAAAGCCAAACTCTCCACCTCCTAAAATTTGCACCACCTCAAGTAATCTCTAGTACAACCTCCTGCTCAGAGTCACATCTGGGCTCAGACCAGGTTGCTCAGGACTTTTCCAGCTGGATCTTCAAAAATCTCCAGAGAGAGTTTGCCCAGCCTCTGCTCTGGGCTGTCTGTACCCCTCTCTTACTGTCCCTATGGTGATTTCTCCCCTTCCTTCCACCCCACTATGTCAAGTCAGAATGTTCCCTGTTTCAATTTATGATCTCTACTTTTTAATCCCCCTTCCATATTAAGAGATTGAATCTGTCTGCTCAAAAAAATACTCTTAGTTGTTGGAAAATTGTTTACATCACTCCCAGACTTCTCTGGTTTTCATGAGTCCTCATGTTCAATAACTCTCCTACCAGATGTTCGATATCAACTAGCCAACAGAAAAGATGTTTTATTAACTCCATCAGCATCACATTGAAACATCTGCTATTCATAAATCGTTCAGCTATTACTGGTTTATTTTTCCTGTAAAATATTAAGAATAAGGGAAAACAAACAAGTACATATCTAAGCTGTTTTTCATGCCTGAACTAAAATATGATGTGCCAAAGAAAGATAAAGAAAGATCTGTGTTTCATTGACATAAGCATTATACAAAGTTAGGCTATTTTCAGCATGAGAATGTATTTGTTTATTTGTCATTTATACTTCTGCTTCTTTCTTCCATTAGATACAGCATCCAAAGCTCAAATCTTTGTCCTTTAGGTGCTAGCAGGAGTTTTGTTATTGACAAAAGGGAACAGAGGAAAATTCACCTATACTGACAAAGGCAAAACTCACAACTGACTCCACATATTTTTTTTTTTAAATATACTGCAAAATTTTGGTTCCTGTCTTCTTTTACATATGAGTGATTTTTTTTTCTGATCCTATTTGAAATCCCTGCAAAAAAGGCTACAATGTAAAGCATTTAATTTAAGAACATACTGTATAGAGTTTAGTTTATAGATATTGTGTATTTGACCAATTGAGGTAACTTTTCTCCATTTCCTTGAGTTTCCTTACTTTTTTCCAGACAGGGAGTTACAAGGAATTAATTTATGTATGTGAGAAATAGCTGCAAAATTTGATGTGCAAATATCAGTTTTATTGGCAAGAATTCTGTGGAGTGGTTCTGCTGAATAACAAGAGGCACTGGTTTCAAAACAGTACGGGTGTTTATGCATGTTTGCATGACTTTAATTTTCAGTCACGTTGTATTAAAATATGCAACTCTGGGTAAAGAAAGCTTAGATGTGCATTTTAAGTGTAATAGGACTGACCTGAATGCATGATATTTATCTAATGGAAGTTACAATATGTCAACATATCAGAGAATTGTCTTTCCAGTTAATCAAAGTGCTACTTAAAAGAAAATCATTATTCCATTCTTCAAGATCCTTTTTTGAAAGTCTTATTTCCTTAGTTAGTTTTATTCTGTTACTTTTCTCTTGTTCTTGTTATTTTTTTTAATAAAACTGAATGTTTATGTAGAAAAATTTATATTTCCTAGGTGTCAGCCAGCTGATACTGAAACTTTCTTACCAGTTGATGTGCAGTCATTTTTCTTTTCATTATTGCCTTGCTAGCCAATCTGACTTGTTTATTCTCCATTCAAGTAATTTATAACGAAATTGCAAAAGTGTTTTGGAAGCCTGCAGACATCCCACATGGTAGAGCTTCAAAATGATGTGGTCTTTCTTCTGTCAAATAAACTCTGTTATATATTCACTATTTCTTTTGCAATCCTTGATTTTATTTAGCCGCACACTTATGGATGAGTCAATGTGAACATCTTGGTCAATCAGTCCATTACTCCATCATTGCTAATGTTTTGCTCTTCAAATAAACATTTTCAAGGGGAAAAATACATTGAAAAAAAATCTGTAAATGTATCAGATGATGAAAAAAACACAATAATTGGGTAAAGTTTAAAAAATGATTAAGAAAAGCCCAGTCTGTGACAGAAGTTTCAGATGTGAAGGATAGTTTCAGCAGATGACCTAAAACCAAATGAAACAGATTTAATACAATGAGCACTCAACATAAATCATGCCAGATCAAGACTTATAAATGCCTATGGGAACTGTGTGTGATATCCTTCTGCTTCCCATTAAGATTTCCCTTTATGAATTGCCCACTGTCAATATTGCTTGTAAATTGAAGACCAGCAAAGACGGCTAAGTTTGAGCAGACTCCTTAAAGATGAGTTACAATACCTTAGAATACGTCATCAAGTTGCAATACCTGGTAATTAGTAGGTCCACAGATAGCTTTGCTATCTTTGAACTAAGATGATAGCAAGCCGTAGCAAAGCAATAATGAGTAACTATTGCTCTGCTAATTAGAAGTCAGGTTGGAGTTTAATGCGTTATGCAGACTGTAAATAAGTAAAAAGACATGTAGAAACATCACCAATAGCTCTTGTGGTGACACTTGTACAGATGGTTTGGGCACTGAGGATGACATATTTATACATATTTATGTGCATATTATCCTAATATGAAGACTAAAATATTTTCTGCCTGTGAGATATTATCTTGCCAGAGGCAAAGAAGAAAATCATAGAACACTGCTAGAGGACCAGATGAACAGGGACCTCTCTGTGGAGCCTCCCAGTAAATGATTCAACACGGCAACCAGGTTATTCCCCAATGAAGAAGTTACTGACCTCATACTCAGATGTATCAGAGAGGTTCTTTAACATGCTGGTTTGGAAAATGTGGGCTGGGAGCATCAAACTTCAACTTAACCATTCAAGATAAATCTCTGGTAAATGAAGAAGGAAAGGCCACAGTTGCATCTGGCATATTTTCTCTCTTGGTCCATGCATGGAACTAATCTGGAAAGGTTTTACTATTTTAGTTATTTAGATGCCAAGTTCCACCTGGCTAAGACTGGCAAACAGTTTGGGATATTTTTAATTCCTCATTTCAAGTAATTAGGCACCTACTGGGTTAACAGAAGGGAATGATTCCAGGACAAAGGCTCCTATGTGTCCACCAGCACAGTACATGTCAAACAGATGGCAACTCTGCATTTAAAGAACAAGTTCTGGCTTAATAAGTAAATGATGTACAAAAACGTGAGGATGTATGACCTGACACATCATTTTGAGAACACTCATGGAGGTCATATTGCCTCTAAAGTGCTCAGAAAGCTGTCTCACATAATGATCATATCCTTAAAAATCTACTTCTATGTCTCACTTCCTTAAATTTCTGCATTTCTGATTGATATGTAAGAAGTCAGGGCATTAGTCTCAGACTGATATGTTTCTTCTTGTGGACATGGCATTAGGGATAACACTCAGGGAACTTCAATCAAGGAAGTAACACATTTTGATCTTTCGCCCTCTCAAGCTTCAACACCACACAGTAGAAAGTGTAGTATATTGTTAAGGGACCATGTTTTCACAGCAGAGGCTAGAACCAGGAAAGATGCCATGGTGCTCTGTTTCAAAAGGAATTCTAGAAAACACAAAGATTTATAGAAGTAGAAGAAACTTAAGGCAAGATCAGCAAAGGGCAAGTCATCCATAAGTACAATATACCTTTCTGCAGAAAACATGTCTCTTTTCTATAGGGTACCACAACCTCTGTGTAATAGTTCTGTTCCTCAACACTGTTCTCCTTAATTTCCTCCCATCAAGTTACAGCCCAACACAGGACAGTGCTCAGCAGACTGCTTCATTTCCAGGCTACATCAGAGCTCCTCCACCCTCATTCTTTCTATCCAAAGCAAACATTTAAAAATTTTGTAAAAATATCTGGATTAGGAGGAAGGGAATTTCCAATCAGAACTGAAGTTACAGTTCTAGCTTATTTACCAGCCACTCTAATTAATAAGAAAAAATATGGAAGATGGAATTTCTGAATACAACTTTGAAAGGGGTTAACAGCCAAATATCATAGGGATACCTTAACTGCCAGACAACTGGGCAGAGGAAGAAGGTCACACTGAAGGTCAGACAAAACCTTATTCAAAAAAATAGAATTGTATTAAATTGTCATGTTAATGATCTGTTTCTCTCCACAGTTTCTTCAGGCTGGTAAGCCTGAGCCAGGGTTTTTCTAAGTGTAATATTTTTGTACAAAAGCATTTAGTCATATCATGTTACCTTTGTCTACATTTATAGGTGTGTCAGATTCCTTTGAAATGAAGGTTCAGGTTCACAAATCACAGGCTTAGGAAATCTTTTATTATTTGTAGAAAACTAGCATGCAAACTCCTGCCTGCTGAAAGAGAAACAGGTTTAGGTAAGCCCCCATAAGGGTCTTTTTACTGTGGTCAGGATGGACTGGTGTAGTTTTTAGAATAACAAGCACTGAGAAACATCTAGTGTTGACAAAAGTCTCCTGAAGTATGAGCCAGTTATGTGTGTTTATACAAAATAAATACCAAACCAGTAGACAAGGACTGCATGCCTCCTGTTGTAGCTTTTTCTATCACACCCTAACAGGCACTCTACAGTATTTGGAGCTTATTTACATCTATTTGAAATTCTTGTTTCAAAACTAGTCTATAGGAAAGAATTTTGCCTGAATGTTGTTTTTATGCAACCATCCCCAGCCAGCAAACTTGCTAGCCTATAAATCCAGTTTTGGAGTACTATTCATAGCAGCTAGCCAAAACATCAGTTTTCAATTTATAAGTCATCATTTAATTCAACTAATAGAATTTAAGCTCATTTTACACCATATTTTGCCTTTGTTTTCAAAACATACATTTGTTGGTCACTAGAAAATAACCATTGTTTAATAACATAATTAATTAGGCTTTGATTTGCAAGACATATGACTTGAAAGTATGTGATTTCCAGTATTCCAGTAATTATTTTTAAATCAGGAAATGCCACGCCGTATTAACCAGCAAGTCTGCAAAAGAAGTTGAAGACATAGTTTAACTTCTAATGACTAAAAAAAATTTATTTTCCAAACTCTGTTGAACTCTTGTTTTAGCAGACAATTTCCTCTGCAGATATTTCAGCATGAAATCTGTGGATGCTAGCCAACATAGGATTAAAATCAAACAGAATCTAGTGTCTAGACCAGTTCTTTCATAGACCAGCTGCTATACGGACACAGTAAGAGAAGGCTTAGAAGTCTCTGTCTTCAATGCAGCAAGATGAGGGTCTCAGCTAACCCAGGTACTGTAACCAGTGGGTCGGTGAAGGCTACTTTGAGCTAACTGAATTCAAGAGATATCACCAAAATCAGAATCTGAATATTTTTATTGCACCTTAGCTTTGTTTTTCCCCACCTAAATTTAAATAAAACCCAACTAAACAACAACAAAAAAACCCACAATTTTTTAATATATCTTATTATTTGAATGAAGGTCATTTATTTTAGGCAAATCTTAAAAATCCAGGACTAAACTTTTGGTTTTAAGTGGGCAACTCCTCAAGTGTTCCTTCAGGATGTTCAGATAACAAATCTTTCCTTCAGCTAATTCAAAGACAACATTCAGAGAGACTACATTTCCTTTGAAAGAGAAACCTGATGTATTGAGAGGAGGACTTTCATGTCAGCCAACCCTATTAATTTTAAAAACCTAAAGGAAGTAACTGCTCTGGATCTGAAGCAGAACTGCTCAACTTACCCTTGAGGTTTTCAGTACTCAAAGAACTCAAAGGGAGCCCCCAATTCTTTGTATAGGAAGAAGGAATTGCTTTTGATGCGTATTAAATAATTAAGTTTGCAAAAATACCATCATAATTATCTTTTCGTATAAGCAATCAAACATTTAAGGAAAACTATTTGTATTTGTGCACAGAGATGTATCCAGACTAAAAGGCTAATAAATTCAGCTCATTCAAGTGGAGTCCACACACACTGAAAGCTGAACATAATTCTGCCTATCAGTTCATGGTTTCAATCCATGCCCATACTATTCAGCTGAAATTTTTCTGATCCTACTACACAGGACTCTTTTTTACTTCTAAAACTTTTAAGCCAGTTGATTTTATGCACTAACTCTTTTGCACATTGGCTTTATACACTCACACACTCACACCCACTTAGGCACAAGCACCATTGATGTGCTCCTAGGTTGTTTTCCCACACAGAATAGGGCACAATGGCTGTCAGTACATCTCTGTGATTCTTTGTGGCTAGCAATGAGGACCTAGTGTTTATACAGATCTTTCCTTTACTTTAGGAGCTGTTAGCCATGATGGAGTCTCCCTTAATTAAAAATTTTGCTTAGTGCATATATCTTAGATCATGTTGCTGCACACGATCTAATTTCCCTTGTTTGGAATATACATTTGAGGTATTGGCTTGTGGTTAATTTTCATGTCAGGCTAGAGGGGAAAAGAAACAGTACTTTAGACATGTTGCAACCTTGCCACCAACCTCCTGGTGCAAGGATGCAGGGATTCCTGTTGGCAAGACATCTGTGGCGGGTTTTTATCAAAGTGCAAGCTGCGTGACTTTAGTACAAGCATGAGTTTCATCAATCTTACTGCCAGAAATGGGGTGCTGGCAATGTTCTCCTGAGGTCAGAGTCCTTCAGTGTCCACAGGGCCCATTCTTTCAACCTTCAGATGCTTTACTTCTGGTGCTTCATACTTCATTTGTGTTAGTCTTAAGATTTGTCTTAGGAATCTCTTCAGCTATACAGAAGTTGAAAAAAAAAATACTACATATTGCTAGGGAGATTTTCCATGGCCTTAAGTCCTTTGAAATGCTGGCTAACATCTAAACCCAGTAGTTTGTTGATGGTTGGAAGAGTATTTCTCATTCTGCCTGTCTTGCCTTGTCTTACCTTGTCTACCTATTTTATTTATTTATCTTACTGGAGCTTGCCTTTCAGTTAAAGTTTATTATAACAAATGTCATGGGTTTTTAAGTTTGACTTTCCATGTTACTAATTTATTTTTTAACTCATGTTAAGACCTTGCCTTTTACAATCTAACTCCTTTTCATCAACAAGGATATCAAGAGTTTCCAGATCCATTTTCTTTTCTCTTAATTATTAGCAACTTAGGACCAACACCATCACTATGCATGTAATTTGTTGTCAAGTACTGTTCTGGATTGACCTTGACAGGACACCAGGTGCCCACCAAGTGGCTCTAGCATTCTCTTTCCCATATGGACAGGGGAGAGAAAATAAGATGGAAAATGACTCATGGGTTGAGATAAAGCAGTTTACTAAAGCAAAAGCAAAAGTTTGCATATGCACAAGAGGAAAAGAAAGGTTTATTGCCAAGTTCCCACCAGCAAACAATGTTCAGCCACTTCCTAGTAAGCAGGGCTTCAGCCCGTATAGTGGTTGCTCCAGAACGTAAACATTGTAAATAACAAATGCCCTCCCTTTCCTCCTCCTTTCCTTAGCTTTCGTATCTGAGCTGACATCATATGACATGGAATATCCCTTTGGTTATTTTGGGTCAGCTGACCTGGTTGTGTCCCCTCCCAGGACGTTGCCCACCCCCAGCCCCTGAGGGGTGGGGGGAATGTTGGAGAGACAGTGTTGATGCTGTGCCAGTTCTGCTCAGCTGTAGCCAAAACACTGGTGTGTTATCGACATCTTTCTAGTTACCAATGCAAAGCATAGCACTGTGACGGCTGCTGTAGGGAAATGAACTCCATCTCAGCCAGACCCAGTACAGGTGCTTAGGTTGTAATGATGATGGCAGGGCACACAAATCTCCCAGTGATTTTACACATTAAAGTACAGTACTGATACAAGTTCTTGCTGATGATCAAAAGCTTCTCTTCAATGTCAGCAAATTTTTCTGCATCACAAAAGCTGTCAAAGATGCATTAAATACACTAAAATAGTCCTTCTCTTTATAAGATAAATTTGAAAAATCTGTTAGATACACTTTGAACATGGTATTTTCCATTACACATTTTGTCTTGCTTTCCTCAACCTCAGGCAGCCCAGCTGTGTTTAGCTTAACCTCTTTAGTTTTTGCAAATATGGTAAAAGCCTTCATTGCTGTTAAAAAAAAATAAATAGAATTCTCTCAATTTTCCCCAGTTTTAGATAGTCCCTGTATATAACTTTCTTTCTTTGACCTTGAAATATCATACTGAAGACAAAAGAGTCATTCTGCCCCAATACTTGTGCATTTTTGCATTTTATGTGGAAAATGACAAGATGTCTGGCATATCTGGCCATTATAACTATATCAGTTGCTACTTCTTGTCAAGAACATACATTCAGCATAATATTCAGATAAGCAATGTGTGAAATAAAAGTCAACTAAATAAAAGAAACAATATTTGAGCAAATATAGACTGGAGACTGATATAACATTCAATTTTCCAGGAAGAGAAGGATATTTGAGGATAAAAGGATTATAAATGAGCTGTGCAAGTGATATATAGCAGATGTTTTAAGATCCAAACACAAAAGTCACCAATACCTGGACTGTAGACTTTACATTTGTTTTCCTGTATCAGTGGCAGACCAGGCTAGTATGTATCAAAAAGCCTGTTTGTTCCCCAGAACAAAAACCCAAACCAAACCAAACCAAAAAAAACATGACACTACAACTATTTAGCTATTTATTCTAGTGTGAATAAATTAGATGACTAAGAATTAGATCAGCAATGTTAAATGCTCTGGTAATAAAGGGATGAAGGGAATGAATTTATGGAAATATTTTGCAATTAATAATTCATTTTACTACCATGAATGATAGCTGTTGATAGCTGATGATTTCTTTTTTCATCTCCATGCAGTACGAAGTCAAACCCAAGAAGAATAGCATGAGTTTTGAGGAGCATTTGGCTGATTTCGCTGTATTACTCCCCTCGAAAAGCAAAATTAAAATCAAGAAGCTAGATATAGTGTATGAAAACAACTGGGATGGAGCCAGGGCAAATGTTCTAGGCATGTTGCCTGGATATATTCAGATTTCAAGGAGGTTCTGTCAATTTTAGTGTGTATTTAATCAGAGGTTTACAGTATATTAACACTTTACTCAGCCCAAAGTCCTACGCAGCAGACACAGAAATAGTATTTTTTCCTCTCATTAAAATTATCACAAAAAACTTGTTTCACTACAAAATTTAAAAATTCAAAAACACTTGCTCAAAATTTTGCAACATTAGTATTAGAAATTAAAGCTTCAGTGCAACACCCAATTCAATATTTTAAAGATCTTATGTGGATGTGCATATGTATCTCTCTGTGTGAGGATGATAGAATGTGTATATGTATGCACATATGCCTGCATATAAAATAAGAGGTATTTACAACATAGTGAAGGACAGTTTAAAAACTGGTCACACTGTGCTATTTATTTGAAACTCTGAAATGAAGTCTGGCATAAAAATATCTCTTTGATATTAGAGGAATGACAATATATTCTGGACCAAAAATACAAACAAGGCAATAGCAGTAGCAAGATGTTTAATTTAAATATGAATTATATTCCCTCTCTCCCCAAAGACAATTACCTATTTTTTTCTTTTTTTTTTTTTTTTTTACAAAGGAAAATATTTGAAAGTGTTAGTAGGAACACAGTTTGAAAATTATGTTTTAGAGGAGTTTTTCACAGTGAAAGAGGTATTAAAGACATTCATTATCCTCAGATTAAGATGTGGATTTATAGAAGATGTAAAAATCAGTAAGTATGGCAGTCGGATAGTTATCTTAAACTACTTTTTTTTTTTGCTATCTTATGTATTACTCTAACATATGAAATTGTTATACTGTTATTTAATCATTGGACTTTGCTAAAGTCTTTGAGGATTTTTATTTCTAACTTGAAATAGGTCATCCCTTCACCTTTGGCTTTTTTAACTGAGATACATCTAATCTACAAAGCTATTAAAAGCAGTACCTTTTTCTCATAGCCAGTTTATATAAACTGGAATTTACAGATTATTTAACTGAATATTAGGAATTTTTGCCATATTACACCAATTATATAAATACCAATTATATAAAACCTGTCTTACTTCTTTAAGAATTTTCCAAATAAAGTAATATTCCCATAGCCACTCCTCAAGAAGCAATGACAAAGATAAAAATCATGGACTTTCTTTTCTTAAATTTCATGTTTAGAAAAGAAGACCAATTTTTAGAGGTATGACTTTCTTTTACTAAAAATGAATAGTTCCACAGCCCATTTCATCTACAGTTTGAAAGGCAGTTTAGTATTATTATGCTTTTCCTTTGCTGGGGAAATAGAAGCACAGAGAGGATGCCATCATCTTCCACCATCTGCAGTGCAGGGCCATGTCAACAGTGCAGCTAAAGCTCACATCCTGACCCCCTCACTACTGAAGCATTCTGCCTCCCAAGAATCAATTTTTAGAAGGTGAAATATATACTGTACCTAGCAGTATACATGAAGATTGTTTTTATTGATTTTTTTTAATGACATCATTTTACTTTAAAGAAAAAAAAAAAGAGGAAATAACTATAATCAGTGAGTGCCCAGTGGAGCAGCTTCAAGAGTCACTCTGAGGTAAGGAAGGTCTCAGAAACAGTCACAAATGTATCTAATAAACTCAATGAAGTAACATTCATAATCCAATTTTATTAAGGGTAGAACACCAGATGTAAATGTTGTGCCAGAGGCAGGCTAAGCAAGGCTAAATACAACACAACCTGCGTTATGTGTGTTGAACTAAGGGGTTTGGGATCAAGTATTATGGCTCAGCCTAGATTATTCACACTTTACCTTAATGTGTCTAAACTCCTGTACAAGGCAGGTAATGCTACATGATTAACAATATTCTTTGTTTATCTTAATAGTAAATTTATTTATAGCAAATTTATTTATCTTAATAGTAAATTATTGACAAATCTTGCAGATAGTCTTAAAAAGATACTCTTGAAAGAAGAGATTTTAGTATACCTAAACAAATACATGTCAGCCTTAAGAGTATTTTTTTTATCCATGAGTTTCTTGGTGCCTTGAAGAAATAAAAATTGGTGTGAGTATATAACTATTGGGAACAAGAAATTTACTCATCCAGTTATTCAATGAACAAAGCATGACCAGAAGATACTGTTGACAGGGACTGAAGTCTTTGTCAGTTATTAAGCTTTTATTTAATTAAGACACCATATGCATAAACAACAAAGCTTAAAGACCTGTAAAGAAAGAAAATAATTCATGCACAGCTCACAGTCATGAAGATTTGTTTCCAAAGAATTTGTCATGTCATTTACAGTAAACAACAACAGATCTCCTCACATTTTCCATGAACCTTTTACTCTCTTCTCCCTTCATCCAATCATCAGCACCCTTAGACCTTCAGTGCAATACTAGTCACCCACCCAAATTTATTCTCAGCCACTTCTGGTGTTGTCAGTTCTCTTTCCTTGCACTTTTGGGGAGCATGGGAAATGCATAGATGGTTTTATGGACAGTCACATTAGCACCATGGATCCATAAGCCATATTCCCTTGGTGAACCAGTTTGGATAGGGCTGTCCACTCAATATTTTACAGGCATCCACTACCATAGGACAGAGGTTGACAGCTGTACCTCAGAGTCCACTCATATCCAGCTCCTCCACCAGCATTTTTAACATACCCTGGCTCTCAGTTCAGTCACTCCTGAAAAACTCAGGGTTAAAATTTTGCATGTGCATCCTACAGACCTGATGGCACAACTTTTCTGTTGTCCATATAGACCCATAAATACCTTTCAAATACGTATATCACAATAAAAATCTGATGTTAACTACAATATCCTGTTATTCAACATATTAGCCAGGAAAAAAACTGATGTAAGAAAATGAGACAAAATTGCATCATATTGCTATGGTATGAATTTTTCCACTTCCTTGCCAGTTTGTTGCAGAAGTTGAGGCTTGAATATGTTGGGACATCCTGAGAGCTATGTGGCTGCTCTCTGCAGCTTATCAGCACGTGTCTAACAAGTTTAATTAAGGACAGTTTTAGTAGATCCACAATGTGTGAGCAGACGGTCTCTGCAACACCTACACAGTGGTCAACACATTCATGAAGCAGGTGCCTACCGAAGGGCAGTCAATTGGACTAATCAAGCATGCAAAATATAGACAACCTGGACATAGACAGCTGTCATTTGTCCTGTTTCTGTTTTGAGGGGACTGTTGGGCACTCAGAAATCCCAAAGAAAATGGCCAAAGCTGAGAGGAGAGTATGAGGTGAGACATAAAAGCAACCAGCTAATGCCAAAAGCAGTAACATTAGCAGGTGTGTATTCCCTCATCTGTTTCTGAGGCAACTTGGATAGGATCATTGCAAAGTTACAGGCAGGACACTATGAAATTGCAATGCAGTAATTATCGTACAATGCAAAATCTTATATTCAGTCATTGCCTCAAGCTAATATGGCTCTCACTGTAGACAAAAAGTTAGTTAAAAGTTAAAGCAGATATGAGAAACACTGCCATCAATTCTGTTCTGTGGCAAAAATAGGGCTAAAGGTCTTCATGCCTGCCTAAGAGAAGAATCTGGCTTATTAGGTTTCTCTCAGGTATTTGTCTTAGGATCTCCATGCTTATTGCCTCTCCTTTTCAGAATGATTTTATAACTTTATTTAGGGTTCACTCTTAGACAGGTCTTAGTAACAACCACCTGGCACGTTATGGCCATAAAATGCTTTTCAGTACTTGCTTTGTTAGGTTGACCCTTAGGATCATTATAATGTTTCTTAATTTTTTTTCTTGGAACTGGGATGGCAAATGCCAAAACTATGGCTTAGGTATTCATGGGCACATTAATATGTTCTCCAAACAAATGACACATATTGAAATGTATTAGAACACACACAAAGTAAAATACTAGAATTATAATATCTATGTCTTTAAAGTATGCAAATTGCATGTTTGTCTCAATATGTCACAAACAGATGGAGTGTTGTGTTCAGCACATTTCTTCAAAGTTTCTAAATCTGCCTGATGGGAATTCCATTACCTGCACCAGCTGTACTGGTGACCTCTTTGACTTCCACTTGCCAGGCTCTGAATATATAAGACAGTGCTGGCACGTTTTTAACATAAAATATATGCAAATATGGTCATATTTGACATGTTGCTGTAGCACCTATTTAAAATGTATGTAATCTAGTTTAACACTTGCACCCATAAAGAGTTCCAAATTGTCTGTGCAATAAAATGTTTTTATGTCTTTCTCTTGATTAATCTACTTTATTTTTTTCCTTAATCAGAAGCAATACAGATTACTTTTCACCTATAATTATGAGTCTCTTTTGTTTCTTTTCACAGGGAAATGTTATTACTGTACTACTAAGAGTGAATTTTGCAGACACTGAATATGTAATTCCCTCTCTAGGTGTAAGTGCTCAAGAAGATCGTGAAAGCCTTCTAGATTAGGAACTTTATTATACAAGAAACAAGATAAATTTCTTGTTTTCATATAAATATAGCACATAAAATAAATATAATTCCTATGCAGCAGACACATAATTAAATATAATTATTATTAAATATAATATTATATTAATACATAAATAATTATATTATTATATAATATAATAAATATAAAAATAAAAAATCCTTCTTCTGTTTCTGTCTCATTTATTTTAAAACACTAAAGTGAATGCATCCATTATACAGTTTTTCAAAGATGTACTAAGACTCATTTTGAAGAATTACCTGCAGTTGCGTTGGTCTGTAGTCATTTTCTGGCTGAGACCTGCCACACACTCAAGACATTCACCCTGTAACACAAAAGAGATAATGCTCCTTTCCTAGGAATATGAATAACTTGAGTTAAGTTAATAAGCCTGATTATATGAAAACATACACCTAAATTCAGGCAAATACCTTGGGTTTCAGGTGCTCATATGCATATGGTTTTGAATAAAGATATATGGCCCCAGTGAGGTTATGACTGATCAATACAGTACAGGTTAATTAAAATGTAGCGTGCCACAGCAGATTGTAAAATCACAGAACAATCTGGATGGAAGTGACCTTAAAGAACACCTAATCCCAACCCCCTGGACACTTTTCACTAGACCAGGTTGCTTAAAGCCCCATCCAGCCTGGCCTTCAACACCTCCAGGGATGGGACATGACATCTCTGGGCAACCTGTTCCAGTGTCCTACCCATGGAATAAAAGCTCTGTCTCTCCAGTTGAAGCTGGTCTGTGGAAGGGCTTCTGAAAGTTTAGTAAGCTGTAGGGATGAGGGGACAAAACCTCTTCATTTCCTTGAATTCTACCTATGGTCTTTTTCCATTTCCAGAAATTAATGTTTCTGTGTTCCACATTTTGTCAAGAAATCTCATATATAGAGTCAAGAATTTTCTCAAATCTATAATCCAGGAAACATTTTTGGGTTTAGATCTAACTATTACAGTAAGAGAAAGACTACTTTTCTATTGGGAAAAGTCTCAGTTGTAATAATTGAAAATAATAATTAAAACCAATAATCAGTAATTAATAATATTCATACACATAGTTTCTACTCCTTTCCCTAGTATTACATCCCTCTCCCTTCTTCTGCAGATCCTGAGGTCAGTGGTTTCAGACTGGAAGCAGGGATAGGTGTTATGATGAGTGTCAGTATCTGGAGTACTTCTCTGGTAGGAATATGTTGTTCATGTTGGTGGTATCCTCTTCCTCACTCTATGATAATCCTGAGGGTATTTTTATATGTGTTCTAATATGTTTTTACCCTTTTTTCTTTCTCCAATGATCTGAAGCTCCATGTTAGTCAAATTCACCATATACAGTGCTTTTCACCTATATAAGATACTGTTTATTTGTTCTTTCTGTTATCCCTGAAAGTACATTTGTCCAGTTCCACAGGTTCGTTCCTTTACTTGATCACCAGTGAGTTACTTACAGCCCCTGGGCCATAAACAGCCCCAGTGTCAGCCTGTATCCATTTCTTATCATCATATGTCTGCTCTCCTCTGTTCCACTTTCGCATTTCCCTTTCTTGGTGCTTCTGCTATCCTACCAGGCTGATATTTCTCTATCCTACACGTTCATAGTAGCCATAAATGCTTCATTCTACATAGAACAATTGCTTCTTATTGTAATCTCAATAAAACTATACTCTATAAGGAAAAGGGAAAGTAGAACAAACTAGTGACAAACACCTAGTTGATAGAAAAATTTGAAAAATGTTGAAGGTAACTCAAGTAAAACAAAAACAGTTAAGAGAGGGCAAGCCTGACACACCTCTGTTCTGGGCCTTGCAAACTCAGTTCAAAGCCTGTCAGATACAAACAATGCCAGTACTGTATTGCAGGTCTCCAAGGTCACAGAGTTAAGTGTGTGTTTTGTAACTATAACTGGATCTCATGAAAACCCAGCAGAACTTACTTTTACTTCGTGTCATGGTGGTTGCTTCAGATCACTCTGCATTGTGCCAAATTCCTGTACTGGTTTAAGGGTAAACCGGCAGGAGAAATGGACCCACCACAAGAGAGATTATAAGTCAGAGTCACAATTTAATGAAAGATATTACA
>JAWWMP010000041.1:30241589-30259878 GCA_035047865.1 Dendrocincla tyrannina | reverse complement strand
AAATGGTCCATTGTTCTTGGGAAATGAATAGAGGGGGTAGAATACATAGCTTTGATCACCCCCACACAGTGATAACCAGCCCCACCTGCTGAACTAGGACAATTCTCCTGCTGAATTATCTCCTGGCAGACTTTCATGGTCTGAATTTTAACAGAGCTCTTCTGATCAGTGTGCAGAACACATCCTGACCTAACATACCTTGTTGCTGCCTAGAGTCCTCTTCTATCCCTGTATGCAGTCTGTGAGAAACCTGCCTCCTTCCTGCTGGATCAACTGGGACTAGAAATTTGCACAGCAAAGTGAAGATACTCCAGGCAACCTTAGGAAAGAAGTAGAACTGATGTGAGGCAGAAACAGGACAGAAAAGGGGATTAAGCAGGTTTTAGGAATGGGACAGTGGGGAGAACAGAAGGTGACAAGAGTCTGAGCTCCCAGAAGAGGAAGAGATATGATCAGAGAGAAAGCAGCTCAGTGTCTGTTACATGCAAGGCAGAGAACTCACAAATGCAGAATTAGCAGCATGTTCACCTTCAGCTTCACAAGCCGCATCACTGTGAGAAGTTGTGAGAAGTAGAGAGTTAATTCGGACACCAGATGCCTCGTAACCTTCATAAAATTCCTACATGAAATGTAAGATTTATCATCTAAACTAGTTGCAACAAACTCTACATATCCACCCAAGACCTGAAATATAATCATTTCTTCTGTCTAGCACTAAAACTCTCTTTATATTTCTTAGCACTGGTGAATTTAAAAACTGTGTTTACTTTCAATCTTAAAACAGTCAGTCAGTACTAATTCTAATCCGAATCTACAAGGATCAAGTAACTGCTTACAGGAAATGTTCTACAGGTATTGCAAAAACCATTCATAGTTTAAAATGGTCCAACAAATGCAACCAGAGGCTATGCTTGCAGACCATAAAAAAGAAGCCAAAAACTGAAGATTGTTACTATGAATTTGAAATATTGATATAAAAACAATCCTTAGTTTAGCATCAACAAGAAAAGTGATTCTAAAATTTTTGTTATAAAGTGTAGATATAGCAAGAGTTTTGCAGTTTCTAAAATCTGATATCTAAAACTGAGACAATAATTATTTAATTTACCATGAAAAATACTTTTATTTTCCAAGAAAAACCAACTGAAATGTGCAAGAATTTATCTGCCTTTAAAAGTCACTTTGAGAAACACCAGTAATCCCTTCTTAGATGGAGAATACTGAAGCTACCTGTAAAATAAATTACATTTTCCACAGATGACAAGGCAACTAAGTATAATGGAACCCAGGTGTTAGACTAATTTCTAATTTAACCATAAATGAAGAAAAGAGAAATATAATCCTCTATGCAAGTTGTTGTGGTATTACAGAATCCATCATAATGAAGAAATGCCCCCACTTTGCACAAAGGTTAACTGTACAAATGGTACTGCATCAACAGAAATGTTAATGAGTTTGTATGGCAGCAGGTAAGCAAGAGCCAGCAGAAGAAAGTTATTGTGATAGGCATATAATTACAATGGAAGTCATGTCTTTGGTAATGACTGGGATTCACATCACATATCTTTTCAGTTACAGTACAGTTTTGCTAGCTCTGTTTATGGTAATCTATGGGATTATTTGACAGCAAGGTGACACTTTGACTTTGGAACAAATTTCTTTCATAGACAGCACAATTACTGATACTGTGATGTTCAATTAGATACATCACTGATGTATAATTTTAATTTTAGAAAATATAAAAACATAAAGTATATTTTTCATTAGTACATGAAGTTCTTTTGGCTCTTATATGTTTCATCATGCTAAATACTTTGATTTTACTAATGTGTAGGAGGGGGAAGAAATTTAAAAGTTGTGAGTTTTTAAACACTCTGATGTGGGATTAATAAAGAAAAAGGAAAAAGTAAGCTTTTCAAACATGTAATTATCTTAAAGAGAAGAAAAATAGATTTCCAGGTGATGTTTGTCTGTGTTATAAAGTGTGCTACGTAACCACACATATGTAATGTGCTTTCCGAAAGGAAATTCTGACAGTAGCTACATCTGTTATATCATATTCTAGGTCAAATCCCCAGCTAACCTATTTTCCTCAATCTCACAAAACAGTTACAAATAGAAAAATATTCAGGTGAAAAATCAAATCTGTTTCACCTATTCTTCCCTTTATGGAAGCAATGTGGAATAACAAGGAGAGGACAAGACTGCCAACAAATGGGTGAGTACCTCCTGAAGTTCCACCATATCCTTGGTCCATGGCAATAAGCAGGGTCTTACTGGGAGCACCTCCTTGCAAGACCAGACACTACAGCACCCCACCAATAGTTGCATGTAAGTAAGCAGTGTTCTACATTCACAAGTAATAAAAGATGTGCTTAGCAAGGAGAAAGTAGTTTTCTGTTTGAAATTCTTCAAGAAATGCTCTGTACTGTTACTGCCCGCACTGCAAGGCAGAAGTAACTTCTGGGTTTTTGCTAATGAATCCTTTGGGGTGAGTTAAAATAAATTGATACTAAATTACCAGTGTTTACAGATCAATGGTACATTTTTAGAACAATTTGGTTGCAAAGGAAAACAGGTATGTAGCCATTTTAGTTGTTATTATCTACAGTAATAGAGCAATATAAAAGCATAAACATACCACCCACGAAAATGTGTAAAGGAAAAGAGAGAAAAGAATGTGTTAAAAGAGAGAAAGAAAGAGAGAGAAAGAATAAAAGTTTATATTCACCACCCAGAGGTCCCTAAGAAACTTGTTTCTTGTCACTGTTGTCTTGGTCCATCGGGGAGTGGTGGGGGAAAGAAGACCATGAAACATAAAGTCCATTGAGTTTATATACCCTCAGGAACTATCCTGTGCCTCCCTCGTGTGTGTGTGGGGCGGCGATGGTGCTGGATTAGCACAGTTGTGCTGGTTTTACAGAGGCTGGAAGTGCTGGTTTTCGCAGTCATTTAGGCTGGGGTGAGGGCATGGGTGCTTTGGAGGCACCTCTGCTAAGAGTGGGGCCTTCTCTGGGGTAGTGGTAGGTGTGCGCACAGAGGGCCTTTTTTGACATAGCCTGGCTCATAGGAGTTAAGCATCACACATCCAGAGAGTTGCCACTGGTTTCTTTTAGAAAAGCATCGCACATCTAGACAAGCATCACATACCTAGAGATTCACCCTGGGCCCCCACAAAGTTAACAGTCTGTGGGCTATGGCCTCCTTCCCTTGGCCTTTATCTTCACTCTCCTGGCTTCTTTGCACAGTTCACTGGAGGAGCAATGTTTTAAGGCAATTAAAAAAGTCGAAGCCCTCAAACGTGCAAAGTCTGGTTTCTGGGTTGCAATGCAGTTTAGTCACCTAAAGCACATTTTGATATTTTGATTCCCTAAGTAGCTGACCTAATTTTATGCAACTGCCTTACTTAAAATCTCTCTTGATCCATAAAATTCTATCTTGACAAATACAGCATTGTAAATATTAAATTCAAGGGAAGAAAAAAAACTAAGAAAGGAGGATACAAGAAAGAGCATGAATATATCAGAAGCAAAATCTTCTTTAGAAGAAAAATGAAGTTTTACAAATACATTGCCTTCCTATAAGCATAGCTCTTGCCCTGCTAATGGTTATCCTCTTCTGCCCTTGATGTAGGTTTTACAATTTAAAGTTATGCCTCTGCCTTCTTTGTAGGCACTTTGATCCACTCTGAATCTGTGTGGAATATTCATTATTTTAAGATAATCTAAGTTTTAATCAAAGAACAGTATTAAGGTACAATAATCACTCTTACTATGCGTCATTCTTTCCATCAAACTTAGGTGTAAACTTTTATATTAAAATTGGATTAGAAAAGTTGGCTTATGTAACTTATTAATAGTCATGATGTGGAAAAAAACAATTTGCTATCAGTATCCTGTTATTTCCACTTATGCTCAGAAATTTGTGACTCGAATGAACAAAACCTAAGGCTTTAATAGGATGAGGATGCTGCTAAGATTTGTTAGAGCAGTCATGTTTTTCTCTCTCCAAGGAGACAAGTCACAGTCATAGTGATCTTACATTCATAGAATGGTTTGCATGCCAAAAAATGCCCAAATGCTTTAAAACTTGACAAATCACCTACATGAATCTTGCTATTCACCACTGAATTTCAGCAGCCTCTGTTGTGAAAGGTTTTTAACAACACACAGTAAAGTCTAGTTCACTCTAGGACAAGATATGACTACTATAAAGCAGGAAGAGTCTCAGCAGGCAGACAATAACACTTCAAATGGAAATGCAAAGAGACTACTGAAGTTAACATACTACTTAGGAAGTGTGTCACATCAATTTAATGACCTTCCTTTTGTGTTTTGAGAGGACCATACATCCAATAACTCACTAAGTTCAAGTGCACTTCATACACTTAGAACACTGATCTCCAAGGTGCTGAGTACTGTGGTTCACAAGGCAACAAATAGTAAGTCTGCAAAAATTATACAATTAAATGTAAGTAAGTTCTTAAGAGCTTTACTAACCAGGATTTCCAGAGCTCTGCAAGAGTCTGTGTACCTGAGAGCCTGATGTTCACATCTTGAAAGCAGGACTCCTGAAAGAGAGACACAGAAGCAGTGAAAAAGTTTGGTATTTTTCACTGCTTACAAGACCATAAATAATTTATCTAAAAATCCTTTCTCTCACACTTTCCTTTATTTTTTGCATTATGAGGCTACAGCAGTACAAGAAAAGGTTTCTGTTAAAAAAAAAAAAAAAAAAAGAAAACAAAACCCCAAAAGACAAACAACAAACTACCTAAAACTTATGAGAACAAAATTAAGATTAAACCTAGATCTCTAAAATATTTCTTACACAGTTGTTAACCTAACTGCAGAGATGTTTATTTGTATTAGACATTTCCAGTGC
Organism: Dendrocincla tyrannina; assembly: GCA_035047865.1. Taxonomy (NCBI): domain Eukaryota; kingdom Metazoa; phylum Chordata; class Aves; order Passeriformes; family Dendrocolaptidae; genus Dendrocincla; species Dendrocincla tyrannina. The sequence continues at coordinate 30,254,994 of JAWWMP010000041.1, read as the reverse complement.
TGCAGCAAACATTGTACAGGAGGGAGGTTTACTCAAAGAATTAGTATAAGAATTTCTTAGATAAAAGCAAATGTGCCTAAAGACTGATACTGCCACAGCCACTGTATGGGGGTGGAGAGAGCAGACAGCAGTCTGATAAGACTCTCAGGAGATAAGAAGCATGTCCAAGAGTCTTGAAGAGGCAAGAAGGAGGATCACCACAGGGAAGGGTGATTTTGGATATGAAAATACTGGTGTTTTCCTAAAGTTTACCCACAGGTAATCCCCACCACCTGCCATGGTTCCTATGGTAAAGAAACATATTCCCTAATGGTTTTCCAAATGTATACGAGGGAAGTGTCAAATCAAGACACTAAATCCTGGTGAGCCACCAGCTGGCACCAACAATAGTACAGCATGGATGCAAAGAGTGTGAGCGCAGCTAGGGAACAGAGGAAAACAGTAACAGGAGCTGGGGCACAGGAGGAATGAGGAAGACATGGTCAAGATGCATACATGTATTAAGGTTTATTCATGGGCATATAACCAGTGATGAGAGGGAAGCTCCATAAAAACAGCATTGGGGAAAGGGGATTCCAATCCTCATTCACAGTCTACTCCTGGGAACCCCCTACTTGGTCCCACCAATGAGTAAAATCCACTAGAGTAAAATCTACCACTGTGTAATTAGGACATGGAAACTGAAAGAGGACATTGGGAGGAAATACCCCTCATTCTCATATATGTAACACAGCAGATTGGTTCCCCAGATAGAATTTAATTTACCATCTTCCTGGCATGTGTTGGCGAGGCACAGTGGGAAAAGGAGAAAGTTCGTCCTTTACTTGCACACATATATACATGGGAGGAAGTTGATTAGGAGAATGGCACAAATGTAATGTATTCATGAGAAGTAACTCCCTCAAACAAGAAGAAAACAGCAGGCCAAAAAAATGAGATGAAATAAAATCATTCAACTGTGAAACACCGGGGAGAGGGAAAGGTGTCCCTGAGGGCTCCACTTTGCACTTGGAAGGAGGGAAGGGAACTGACCAAAGTGACTGCATAGCAGAGGCTTCCCGCTCCCCCTGCAGCCATCATGCTGCCCAGCTGTTACACAGCCCTGCCTTGTTTACAGCATTTTCCCCAGCTGATGTCTGTGAGTGCGAAACATGGGTGTAAAACCAGCAAGCACGTAAAAACTTTTTGCTTAGTGTTTAGTAGAACAGGGGTTGAAACCAAGATCCTTCTTCACATATTGGTTCCTTACCCACCAGCAAAGAGAGTCCTTTGTGTGTGCCCTCCTTCTCCTTTTTCTTCTTTTCAACTTCTTTTCAAGGAAAGTGAGAGTAATAGTTTCACTCACTCCCAAACTCTGAATTAGTTTCTCATGACCCATTAAAGAGCTAAGACAACAACAAAACCAACAAAACCCAAGTGCTGTTGAATAAAAATATGTCAATCTTTGTTTTCTAGTTTTCTTTTTAATCAGGCTTACAGGCAGGCTAAAGGATGAATGCTTGTTAGTTAATTTGAGTGGATTTCCAGTGAAATAACCCCTTGGTGCTGAATTCTTCAAATCTAGCATGAGTTAAGACTCCTCAACCATGCCCTGAAAACTTCTGAACTTTTCATTATTTCAGAGTTGCATTTTTATGCTTACTGATGATTTTTGTTGTTTTCATTTGTGATTGCTACTGTCTCTAAAACAGTTTTAAAAAACTACAATCAAGACATGTAGGCTTCTGTGGTAACTGACATACATCCATGTAACGGGGAGCTAGGTACTACAAACTAAAACCAATTCTGCCAAGAAGTTATTCAGTGAGATATGATACAGCTAGCACTTCCTCTCTAGCAGAAATACCTGAAGACTCTCCATTAGATTACTCTCCTATGTAAACATATATCTTTACTATTTAGACAGTGATGCTCTTTTTTTTTCCTGCTCTTTGGTTTAGTCTAAACTTGAAAATCTTTCAGATATGAGACAAAATTATAATCTTGTGAAAATTCAGGCATGAGGAATTGAGCTAATGTAATTTGCATGATTCTTTTTACTGATGATGGGTCTTTACAGTTTGACATTTTGCTCTGCCACATGTATCCCAGCATTTATCTAACCATCCCTGCAAACACAATCACACTCTGAAACAGCACAGATGTCAAAAGTATTTCAATATATGTTTTGAGGTGGTCTTCTAAACGAAGCAAATATACTCCGGAAGCAGAAAAAATGCAATGAAAATATATTTTAATTTTTAACCTCTTTTAATATTAAAGTTGTGCAAATTTGTTAAAACAGAGATTTAAACCAAGACTCAGCTGCACCTTGAATAATAGCTGTGTATAATCTGCAAGTGGCTTTCCACAGCAGTACACTGTTCCACAGTCCTTCAGCTCCCTCTGCTGCTTAATGGACTCTCATATTTTTTGTATTTGCATGGAGCTTTTAGTCATTCTTCTTTAACCTCTGTTTTGATGAGAAAAAATGATGTATATCAAAATCACACCTAGAGCAATGAAATGATTACTTGAATTGATAAACAGTGTGTGCAAAGTTCCATGTAATTATTGTCCCTGCTTTCCTCAGGGAATGACAGGAAGACATCAGACTGTCCTGATGGCTTCCTGGTAACTTGCAGTGCATATATTGTGTATTACAATTTGACTTGGTGTAACTGAAATGTATCCATTGATTAAGCTGGCGTTTTCTGGTTATGTAATTCTATTTCATAGAAATTATTATGTAGAATCAAAGAATCATTTAGGATGGAAAGATCAAGTCCAAACATTAACCTAACAATGCTAAGTCCACCACTAAACCATGTCCGTAAGTGCCACACCTACATGTCTTCTAAATACTTTCAGAGATAGTGACTCAACCATTGCCCTGGGCAGCCTATTCCTATGCTTGATCACCCTTTCCATGAAGAAATTTCTCTGAATACCCAATCTAAACCTCCCTTGGCACAATTTGAGGTAATTTCCTCTTGTCCTGTCACTTGTTGTTTGGGAGAAGAGGGCAACACTCACCTCACTACAATCTGCTTTCGGGTAGTTATAGAGAGTGATAGGGTCTACCCTGAGCCCTGTTTTCTTCAGGCTAAACAACTCCAGTTTCCTCAGCTGCTGCTCATACGTCTTGTGCTCCAGACCCTTCACCAGCTCCTTCTCTGAACACACTCCAGTATCTCAATGCCCTTCTTGAAGTGAGCAGCCCAAATCTGAACACAGGATTCAAGGTGTGGCTTCACCTGAGCCGAGTACAGAGGGATGATCATTTCCCTGGTCCTGCTGGCCACACAATTTCTGATACAAGCCAGGATGCCATTGACCTTTTTGGCCAGCTGGGCACACGCTGGCTCATGGTCAGACAACTGTCAACCACCATCCCAAGTTCCTTTTCTTCTGGGCAGCTTTCCAGCCATTCTGCCCCAAGCCTGTAGTGCTCATGGGGTTGTTGTGACTCAAGGGCAGGACCTGGCACTCTGCCTTATTGAACCTCACACTGTTGACCTCAACCCATTGATCCATCCTGTTCAGGTTCCTCTACAGAGCCTTCCTACACTCCATCAGATCAACTGTCCCACCCAGTTTTATTCACCTGTAAACTTGCTGAGGGTGAATTCAATCCCCTTGTCCAGATCATTGATAAAGATATTACACAGGAATGGCCCCAATATTGAACCTTGGGGAACACCACTAATGACCTATCCACCAACTGGACGCAGCACCACTCACCACCACTCTCTGGGTCCAATACCAGGATCAGGCTGACAGGCCTGTAGTTCCCTGGATCCTCTTTACACCCGTTCTTGTAACTAGGCATCACATTTGCCAATTTCCAGTCAACTGTGACCTTCTTGTTTTACCAGGACTGATGGTAATTTATGGAAAGCAGTTCGGTGAGCACTTCCACCAGCTCCCACAGTACCCTTGTATGGATCCCATCCAGTTGCATAGACTTGTGTGTATCTAAGTGGTGTAGCTGGTCACTGACCATTTCCCTTTGGACTATGGGGGCTTCATTCTGCTCTCCATCCCTATTTCCCCATTTGCGGGGCTAGGTACTCAGGGAACAACTGGACTTAATACTAAAGACTGGGGCAAAGAAAGCATTAAGCACCTCTGCCTTTTCCTCATCCTTTGCCACTGTCTTCCTCCACATCCAATAAGTAATGGAGATTCTACTTAGGCCTCCTTTTGTCACTAATGTATCTATTGAAACATTTTTATTGTCTTTTAGAGCAGTAGCCAGATTAAGTTCTAGCTGGGCTTTGGCCCTTCTAATTTTCTTGCTGCACATCCTCACAACATCCTTGTAATCCTCCTGAGCTGCCTGCCCCTTCTTCCAAAGGTCATCAACTCTCCTTTTTTTCCTGAATTCCAGACAAAGCTCTTTGTACAGCCAGACCAGCCTGCTTCAGTACCTTGAAGATTTCCTTCTTGAAGAATGTCCAGCCTTCCTGGATTCCTTTGTCCTTCAGGACTGCCTCCCAATGGACCCTGCCAACCAGGCTCCTAAACAGGCCAAAGACTGCCCTCTGGAAGTCTAAGGCAGCAGTTCTGCTGAGTCACCTCCTTACTTCTCTGAGAATTGCAAACTTACACATTCTGTGACCACTGTGCCCAAGATGGACTCCAACCATTACATCATATTTCATACTGATTTTACATATATATATATAATTATGTCTATATAGCTCAATGTACTCTTTGTTACCAACATTTCTTGCAGATATCTCTGGAATACTTTCTTTCCAAGATTTTGATCATATTCATCTATCAAAAATGCTAAAGAAAAAAAAAAGCAGCTTGGATGCTTGCATTTTCTAATTTTTATTGTTGTATTTTCCATTTCTAAGTAGACTTGATAAAGCTTATCCCAGATAGCAGACAAATGTATATATTCAAACAATGTATTGGTCAAAATACAATATAAATACAAACACACAGACACTCATTAAGGCAGAACTTTGGTTAGTAAGGTATAATGAAGGGAAGGAATTATCTGCCAGAATATGTGTCAGAAGCATAAAAAAACTCAGCATCGTACATCATACTGACTAAAACGGTGATTTGAACAGCAGTAAAGGTTAAGGGAATATTAACATATAAGATTATGCTGTTTCAAGGCATCTCTGATCCTCAGGGGATTTTGGAACCCCCAGGTCTATATAGACTACATCAAACATGGGAAGTTTAGAATTCAATATGTAATTTTCTCTATACTTATCTAGGGTATTATACCCATTTTTCTCTGTTCAGATATTCAGCCATGCGATTATGTCAGGCACTGACAGAATTACCCCCAGAAAATAAGATTATGAAATCTCCATCTGAAATTCTGTTAACACCATTAAAAGCACAGGTTTGGGGAATCTTTGTCAAGACATAACTTCCTCCAATACAAGTGGAATGACTTTCTGACGGATCTGTATTAATGCTTAGTGCTAGACGTAATGGTTCCTGTAGGCAAGAATTATGCTACACCTGGAAACAAACGTAACCCAGACATAGTCCAACACAAATAGAACAACCCGAACAAGTCAAGCTTGATCAGATCTCTCAGGCACTTCTTGTATGTCACTTTGTCCTTTGTGTGAATAGTACTTAGATTTGAATGCTCTCAAAGTGTTTGCTGCTGAGCAGGAAAAGACAACACACTGCTGGCTCTGTTGCCCTCTTCATGTATCTTTTTCTTGAGTGACACCTTAGAAACAGGACCATTGGGATCAAGGCTAATCACATGACTGAATACTTATCAGGAGGAAATTACAGGATGATGGTCAGATCCAAAACATTGTAGACATGTGACACAAACAGGTGGATTGCAGGACCCCAATCTGCAGTCAAACAAGAGCCCTGTCAGAGGCTGCCAAATTCTGGTGGTATGTGGGAGGATCTTCCCCTTCCAGCTGTAGCATCTGCCAGCCACTTGAAATTTGTGCACGTGATGACTTTTCCCTACCTGAGCAGTTCAGAACCTCACTCCTGCTCCAGTCTCACCAGGGAGCATGTTACCCCACCACAGCCAAATCTGAGTTGTAAGTTGCCTGAATAAGCTTCATACACCTGTTGCCACAAAATGTATTGGGACACAAAACAGGAGAAGGCAAGGCAACACTGATCATCATACCCAGTCCTCCACTACCATGGCCAATCAGCACAAGAGCAGCAATTCAAGGCATAAAGGACTCAAGTCACAAAAGCTTTCCCATCAATAACAAATCTTAGACCTCCCAAGAATTTCAGGAGGTGCTCACAATCAAATGCAGCAGTTTATTAAAGTTTAGGTTTAGCCGTAGTTATCAAATAGAGACCCCTGAGCGGTAGTTCAGGTGCTTGTCTTTTAAAAGAGAATGAATGAAGATCATCAAGTTCATGAAAGTATATCAAAGATGGTGGAAATTAAAAGATTTATTCAGTAACAACAAAACTCTTAGAAACCAAGTCCTAGTCAGTCCGATCGAGCAGAATTAAATGTGCATTGAAATGTGCAGATCATTATTTCACAAGTCATTTGGCATACTAAATTATCTTCCTGGAATAACAGGTGAGGAAACACGGTTTTTAGTCTCATTCATTTACCCTGTTTACTTCCACAGAAGTTGGCTCCTGAAAAAAGTTTACAAAATTAAATGATACATTTGCTAGAACTGCCCTTTCTACCAGCACTGTGTGCATAGACTGTAACTTCACGTTACAGAACAATCTGATATTAACAATTTCTCATGTGTTTTTTTCCCCCTTACAAATTAGCATTATAGCGATCTCTGTTCTGAAAGTCTTTATAAGCACGTCTTGCATCTGCTTTGCTGTGTGGGATTCTTCCAAAAGGTTCCAGATCATTGAAGCAGGCATCAAAAACTTCATCCACAGCTTTTTCTGCTGTTTCTTTGCTAACTTTTCTAACAGCCAGGATGGAACGAATTGCTCTGTCTCGTACACAAGTCTAAAGTGGGAAATAGATAAAAGAAAAATCTGTCATTAGTAGTACAGGTTTTTTTCCAGATTTTTTCTAGTATTAACTCCTACTATATAGGCAGTAATTTTGTATCACAGAAGAGTCAAACAGTGCCTGTAAAAGGCATTAATGTATATTTTAGTTCCATCCTGTGTTAATTCTGTGTTTTAGTTTTCCATGCACACGTAATCCATGAGATAACTAAATGACATTCTTTAGAACAGGAATTAAAATACAATTTGGCATTTTTGTAGGCACCAAGTATTTGTAAAACTTAACCTGGACACAAGAAAAAATACATCAGCAAGAAACAAACATAAATACCAGTTAGTTCTTTACAAATTGAAATGCTATAAAACATAAAGAAATGACTTCTCTACAGGGCTTCATTTCGGTATCTCTCTTTATGGCAACTTTTTCTTACAGTTTGTCTACAAAAAGATAAAAAAAGATGCCAACATCAGCTACAAGCTACTGACACTTAACATGAGCAACTACTTGGGACTCAATTTGTATGGTTCATTACTATTTACAAAAATTAATTCCTCTAAGACTTAATACACATGGTTATTTAGTAAACTTATTCTACTTCTTCCAGTCTTAAACAGAGTATTACTCACTTATAGTGGACAAGGTATTGCCACTACATTTTCTGCAAACCCTGTTTTTTGTTTGGTTCTTATTAGCCATCCATTGTAGGTGGTAATGCTTTATAGTATGAATAAGTATTCAGGAATTTCACTCCAATAAAAATAATAAAGTGGCAAGAAAAAGTAACATTGGTCATTAAAGGTTAGTTAAGAGAAAACAGCAAGTCCACAGCATCTACTTCTTTTCCTGATGTTTTCAGCTATGAAAGTGCAGAAGGATGAGATAAAGAAGGTAATGATGACTCATAACAAATGATTAGACTTCAACATCTACAGTCTTTACCTGATGATGCCTTTTCAATCCAAATTTAAATCTGGCTATTTCATTCATCAATGTGCAGTCTCCACTGAGATTAGCTGCTCGAATCTATTGAGAAATATAAAAAGCCACAAGATCAGAGAAACACATGAAAATACATAGTCAAAAAAGTTTTAACAAATTTTTTTCTTCAGTATCTTTCTGGTGACTGCTGGTAGAGAATCTTCCTGAGGCCACTTTATTTTAAGTACCTGTTACCCTTTATATCTACCCTCTCAGCCTCAGTGAACTGCAAAGTATTACTACGGCAAACTTTAAGTTTATCCAGGAGCTACATCTCATATTCCTAAAGCTTAAATGAATGAGCAGTAGAGATCATATGAATGTGTGTCTGTGTGTGTATAATATACAAAAACTGCTAGAAAAACCTGGAAAGTAATATTCCCCTCCAGTCTATATCAGAAGATGTCACAAGAGTCAGGAAGAAAGGCAGATACCTTTCAGAGACTACAGCTGCAATACCCAGCAGAGCACTAACCCATCTGTTTTGCAAAGAGCCGCATTTAAATGAGTATGTATGGTTTAGCTTGTTAACTGTCTTGTCCTGTACACTGTAATTTCTTTTGTCTGCCAACTGTTCCATATAAACTGTGGTTTCCTATAATTAAGTACCAGAGTGAAAGTAAATGCATGGAAAATATGAAAGGTAAGAATTAAAAAGCTGTCAACAAAAATTGTGAACACCATATAATAAAATACGTATCAAGACTTGAAGTAAAACATAATCTCAACAAGAGCAAGAACATGCACAATCTTGTTTTATACATATATTCTCTAAACTTATTTTTGAGACTTACATCCTTTATTATGCACTGTGTATATGCTTAGACAAAAAAAATATGACCACAGTTAATAACTCTGAATTACTGTATTGGGTTTATGTGACAGGATATTGGCAATGAGGGGCCTGTCAGGATGGCTTCTGTGAGACAGGACAAGTGGCTGCCCCCATGCCAGACAGAGGAAGTTTTAACTGGTTCTGAAACAGACCCACCACTAGTCAGAGCTGAGACCACTAGTGGTGCTGATTGTATCTCTGTGATGACATGTTTAAGAACCGACAAAAAACAATAAAGGGCAGCTGTGAGACACAGTAAGAAAAATGTGAGGCAAATAGCCTCACAGACACCAAGACCTGTGAAGAAGGAAGGGAGGAGGTGTTACAGGCATCAGTGGAGATTTTCCTGCCCTCTGTGGAGAAGACCATGGAGACAGAGGTTGTCCCCCTGCAGTTTGTGCAAGAACACAGTAGAGCAGATATCCACACTGCAGTCTGACGAAGACCTCAAGACAGAGTAGACAGACATGCCCTGAAAAAAGCCGTGGCCCACAGAGGGCCCACGCAGGAGCAGTTTTCTGTCAGGAACAGTGGGCCATGGGGGAGCAATGCTGGAGCATTTCCATCCGTGAAAGCCTGTATGCTGTGAAAAGGACTCTAGCTGGAGCGGGTCTTGAAGAATAGCAGCCCAGGGGAAAGACTGACATTGAAGAGGTTCATGAAGGACTGTAGCCTGTGGGAGGGATTTCACACTGAGACAGAGGCAGAGTGTGAGGATGAAAAAGCAGCAGAGACAGCATGATCAACTGACCACAGCTTGCATTCCCTGTCTCTTTGTGCCACTGGGCAGGGAAGAAGACAGAGCCAAGAATAAGTAGTGAAATTGAGCCTGGGAAGAAACTGAGGTAGGGGAAAAGGTATTTTTAGTTCTATTTTTCACTCTCCTACTCTGTAATTAATTGGTAATAAACAAAATTAATCCTCTCTGAGTCAATTGTATTTTTGCCATGACAGCAACTGCTGAGTGACCTCCACGTCCTTATCTTGAACCACTAGCTTTTCAATTTTATTTTTGTCTCTTGTACTGCTGAGGAGGGGAAGCCACAGAATGGTTGGGGTGGTTCCTGGCAGTCATACAGAATGGCTTTACTGATAGCACAGCAGGTTACTTCATTAAGTTTTATCTATAAAGAGATAATAAGTGACAGTGGCTCATTTTCACAGCAAATGTGAATTCAATTAATGAAGTAAAATTAATTTTTATGAATCTGATTTTGTTCAGTACCAAACGCAAATTTTGGTTATCTCACATACTGTTTACAGGTGAAACATGTACACAAGTAAAGTCTAGAATCAAATAAGTTCTCATTAAAAACAAACAAATCAACCAACTCATGACCAAAAGAAAAAAAAAGCTAAACTGCAAACAAAGCCACTGTAATATTTTTATATATTTTTAAAAAACAGTTTAAAAAATCTAACACACACTCACAAGTATGTACTTTCATACAAGAGGAAGTTTTTCTGTGGCCAGATGATACAGATTACATCAGAAATCATATAAAAGCATGTGAATACACATGCATCATGTACACAAGAGGAATTTTTCCCAATCTGTGCTCCGTTTAATTGCACCTTCTGAAGCATCAATTATGAAGGCTTTTCAAGCAGAAAATGTCGTCGGAAATCACGGAATCTTTTGGGTTGAAAGAGACCTCAAAGATCACCGAGTTCCAGTCCCGTGCCTATGGGCAGGGACACCTTTCACTAGACCAGGTTGCTCAGAGCGCCATCTAGCGGACATGGAGTCATAACTACAGTGTACTATTAGCAATGTCACAATTACTCAAAAAAGGATTGTTACAGGAGAAGAAAAGTTTGCTGTTAATCAAAAAAAATCTAAACAAAAATAAAATTACTATACTACTGTGATAACTAGCCAAGATTTGCATGGAAGAAAAAGAATTCTATAAACATTTGATTATTATATGCATGTGTTTTCACTTCTAGCTACTCTCACTTGTCAATAACCACTTCTTGCTATGGCTACACTCAGAGTGATCACATTCTACTTAATATGACATTAACTTTTTAATATTTGTCAAAACTAAGTATTTGTTTTCTGAAAGAAACTATTTACGTTGATCTGACAGAAAAGACAAAATGTATTAACAGGATTAAGTGTTTGCAACATCTCTAATAACCAGCAGTAATTTACAAAATGCCAACATTAGAAGTATTTTAACTTACCTCTGAACATGCCAAGTGTTTGACATTTTTAAACCAATCAACATGTGCACGGCAGTGATCAAATGCATGAATCAATTCATGTGTGACCACCCGGTTCATATGGGATTGTTGGCGAATGTTGTTCTGACACAGAACAATCTGCAGAAGAAGAAATAGAAGTAGTCTTTTCAGCAAGTTTCAACCTCCCTTACTCCTCAGAGGCCCAGCACACACCTCCTACAGCATTTAAGGTCTTTTGGTTGGTGTTATACAACATTAACAGTATACTAATTCCAATATAGAATCACAGAACATGCTGACTTGAAAGGATCATCGAGTCCAGCTCCTGGCCCTGCACAGGACCATCCTCAAGAGTCACATCATGTGCCTGAGTATCATCCAAATGCTTCTTGAACTCTGTCAGACTTGGGGCTGTGACTACTTTCCTGGGGAGCCTGTTCCAGCACCCAACAACCCTCTGGGTGAAGAACCTTTTCCTAATATTCAACCTAAACCTCCCCTGGCACAACTTCAGGCCATTTCCTCAGGTTTTATCACTGGTCACCACACAGAAGGGATCAGTGCCTGTCCCTCTTCTTCCCCTCACGAGGAAGTTGTAACTGCAATGAGGTCTCTCCTCAGTAGCACGGAACATCTTTCATTTATTTTGTTTTCAAGACTAACTCAAGTATCAGTGTTGGTAGATTTACTCCTAGCAACAAAACACCAAAAAAATTGTAGGCCTCTAAAAGGGGGCTATGTCCAGCACCTACCTGAGATGTGGCAGCATCAAAACCTCCACTGACACAGCCATCACAGTTTTCACAAGAAAAGTGCCGGTCATTGAAGACAGTGCTGAAAGGCCAAAACAAAGTTACAGAAAAGAATGTGAAAAACACCAGTCACTACTGATAGCAGTTACTACACAGAGCAAGATGAATTACTTTACGTACCAGCCAGATTGCTTCATAGCCTCAAGGAGAAGCTGAGCGTATGGATCTAGAAAAACATTGCTGCAATCAATTTCTCTAAATCAAAACAAAAGTTTTGAAAGTCATCTATAATCAAAATATAAACACAGTCAAGCAAAAAAACCAAAACAACAAACCAAGAAAAGCACTATTCATGCAAATTCATGCTTTGCAGTAGTTAACCCTAATACAGTGCAACTGGCATCTGTTACAGTTCAGACTACATAAAAGGATATAGAATCACAGAATGATTTCAGTTAGAAGGGCCATTCAAGGTAATCTAGTTCCAACCTCCTGCCATGGGCAAGGGCATCTGCAGCTTCTCTGGGCAACTGTTCCTGTGTCTCACCACTCTCTCTGTATACCCAAACTTCCCCTCTTTCACTTTGAACACGTTACTTCTTGTCCTACCACTACAGTTCCTGACCAAGATGACCAAGCTTGGTCCCTCTCCAGCTTCCCTGTAGGCCCCTTTCAGATACTGGCAGGTTGCTGAGGTCTCCACACAACCTTCTCTTCTCCAGGCTGAACAGCTCCAACTCTTTCAGCCTGTCTTTGTAGAAGAGGTGCTCCAGTTCCCTTATTAACTTGGATGCCCTTCTCTAGACTCTCTCCAACAGCTTGTCCTTCTTACATTTGGGGGCCACAGGTGGGGTCTCAGCAGAGCAGAGGGTGAGAATCACCTCCCTCGACCTGCTGGCCACGCTGCTTTTGATGCAGCCCAGGATACAGGGACAGAGCTGTTCAGGAATCAAGTCACGCCTGACATTACTTTTTTACTAGGATAAACAGAGAGACTTACAGTGACCATCGTTTGCTGTTAACACTCACAATCAATATCACACAGTGAAAAGGGCACAAATGCACAGAAATTGACAGTCTCAATTTCTCAGGAAAAAAAGGTAGAGAAGGACCTTCTGATAGTTAAAGAAAACACTCTCTCAGCCTCTTTCGAAATCGTACTTTGTTTTAACCAAAACCATCGTGTTCCTGAGGCAGCAGCCCCACCCCGCCAAGTGCCCGTGCCCGCCCGGGGGGCAGCGGCGGCGGCGCTTACTCGTTTCCAGGGTCATCCTCAGCATCACCTGGCACCTGTTGTGGAAGGTGAAAAGGCTGCGGACCAGGAAGCTCTGCGGCTTCTTGTTCCGGTCCGGGAAGAGCCTGTAGCCAAAATCATCCTCCTCCTCTGCCCCCTTCTTCTCGGCCGCCGGCGACGAGTCACCCTCCCCATCCTCCATGGCCTACCGTGCCGTCCCGCGCCCGGAGACCACCGTCCCGGTGGGACAGGGCACAGGGATCAGGACACAGGGATCAGGGCGCAGGGATCAGGGCGCAGGGATCAGGGCGCAGGGATCAGGGCGCAGGGCTCGGGGCCGGGGCCGGGTCCGCAGCGGTGCCAATCGCCGGCTGCGCTCCCGGCACGTGGGCGGGGGCGGGCCCGGTGCGCAGGCGCGGTGGGTCGGTCGGCCGACCCCTCCTCTCCCTCCGGCGCCGCGGGCCGCGCTGCAT
>JAWWMP010000041.1:30138613-30241526 GCA_035047865.1 Dendrocincla tyrannina | reverse complement strand
GACGCGGCGGGGTGGGATGGGATGGGCAGCCTAGCGCCGTGCCGTGCCCGAGCCCGAGCCCCACGGTGCCGCCGCCCCGTGGCCCGCTGGCGGCGCGGGGTGTTGAGGCGGGGGGGAGCCCGCCGCGGTTGGGTCGGGGCCCTCGTTGTAAGCGCGGTGCGGCGGCCCCGGGGGCTCGCTGCGCCTCGGGGCCCTGCGGCGCTGGAAGCGGGCGGCCCTCGGGTGCAGGGAAGGGCCCGGCGCCGAACGTGGAGTGAAAGCCCCGAGGGGTGGGAGGGCGGCGCCGTGAGGAGGCTGCGGTCAGCGGCGCGGGTGGGGGTGCTGCGGAGCTGTGTACGGGTGGCGGAGCAAGCTTACCTTACAGCCTTGGGCAAGGTGCTTTGGAGCACCAGAGGAGAAACGGAGAGATTTCATGTTAGATTTCTACGTGTTTGAGAATGCTCTTTTAGTCAGTGATAGCAAAAAGGAAAGTTCAGCAGCTCACAGTGTATTTTCTCACATCTTTTGAAGTATGTTGTTCTGGCTGTCGCTGGCCAGGGTGTGCAAAGCTGTGTGGAATATTTGGTGTGTTCATAACCAGGTTTCACGAAATTAAGACCGAGTATTACAGACACAGTTCTGTGTGGGACAACAGTTGTAGGTGAGGGAAAATACAGTAAGCACCTTAATTGAAAACATGATGAAAGATATGCATTTTTTTGCTTCATTGAAAGTTTCTTTCTGCTTCGTTTCAAATAGACTAACTATTTATAAGAATTTAAGAAAAATACGTTGCTCAAGGTAAGGATGTTACCACCTGTGTATGAACTTGAAAGAAGTACCCTTGGTGCAGCAGGGCATCCACTCAGTTGCTTACTCCTGAAGATTTAAAAATGTTTCTGCACTGGTAGCATTAGTTCACGAGTAATCATGCAATGGTTTTTCCATCTCTATGAAACCCTTGTCTATAAATATGGATAGCACCTTGTACTTCAGGAATCATTAACTTTGTTTGGCTCATAAATGCTTATATTTCTATGCTATGAGATTATTATCATAATGGATGTTAAATATAATGGTAAATAAAAGATGTTAAATAATCTAGCCCTTTTTCTCCCTTAAACATTTTATGTGTACTATCTCTAAATATTTTATTTTTTCTTACGTGAGACCTCTAACAGATCCTGAAACTTTTAGTCAAGAGGTTGTAGTTAGCAACCATTCATAACTTTGTCTAAGTTTGTATTTAGCTCGTCATGAATTACTTAATCATTGTTTTCAACACATTTCCTTCATCCTTTGAGATTTTTGTGCTATGAAGTGTACAAACATGGTTTTTTTTTCCTGAATTGTAGCCAAGACTTTTTTAAGATTACTTTTTAATTGTGACGATATTTTTGTGATAATAAAACTTTTTTCACTCAAGACAGTAAAATTAACTATAACATTTATGAAGACAATCAGGTTAGTAATTATTAATCAGTTTTGGGGACTTGCTTTCAGGATTACCATTGACTTGTTGGGTGCTTTACCTTACATTTTGTCAGGAAAGCATGACTTGTTTGTTATGATATAATTTTGTTTTATCTGAATAATATGACTTCCCTTTGTATTTTCAAAGACGTTTCAATTCTTTTTAGTATCTTAGTATTTAATGTTTCTACTATGCACTTGAGTAGTCTCGCTTGCATATGTCAGACTTTATTTTGAAGTAGCTAGCTTCTTTCCCTACATACTTTCAAGTTCTTTTCAGAAAGCCTTTTTTCTTTAATTCTGACAGATTACAATGAGTGCACCAAATAAAGCGATAGAACTACAGCTGCAAATGAAGCAAAATGCTGAAGAGCTGCAGGATTTTATGAGAGAATTGGAGAGCTGGGAAAAAGATATTAAAGAAGTGGATTCTGAACTAAGGAAACAGAGTGGAGTCCCAGAAGAGGTAAAAATCACAAGACCAGTGTCAGCTCAGCTATTCATAATGTGATAGTGTATAAAATAATTTCATTTTACTTCTGCAAAATTAAATTGGTTGACTTTAAATATCTGAGTTGAAAGTGTGAATTAACCCAGCTGACTTGTTTTTCATCTGAAGTAGACCAAAGATTCCTCTGTAAACTGCTCCACTAAAACAACTGTGGGGTAGTAGTCTCTCATGGTGATGAGGCTAGTAAATTTTTAGTCAGTTTTAGATAGATTTATGAGAATATTTCTGTTTGCAGCATCAGTATCCCTTATTTCTGTTGAATATTATTATATTAAAGTTATTCTTCAGTTATACTCTGCAGAAAGTTGTCTTCTAAAACTCAGCTTCATACCATACATGTAATATTTGCTATTATTATGTATTCAGAGATTTTTACTTGCCCCTAGTGGTTTTGTAGAGTTCATGGGAACAGCCTGCAGGATGAATTTCTAAAATAAAACTAGCCAGTGGATACATATATATCTAGATAGAGGCACTGTAGATTCTTAATTCAAGTGACTGTCACACATCTGTTTTATATTAAATTAACTCAATTTAGAATTTACCACCAATTCGAAACAAGGCTTTTAATAAAAAGAAGAAAAGCAAATGTAAAGTCCCTTCAAAGATAACCTCTGAGGAAAACAAGAAAAACAAGATCAAGTCTTACGATTATGAAGCATGGGGAAAACTTGATGTGGTGAGTCAGAATATTTTCTTTGTTACCTGAGTCTTGTCCTCAGTTAATTCTGCATTAAATAAAATTTTGTTATAGTGCTGAGAGTTCAGTGCACAAATTGATATCTTGCTCTGCTCGGTACTGTATGAACATAAAACGTAGCTTTCTCAAAAAAAAGGTTCTATGTTTAATTTTGGAATATTGAAAAATACTTGATTTTCTATTGACTTTTATCCAGCAGATTGAGTTTAAGGGGAAAAATCCCGTGTTAACAATAGGTCTACTAAAAGATCAGAATTCTAGTAGAATGTGAGACTAAACACAGCTGTGAGTATTAAAGGATAGTTCTCTCACTTTTGAAATGTGGAATACTTCTTAGTAAAGAGGAGTAGAGATTTTTAAAAACGCAGTAATTCTCCTAAAGTCTTACTTATATTATTTCACGCTGTTGAATTATAACAATGGTAATAGGTGGGGTTTTTTTCTGATTTCAGGATAAAATACTTGAAGAACTCGATAAAGAAGATAGTACTCATGATTCTGTGTCTCCAGAATCAGACTCTGAAGAAGATGGAATTCGTATAGATACAGAAAAGGCACTTGCAGAGAAGGAAAAGGTTATAGCATTATAGATGTTTGTTATTGGCAGTGTAACACTTTAGATGTAGGAGTATTTGTAGGTTTTTTTTAAAAGATCATGTACTGAGACCACACATCTGATAAAAGAGTTGCCTGTTAGGAAGTTTTTGTCTGCTTTCCTGCCCATTATTCCAAAATAGACAATTCTCAGTGCAATTCTGTTTCTTCTCATTACCAACAGCAGCAAGCCAGTCAGATTCAGCTTAGTGTATGCTTATGACGATAAATGTGTTGGTGATTTTTTGCTTTGAGAAGTTGAATTGCTGTATAGAATTGCTATATAGATCAGACTGTTTTTGGCCTGAACAAAATATCTGAATGTCCCAAACTAAATCCCCAAGAGTTTATAAATAGTCCCTTTGTGAGGCCAGTACATCTGGGAATGATGAATGAACTTGTATGTCTTCTCTGCCTTAGTAGTGTCAAGTTCATACCATTTTCATTTTACCTAATGTGGTAGGATACAGAGAGACATCTATCTCATGCCTTATTGTCATAGAAATAGGCTAAGTCATAGAGCAACTTGTGTGGTTTTGAGAAACTTCTTTGTTTGTAAGCAATCACCTAACCCATCTGTCAGTCCATGCTTTATTTCAGAAGAGTTTTAGCTTTGATTTGGATTTTTGTAGGGTTTTTTTGTGGTTTTTTTTTTTTTTGGTTTGTTTGGTTTTTCTTTTATGTTCTATTGCTGCTGCTGTGGAAATTCTTTGACATGTAATCTGCAGGCTACACTGAGCAATTGAGGTGTCTTTTGCCATTATCATCTTGGCTGCAGTGAAGTAGTTTAAGAGTACATGAGATAATAGTTGTCCCAAAGAAGGCAGAAATGAGAATATTTACCTTGGAAAGCAAAGATGCCAAGTCTGGGTACTAGAAACTTTTGAAAAAATCAGTAATTCAGTAATTTAAGCAACTGTATATGTGCTTATTACAGGTTTCTGGAAATGACCTGCAGATATTGAAAATCAATATTGTATAAAACCATGTCATTGAGAACTATCGTGAGAACTATTTAATATAAGATACTTAGAATACATTAGTTTAAAAATGTTTCACAGTAAAACACTACTTGAGAAATGTTGAACAAGAATGTGTAAGCATTCTAAAATACAAGCTTTGATTTTTTTTCCACTAAAAATGAGCAATGTGTCTGCCAATGTAGAATAACTCACTGAAAACATTTTTTTCTATTCACAGGGTAATAAGTACTTTAAGCAAGGGAACTTTGATGAAGCTATAGAATGCTATACTAGAGGGATGCATTCTGATCCGTACAATCCAGTATTGCCCACAAATAGAGCGTCGGCTTTTTATAGAATGAAAAAGTAAGACTTGCATTGTTCAATCGGTAACATTTTCTTACTTGAAATGCTACCTTCAGATTTTTGGTCTGGTTTTAAGTCTTGATTACATATCACGCTGTGATACAGTAGATGTAAGACTGCTGTTGCAACTGCCTTCCAGTTTCAAAGTAAAATAGGAATCCCTAGGATAGGGAATCTGGTCAATTTTTCCTCTGCTTTCATGCTAGAAGTTCAGTCTTCTATGTTAGAGTGTAACAGTTGAAGAAGGAAAAAAGAGGAAGAGAAAGTTCACTATCTTAGCCTTTCACATTCAGTGAGATCTGTTTTCAAGGCTTTGATTTGTTTTGGGGTAGAAGAGGTACAGGCAAGTTGGTTATTCTTTCTGTGGCAGTAGAGGTTGTTGACCTCTGTTTTCCTTGTTTTGATGTATTCTGAATCAAGAGATGTTCAAATACTTGTTCTGTTCCCCTTCTGAAGTACATAAGATTTCCATGTTATCAACAACCTGGGAAGGTTCAAAGTGAGATAAATTGCTGAAGTTTTTGGGGTTGTTACCTAGATGTGCCCAAACTACTCACTCTTTTTTTTCTTTTCCCCCGTAGATTTGCTGTTGCAGAATCTGACTGCAATTTAGCACTTGCTTTAGATAAGAATTACATTAAGGCTTATGCAAGAAGAGGGGCTGCTCGCTTTGCTTTGAAAAATCTTCAAGGTGCTAAAGAAGGCAAGTCTTTTAAAAATTCTTTCCATAGAATGCATGCTAACTGTTCATCTCTCTGCTTGATTAGGACTTGTGTGATCTGCTTATTTGAGGGAGGAATTTAATTTTCATTTCCCATAAACAAAGAACTGAAACACCATGTTGCATATTCTTCTGGCAAGGTAGAATTCAAGTAGCAAGTCCAAGTGATTGCTGTAGATGTTAGTAGTTCTAATAATTCAACTTTAAATGTCTTAGAATGATGTATTCTCGCAACATCTCGGGCTTCTTGAGCAACTACAAAAAGAGGCTTATCTCAAAAGAATGCTCTGCTTACTGGTCTTTACTTCCTACCTGTAACATATTTTTCTGGTCTTCTGATAGATTATGAAAAAGTTTTAGAGCTGGATGCAAACAACTTTGAAGCAAAAAATGAACTGAAGAAAATTGATCAGGTAATAAGTTTAATAGGCCCTAGGTGGTTCAGTTTATATCTTTATCAATTTATAACAAGAACTGACTCAACAAATTCTCCTGCTTTTTGTGGCATTTGAAGTTCACAGAGGTCAAAATCTGTAATTGAAATTCTTCTGGATAAACTAGCACATACGCAAACACCAGTGTAATAGGGAATCAGCAGACTATGTGTGCATCGTCTTGGGTTTTGGTTTTTTTCCGTTGATTTGTTTTTATAATATTCCCTCATTTTCTACCTCCTGTGTTAATGCTTCTTTCAGTTAAGTTTAGTATTTTGGTACAAGGTAGCACAACACATGAGAGAACTTCTGTGTTCTCTTAGCCATTAAAACTGAACTGCTAGCCTTCTTGTAATCCCACTGATTGCTGTGGTCAGCCAAACCAGGAAGTTTTTTTAAGCCTAGCAGAGCATAATATTCTACTGCAATTGTGATCCCTTTCATGACAGAGAGAGAACGTTGATTATGATGACCTTAGTAAATATAAGCTCACCTCTCATTGCTGTATGAATATACTTACACCCTTTCAATTGTAATTTTGAAAGTGATTGAAAAGTTTATTTTTGGAATGAAAACATAAAGTCTCCAGTAATTGAATAAATAAATGATTTGTGAATTGGAGTATATACAAATAGGTTCCATGAGTCAGAAATTACATACTTTTTATTTACCAAGTAGTATTCTTACTTGCAGTTCCTCATAGAAATATATTTTCAAGAAACCATTTAAAATAGCCTCTTCAATTTGCATTTAATTTACAACACAGACACTTCTGTTAAAAAGCTTGGCAGATTTTTGTATCTTAAAAGTTTAGAATTTATGATAATCTGTGTTCTGAAAATGTGTTAGTGGGGAAATCCTTATTGAGGGGAAAAATACATCTTTGCAGGCTCTGTCATCAAAAGAAAGTTCAGAACAGAAAAAACCTGAAAATGTGGCCAGAACAGGATTAATAGATGGAGAGAAGCAGCGCATTGAAGAGCAGCAGCTCAAGCAAAAGGCTATTGCAGAAAAAGATCTGGTAAATCACAAGTTCTGGTGGGACAGGAGAAATCTATTAAAGAAAAGCTATGCAAATGTATAAATTAAACCTGATACTGTCTTGAACTTCATAAATGCAATGTCCTTGATGTAACCTTAATTGTTTCCCATTTTGGGCTCTGTAGGAAGGTGAATGGGACAGTCAGTTCTGTTTGTATTCTTCTGGAGGATTAATTGTTCAAGGTAGATTTTACAGCCCAAATTGTATATGTAAATTTGGAATATGTGGTGAGACAAGTAGAACCTGACCTGTACTTTACAAAGATCCCATTTCTTCATTTTTATATGCATCTTGACCTTTGCTTGTCCAAGTAGAGTTGTGGACTATTTCGTGTGTTTTCAAACCTCTGATTACATTGTGATAAGTAGTTATAAGGAAGACTTTGGGGATGCAGACAGTAATGACAGTAAAAATGTATTTCTGGATACATAGTCTTGTCTCACAATTGGTTTATCGATTTCTTCCTCTCACCGCTCTTTCAATTAAGAAATAACATTACCAACTAAACCAAAATTTTTTTTCTGTTTGCTTACCTAGCTGTGTAACTTCTGACTTGTTATCAATATTCAGGTTTGCTATAATGGTTGTGAGAAATAATTAGTAGGAAAAGAATGAAAGCGTACATGAACTAGGTAAAAGGCACAAGAGTTTAAATAGATCACAGAAATTTCAGTCTAATGCAATACTTCATTGCTAGAGTAGTAGCAGAGAAGATCTGTGGCTTCACATTAGTATGGAGAAGGAAGAGAAATTTTTTGTCCCCCAGAAACAAAATAGTAATGTAATTTTCTTTTATGGGACATTAATTAGAAAACAACAACAACACATGGACCCAAGTAATATTTCAGGGTAGGTTTTGTGAATGTAGCAGGATAAGGATGGATTTGTGCAGTGCAAGAATCATCTTGAAAGGGGCATTGTAAAGGTTCAGCTCATGTTTTAAATTTGTGACGTACAGGATGGCTTATCCTGCACATCAGTCATAAAGATAAATAAGAAGTTGTAGACTTAAAAGTCTGCGCTTAAACTATGCATGTTGCTAATTTTTTTATCCTTGAAGCATTAGAAGTAATGAAGATACTTTCTGTGTTCTGCCTCCAGGCTTAGATGTGAGGAAATACTCCATATATGTCTGCCTTGATGCGAGTGTTCTTTGCAATCTGTATTCATGATGTTGTGACCCTGTCAGCTAAAAGAGGGTTCATTGCACTAGATCTTTCTTATTGCTCTTTTTTTCTGACCTGAATATTCCAGGGTAATGGTTATTTCAAAGAAGGAAAGTACGAGGCTGCAATAGAATGTTACACCCGTGGTATCACAGCAGATGGCACCAATGCACTGCTGCCAGCTAACAGAGCCATGGCCTACCTAAAGATTGAGAAGTAAGTGGAGTTGCATATACTGTATTGTGTGCTTGATGTGAAATAGATAGAATAATGATCCAGTAGAATTTCAGTTGAGTTATTGTAACTCCTCCTAATTGTTGTTAAAATTTGGTACAGAATAAATCATGTTGAAAGCAGTAAAGGAGAGGGAACAAATCTGGATGTGTGATCTTGCAGTGCATTCTGTAGGAAAAAGTTCTAAGAGAATAAAATAGCATCAGTATGAAATTATCTAAAGTTGAATTTTTATTCTTTTGCATGTATAAAATTCAGATATTCACCTTTCTGAAAGGAACTGCCCAAACCCCTGTCATTTTTGACTGTAAAACAAAGTGACTGTAAAACAAATTGATCTACTAAATGTTGCACTGTAAAAAGAAGTGGATTATAACTTCTGACTTCAAGGGAATGAATAGAAGCTTTTTCTGGAAGTTGTGATCTTCTAAAATACTTTTTTTTACTTCTCTAATAGGGACGTACATGTGTAGTTTGTTTATTTTTAATTAAGCTTTATGCAGATAACCCAAAAGGAGTAGAAATGTGTGCTTTTTACCAAATTAGATAAGTTCCATAGGACCATTTTTGAAGTCTGAACTTTTTTTGTCTCCCTGATAGTGCTGTAGTTTAAAACTTTTAAGGTGGTAGCATGAGAGAGAGCTGAGTGTTATGTTGGTCATCTCTTTTACTCTGTGACAAGGCTGGATATCTGCAGAGACAGTAAATTGATCTCAATTTAGGCTATTATAAAATAGGCTGCATAGACAGTATTTCTGACACAACACTTACAATTTAAAGAACATCATAATGCAAATAATATTCTCTGAGAATCAGAGGAAGTGATACTTTAATTGAATTACCAAGCAAGTAAATCAATTCTGTATGATAAATCTGTGTATCATGGGTCTTTACATTTGAAAGGGGATCAAACATAAAATGCAACAGAAGCTCATCACAAACTGCTAGTATTGATAAGAACTGCAAATAAAAAGTAATTTCCATAAATTTAATGACAGTTTGAAGAAGAGGAATGAATGGAAATACTTTAATGAGCACATAGTGGAATCCTGATCTAATATAACTAAATATAAATGGGATGGGGAAATTTGATCTTAAAAGTGAACAAGTTACATAAATGCAAGGATGTACTGATTTCCCATTCTGAAATAGTTAAGATAGTTAAGAACAAGTCATAGAAATTCAGATGTAGAGAAATTTATTCTCATGCATGCTTGCTTCTCTTTTCTAGTATTTTTCCTATGTTTGTAATGGTATTTCTGGGTTTCAGAAGTACAAAGCCATGGTACTGACTATGATTTTAAGGCTGTTCAATGTTTAAAGTGGACTCTGCTCTGGCAAGCTTTAAACATTTATTTTCACAGAGGAAATGAGTTTTTCTGTCATAAGATACCAAAAGATTTGACTGAAATATCAAGGTACTGAGAAATAGTATTTTGTGGGTTTGGGGGTTTTTTTCCCCCACATTTTAGCTCAGTGGTATGTATATATATGTAGGCAATTAGGATATACCTTTATATTTTAATTGGTTTGTGTAGCTCTGTCTTTTCAGTGGAAACTTCCCCTTAAAACTAATTATTAATTTTGTACTACTCTGAGGTATGAAGAAGCAGAAAATGACTGCACTCAAGCTCTGCTCTTAGATGCTTCCTACTCTAAAGCTTTTGCCAGAAGAGGAGCTGCCAGAGTTGCTCTTGGAAAGCTAAAAGAAGCTATGCAAGGTATGACTTTGAACTAGCCTAAACATGATAAGTAAGAAATCAATATAAGAACATGTTGATTTTTTTATTCTGACTAATCAAGATTGTCAGTGCGAAAGTGAAGAATTAAGGGGTTTTGTTGGGTTTCACTGAATATTGTAAAAAACCTCTTCCGTTGATATCCATGTGTTGGGAAGACAGTTTTGTGTCAAATTACAACTGTTGGTTATGATAAGTGGAAAAATTTGTTTCAAAAGAAGGTCATGGTATAAGCATTAGGATGACTTATGAGTGGACAGTGAGATAAATTGAGAACTGGGTAAAAAACAGATCCCAGAGTGTCCTAATCACTGTCACAGGCTCAGATGGGAAGCCTGTCACTAGTGTTATCCCCCCAGGTTCAATACTGTGCCCAGTGTTGTTTAACTTAGTCATCAGGGACTTGGATGAAGGGGCAGATGCCTCCTCAGCAAGCTCACTGATGACACAAAACTGGGAGAAGCGGCCAATATCAGCAGACTGTGCAGCCCTTCAGAAGGACCTCAACAGGTTAGAGAGAGGGGCAGAGAAGAACCATCTGAAATTCAACAATGGCAAATGCAGGGTCCTGCGCCTGGGGAGGAACAACCCCTGGTACGAGCACAGGCTGGGGGCTGAACTTCTGGAAAGCAGCCCCGCAGAGAAGGTCCCTTCCAGCCCTGCCCATTCTGTGGTTACATGACTTACCTGCCTTTAATTCATTTTAGAGCTTCAAAAGCAAAATAAAAAGTTTAAAAACCTACCATTAGTACGTTGTAACTTGAAATATCTACAGTTTTTTTATTGTTTTTCACTCAGATTTTGAAGCTGTTCTGAAGCTGGAACCTGGAAATAAACAAGCGATAAATGAACTCACTAAAATAAGGAATGTAGGTATAGTTACATGAGTTTGGTGGGTTTTTTGTGTCTTTGGGAGTTTTTGGTAAGGCTGTAGTATTAGAATGTTTTTATTCTTTATTACATTATTTTTATCTTACCTTGTAGTTCTTCATAAAACTTCTGACCTTTGGACAACTTGCCATTTTTTTCAGGAATTAGCTGAGAAAGAACAACGAACTCACCAAGATTATCCTGCAGTATTGATAAAAGAAATGGAAATAAAAAATATAGTGAAACTGATTGATAACCCATTACAGATTAAATCAACAGTAAGTTGTTTTGTGAGTTGCTTTCTATAGTGATGGAAAAAATACAGCTTAAAGTTAAAAATCTACTTCTTCCTTATTTATGTAGACTAATATCAGCATTCTTTATATATTAGGCTTCCTCATGTAGTACATTTAATCTTTATACATTCAAAAATGAGTTGTGTAAATACAAAGCTTCCTCATCCTTTGTATGTGTATGTACTCATATTATGTAGTGTTCTGCTTTTGAATTCAGATGGATAGTTTTAGTAGAAAATGTGTGATTATTTTGATCCTTTGGGAGGAGGGAGTATTATGTGCTGTCTATAACTAAATGCAGGATTTATGTAAACCTAAATGAAACTATTGTGAAATACCTGATATACTACAGACAATATTTATGAAGTTTTCAGGAGATACTAGGTTGGTTGTATTCCTCTTGTTATTCTGTCAAGGTAGAAGTATAGATGAAAATGTGTGCTTTTAGTACCGCCCAAGGATTGCAAAGAGGACTATAATTTTATTTAATTTCTTTTTTCTTTTACTTCTCTTTTTTTTTTTTCTTTCTTTTGCTTTTTTTTTTTGTAAGACTTGTGAAGGTGGTGTTAGGTGATGGCCAAAAACAGTGGTAATCATACAGAGATTTAAGCAGCTGAAACATTTTAGTTACTGTGTTCTCTAGTGGTGGAATAAGTTACCTTTAGATGTATTTAACTTGGTCAGTCAACAGAGTTTGAGTTACAGAGATTTCTTCTATCAAAATTTTAAGTTGTGGGCCAAGACTTATATTGCTGTATATTTACTTGTTTTGCTAGAATACAAAGCTTCACTGCATCATTGGGCAAAGTGTGATAGATCTTGCCTATTCAACCTTAGCAGGAAAAAAAGTATAGATTTTTAATTGTTACTGTGAAAACAGAGTGCAGATTCTGAGATCTTTTAAAGTAAGGATATACAGATTTATAAGGGTAAAGCAATAAACTTACCATATCAGGCTTCATATAGAATTTCATGAAGTTTCCTTTTTACCATTTGGCTCTATTGAAAGTGTCTTCTGTGTGCACCACTATAGATGTAACTGGTTATAAGATGATTTTAAATTATACACAGCTGTGTCTGGGGCCTGTATAAACACTTGTGTTGAGTCTGCATATAACATGAGGTATGTGTTCTTTTTAGAAGCCATTGCAAAGAATAGATATTGAAGAAGTTGATGATGATACACCAGATGGTGACTTGCTCAGCGTTACTTCTATAGCCAATAACTGGAGGAATTCAGTGAGTGTTGAAACAGCAGAGACTCTAGATCAGGATGATTTATTGGCTACAATGGATACTCCAAAAGCAAAGCACTTGAAAATAGAAGAAATCGGTGATATGTCACCATTAAAGTAAGTACAATAATTCTGATCCTCTTTTGAAAAGGTAAATGTAGTTGAAATGTAATCTCCATTTCCAGATGTCTACATGTGATAAGGTATTGAAGATATTTTGGAGAATCTGAATTAAAAAGAAAACATTGAGAGAAACTGCAGTTGTTGTATGTCTGCCTCTTTGATCATGCAGTGGCTGAGACAAGTAGGATCTATTTAGTGTGAGATGGAAAACTTTCTTATATTCAAAATAAATATAAATTCATAATATTTTCCTACATGCCGTACTCTCTCTTGCTTGTGCGCTCCATCTTCCCTAGCTGTGATTTTTATTTGTAGTGTTTTAGAATAGATTTTGAACAGAGTTCAAGCATTCTTTGTACACCAGTTGCATGAGAGAATAGGAGCAGATGAGTGTCACCAAACTTTCTTCTGCTGAGCAGGCAGCTAATAACTTCAGGTTTACACAGCGTTTCAAAGTTACACTGTGTTAGTTAGGCAAACTCAAGTCTGGCTTGCTGAATGAACTAGGCTGAAGTATAGAAGGTTTATCCTTGCTGAGTGTTTGTTGGAACTCTGCTTGTTGTCCGCAGCATTGACACTGTCTCGTTCTCTTAATAGTAAATACTTTTCATGGAACCCTGAAATTGAAAAATTTATATGAGAGACATTTCTACTGCACCCACCTTTTCCAGCTCAGTTAGATGGATCTACTGTGAAGTGTTGAAGCAAAAAGTATTTCTTAGCCATTTTATAATTTCTAAAAAATAAATGGACTTAAATGACAAATTATAAGACAAAAAATAGGTCCACTGCTCTCAGTGTTGAAAACACTGTTTTGACCACATTTGACATGGTTCTTGTTTTGCTTTATGAAATTGTGGAAAATGTAGTTTGTTTTTTTTAGGTATGTATGGGAGAAACCTACCATAAAATGCAGTTATTTTGAGAAAACAGAGAGGCTAAGTAAATTTAATTATTTGCAGATGTGGGGTTTTTTTTGGTTTTGTGTTTTTAGAAAAGGTGAATCAAATATAAAGCTTTTATAAATTGAAGGGATTTTTAAATATCAGATTAAGCTAAAACACATTACTTTAGAAATTATTAGTATTTTAGCTTTTAATGAATAAAGAGATCTCTTGTTAGGTCTCAGTGTAGGATTTCCTTAAATGTTTTCTCGATTGTGTTTCAAAATATGTTTGCAGGCTTCCTGTTAGCGTGAAAGGAATTTCATCAACATTGCATCCATCTTTCCCAGAAAGCAAACAGAAAGAAAAAGAAATCAGAAGGTCATTTATGTCTGCTTCTCCAGTTCCTGCTGTTCCTGCAAATTCTTTTCAGCTTGAGTCTGACTTCAGAAAGTTGAAAGACTGCCCAGAAAACATGTACTTGTACCTGAAGGTATGAAATGTAGAGTATCAGCAGTGCTTGGACAGTTCAACTCATGTTGAAAAAACAGGGCACATATGTGGAAGGGATAGCTGTGATTAGAGTGTCCTGGAGTGTACAACAATCCCTTCTTTTCATTGCCTTCACAAACACTTTGGTCCATGTTTGAGAATTTCCTCTCTTGTGCCTGACTTTTCACTGGCGTTGAATACAGTCTCTGCATAATCTTTTTTTTTTTCCCCCAAACGTAGACTGTTGTTCTTAAAGACTTAAAAACATTAGTAACCATGTCAAATTCTAATTTTTCAAGTGAGTGCTTCTAGGGTAATTAGACATGTCAACAATTTTAAACTGAACAAACGCTTGAAACACAGCAATCTACTTAAAGTGTACTACTTTTTATATATACTTCGAAAAAAATCACAATCCTTTTAAAAGAAATTAGAAATCATCATCACAAAAAAAATGGTCAGATAGTGTGATTGGCATTGTTCAAGGCATTTTAAAAACACACATATAATTCTCATGTATTTTTCTGTTAAAAATAACACTTTTTTAATTTTTCCAAAGCAAATAGAGCCCTCGCTTTATGCAAAGCTGTTTCAGAAATCCTTAGATCCAGACTTGTTTAACCAGATACTGAAAATTCTACATGATTTCTACATTGAGTAAGTTTAACTTCTCCTTTGTTTTACATTGTCTATTACTGTTCTGAGGGTTTGCGGGGAGCAGGTGTGTTTAGCAGGAGAGAGGTTGTCTTTTTGTTTTGGTTTTTTTTTTTGTTTTTCTATCTGGGCCCAACCTCGGACATACAAAATTACTTCCAGCACACAGCATTGTATAAGCATAAAGCAATAATTGGAATGACTGAATTGTTCCTCCAATAAGAAATTACACGTATTTTAAAAAATCAGATCGAAAAGAAGTGAAGAAATAAATACTTTTTACTGTGTGTTGTTGAATTTAGTTAGGGTAAAGAGCATCACAAACTAGCATTAGACTGTATGAAATAACTTTTATTCACATTGGCTGTGTATATTTTATCACATATATTTGCACATTGTCTTCTGTTTTAGCTTTCTAAAGCTAAGAATTTCAAAGGGTTTTCATTTTATGCCATGCTTATTTTAATGCTTTGAGAGTTTTCATTAACTGCTAGCAATTTACAGTAGCCTGTGTTCAATGTGTATTGGAGACTGAAGTTCTAGTAAGATAGGACCTGACAAACTATTTTTTAAAATTTCTGTGCATGCTGTTATTGGAATCCTAAAGTTCATTTTGCCTGTCAGAGGCAGTGTACTGCTTCTCTGAATTATGCTGAGACCACATACTGGAAATGTTTTTAGGGTGTTGTTTTATGTTTGCCTTTCCCTTGGTTTCCTTAAAAATAAAATATCCGTCATAGGGATGAAAAATTCCATCTTCAGAGATACAATCCTGCATTTGGTAGTATGACATATAAAGGCTAGGAAGTTGAAATTGTTTACTGTAGGTAAAAGTTCTGTCTCCCTCCAGAAGAACTGTGAATTTATGAAAAAAAAAGGACTGTTTGTTAGTATCTGTAGCAAAGACAGTGCCTCTTTACTGTTGACTAGAAGAATGTAAAATGAACACAATCTAGGAGTTTTCTATGGAGATAAAAATTTAGGCAACAGTAATTGGCTCAGCTTTTTGCTGAGCTTCCTCTGGCGCAGATGCTGCTTCCTTTCATACTACTCAATGTGTATAAAAATGATGATGCTATGGCCAGGTGTAAGCATTGTTATGTAATAGGTATTCTGTACAGGACCAGCAGTCAGTTTGCATCAGCCTAGGTTTTTATATTTCTTCACTCTTGCTCTGTAGAAGAATGATACTTACATAAAGCTTTCTGGATATTGACTTTTTGCATTGTGAATGGAAGAATGAACAAGAAAGACAAGAAAGGTAGGGAATATGAGAGAGCCAGAGAAGGGAATTCTATTGGTCTTTTCATTTCTTGTTCCTGAGTTCTTTAATATTGCTTGCAGCTACTGAACCTTTCTAATCAGCAGTAGTTATTTTTACGTTTCTAATAATCTTCTTCAGGAAAGAAGAGCCGTCGCTCATCCTTGAAATCCTCCAGAGGCTCTCTGAATTAAAAAGATTTGATATGGCAGTAATGTTTATGTCAGGCTCAGAGAAAAAAAGTAAGTAATTTGGTAGTGCCTTTGTTAAACTTATTTTGTGATACTGTAGAGTCTAGCAAAAAATACATAAAATATAGTGCTGTTCTTATTTATTCCATTTAATAATCAATACAGTTTTCTAGCTTTTTGATTGTTTTAAAAGTTGGTATGAATGTCATGTAGTTTTTCTTAGCCCTTTGATTTCTAACTTATCATTTAGACTTGAAAACTACAGCTAAATCCTCTTATTTAATCAGTAATGCCACTGCGTTTTATTCTGATAAAATAAGCTTCACTAGCATGTCAGTTTGTAGCTGGTAATGTTAAAAAATTATGAATTTGTGTGAAATCTGTACCTGAGACAAAAGGTATCCAGATTAGTTTCTACAAATTTACAACTATTCCTTGACAAATCATGACTTTTCAGTTGGCAGAAGAATGCAAACATCTCTAAAGCACTCAGCCTGACTGTCTGTCCTGTTGTTGAGTCATCACTTATTTTAGTTGTCAATTCAAGTTGACACTGGCTTGAGTTCATGGTTTATAAAAGTGGGTTTTGTCTCAAACTTTTTATTTTTTAGCACACCAGACAGACTATGTAATAGTGAGACACAAGCAAAGCATGTCTTTGGGACCAAATAATGTTGAATTTACTGTCTACAGCTGAGTTTCTCAAATAACCCGTATACTTCCTAAGTTTTGACATGCGAATCTTGTTAAAATAAAATAGCAATTGCAGGTACATTCCTCGTACAAATTGCATTCACGCCTTTAACGGTGCGTAAGCTTTATCTGCCATCTGGCATTAACTTTCATCTTGTGCATTTAGTGGCATAATGTCAAGATAGTAAATGAAATAAGAGCTCTCTGTTGTCAGGAATACACACTGGTTGAGGAAATGTTGTTAGGCAGCTCCTGGGTGTCAACACAAAGTGAGAGTTTCCCTTTGTTATATTTGTTCATCCTCTCACTAGTTCTAAAAATGTATTTATATTTTAGCTGTATAATCCATAGACCCCCTTCCTTTCAGCAAGGAAAGAGCTGGACTAATTTACCTTAAGAGCATGAATCACAAAAATAACAGTTTGTGTTGGGATTTTCTTTTACAGTTACACAGGTATTATTCAATCATGTGAACCACATGGGATTAAAAGATGCTTCTGTTCAAGAATTGGAGAAGAAATACGGCATTTTCTCTTAGTAAGATGACTGACTTGTAGATCTGTTTCGGCACTTTTTTCAAGTGGAAATCAGCTAAGAAATGTATAAAGGCTGTAATTTTGTTGCTTTTTATAAAAAATGAAACCCTTAAACTTGGTTTAGCCAAATGGCAAGTGCCTGAAAGATGATTATTTAGTTCTGCAGGTATGCTTGCTTTCCAGGACCTGAAACAATGCAGATCTACATTTTCTTCAGTGGAATCTGTTTGCCTGAAAAACAGTTGGGCAGATTGCCATTCAAGATTTGGACTGTAGATAGAGATCTTTATTAAAAAGGAAAAAAAATTATTTATAAACATGTCTTTGCTAAGGATCAAATGTTGTATATTAGAAACGTGCATTTTTTTTATTTTAGAAAATAAACTGAATGTTGAACTGAAGATACCATATTTTTAAGGTATTTTTTTTTATTAAGGTGTCTAAATCATCTTCTCAAAAGATCATATCAGAACTTGTACTGTGCAAAGTGAACCTGAGTTATAATGGGGGAAAAATTCTAAAATTTTTACTTGAGTTTACCTAAAAGTGGAGTTTTGTCTTCTTTCAAGAGCATTTTTAAAATAATCTGGTAAAACTTACCTTGTGAGTCAGTTGTTCCTAACCAGGTGAACCCCGTACGATGACTCAGGAAACTAAGCAAAATACCTTCCTAGTATGCAGAAAGGCAAAAGCATGAAATTAAATGAAATTCATAGATAAGAGAGAGCATTAAACATAGTAACCTATTTGTACTCTTCACATGACCAGAAGGAGGAAATAATAGCACTTGTCAAGGATTCTGTAAGATTTAACTCTAGTATCCAAGTGGTAGTGTCTAAAAATTTACTTGTGTCTTTAGGCTTAACTGCAGGCTCTTCCATCCTGCAGTTACTAATGTTCTGTCCATTTGCTTTCCTCCTGATTCAGCCCTTGTGCTGTACTGATGCATCTCTGACTGTGAAAGCTTTGTGACATTAATACTCTATTAGCAGTTGTGCTTTTTTTCAGAGGAATGATTAAACAACTGTAGCATTTAAAAAGTCTTTAAACTCCCAACATGGATTAGTAGGAAAAGGCAAAAATGTTGTCTTCTATATAGTCAGTATTAGAAAAATAATTTTAAAATATTTGCAGTTGTTAGTTCAGATATAAACCACTTAAAAAATAATGTAACTGAGCTAAATCCTTGGGCTTGGTAGCAACTGACAGGAGCAGTACTAGCACTCAATCCCTAAGGTAGTTTCCAATTAGCCCTGGAACTGAGCACTTCCCCAGTGTTATTTGAGAAATGGATGAGCCTTTACATAACGCTGCTTGCAGATTACCTACAATAGAAATTGTTATTTCTAGGTGTGTCCCAAGGTACTGATAACGGGTTATTTATTCCCCTTACTGTAAAGAACTTCATAGAAGGTATCTGGAATACTGCTGTAACTAATAGATACCATGCCGAGGGGCGGGGGGGTGGAGGAGTACTTACCAGAGTAATTTTATAATACAGATTTTTTAGATACAGTGTACCTTCCCGTAGACTGATACGGGTTGTCCAGTGTAGAGCAGAGGAGTATGCCTGACTAGGTTATACTAACAGAGCCCTTGTTACATTCTCAAAAGGTGCTCTTTGAAGGCTGTTGGATGAAAACAAGTGATTGAAATAGGGACCTTCAAAAGTAAAAACAAATTGATAACAGAAAAATTTGAAAACTGTAGGCCAGGAATCACCTGCAACTCCACTTCATCCAGTGTGCTATGCTTTTAATAAGTTGCCATGGTTGGTTTCTGGTCCCACTGCTGTTTTCACAGATTTCTGTTCAGGATTTGTGGATGTTGAGAAGGGCTGGTGAAAAGGAAGATGTTAAACCGTGTAGAATTTGGTGGAGTGGATGAGTAGACCTGATTCATGTTCCTACTGAACCTAGGCCACCAAGATTTATCTTGAAAGTCATATGCTACTGTAGCCTTTTGCTTTTTATTTCTGAATGCAAGGTCTGATGGTGACTTGTTAAGTCCCTGAACTTACTTTTCAGTGCAAACAAAACAATGCAAGACTGAGCAGAATGCAGGCGTTCAGAGAGCTGCCAGCTTCACCTGTTCCAGGAGGTGGCAGTGTTTTTCCCTTCTAAATTGTTAAAGGTTGCCAAATCTCTGAATTGGAGAGTTTAATGAAACATGGAGAACATTTGTAGATCTGAAGTAAGTCATGAAACCTTTTTGGGGAGGGAAGTGAGGTGTATTTTTTGTATTTTTTTAATCCATGCTCTACACTGGTTACATTGCTATTGTGTCCGGGGAAAAAAAAAAAAAGTAGTGTAAGGCAGTTAAACACTTATAACCCTTTTCTATCTTACGGCATTCAGGGTGTCAAAAATCTAATGTCATGTGTGCTGCACTGATGAATTCAGACTGGAGTTTTGACTGATTCCTTATCACTATTAAATGTTATGTTTTTCTAGACAACTTTTCAACTCATCAAGATCATTTTTTAAATTTGAATATTCTCCTCTGGTAGATCTCGGAGACACTCAAACTCCTTATTATCTATTGATCTCACAATCCAGGTTGTAAGAATATTGATGGAACTTACCCTAGGACATACTTCTGCAGAACATCCTTAACAGCTTTCCCTTTTGACAGTAGACTGTGTCTTTCTAGCTCTGCATTCATAAAGTAATAGTTTAATCTGAGCTGTGTTTGTCTTGCTTATTGTCCTGTGACAGTCACATGTCAAAGTAAAGATACTTGATTTAATGCTTTTCCGAACGCTACTGTGGAAGAAAGGATTGTTCTTGGCAGACTTGTCAGTTACTGTGGAAAGCGTAAATGAGTATTGTTTGAGCACTTGTTACCAAAAAAATTTTAGGAGTAAAAATGGTTGTGACTCTGCACAAGAAGTTTTTGCTGCTTCTCTTCTTCCCTGTTATTCTGTTTAAAAATAGACATATCAGCCTGCCAATTCTCACATCAACTTCTACTATTGCTTTTGAAACTACTTTTTAAATAATTATATTAAGATAAATTTATATTTATGTATGATTTTTATAATTTTAATATTAATATAAGGTTAACATACTCATTTTTAAGGTATAGAGTATAAGTCTTTGGGGTCCTGTGAACATCTAAATTCAGGGAACTTATGTTCTACCTCATTCTTTTACTAGGCAGAGATCTTTCTTTATCAGTGTTGTGGATACAGTTGCTTGTAGTTGCCATCACTAGGGAATACTGAAGTGGAAACAGATACTGAACAGTTCATTACGATTGTCATCAGCTGTCAGTTGTTTTTATTTCATCTTGCATAATTAACACTTCCATTGTTTTTTTCTTTAATGCTGATGCACTTACAGAGCAGTCTCTTCTTACTCCTGTCAACTGCTGCTTATTTTGCTTTTCTTGTTTGATTCTGTGTTTTCTTGTTACTCCTACTTAATTATTCTTAAACAATCTGTCCTCATTTCCATTACTTATATGCTTTTCTCTTTTGGGATAATTGAAGAGCTTTTTGGTCACGTTGGTCCCCTTTTACACTTGCTATCCTTTTCCATTGCCATAAACTCACCATTTATTTGGCAACTGTCATCTTTACTGTACCGTTCTCAGCTCGAATATTTTCTCCCCCATGAAACCTTAATGAGCAGTTCTACAACAAGAGAAGACGAAAATGCATGAAGCTTTCAAAGTTGTATTTAAGTGCTGTGATGGATAAGGCAACTTGAGATTGCTCTACTGTCGGTATTAGAATCTAAGAGTGTGGAGCATTTTCTCCCTCACCCTGGTCCCATCTGGTGGCAACTGTAAGGCAAGGAGGCTCTGTCAGTCTCTTCTGCCACTGGGTTTTTCGTTTGTTTCCAGTAAATTGATGCTTTTCTAGGAATAGCAAAAGAGCTTTAATCAAAAGATAGGGCTGCACACTTCCTGACTCTCATTTCTCCCCAGTTAAGATTCACCCTGTAGCTTTCTCTTGTAGCAGCTGTCAATCACTCTTTTTCAAATCATAGAGAGCAAATAGTGTTTTGAACTGTGTTGTATCACTGCTGTTTTTGCACGATGCTTTTGTAACTTCTTATTCAGAAGACAACATTACCCTGCAAAATCCCATGTTACTGATTACCCTTGAGAGCACAGGAAATTAGCCTGACTTCTCAGGAACGTGTTCTAAACTTATCTAGTCTTCATTTAATATTGGCAGGTGCAAGTCTGCCAAATGACCTAGAATTGCAGTATTGATTTATCTGACCTTATTTTCTTTGCTGGTTAGGCTTAGGGAAGGTACAACTTCTGGAATAAAAGGTGTAATTGTGTTTTTCACTATTGTAACATCTCTCAACCATGCAGTTCAGACTGATTGCAGCAGTAAAGTAAATGCATCTGTCCCTTTTTCTTTGTACTATTTTACTTAAACCATTTATATCTTTCTTGTTATATCTGTCACTATGTGCTGATTCCACCTCCCTGAATTTGTCTTCATTTTCACTGAATCACAGAATCTACTAGGTTGGAAAAGATTGCTGAGATCATAGAGTCCAACCTATGACCTTATCAATTAGACTGTGGAACTAACTACCACATCCAGTCTTTCCTTAAAAATCTCCAGGGACAGTGAGTCCACCACCTGACTCCACTGTGCCTTTCTATTTTCCATCAGGTTTGAAACGTATTCTCCACTGCTCTCCCTCTCCTGTCATTAGTTGTAAGCAATTCAGCCTTT
The DNA here is from genome assembly GCA_035047865.1 of Dendrocincla tyrannina. Lineage (NCBI taxonomy): Eukaryota > Metazoa > Chordata > Aves > Passeriformes > Dendrocolaptidae > Dendrocincla > Dendrocincla tyrannina. Next base: position 30,219,665 of record JAWWMP010000041.1, on the reverse strand, counting down.
GAAAGTGACATTTGAAGGCCTCTTAGTTTTTATAAATTTCTGCCCCAAGCTCTTTGTTTCAAACTTGCTTCTTCAGGCTCTATTTTGTAGAAATATTTCACTATAATGTGTGGCTTTATAAACTAAAGCACAACATAAAACCCAAGCAAATTCCTATTTTTTTCTTAATTTCATTTTTCTTACATCTATTCAAATGATTGCTGACTTCAGTTGGGGTTGGATACTCTGAAGTCTTTTGCTTTCTTAATAGTAACAGAAAGTAGTGTTTGTTTTCCAGACTTCATCTTCAAACTTTCCAGTCTCTCTTCTGACAGTTGCTGTATTAATGAAGTTTAAGGTGACGATGTAAAAGATTAACTTGATTCCTTGTCCCTTCATACCAAGTGAGTCTACCTGGGTTTTAAAGCAAGAAATGACCCATTAGGCATAAATACTGTTACAACTGAATATGCAAAAGTTCCTTGTCCTGATGCCTGATAAGACACATTAATGTTCTGTATAAAATACTGAAGTCCTGTTTTTTGGCCACTTATTGAATGGGCCTTCCACAGTGAGCCGAGCAGCAGGTCAGAGTTGAAGTGAGAAGACCCACAAAAACCCCTGTGAGAGACTGAAATGTTAATGGTTAAGGACTCAGTGATCAGCCATGTGCAAAAGCAGTGGGTGCTTTGCTAAGGGCAGGTTTGCACCCCCTAATCGAAGCGGAGGAGAGTTTTTGTGTGTGGTGTCCAGACCTCTGGGCAGACAGAGGGGGTATGCACCCATCACCAGAGAATGATAACAGCAAACCAACTTTTGTTCAGCAACAAACTGGATTTTGAGCCAGATAAGGGAAAATACTAGGAAACAGATCCTGTTAAAGTGGTATAATGATTTTTATCATTCCAGTATCCTCCCTTACATAACTGGCTGGGTTGTAAAAACTCCCCACTATGGAGGAAGTATTGGAACATTCACACAGGCCTGAAGATATTTATCCTTTGTGATGGGGCATAACTGGCTCAACTACACAGAGTAGACAGAGGCAGCTGCCATGTCTCACAGGGTGTCAAAACTATCAAAGACCCCCCAAAGTGCCCCCAGACTCATTTCTGGGGCTTTCCACTAGAGGACTGGCATTCCTACCTGAACTGGGATGTATATTAATCCACTGAACTTTGTTTCCTGGAATTCCCCCACTGCCAGATGCTCAAAACTGACCATTAATTTGACCAAGCAACAATTGAGTCTTGTCACTGGATCCAGGGGTGGTGATCTCTTTCCCCTCTGCTACCTACTCTTATCCTTTCTTTCTTATATATTTTCTTAAGTGATGTCTTTATGCTTTTATATTGTTGTGCTTCTATAGATAATAACCAAAACAGCTACATCCACTGTTTCCATTGCAAACAAATTGTTCTAAAAATAAATATGTATGTATATATATAGAGTGAAATGGCACTGAATGACTGATGTAATCTGCCCCAATGGGGATCTGTTAACAAGAACCTCAGTTACCCTCACCTTCAGGGGTGGGTCATAACAACCCCCAAATAAACACAAACAAAACAAAAACATACAGAATTTTTGCTTTAATGTGTATTACAGGAATGCTTTTACTTTAGATTGCAGGGGCATGTACTCAGCGGCAAGTTCCTCCCGAAAGAATCAGCAGTCTGTACAAATATCACCAAAAGGCAAAGAAGGATTAAATGGTTGGGATGCCTGGCTGTGATGGGAGAAATAGTATTTGACTTACTAAATTGAAATCTGGTATCTTCCTGGCTACACCAGGCTGGGTGCTCAGTTTGACAAATGGTGCTTGAACTTGGTTTATAATGAATTGCTATCACTTGGAAAAATCAGAAACACTTTGCTGACTTCAGAAAACTGTAGCCCAGAGTCTTCATTTGAAAGTGGAAAAGCTGACACCACTTTCTAAAATAGCCTGAAGTTCAGGTGTTTGAAATAAGACAGAATGAGTTACTGCTGTACACAGGAGTATGTGTGTAACACCATGTAGCACATGAGCCTTAAAGACCCCAGTTCTGTTCTTGATGTTAAAATTTCTTTGAATTTTGTGTTTGGATTGTGGTGGTTGTGAAGAGTAGCCAGGCTATTACAGGGTTGCCTTTTATTAAATGCAATATTTCAGTGAAAATGTGATTAAAACATTTCAGGGCCTATTCTCTGTACAGTGTAGTAAAGGACATGAAATAAATACTTAAGTATTTGCCCAATCTCTGAAATTTTCTTCTGCTTCATGTTTTGTTCTGCTCTGGACAAGCTGACATATCTCACCAAAATCTGCAAGCATTAATTAAGCTTAAGGGAAACATCATCTTTGTTTAAATTTTTATCATCCTTAGACTTTAAAAAGAGAAGTAAATTCACTTCTTGTACTGTTTTGCAACTATCAAGCTTTGCTTGATCTTGTGATGTTGCAAGGGCACTTGTCCTGTACCCCACTTCAAATTGCACTTGAAACTTATGTAAGTGCAACAATGCTGCCTGAAACTAGGTACAAGCCACAGCAAGTGGGGTCCTACTTGGCTAGAACCTTTCTGAGGAGCAACCTCCACTTCATTTCTGTTCCAAATTTCAAATGTGTCCTCTGCATGAGACAAAGGCTTTTCAACTTAACTCTTTGGCTTGTTTAAACTGTAACTGTGTTGTGTCATTTGAAAGGCAGAGCCATCGGTGAAGCAGACACCATATGGGTCTGGTACAGGGACTCATATCAGTGGCTTGGCGTCAATGGCTGATGGTGGCACAGAGTAAATCGTTTCCCCGGGGGCTTTCAATCTAAATAGCATGTAGCATAGTCTCTCCACTGTTACGAGATGTGGGACTGAATAGCTGGAGAAACTGAGAATACCCTTTTTGCAGTAAAATGCTTTCTGTGAGTGATTTGAACTAACTTGATTTTCACTGAAGTGCAGTGATAATAACAACTGAGCTGAGAGGGGCAAGATGATGCACTTGCTAAGCTGTCATGGAGGCAGGCCCATTATCTGACACAGTTCCCTTTCACAACTCAAAATCAGCATACTTTTTAAGGCTTTCAGAATTACAGTGTTTCCAGTGTTTTCAACATTTCTCTCTACTTCAGTAAAGTGTAAAAATTGATTAATATTTTTAACAGCAGATTTGGAGAAGCTATGAACAGAACAAACTCCACTAGCCCTTTATTAGTAAGTTCCATTCTTTCTTTGCTATCTTTCCTCGCTCAGAATTGCATTTTGTCCTTGTCTCTGTCCTTTCATGCTTTTACCTGTCACATACTGGTTTTATGTAAAGCCAGCTGTACTGAGGACAGATTTCCTGCAATAAGTGTTCCAGTTATCAGACTTTATCAGGACAGCTCTGCTGGTTCAGAAGCAAAGAAATTTGGCTTAGTAAGGACACTCTCAGGCTGCGTATAGAACACCTAGGCTTTGGCCATATTCCTACCTGTTTTGTGCTGCTGGAGACAGGAATTCACTCCTATCACACAGCCAGAACTCCAGTCTCAAGTAAGGCTTCTTCATTCTTTCATAAGGCTTCTTCCTCCAACTACAGTAATGTCTATGCAAAATAACTTTATTGGGATCAGCTGCTGTGTTCAGAGGCTGACTAGGAGTCTTGCTTCTTCCTGTTCAGCTACCTGAGGTAACAATATAAGGATCTTCATCTTAAGACTCTCAAATTTTAGAGCTTGATAAAGGAAATTTGTTTAACATTCCCAGTTGCCTAATGCATAAAAGAGCTTGTTTTAATCTTCATTCCCTTCCTCTGCTGATTCTCTCTATACTGATACTTGCCATCCTTCAGCCTGCCTGTTTTCACTGTCATTGACAGTTTCTGTCTGAATGCAGCTTATGTGTTTGTCAGAGCAAGCAGGACATTTTGAATAGATGGAATTAAATCAGAATAGACCAGAGCAGCATTTTCAGGCACCTCAATGTATTTGACCTCCCTGTGTACACGATTCCCCCACGTAAACTAATGCATAATGACAAATTTCAAAACTTAGCAAGATGGATACTTCCAAACTGGTAAGCATCTGTTGGGAGGTTGCCAAAGACATGTGACAATGAGATCTCCATGTGGCTCTAAATCTCAGGAAAAAACAGCCACATTATAGAGCCTATGGGAGCAGTGCTACATCCACTTGTACAGTTTTATTATAGGTCATAGGGGCACTTGTACTAACCAGGGCTTGGGAAAAGAAGGGAAACCAGATGTTGAAGTGAGCAGTGAGACCAAGTCCTTCTCATTATCTTCCATGGTCATAGTGAATTGCCCCACTTTTTGTGCATAGCCCCATGCCTCAGGCAAGCTCTGCCTAGAAATTAGTTGTCCTGTAAGTTCAAGATTTGGAAATTTTTTCCATTTGTTTTCAGCTTCATTTTTAATATATGGCAGGGCTGGTTTACCCTTCTGTTTAGGATTTTGCATCTCTGTTAGGTTCATGAAGGAGCAAAGCAGGTTTGATTAGTTTGAAAGTCATAGAATATTGAAAAGACATGATCACAGAATGTCTCTCTTTCAAACAGAAACTAACTATAAAACCTTTCTCAAAGAGCTAACTTGCAAATGTTTGTTTGTTGTGTTTTTTTAAGTTATTATTTATTGAAAGTGTTCTGGATTTGCCACACCAGTGTGTCAGACCAAAAATTATTAGAGGAACTTCCATATGTCATCTGTGTCTTGAGACATAGAGAGCTTGATTTCCCTGAGGAAATATTTTTCTTATAATTTTGCCTGAAGATAGACTGGATAGTGACTTTTTTATGAAGGTTTTTTTCCTAGATTCTTATAAATACTCTCTTCCTTTGAGAAAAAAAAGAGTATTTCCACTAAACACTCTCTTTCCTATTATTACTGTCTTGTATTTCAGCCTGTCTCGTCTTCCACCTCCTCTATGCTGCCTTTCTGTGCTGGGGCTCTGCCATCATTCTCCTGTTTAGTCAAACCAGGTCTTGTTTTACCCACCTGCCCTGTGGCATCCCACCTAACAATTCCCTGAAGATGCAGCAGTCTGCCTGCCTGAAGTCCAAGGTTTGTGCTGATCTGCACTCCTTTTTCACCCCTTACAGAGTCTTGGACTCCCCCTGTTGTGTGGTCCCTACAACCATGGATACCACCACTATCACAGCCCTAGCTGGCTCTTTCTATTTTGGTGAATAACAGGTGCTGGAGACATTACCCTGCTTGGCCCACCCAGTACCTTTATCAAGAATTTCTCCCTGACACCACCAGAAATTTTCACCTGTATCCTTCCAGCAGACAAAAGGAGGTAAAAGCGTTCCAAAGAGTAAGGGTCTGTGATATGGAGTCTTCAGCTGCTTAAAGAATCTCTGTTTGCCCTCACCCTAATCAGGTGAGGTGACATCCTGCCACTGTAGCGCCACCCTCACCTGTCTCTCCTTTGACTGTGATCTATGAGTCTGCACCCAGCCCATCTGTGCCATGGAGATGCTTTGCACCTCTGAGCTCCTTTGCACAGAAGGAATTTCTCCTTCTCTTTTTCTCTGCCTGTCTTACCTGCAGAGGTGTTACCCAAATGTGCAGGTGGTCACAGCACCTTTCTAGTCCTGCAGCCATGTCACAGCCCTGTGACCCCACTGCAGTGCTTGTCCCTCCAGATTGTTTACCGGACTGTGTACACCTATGTGTACTTACATGTTAGATGGAGGATGCCTCTTTTCACCATCTTCCCAGTGTCTTTTGTTTTTATCACCCTGCACACTTTCTTAACTATGTCAAATTTGACAGCAGGTTTGGTTTTTTAAAAAAGCCAAAATTTAAGTCTTTCTCCAGGTGAAGTTCCTACCCTAGGTCTATAGCTGCTGCCACTCAGAAAGATAAACATGATCAAAACATTCCCAAAGCTTTTGTTATGTCTTCATACCTGTATTTGTGTGCTGTCACTGCTGCCTAAGAAACAGATCATCACAATTGAAATTGCAGCACAATGGTGGAGCAGATGTTTTCTTGTACACAGGAGTTGGAACATCTGAGATAATTAGGAAGACTTGTCCAAGATGAGATTTTCTTCATCAGCAGGAGAAGGTAAAAATGTTTTCTGGGGAAGGCAGATCTAGGTCTGTGGAAGTCAGGGAAGGGAAAGGTCCACTGAACCTCTCAGTGGGAAAGGATTCAGATGAGAGCTGAGAGGTAAAAACCTCAGAGCAACTTTTGGGCTCATGTTATAGCTAAGACTGCTACTCATTGAAGAGTATATTTGATGAAATTTGCATGAAATACCCTTTTCCTTCCTAATTATACAGCTGGCATAATGATTCAAGAAAAAACATGGACTATTTATGAAGTGAATTTTGTGAAGGGAAAGCTATGAATTATATTTGATTTGTTTAATTTATTTGACAAGCTTTGAATCTGACACAGCTTGGGAGCAAAGAAATGCTGTCAGGGAGAGAGCACGAGGTCTTTGTCTTCACAGAATTATTTCTGCCAGCAAAGAAAGCCTTCAGTTATTTCAGTCCCAGACTGATATTTGTTTCCTATCACCAAATTCTGGATCATCTGATTTGTCATACAGGATCCAGGTTGCATTTTCCTCTTCTACCTAGTGCTGAAAATTCCCCTCCTTACCCAATAGCCTACCGACAAGATGTATTTTGACAAGAATTTTTGAAACTTCACGGAATTGCCATAAAATCCACCATCAAGGGAAATGATAATCCCTGACAGCTAGGGCACAAGCTAGGTCTTGGGTTTTCCAGGCTACCGTCTCTTGGGACATGGCTGTTGCTATTAAAGAGTAGCACAAGAGGGTTAGGCATGTCGGGAGGGTGTGAACACCAGCATAAACGAATGGAAAGAGACAGTAGTGTCCAGCTGTTGGCTCATGGGAAGAGTTTCTTCAATGAAATGACTCACTGGCACTATTTAAAGGAAATAAAGTGAGACGAGAACCACAGCTTTCTGCTCTGGCAGGAAGAGCAAAGTTTGCCACAGCTCCTTGTTCTTTCTGCCTTGTTTTATCCCAGAATAGTTGAAATGCCACAACAGCTGATGCAGATTTCTTCTGATCACTGGTTTGTTCTCTTAGACAATGTAAAGTGTATTGATTTATGGATAAATAGGATGCATTGGCTGTACTGAGCCTACTGATCATGCTTGCACAGAGTCATGGAAGCAATGCTCCTTCTTCATAGAATACAAGTAGAATTGCAACGTCAAACACTCAAAAGGCTCAAAATGTCAGTAATGTCCAAAGTGATATCTGGCTGTATTCAGCACATTTGTGTATTTTTCATACCATGGTATAATCTTTCATTATAGGCTACACCCCATTTCTTACCATCTAGCAGCCACACTTGAAATTGTATTTATCTTCCAAAAGTGTGTGGATTGGTTGAAAGACTGTAGCTTTTTTCCAGGAAGATTTTTGGTGTCTGTATTTGGCCATCAAGAGGGAAGCCTGCCTGCAGCACAGTTCAAGCTTTTAAGCTTTCCATAATACAGATGTACAAAAAAAACTAACCAAGTTGCAGCCACAGGGAGCAAAGTAAAAACTGAACAAAGTGAAACTAGTGCCCCTTTTTCAGCTAGTTTTTAAAAGTTTCATGATAGCATCAATGACACCCACAGTTACTCTATTCTCCTTATTGAAGTATTGCTCTGTTTCCTGGCTATTTGGCACCAGACAGACACCTGTCTGACAGACAGACACACACACACACACATGTTTGCTTTATGTTAGACAGACTGGGAATTAAAAATCACTATAAAACCTACAAAATCAATATATTTTTATTATTTTTTGATTGCTTTGCTCCTGTAGACCTACATTGGGTTTTTCAGTTCATTTTTGTTGTTCGTACTCTAATTTTCCTTCCTGCTTTTCTTTTATTCATAAGTACTAATTAACTGTGCCTACAGGCCATAAAGCTTTCCCAATGAACAAGCCATGAGCTTTGTGAAAGTACCTCACAAGACATGGAAAAACCCACTTCCAGCTGAGCCAAACCCAGCAAATCTCATGTCAGTCAGGGAGAGAATAGTTCCATTTAAGAGGCTTTTGGAGAGTTGCTGATGCTGTGCAATTAAAATCAAGACTGCAAGCAGCAAGAGTGTTGGTGCTCAGATATGGCAGCCATGAGAGGGTGAGGACCTTGCTACAAGCAGCACAAGTGAGTGTGCCAGGAGGATATGGGCTTCCTGGCAGCCTGCTGAAGCTGTGCTGACTCCAGCTTGTGACATGATCCTTTGACCTTGCCTAAAAATTCACCATTAAGGAAAAAGAAAAACATCTGAAGACAGAGTGAAGGGAAAATGTTGCAGTGAAGACCCAGCTCAGCAGGAAGATGTGGAGTTACTGTAATTGGAGGTACATGGGAGTGCCTTCAGATGAAAGGGACTGTAAATGGAGATGACGGATTAGTTCTTTTGCGGAAAAGGCAAATGGGAGAAAGGGGCTGATTTACTGCCTGCACTCTAACAGAAATTGAGATGTTCTATATGTCCATCCCTTCTTTTGCAGGCAGATACAAAAACACTGGAAGGAAATAATCTAATTAACATTATTTCCTTAGTTTTGTGCATTTTTGATGAAAGGCCCCAAAAATTATCTTGACAATATTAACATAAATGATGAGAAAGAAATAGTAAGAATGCACCTCCATTTGAAGAAATTAAAATCTTTTAGTATAATTGTCTCAGTTTGAGAAAATTTGGTGGGGCAGAGACCTCAGAGAGAAGCCTCCTCTCCCAGATTCAATAACCCTGGTTTCTCCAATACACAGAGACCAAATATGCACAGATATAAGTGAAAAAATAACTCTTTACCAAGAAGAATGCCAATAACAATACTGATAAAACTGGGTTAAACCAACCAATGAGGAGAAGCTTCCCAAGTCCCAGATCACAATGAGATGGTGAACCAGCCTTCCCCACCCAGAAAAATCCACATGTGTTCACAGGACAGAGACAAGATGGCCCTGCTCCCACGTGTTTCACCTCCCCCATGCCTGGAAAACCTGGCAGGAATGGTTGGAGAGTCAGTGCTGGCAGGAAAGGGTAGATAGCTGGGATTCAATACCAAGATATGCTTGTGTAGTGCTGGAGTGAGGCTGCAGTGCTGGTACAGGCAGTCAGAGCAGGGCTGTGGACTTCCTAGGTGACTGGAAGGACTGGCAAGACACCCACTGGATCCAGTGATGAGACTTGATTGTTGGAATTTCAATGTTCTTTGGCCAAAGTGGTGGCTGTAATCCTGTCAAAGAGGTGGTGGAAGCCCTGGGTAGGTGAGAGAAGCCCCGAAACTGAGAGTTATATACACTCAGGTTCAGGTGGGAACACCTACGGTACCTTCCCTGGAGCAGGGAGTTTTACATTGGATGATGTAATACTGTGAGTCATGGGACATTTTGGGAGTCTGTGACTTCCAAGATGTTGCAGCTGTCTCTTATTTCAGTGCATCTGAGTCTGTTATGGCCCTTTATGGCTCATCAAAAAGAGATGAATATCTTCAGGCCAGGTGTGAATGTTCCTGGGAGTTATCACAGCTCAGTCATCTGTGTAAGGAAAAAGAAATTCTACCCCAGCTTGCAGGATTTGCCTCTTTCCTTATCTTGTTTAACACCCATCTTGTAGCCTGAGATGTCTGATATGCAGACCTTCAGCACCTGGTTGGCCAGTCTGCGTATTGTTAGCAAAGCACTCTGCTGACTGAGCCATGACCACCAACAGTCTAGTCTCTCACATCACCTGGATGGCCACTGCAGGTTGTTGGATGAATTATTAATCACTAGCCGTTCATTCTCTTTAAAGAAGGCAAAACACCGAAAACCAAAAAGGCATATTTGGAGAAAAGAAAAAGAAAAGAATTTTTGTGTTGCCCAGGACAGCAATACCAAATGAAACTGTTGTAAAACATTGAGCAACGGAGAAGAATGGATGTTTGATGTGCAGAAGTCCCTGCTTATCATATAAGGCAAATGAACTAAATGCAGTTCTATTATATGAAGGAGTTTTCTTCAAGTGGCTTGAACTATTATGCATTTCATTTAGCCCAGATATGTTGCAAGAATTGTTACTCAAAATAAGCATAAGTTGAAGGAAAGTTGCAAGAATGAAGCTGCATGGGGCTGAAAAATGCCTTTCTTAAATTTCAGCACTTATTCCACTTTGCCCACAGAATGGAGGCTGGAAGAAATGCAGAAACAGCATCTCTCAGGCTGCACTTGCTCTTCTGTATGGAGAGCATCAGCTGTGCTGTGGAGCAGCAAAGAGGGAAGGGAAGAGATGGTGGGTTATAAAAGAGGATCAGGATCCTCTCTTCACCTGTCAGACCAGTGCCTGGCTTTTTGTACCCCTTTGCTGCTTGTTGAAATCACAACAATTATTCCTGTGCAAAGGTGAGTTTGCTAAACACAAAGAATGGATGAAAAATGCTGCTTTCAGTCATAGAGCTGTATGCCACGCACTCCCCTCACCAGCTGTTTCCAGTAGCATATGCAACACACATATTTTCCTTCTGCTTTCAATATCACTTCTCCTCAGTTAAATCCACCTTGTGAAAACATGACAAATATGAATCTTTCATGATTCTTCAGTACTTCTTTGGACTTCACATTACAGTCTTGTTCATGACACAAAGCAAAAAAAAAGAAAAGCAATGAACAGCTTTATATAATAGCTTCCACCAAAGGGGTCTTTACATCAAAGAAAAAAAGGATGGTAAGGAGAGTGTGGGTACACCAAAAAGCATACTATGGCTTTCTATTTGATTGGTAGACTGTGCTGCAAAAGCCAACATTAAACCTGGTTTAGAAAACAAATACACAGGGAATAATGTCTAGTCAGAATAACCTGACTGGCAACCTCATGATTACATTTACAGTCTGTGAGTTTTTTTTCTAAATCTTCTTCAAGAAATATATAAAACCATTAAAAAATTTTAAAACAAAAAAAACCCACACAGCAGAAAAACTGATATAATGAAAGTAGCAACAAATCCAATAAAAGTAAAACAGGCTGAGCACAGTACAGTGTGCCCAAAAGCCCAGAGTTTGAAAGTAAATTAGGATAAAAACAAAGTCTGGCTTTTGCTTTTTCAAACTGTTCTATATTCAGCCCTCTTGACTTGTACAGCTTGCAATTATGAGCACAACTCTTGCTATTCCACATTTTTATTTAAGAGGGCTTTTTATCCTGAGGCATTAAAACTGCAATATTCCTGCTGGAGTCTCTCAAGTAATTCAATAATTCTGTGGTTTAATTATTGAAATTATTGCAATCTACATTCAGCAAGTGGAACAACAAGTTGGGGATTTGCAGAGTATGATATATGTATACTCTCAGCAGTAGAGAAAACATAAAGAGTCTTTAGTCTTTTTGGCTCCTCCACATCAAACAATCATGGGGAGAGAGGCTTTTTGGAATTTTAACAACCCAAAGAGGATTTGGGACCCAAATTACTGTATCAGATCCTCTTCTTCCACTCTGTGAAGTAAAATGTCTTCAGCTTGTCAATTTCTGCTACTGAATTTTCAGTCATCTTAAGTTCCCCACGGTGGGTACATACTGATCACAAAAACCTGGGAAGGACAGAGTTGCACAACACTTACCCAAGCACTTACCAACAGTTTCAGGTATATCTTTCCTACCAATAGGGCTTGACCCTTTAGCTTAACCATACCTCAAGGGAAAACTTGATGCCCCTACACACTCCCTAAGATCACAGTGGATGAGCATCAAAAGGGAAAATGCTGTTCAAATCCCTTTCTTTATAGCACCAGCCAGTGCCCTAGAAAATCCTGGGCAGTGGGTTCTAAATGCCTCTGAAAATTCAACTTTGCATGGCCTAATTAGATATTTGGATTATTGTCTGTTTTAAAAATGTGTGGAAGAATACGGTAGAATGCCAAGATACTGAACTTGATCTCTCTCCAGCTTCTGAGAACAAATTTAATAACTAGTTTATAACTGCATAAATACTGGATTAATTGCTACAGCATCAATCACCAGCATGTGGGCCATATATCATGTGTAAAGTCCCATGCTAAAACTCAGGAACCAAAACATGACATGATCTGCAGAACATCCCCTTGCCCAATATTAACTACCAGTAGCAGTCAGCTTTGATGTGCATGTTGGCTTTCTGTCTTGGGTATGTATCACCCTCTTTCCCTCCCATCTCGGTCCTTCTTCCTCCTGTCAAAATAAAACCCAGCCTTGGGGGAAAATGAACATACAGTGGCTTCCAGTCAGACCTCCAGTCTGGGTAGTCAAATCCCAAACTACTAGTTGAGGTGGTCCTGTGCTGGAAAACCTGTTAATTAATATTCTTAGGGAAACCACAGAGGTCTCCACTTACATTGTAGCATAAAATCTACATTTTCAGGGTACATTCCCACATCTATCTCTGATAAAAGGGAAGGAAGAGGGTTGATCAAAAACTGACAGCATGCTGGGGACAACAGTATGTGTTGCCCAACATGTTTTTAGGCACAGTAGGAATCCATGCACAGACATAAATTATCAAAGAGAGAAAATGCCTTGGCATCAAAGCCATGTTCAATGCGTGGGAGAGCCTCAATGCAGCTCAAATATAGAACAGCAAGCAGATGTCTTTACTACCATAAGCATACTTAGACCTCCCTGGATTCACAGCAACAGCACAGAATTACAGTCTCTTTCATTCAAAAATTATAGCAAAAATCTATGTTGCCAGTCACCTTTTATATAAGCCCAGGAGGCTACATCACCCACAGTAAGAGGTCCGAGCTAAAGACAGAAACAGGAGAAATTAATGGAGAAAAGATGCAATTTCCATTCCTACTCTTGAAGCCAGACTTACTTATGCGGAAGAATGCAAAAATTCCCTGCAGCCAGACTCAGGAGGTGTAGACTGGCTGGGGAGGCTACAGTAAGTGGATGGGCCTCAAATGTAGCGATAACTAACAAATGGCTGGGGTTCCTAAGTGGCTGATACTGGGGCCAGTATTACTCAGTGTTTTCACCTGGGCAACGAGGTGGAATACACAATCAAGAAGATCACAAATGGAACGAAATGAGTCTAGCAGTTGATACACCAAAGGGCAAAGCTACTATGCGAAGGCACATCAACAGGCTGGAACGGACTGGCAGTAATACCGTGAAGTTCAGCTAATGACAAATGTAAAGCCCCTGAATGAAATAAGTGTATGTGATAGCACAGACTTTGCATTGGCTGGCTAGAAAGCACTTTGCAGAAAAGGACCTGTGAATTGTTATTCTAATGGGCAACAAACTGAACCTTGAGTCAGCAGTGTGCCCTTGTGGGGAAGACCAGCCTTACAAGGTATCAGCAAGAATGCAGTCAGGACATTGAGAGAATGACTCTTCATCTCTATTTAGCAGTTATGGCTTTGCATCTGTGCTACTGAGTTTATTTGTGGGATATAAAGTACAAGAAACAACAGAAAAATGGAGCAAGTTTGGAAGGACCCTGTGCTTGTTGGGGCTGGAGATCTTGACCTGTGAGGAGAGACTGAGGGACCTGGGCTGATTCAGCCTGGAGGAGAGGCGGCTTCAGGGACACCTAACTGCTGCCTTCAGCTGCCTGGAAGGTAGCTGTAGAAAAGGTACAGTCATACTTTTCTCTAGGTGCACAAAGAAGGTCTCTTCTCTAATAGGGCAAGAGGCAATGGACAGAAGTTATAGCAAAAGAAATTTTAATTGCATGTATTGATAAATATATGCACTATAAAGATGCTCAAACACCAAAGTCAATTGCCCAGAGTAGTTGTGGAAGCTTCATTCTGAGATACTCAAAAGCTGGCCAGCCTTAAGCAACCTGACACAGCTTCAAAGCTAGCCTGGCTTTGAGACCTTCAGTGCTCCCTTACAACCTGATTTTTTCCCTATGATTTATGATTTATAGAACCCAAGAGAAAATGTAGGCAACAGAAAACCTGAATTCTTAATGTAATGTTCAAAACTTTCCTTGAGAGGCAGTTCCTGAGAAGTGGAGAGCCCTGGTGTTTGCTTCCATACCTGATGGCTGAAGGGTCCATGCCTTAATCTCATAAGTTTAATACCAGCCCTACATAATCAGAGGTAAGTCCTGTTCCCAACCTTTGAGTGATTATCTCCTGCCCATAAAAATCCCATTATTGTGGATGTTGTTTCTGCAAATAGCTAGTAGGAAAAGCTTTGTGTATGTGTGAGGGTGACTGACATTAATCTTCATTTTACCAAATATATAGATATATGTTAAAATGCTTGCTTCCTTTTTGCTGGAGAGATTTTCGCAGTCAATTTCATAATATTTAGTTCTTTAAGCTGTGAACTGCAAATGACCATCATGTGATGGTGAATGGTGCTGCATCCAGTTGGTGGCCAGTCAGTTCTGGGGCTCCCCAAGGCACAGTATTGGGGCCAGTTCTGCTTATTATGTTTATCTGTGATCTGGATGAGGGGATCAAGCGCACCCTCAGCAGTTTCATGGATGACGCCAAGTTGGGTGGGAGCATAGGAAGACTCTGCAGAAGGTCTGGGTTGACTAGATTGATGAGCTGAGGGCAGTTATATAAGGTTCAATAAGCCAAAGTGCCAAGTCCTGCTCTTGAGTCACAACAACCCCATGCAGCACTACAGGCTGGGGAAAGAGTGACTGGGAAGCTACCAGTGGAAAAAGACATGATGGTGCTGGTCAACAACTGCTGAACATGAGCCAACAGTGTGCCCAGGTGGCCAAGAAGCTCACTGGGATCCTGACCTGTATCAGAGATATTGTGGCCATCAGAACCAGGGCAGTGGAGTTCTTTTCCAAGCTTAATAACTCCATGGTTCTATAATTTAATGTCAAGTTTCTGAAAACTATTACTCCACACCTACCCCTCTGACTTTGAAACAGCCCCCAGAGAGAGTCATAGAAGATTGGGAAGTAAAGGTATCAACAAATACACAGTAGCAGCAATCAACATGAATACAAAAAAAGGCAGCGGGAGAAGCAGTTGTCATGTATAATCCCTCTCAGCACCCTTTCTCACATAGACATTGTAGGAGAAGCTGTTTAAAACTAGTGGTTGGCTTAAAGTTTTGTTGAAAATATCATCTAAAACCTCACTGAGTAGGTCTACTGTGGATACATTTGGTTTTTGCCACTTTACCTCAATTCATTGAACTCTTGGGTGGACAAACTTAGTGGAAAAAATATTCAAATAAAACCCATTGGCTATTTAATATGAAAAGCTACTATTAGTTCTTAAGAACAGGACATTACATAAATTCTTTATGGCAATATTGTCATTTAAAACAATTATCTTTCCTATTTTAAAGCTGAATTTCTGGAAAACATACTGGGGTATGAAATGGTCCCATTTTATGATGATTTTGAAAGTATACAATTAGATTTTTCTGACAGATTTACAGTTTTTAATTAGAATCAAAAGTGCAGACTAAAGTCAATGTTATAAAAATTGTTATATTTTCATTAATATTTTAATAGAGGCATCTGAAGCAGTTGTTTTGCTCAGAAGAATAGGTCAAGTCTAAATATTTGATTTCAAATGCTAAGTAGAACTGAAAATATTGACTTAAATATAAAGTATTAATTATATCAAGTAAGTACTGTCTTGAAGAAAGAGACTAGTGTGAGACAACAGTAAGACAAAAGAACCAATTTTGATCTTTTTATTAGACTGTTAGCAACAAATATATGGAACTCTAACTGAATTCCTGAAGTCAGGCCTCCCCAGTGATTTCTTTTTGTAATGTAAACAAAAATATGTGATAACTGTAGCATTTCCTGAATGGATATTAAAAATACTTCACCTTTTTGATTAATCTCTTAAGCATACAATGCAGTTTGCATTGAAAAAAAATCAGATATTAATTTACTGTGCCAAGAGTACCTCCTTCTCCCGGTTAAATACCTCTCTATATCTACATCATGCACACCAGGTGTAATGATTGGACTAACACATATCATGGAACAGTGTTCCTTAAATCTATGATGCATGTTCAGTTTATCTTCTACACCAAGAATCATCATGATGTTTCTGCAGGTGGGATTAACTCCCAGCATGCCCTCTGGCAGATGCCCGCATTAAGTTGCAGGACAGAACAGCAAGTCCCCTGTTTAGCAGAGACCAGGAAAACACGACAAACTTGTAATGCTGGCTCTGCATCCCAGAGCATCATCTTCACTGACAAGAACAGCCAACTGGCATGGACAGTTTTCTGACTGAAATCTTTCTGATTGCACTGTGCCATATGGATGTGTATGTGTTGAGCTGTCCTGGGACTGGCTGGGGTGTTTCTGAATAGGTGCTCCTGCCTTCAGGAGGTGGTCCAAAAAGGAGAAGCTGTGCTCTGTTGAGAGCTTGGTTTGCAATGTAAGTTGTTAGTAGCAATTCATTATCCTCTCTGACTTGTTTGGCTCCTTTCTGTATCTTCCTTAGGAGCACCATAAAAACCAAAATTGTGTTTACATAGCTCTGTTCCTCCTTCACAGTCTACTACTTTTGTAAACTAAGTGTGGCACAAAAATGGCACGCTGCAGGCACATGTCTAATAACCCTAACTTTGCCTATCCATAAAACAAGT
The DNA here is from genome assembly GCA_035047865.1 of Dendrocincla tyrannina. Lineage (NCBI taxonomy): Eukaryota > Metazoa > Chordata > Aves > Passeriformes > Dendrocolaptidae > Dendrocincla > Dendrocincla tyrannina. The sequence continues at coordinate 30,203,138 of JAWWMP010000041.1, read as the reverse complement.
AGCATAACAAATGGTAATTTTGTCTTCAGTCTCTTTTTGAAAAGGCACACACATTCTGTTTCAGATAAAGAACATACGGATGCCATCAAACATTCCAGAAAAAGACAGCACTTTACTGAAATCTTTGCTAGCATGGGAAAAACAGCCTTTTTCTAGTAAGGGCTTATTGTGCAGTGTCTGGAAAAGGACAGATGAGATAGACAGGGTTGGTAGGGAACTTCATGAACCACAGAAAAGATTAAGAAGAGTTTTCCCTTCTGACCCTTTCTCTTCCATTCAAAGCTTGGGTTTATCACCCTGATTTTCTCTCAGATGTCTATAGCAGTTTTCCCACAAGACATGCCAAATGCACAATCTTTTATGGCTGGAGCAGCTTGAAAAGGAGTAGAGAAGAAGTTAGAATCTTTCCTTTGGCCTAGGAGGTAGGGATTGAAAATAATCTCTCATACTTCCCAGGTCAATGTCCTAGTTCTCTGACTATTCTCTCTTTCTTTCATTCAATAAAGATTCAGTTAGTCTGATCAAAATGAGATCAAATTAACAAAAGAGACAAGGAATCTCTTTCTCTACCCTGTTTGTCAGGGTGACTCATAGTTCAGTGATCAGATGAGATATGGAAACTGAATTTCCACAGAGAAAACTGGAAGTATTCTAGAGATTTCCTGTGCTGTGTGACTCCTCTCACTACAGAGCAATGTGACAAAAAAAAAAAAAGTGTGCATCTTTGCATAATTCTCATCCTTGGTGGACCTTTTCTCCAGTCAGATGATTCACTACACCCTGACCAGCCTTGAACCCTGAATATATTTGTTCAAGTCTTCTTCACAAGAGCAAATTTCTTACCAACACATCTTCATATGCTTAGTACTCTAATATAGTAATGATGGAAAAATCTCACTAAAGGAAAATAATTCATGAGGGAATTTCAAAAGAAACCATCCTACTGTCATCATGCTATCCTCAATTATTTTAGGTCTAAGGCATGTGAGAAAGGCTGAGCAGTTCTGCTTAATTAAAATAACATAATTTTGGAACAGCAGACACAGATCAAGCGATAAAGAGTGTAAAAACTAAAGCAGAACACAAAACAGGAGAACAGACTCATATTTGCCACCAAATCTGTTTTGTACCTTTTACCGTTCGCCAACAACATGTGGTTTACCCATTTTAAGTGTTTTTGCACTGTTGTTATACATGATGATATCAGATCACTTCATGAGCAATTTTCACATTACACAGTGTAATAAACAGCTCCCAAAACATATCAGAGAGACACCTCCTCTTTATATTATTTTCATGTCAAAATTAATTCTTGCAAAAACAAACTGTGAAGGGAGCCTTAGAGAAATTATTCTGAAATAGTATGCTGTGAAAACTGAAACCTTATTTCCTTAAATTTTCTACAGGATTTTAAAAAATAAGTAATCTTTTTTCTAGATGAGGAATCTGCAACATTGGCCTAAAACACCTAAGCAATTCCATAGCCATTTCTTTGACTTTTTGAAAGCTGTTTTTATCCCTCATATTACAATTTCTTTAGCATACTATTGAAGGAGTAAATGTCATTCCTGAGTTACTCCCCACAACTCAGAATTTTTAATGGGCTCAGTGGGAGCCGGTTTGTTTTCAAAAAATGTATTTCTGTGCCAACACAAAATATATTTGGATAATCTCTTGTAAAATGTGAGAAATGAAACCAGAAAACTTTATATGTTATACCAAACTTCTTCCAGTCAGATCACCAGACCTGTCAAACTGCTAAAAAGATGCAGCCAACATTTGTGTTACCCTCATATCAATATTGATAGGATGGAGAACTTATTTCTAAAGGACTTCAGATAATGATGGGAGGTTTCAATCTGTCCAGAAGCTATTAGACTAAATTGTCTTTCAGCAGAAATATTTCATCATACACAAAGCAGCTCCTGAAACTCTTCAGCCTACAGAATGGCATATTCATTCAGCCCATAAGAAGCATTTGGTTTAGTTGTGTGGGCTGACAGTCAGGAGCTACACACACGATTCACTTGTTGCCATAGAGGTGGCATGGCTGTAAGAGGAGCTGGTGAGTAAACAGGCACAGTATGCAGCCATCTCGCTTTAACCTGCTTGTGTGTGTGCAAATCCCCACCCACACACACAGAGTGAAGGGAAAAAGAAGAAATAAAATACCATTTTTAGAATGAGAGCCTTAGTTATTTCCCATCTGATAAGAAATGCCTAGCACTACGCAAGACCTGATGGCAGCAGAGAAAGAGAAAACCCATCACTCCTGTGCAACTTGCTGGTTGCTTTTACAGTGAGGTAAATCAGAGTGCAGGCTGGATTACAACTATTCAGATATATTCATGATATATGATGATATAAACCCACTGAAAAAAGAAATAGAGTCATTATTTAATAGAGGGATCGATGTAACAGAAGACTTTTTGCCGAAAACTGTGATTATTAATTCTTGTACTCCCACTGTGTGTATCAGCTAGGCAAGATACGTCTTCATTCAAAATCCCAGTTCTGTCTGCCAAAGATAGGTTCATCTCTTCTGCTGTGATTTATTTTAACAGCTTTGTGTCAATATTAAACAAGCCCCTTAATACTGTTGCAACAAGTGAAGATGTCATACAGAAAATGGCAGTTTTCCCCTAATAAGCTGTCATTACCTAGAAAACTGTAAAGATTGTGTTATTGCTTTCATGCAATTTAAGATACTGTAACATAGACATTATTTCATTATGTGATATTTAAATCTTGCTCTAGATTTTATAAGTGCATTTGTCAGGTTACAATTTACAAATTCTATTTACTCTGAAGAAAGTTATTTTATTACATTTCACTGAAATCTTTAAATTAATGGAGTCACTTTTCTGAAACTTTGCTACTTTACATGTTATTTGCCTTTATTCATGAGGCTTGTGGATACCCAGGTAATTTTATTTTTAAATCTTCAAATTTTGGAAATGAGTCATTTCATACACCCTCTTCTGTCTCATGTAACATATATTAGCTTCTTAAGAGAATAATCCTGTAAAGAATATCTCCTCATATCACCCAGAATACGTGTCCTACATTTGTTTATGCCAATGTTGAGAGAATTAAGTTTTAAAGGTGTGAATATGTGTCTAGTCTAAATATGACTAAGAAATAGCACATATTTACATAGCCACAAGATACATGATATATTTCTTCTTTGACATAAGAAACACGTCTGAGAAAAGAATGCCATAAAATACTAAATGCAAACTTTACAGACCCAAAAATTAGATGGCTACATTACTGTTTTGAAAGAGTAAGTTAAATTAGCTTGCAAGGAGAAATTAGCGTTGAGCTGCCAGATGCAAGTCAGTACAAAACTAATATTCTTTTTCTTTTTCTTTTTTTTTTCTTTTTAAGAAAAGAGACAAGGATAAGCTCTCTCTTTAACTCTCTGGACCCTTAGAAATATCAGCTGTTAATGAATTAGTTTCACAATAATACTTTTGTTGGCAGAGCTCCCAGTAGGGACTTCTAGCACTCCAGGGGAAAGCAACATACCTTCCATCTACGGTCCTGCATGCCCAAGGAGGGTAATCAAGTGCAGCATTTCCAAAGTGGATTGGTTTGTTTTCTTTTTTTCCTTTATGGGTTTTGTGTAGGAAAAATTGGTTTATGTTGAGTGAGATTCAGAAGCCTGAATGGGAGCTGGGCACAGGCTATCAGTTTAAAACTTCCAGCACATGCCAGGGGTGAAAGTTATGGTTATGTTGCAGAAGAGTATAGAGCGAAGGCTGTTGTTTGCTATGCAGCCAGATGATACTGGAATGTGACAGATAAATTCCTTGCCTCCCCAGCAGCCGAGTTATAAAAGGCTGCCGTTGCCAGCTCCATTTGATGCTGTCTTGGGACAAGGTAATGGGGCAATGTTTTGAGACAATGAACACCATGCCAGGAGCTGTCTAACAGTTACACCTCCTCCTTGCTGCTGTTTTACTAAAGCAGATTTATAGATGTAATCCTGCAGACCCAAGCTACAGGACTGGCCCTAAGCTCTTCTCACGGTAATATAAATCCTTTTTCTGGAAACCAACATAGCATCTTACTGTGAGTTTAACTAGGTGATAGGATGGGAAAATGTCAAGTAAGCAGGGTGGTTGTCAGACCTCTCTGTTTTCTATTCTTCTAATTTCTCTTTCAAATGAAAGTCTTATCTCTTGATAAAATATCACTTTTCCAGACTAACATGCATAAAAATCATTCAGCAAAAGGTGGATAAACTGTGTCTGGAAAAGTTATTTCAGCCTTTGAAATGTTAGGATTTGGAGATGGATGACTTCCCAAGAAATTTTTTTTTTCCATTTGTTTTATTTCCTATATCAATCTACAATTCCAGTTGCTCACAAAAGGTACATCAATGATATGGCACAAAAAAAAAAAAAGATTGACTTTCAAATTCTAATTCTTTTGTGCCCTAAAACCACTGTGTTTCTTTTAAAAGAAGCCCATTTTCACTTGAGTTTCTTGAATGGCATAACTTGCTTTCTTACAAAGGAAACCACAACACTCTTGATCATGAAAGGGGTGAAACTCTATGCAAAGTCAAAGGTTACATTTTGAGATGTCCAGGTTGCAACCACTGCTGTACGCCTTCTGTAAGCAATTTGGCTAAGTGCAGAAAATGCTTCTGTACCCTTACTGAAGAGGTGACACTGTGTGGCATTTTGAAGGAGGGCTGCTAGAAGAATGACAGACATGAGAAGTATCTATTCTGAAAAGTGTTGCATATAATGAACTGGCAACATGCACTGGACAAAGTTTGCTTGGTGTAATACAGTCAACAAAAATATTTGTGTTCTATTAATCCATAACAAAAAATTTATTTTTTCAAAATGAAAATATTTTATTCAATATTTTTATGCTGAATTTAAATAACATGTTTAATTAAATATAATTAGATACAACTCTGAAAAATTCAAAAGATATTTCAATTATTCCACAATGGAAAACTCATTTCAACCTGAACATTATTTTTCAGGGAACAGGGAGGAAAGAGAAGATAATTTTTTAGCAAAGAGAAGAAATCTCTTCATGTTAAAGAATTGCTCTTCTGTTCTACTATTGATTATAAAATAAAGTAAAATTTTACTGGTAATGAGCCTAAGTCTCTCACGCATAGTAGTGTTATTTCCAAGAACAATGAAGCAGGTCCTTAATACCTGGTCCCTAATCAAGACAAACCTTGCTTTGTTCATGAAAATCAGTATTGATTTTTACTCTAATCTGTGAGAAAAATAGTTAAAGATCACATCCTGGGATATATTCTTATTGCCACTTACTTGAAAGTGAATGTAAACCAATGTTTAATTTTTATTTCTGTATGTATTTATTATAGTCATGCACTTATTTAAACTATACAGTCATTATTAGACTGCCTTAGAAATGAAAGAATTAGGATCTTCTGATCGTGAATGTAAGTTATAAAATAAACCAAGAAGGTAAATAAATTTGTATCTAGATAAACTTATTGATTAAATTAATCTTACTAAAAACACCAGCTGCAAAAAAACCAAAACAAAACAACAACAACAAAACAAACAAACAAACAAACAAAGACAAAAAAAACCAAAACAAACAAGCAAACAAAGACTAATGTGGCAGGATAACCTGAAAAGACCAGAAGTCCAATCAGAGAATGCATACTATCATTGATTGCAAGCCATCATGCAAGCTCAGTTGCTGGTGCCAGGGTGTTGTCTTGATGTTAAATTATGCTAAAACCACCCCAGATTCACTTTTTTACTTTGAATATACATCCTGTTTTTTGAAACAGGATTTGACAGAAGCTCATCTGCCAGCCTGTCAATCTGTGACTACCACTCCCTCACTTTGTGCTATCAAAGTCCAGTCCCCTTTCATACAGTGAGGTTCTTCTCACATAATCCTTTTAGGACAGTATGTGTGGAGATTTCTCCCTTGGTGGGGGATGCTCTCCAAGGATACTCCTCGAGGCTGAGTGAAAGAGATCTCCCCTGATTAAGATCTTTTGTATGATAATTTGTAATAATAAATGATTCGTTTATATAAATATTCTCATTTTGGCAATCAGTCAAACCTGCAGGACAAAGTAGTTCAATCACACTTCTGCAATTCCTTAAATTTAAACAGTCAGCATAATCTGAGTCTGAGACTGGATCCAGCTGCACCTGGACTCCTCTTTGAGAAGAGGTTTAGAAAGCACGGTAGTCCCTTCTGTGCATCATGACTCAAAGGAAGGGCTTCTTTAATAAATTTTGTCTAAGACTTCTATTCCCACTCATGACAACTAATGCTAGGTGAGTACTTGACTTACTGATTACAATGAACCACTTCTGACAGTGGATATTTTGCAAATTTTTTGTTCTTGAATTATTCTTCCATGCTGAAAATGTTGTTTTGGTGGCATATTTTATATGCAATCATTTCACCTACTGATATAGAGCTCATTAGCCCCAGGAAAATATCTCTTATTGTGAGTTGGGTTTTTCATAGTATGTAAGTAATTTTTCTATAAACAATATTGACTCGACTAATATTGGTGGGTTTTATTTTTAAAGCTCTACACAATGTCTAATTTGACTCCATTAGTCATAATTTTTGATCCATGAACCTTCTTCTAATTGCCACTGAATGTCATTTGCAATCTCATAGGGCTTTATAAATAATAAGCTTGGAAAATCAACAGTTCTTCAGCTAGTGGAAGTCATGAAATGCTCAAGACATAGCAGAGATTCACAAAATGACATATGAATATACATTCATAACATAAACCCCCCTTTAATAGGACCTAGCTGAGCTGTGTGAATATAATCAACAACATCCCACTGCTAACAATACTTATTTTGAAAGACCTTCCAAGTATACGACTTTGTCATATCATGCATTTAAATAATGTAATTGGAACAGAAACAAAAATATGAATAATTATCAAGGGACTTACTGGATGTGGCTGTCATGTTCTTAATGGTATTTAAATAAAGAAATTAAGAGCCATGAATATTTTCAATATTTGTAAAACAGCATGTCTTTGGTTGCTTATTTTGCCTAGTCTTCTGTGTCAGCTAGGTCTTATTAGTGTTGTGCAAAACCCTAGGAGCAGTCTGGAAGACAAAAAGTGGGGAAGATTGCTGTTTCATTGTCTCTGTGTTTGTGAAAGCCATTTTGTCACATCTTAGTTTATAAGGATTTTTGTGCTCCTTAAAGCACATAGGGCCAGGTGTCTCCCATTTAAGAACTAGCTGCATGATCGGGGGAGACTGAGGTATCTAAGACCCAGTCAAAATGGTAGTAGACTTAGCCTTGACATTTTTGCCTGGAGCATTTTTACACTTGAAACACATTCACAAGGTCTTCTAGTTCTCCAGCCTAAATTATCCCATACCAACTGCCATAGTTTGGCTCCTCCTTAACACCTCCAGGGTGAGAAAAAGGTTGAACCAAGCATTTTTGAGGAGCAGCCAGTCATGATAAAAAAGAGTCAAGGAGTAATTGCAGAAACCTGAAGAAACCTATTATTCCAAAAATGTTTGTCTCCTGTTCCCATACATCCTGTCTAGTGAAGTGCTAGCTTTGATGGCCTTATCCCAAGGTTTCACTTTGCACTTCTGCAGCCCTCTCTTGGGTCACTTTGCTCAGGGTCAAAGGAACACGAAAGAGCCTGCTAAAGAGCTATGTGCAAAGAGACTCTGAAAGCAAGATATGCTCAAATTCATAGTGTAAAGCAATTAATTGTTGGTTATCACTCCCAAAGGCCACAGGTCTCAGCTTTAGCGTGCTCAGCACCCCGAAGAGACACCTAAAGATGCTTTGCCAGTTAGAAGGTGTCAGTGAGGAAGGAAAGAGGCCGGTCAGAGCCTTTGTCCCTGGATTGGATCTTACATACTTTTAAGTTGCCATCTGCAGTGGAGTCCACCTTTCTCCTTTTAGGGTTTTAGAATCATAGAATCTTAGAATCCTTTCTATCTTAGTGTTTTTCCTTTTGAATCTGTCAGCTTCCCACAAACATCCCATTCCCTGCCCCTGCCATCTATCTGCAATTTTGCCCTTCTTATTTTGTATGGTTCTCTCTATATGCTTTTATATGGACGTTTTTTGGAGCTTATCTACTTGCTTAGAAGTGTGAGGCAAATTTTTACAATGTAGAAATGTCAGAAATATTACTAAGCCACAGGAACCCGTGGTGGAGGTGGTCACAGACCAAGGGTGTTATTGTCTCTCTTTCAGTGTGTCAAGCTCACTGAGGATTCAGAAGTTCTTCCTCTGCTGACCAAGATATCTTACTTCATTAGCTAGTATCTTGCAGGAAGACTACATCTGTGCTCTGTTTTTGTTTCTGAGTGTAAGAGAGAATAAGCATTTATCCATAGAGTAAGTATTTATCTGCAAAATTCATGGTGCAGTTTGGCCCTAAGTATGCAGCAGATATCTACAGGCACTTCTGCTATCACCTGGATCCTAGAATTTGGAAATAGTTGTACTAGTCTTTGGGCTGGTTCTCCACTTTCCGGTTTCTGATATGTTTCAAGACAGTGTCCCAATTTTCTTGTTCCAAACTGACACTATGACTGTCTCATGTGACAGCTTTCACAGAAGCTTTCCTGCAAATACATTAGAACACATTTTGTTGGCATCTCTAAGGGGAAAAAAGAATGACCCTAGAGAAAAAAACAGGGTCACAAACAGAAAACACCCTGATTGTTTTATAATGGCACAAGTGCTTATACATTTTCTCATTCAAAGTCTAATCACAGTGTTTTGTGTCAGACTGCTTGAGATGGATTTAAAATACCACCTGCCCACCTATTCAACATTTGTTTACTTTGTGCTGTGCATAGGAGTATGAAATAAATGTGTATTAAATTAGCATTTTATTGGCTCTGAGAACTCTAACAGACACTAAGGAATCCATCACTGTCTTTGCTTGTGGTGTCACATTTATATTGAACAGAAACACTGTGGAGCCATCAAAATATTCTTTCCTTTTTGTGCCACTGAAGGTACTGAGGTAATTCCCTCAAAAGTAATTTTTAGGAGAAGGTGTTCATTGTTATGTGGAAATGTGAAAGCTTCAGTATTATGCAAAAATGATTTAATACCCATACTATTCATCACTCACAAAGGGACCTGATGAGGAGTTTACTGACATGTATAGAAAGATTTCCATTTTCTTGGAGAGGCAAAATTCAATACTGCTAAGCTAATGACTAGTTTGAGAAATGGCTACCAATAACAACTGGAGGATTTCTGAAGCTGACGTCTGTTCTTGGCAGAAATCAATTACTTCTAAAACTATTATGGTAAATAAAAAATACAGAATTCAGAAAATGGAGATATTGTTAACTTGATGTGGCGCGCACAACTGGAACATTTGATTTAAGAAAGTAATGCACAATGAAAGAAATTACCTTTCAGTGAATCAATTGTTATTATGTGTACAGTTTCTACAGTGCTAATCAATTGCTAAAGAATTAAATATAAAATATTGTGCGTTTTACAGAGGGACACTTTCATAAGTATTCAAGCAGAAACTTTCTGGAAACAGCTAGTTATTTCTAAGTGGGTCTGAATCAAAGCCTAACTCTGAATATCACTCAGATTTTGGCTAAAGATACTGTGAATATTATCTCTTCTCCTCTGGGAACAATCATGTCTGTCTTTGCATTTTGGATCTGTCTTCTCTGTGTTCAAATTAGTTTAATTAGTTCCTGCAAACCGAAGATAAAATGGGTTGCAGAGCTGTCTCATCAAGAAGCAACTTTGGTCAATTTAGGTCATTAAGACCCTATCAAACTTTCTCATTACTGCCGTTCTCAGAGTCTAGATATTAAGGGACCAGGAGGAATTGTTTCAACTTTAGCTTTGAGATAAAAAGGTAATGCTGTAAATCAAGGAAATGAGTCCACATAAATTGAAATATAACAACATCTTTCTTCCTCGGGAGCCTGAAGTGAAGTTCCTAGACTCCGTGTGCTATCACACAGAGAAAATCAGGGGCCTAAGATTGGTTGTCAACATATTCCTTTCAAAGTGTTGGAAAAGTCCTATATAGTTTTTGTATGAGGCTCTTCAGGTTATTTTTTGACGTTAACTTGATCCTTGTCTGCAGAGCATTTTTATTCCAGTTTGTGCAGGATCTGGAGTAAAAATCTTTAGTCAGATCTCTGGTCAGACTGTTATTTCACAGTACCTGGACACAAAAAAATAATAACCAGAGAAACATAGAGTAATTTAGATCTAGAAGTAGCAGAGCTGCCATGGTAGGGTACTGTATCAGAGTGGTTAAACTGCATTACATAGAGTGTGCCAGGCATGAAGAACCAGACCTAGTGAAACTGAGTCTTAAGAAATATTAGACTAAACAGCTATCTTTCAGATGGCTAAAGTTAAGCTAGAATTTACCCCAGCTTGCGTATAAACTCCAAAATTACAATCCTAACTTACACACTAGATTAAAAATTATAGTCCTCGGTGCCCTACCTAAAGGCACTGGGAACCTCACCTTGCACCAAGAAGTTCCCTGAGCATCTTGAGTCTATAACTGCTCACTGAGAAAATGAGGCACCCAGTTGCCATCCAGCTTTACATATCGCCTCAAACTGAAACCCATGAAAGATCCAGAGCAGTGCACAACGGTCAGTATTAGGCACCATACATCATGTTACAGAGTTTTGTTTCAGAAATACTGCAGTTCCACCAATAATCACAACAAAATTATGGCACTTAGAAAGAAAAATAGCTCACCATGGAAAACATGCCCTGGTTTCTGAATTGTCTCACTGATTGCAAGAGTGGTTTTTATGAGAAATAAACATCAGGTTTGCTTTTGCCAATTGAAGGCTGAAAAGCACTTGTCAGTGAGAAAGAATTCTCTGTCTTTTATGTTCTCAGTATAATAAAGAAGTAGAAAGGGAAAGATAATGCAGGAAGCATGTGCTGACAGCTAGATTTATTCATGGGAGAGAGAAAAGATGCAGATGCAGAGACTTTTTAGAAGTCATCCACCTGGCACTGCTACATCAGTGAATCACAAAGAGATTTGAAAATTTGAAACCCCGACATGGAGAATGCTTGCACTTTACCACAGTGTTCCAGAACATGGCCTCTGTTTTCTTTCACAAGCTAATGCCGCCACTGCATCACTGCGATTTCCCTTCCTCTGTCCACAGTGTAGCTGTATCCAGCTCCTGCTTCAAAGGGATTTAGCCATCAGACAACTGCTCTGATCTTTGCAGGGAATGGAAGAATGATCTTTGCACTGTTTGTGTTTACTTTTGGAGCAGAGGTGATCCTGCTGAACGTGTCCTTTCACTTAGTCAGAGAGGCAACATGCGAATTGTCTGGGGGGATTTTGCTCTGACCTTGGTCAAAGCATGGGATTAGCCTTGCAGACTTATGGGACTCTGCTTAATTTGAATTTTGGTTGTGTTTCATCTTCAGACAAAGCATTGGAATGAAGGCAACCCATCTGTAAGAGCTGAAGGCTTATCTGACTGGTTTGATCTCAGCTTACACCACTGGGCTCACTTGGTTTTCCCTTGCAACACAAACCAGTCAAGTCTGGCTCAGTCACCACCCTTGGTCAGGATGAAAGTTGTGGGTTTTGGTAGATCCCCACTAGACCTGTCCTGAATTTCAATTTATCTTCATTCTATACATTTTGATACCTTTGGCAGCCTTGTCTTCTTAATGATCTCATCTCTTTCTTTTACCTTGGTAGAAAGTGCATTATCTCCCTCTCTCTCCCTCCCACTAGTGCACAGGGTAACCCACCCAGCTTGGTTGCCGCTGTAGGGCCCTCCTGTGCATGCCCCAGCCCCGGGTGCTCTGTCTTAGGGCAGCCCCTGCCCACCAAGACCCCTTCTCCAGACCTTCTCCTCAGTCCACTGTCCCTGCATGTCACTCAAGCTGTCATTGCACTTAGAGCCCATGCACCCCAAAACAGAGCTCCACAATAACCTGTTCGTGTCTGTCTTCCAGTCATTCCATTTTCTCATCCTTACATTCTGTCAGTCACCAAGACGTGACATCCTGTTATCTGGGGAAGAGATGAGAATGGTGATAAGTGTGTGAAGAGCCCCTCAGATCCATCTCCTACTTGTACCTCAGGCCATGGGAGGCATATGTAGGAATTTCCTTTATAGGTAGGTGGGCATGGGAAAATCTTCCTCACCATGGACTCACGGGCCTTTTGTGGCAAAAAATAGACCGTGCCACATTTGTAACCCAAGAGCTTGGGTTAATTGTCACTCTACCCACTCCTCCAGATCCTCTTGCTGAGGTTTTCACTGCACATATATCCTCATCTCTTCCTTCATCAGAGGCCCAACAACTCACTCCACCTTCTCATCCTGGCCCTGTCCATGCTGTCCATTTCCCACCACCTGGAGCAGGAAACACAATGGGGAAGGAGGTTTCTGAAAAAATTCTGTACCCTCACCGGTCATGCCTCCAAGCAGTACTATGTCCCCAGCTCCATGAATGCCTTCTAAGACAAACAGATGCTCTCAGATGTGTTTTGCTGAGCACCACACACCAGCTCCTCTGACACCCATGCCTGTGCTCCCAACCCTCACACTCCTCTTTTTTCATTCATTGCCCCTTGTCACCAGGTATCTGTCCTCCTTGTGTTCCACATTGCATTGTTCTTTCCTTCACAGCATGACCTACAGGACTTGCACAGAATTTTGTCCACTATTGTTCACCATGTTCCAAATTGCCACTTACTTCTGATACTACTGCAAACACCCCTTTATTGGCATTTCTACTTGTCTTTTACAGAAAAGGCTATCATAGGGAATTCAGGAAAAATGTGAGAAATAATTTAATTCCAGACAGAAATTATGCAACTGCAATAGTAGAGACTTTCTTCTGCAACAAGACAAAACTCTCCACAAACAAATATGCATGAAAGTCCTTTGTGTGTGCATGTCTCTGATTTAATCAACAACATACATTTTTGTGTTTTGGATAAATGTTTCTTTTCATTTAATGTCATAAAAAAGCATAGCTGCTTTTGATGTAACATGAAGTTGCATAAATGATATTAAACATAATGAGTTTATTGAGGTTGTCTTAATCTGTATTTTCTTGATAAATACAAAAAATGCTCTAAATTATTATTATTATTATTATTATCATTTTAAATGGAAGCTTCACACAGTTTCAGGTAAAATAACTCATTCCCATGTGTCCTTTTCTTCTTCCTTTTTTTCCTTTTGATAGTCAAATATTTGAATTACTAAGCAGAATACATTAAATAATAGGAATTTATTATGAAATAAAAGAAAATAATTACAACTACTATTACATTGTTTTTTAAAATATTATCACCTACTTCATATCCAGTATATACTTGAGTACCTTGTCACCATTTCAAAGTTAAGATTAAGATGTTACTTTGTGCTTTAATTATATTTCATATCTGAAAACTCTAAAACTTTCTAAAGTGCTACACCTAAACAGTTAAGAGGGCAAGAAAGTAAATCCCATGAGTTTCTGATCTTTTGGCCTATTCTCTTTGTGTTGTAATTCTCATTTTGATGGACTAGAATTACATTTGAATTATGTCTTCATTAAAATCTCATCTGTTCTGAGTTCCTGCATTCATGTACATCTCCATCTCTGTTTTTTGAACTTTATATCATGATATTTTGCTGTTAAGAAATTCTGAAAGTAAATTTGTGAAAACATGAGTGTGATTGAATCCTAACACTGCCGTTTTTAATTTTAATTTTGCACAAATTTAGCATGAGATAAGAATTTGACACAGATTATAGAGAGTATTTTATCATAAGCATGGAAACCTATAGGTTTGCAAATGGTCCTGTCCCACATGTAAGCTGTTCTGTGTTCATGAAAGGTACTTCATTAAAAATGGCAGTCCATCCAGATGGGAGGCAGGTGCCAAAAGCAGACAGCAGACCATTGCGGTAAAAGACAATGAACTAAAGCATGGAAACACAAAATAATTGTCTGTGTGAGAGGGTACCTGGATTTGTGAATCTGAGGAGAGCAGAGTTTGGAAAGAGCAGGCAAGAAAGGGAAGTATCTTAAAGAGGAAAGGCCAACCAGGCAAATCTCTGGTAATGATGACCAAAAGTGGAGCCACTGTAGGGAGACAACAGCACTTGCCATGGCAGGGCGAAAGTTGATCATAGGTCCAACTCATAGAGCATCAGCAATGAACATAGAAGTTTTTCACAAAGCCAGGCACTAAAGCTCACAGTCCCTTAGCTAATGGGCCAGACATTCTGGAGGGAGAGGAAAGCAGACCTCAGGAAGGACAATTTTCAAGGTTTCTATTGTTTTATTACAAAAGGAAGTTCATGTGATGAAATTGTATTGGCAAGAACAGTTTCACCACAGTTAAATTACATTCCTAATCTTACTTTTCTTCTCTTTTTCCAACAACCTTTTATTAAAATCAAACACTGAGAAGCTGATTTGTATGTGATTCATGCAGATCCTTTCTTCTTTGCCTCTCATTTTCATTCCCACAAGAACAGACACAATACTGCTCTCATTGATATAATTGGAAACATTGCCATTGAATTCAGTAGGAGCAACATCCAGTATAGCATAGGTGCATTACTGCATTTCCATGGGATATCCATTGTCACTATTCACCTCCAGTGTCATTCTGGCCTGTTATGGAAGCACAAAGTACCATATTACAATTAGAGTATTAAAGACCAATACACTGTAATCACGTCCAAATTGTCAGCCTTAGTGTACAGCAGTGCTATAAGGGAAAACTGTTCTGCTGCAGATGAATACTTAAAGAATAGAAGTAAATGGGTGATTTTGTTGTTCAATAATGTATGCAGTGTCCAACTTTTTATAGGAAACCATTGGGAATTATCTGAGTCATCATGTTCACACCAATTAGGGCTTCATGCAGTTCAAATTCATGTAATTCTTAAAGCCACCATGTGAGATCCATAAACTCACATGGCAACAATGCTTGGCTTTCAAAGCGCATTCAGAAAATGCTGCACAGAGTCCATTTCAAACCATGGAAATGAATGTTTACTTTGACAATATCAGCAGTGGTGCTGAGATACTAAGAACTACTTTCCATGTCATTAAACACAGCCTTTCCCCATTGCTAGAGTAGCTGGTGTAAAAGAGCAGTCTGCTTTATGTCATGACAGCTTCTCAACAGCTCATTTTGTAGGGTATTAACCATGAATATTTTTTTCACCTTTCAAAAAAATTCTTTTTGTTTGCAAAATGGACTAGGTATAATGTTTGCCAAACTGGCAAACTATGATAGGCACCTGGATTACTGAAGTTTATTGAGTTTGAGATTAGGTATTCTAACCTTCCAAAAACCAGCCAGTCCAAAACACACACCTCAGACAGAACCTCAGTATAACACAACCCAGCAATATGTGGACTCCCCAGTACATGTCTTCTTAATAAGAAACATCAGTTTTATAGTCCCCATGGACTGATTGCCTGCAGTAGGGTCACTAAAATTGTTATGAGAGCACATGAGAGCTTTCCAAGCAGCTGAATCAAACCTGGAGTGCTTTATGAAGAATGACAACAGCTTTCTGAACCTAAAGACTGAAGAGGGAAATTCCTTTGTTTTGCCCTGTCACAATAGAGAAAGAAGGGCTGAGTGTCAAGATCTTTATATTCCAACATGTTTTGAAGCACTGACTCTACTCACAAGTTGGTCTTGTCTGCACAAAAGTTAAAAGCAGGCATGAGGGTGTATCCCTCTCTTCCAGTCATTTTCCATCTCTATTATTATCTGTTTGATGGAATCGATTGTCTGCTTAAAAGATATTTGTCTTAGGGAAACTCCTGCAGAGAATAGGTGTTCCAGGATAAATCTGTGCATGCTTTGCTCCATTTGTACATGACCTGATCAGAATGACCTGTGCCATGAACAGGCAGGTGGACCTACACTAGGGCTCCAAGGGCAATCCAGAGCTGAGACTTAATCTACACCATATACATCTATAATAAAGATGAAATTTGAAGAAATAATTTGACAGCAGACTTTGGCTTGCTATCCAAGTCTTTAGAGCTCTTTTCTTCCAAGGAAGGGGCATGCTTGTCTATGCAGCTCATCACTAGGTAACAATAAAGACAGACAGGGCATGTAATAGGAACCTAAGTTCCAGACAGTGTGCAAGCTGCACAATGCACTCAGAATAGCAATTTCACTGACATGAAAGACATTTTGTTGTATTTGTTAATATAAGAACTTAATTAGTAGAAAGAGATCTCAGAGGATGATCAAAAGCTGGTATTTTTGGTATTATTATAGAGTATGGTAAAGTTAGCATTGTAGGCTTAGAAGATGAACATAGATATGAATTCCATTAATTTCCTGGCTATTGTAATTGTACAAGTAAACAGAATTTTCTGCAACAGGGAACCCACTTGACAGAAGGGTGAAATCCAGTGGGATATGTGCGTAATGATTAAGAAAATATTGTAAATGCTGTTTATCTAAGTCCTGGTTAAAAAAAAAAAAAAAAGATAGAAATGAACATTTACCTTTAAAAGTTAAGGTCAAAAGTGCTGCTGTTCTTGAGAAGCATAAAATAAAGACTTACTGTTATAGAGTTTGGGATTTATTTCAGTGAAGCATTTCACATTTGCAGAAATTCACCATTTTCTCATGGAGAAGATTATTTTTCTTTTTAACAAATGGGTTAAATTTAAAATGACAATCTTGCAGTTCAGAATTTTCACTAAGAACTTTCTCTTTAGAATTACGTGATATAAGACTAAAGGAGCATAACCATAATTATCAAAAATATATAGGCTAGAAAAGTGCTTTTCATGCAGCTGCACTCCTAGCAGAGCTCCTAAATGTCAACTCAATTCAAACACACGTTTTTATTTAAAGGCATATCACTTCTTTACAGTATTTTTAATGATGGTAAGTATGCACTAAGTGGAAACAAAACAAAAATACTGAAATGCTTACTTACAACATAAGTATTTGGACATCCAGGACAGAAACATCTCCCTGCCGTGTGCTGATCCTCTGAATTCTGAAGCACAAACTGCTACTCTCCTCTGGCAAAACTACTCTGTCACAATCTGACTAAGTAACAGGTTACTGACAGGTTTATCATCCGAGGCAGTGCCTCAGTGGTGCATGGTGTCTGTGTGCATTCTCGGCCTCCTGGTAGAAAATGGTAGCCTGTAATCTTTGCATGGATACTTGACTGCAGGGTTGCTGGGGCTGGTCACTTCACCTTGGAGTAGGAGCACAAAATTCAAGCTGGCAGAGTGCAACTGGATATTTTTGATAGTAAGTAATTTAGATTGCTCTTCAGAATTTTTATGCAAGTGAAATCCCATCAAGATTTAGGGAATGTAGAAAAACCCTAATGTTTTTCAATCTGGAGTTGAAAGCCTCAGCATGTCGTAAACAGTTTTGAGAGCCATGAACCATCCCTCTGTCAATAAAACGTGAAGGGTGGGAATGCAAACATTTTTCTATTCCCTGGCACCATAATTCATTCACAAGCGCAATGCTAACATGGTCATAGCTCACTCAGCCCAGTCACGAGTCTGTCCTGCCTTTTTCTGCAATATAACTAGACAAAGAATGGTTCCATTCCACCTGTTTGCTGCAAAGTGGGACAAAAAGCAAGGGGAAACACAGGGAGAGGCAAAAAATATTTCTTTCCTTTTGTTTCCTGGCTACTGAGATGACAGGTAAAATATTTAAGGCAAATGGAAACTTTTCTGACTGGCAGCTTTAAAAACTGATCATATGCACAGTATGATAAACAGTTGCCTGATTATGTACAGTATACATTGCAAGGCTTCTTATTCAAAGGATTAGATTAATCCTTAGATTAATTAGATTAACAAAATATTTACTACTCAAATGCAGATTATAATGCAGCTATATATGCACTATGCATATTAGTGGAATGTCACTGAAATACGGAAATCTGAACATAAGTGTTTATTCATTCAAATCTGGAAAAAAATAAACAACTTTATTACTAATTACAAAGATACCACATGACAAAACAAAACTGCATGCATCTCTTTCACTTATGCAATCACTAAGTGATAGAGAAGCACAGTCATATAGTATAAGTATATATTGGGTATTTTTTAATACACAGATTATATAGGGCAAACAATAATAAAGGATAATATCTTCTGATTTTTACTCAGTAACATGCCTGACTGACCTGGAAGATGTATTTAATTTGCCACTGAAAATGTGGTATATAGCTTTACACAAAAAAATTTAAATTAAAAAGAGTTATACTTTTGAATTTAACAAAAATTATGTCCTTCTAATGAAATCCCATAGGGACATAAAATATCCCACATCTATTGAATTAATCCATAATTTTGAAGCAATTTTAATGTATATAAACTGTAGTCTCACAAGTGCAAATTAAATTTTTCTATCTAGCCTTCTCTAGCACCAGTATCAATAATCAAATACTGGTTGCTTTCCAACACAAAGTAGCTGTGGCATGGAAAATGTTGTGCCATGATCAACCAGAGGCCCTCTTAAAGGTCTTTCAGTTTCCTCCTATATTAATTAATAAAGACAGAAGTGAATCACCTTTCAGGACATGGGAAATTGTGGGACTTTCTTAACAGAGATTGATAAATCTTGTGTAAAAGGGACAAATCTAGGAACGAAACTTCATCTCTTCACAAAAACATTTGATTAGGAACTGAAATTTCATGTGCAGCTGAAATGATTCAGTTCTGGTCAGAAAATTTCCTGTGAAGAGTAGGAAAACATGCTTTGCAAGATTGATAGGGTAACAGTTCACCTTCAATTTTAGGTTTAAAAGAGTGAAAGAATTAATTAAAATAATTAAATACAAATTAAATTTCAATTTTTTGGGTTTTATCCATCTCTTGCCTTCTTCTTAAAGTTTGGGTTTTATTCTTCTTGAGTCCTCTTTTTGACTTTCAATACATCATTTGTAATCACACAAGGTTTCCTGAGAGACCTTTGCACCTACATGGTCCTCATTATATGTTTTCATCCACACAGCCAAATATGTAACCCTTGCAGTTCATATTTTCCAGTAATATTCATAAAACTCCATAGACAGTAGAAACCAAACTAAATCATTTTCAGATTAACCTTTACTCTCATTAAATTGTAAGGTACATAATTCTCTACAAGACGTGATTCAGAACCCCCTCTCCCTTCTCCCAGTATTTTGATTTTATTATTTTGTCCAGTCAATATCAATTTCCATTCATCCACTATATCCTCTTTCTATAAAAGTTGTGTTGATACCAGAGCTAGTTTGGACCTAGTGATCTGTAACAAAACAAAGCAAGTTCCTGTAGCAGCATTCTCTAAAGTGGATTTAAATCCCACACAAAGAAAATGTTTCCTTCACAAGTGATTGTGTTTCAGAGTAATTTCTATATTTTTTTTATTTCTTGTCCTTGAAAGACAAGAAGCCTTTTTTCTAGCTTTGCTACCTCTAATGCTCTGTAAATAGGATAATATTGATTACATTCTTAATATGG
Organism: Dendrocincla tyrannina; assembly: GCA_035047865.1. Classification (NCBI taxonomy): domain Eukaryota; kingdom Metazoa; phylum Chordata; class Aves; order Passeriformes; family Dendrocolaptidae; genus Dendrocincla; species Dendrocincla tyrannina. Next base: position 30,183,626 of record JAWWMP010000041.1, on the reverse strand, counting down.
AAAGCTTGATTATTTATATATTTTCAGTAATTTCTTAAAATGTAGTTGTATATCCTTATATTTTCATCTGAATAACTATAACATTTCTGAGGTCAATGAGTTGGTTTACCTATTGATGGTCTTTGCTATAAAACATTGATTAACTCCTCTTTCCTCTTGCATTATTCTGTGGTTGTACCAATGGCTGTACCCATAGTGCCTTGAGTGATATTGTGAGACACTCTTCAATGATCTCCCCATCCCAGATCAGGAGTTTTTAGTTCTGAAACAAAAAATATGGACTTTCTAAGCTTTCCTTTAAACAGAATTTCACTTTTCTGTACTCTAATAAGTAGGGATAAAACTCCAAGTTATTTTGGTTTTTTCCTAGTTTTTGCTAATAAAAACTCAAGTTCTACTATTCTTTCTCGTACTGAACATGCTTTCTCTGTATATGGGTACCTTGCACTGAGTCATGAATCTTAGTACTTCTGATATACAGACAGCTAGCAAAATCTTCCCACAAGGAGAAGAGGCTAAATAATACATCAAAACCACAGCAAGAAACAGAAAAGGTCATTTTCTATAGTAAGATTTAGTTGTAAATAGTAATGAGAGTTTAAGATGTAGAAAAACCCCTTGAATAAATAGGAATGAATTATATAAAAGAAACTCTGATGATTTTATTACTAATGAAAGGATCTTGCAAATATGGGAATCATGCAACATGCTGCAGAAGGAAGATAAACAAAATTCGGTGCTAACCTCAAATGCACTTCTTTTCAATGAGTTCACAGAGCATCACGCTTCAAAATTTGTAATTTCCATTTACAAAAAATCACTATTAGATTGCAAATTTGAGAAAGCAGTATTTTTTTTTTTTAATAATATATGAAAGGGTATTTATCTGGTGGGACTTTATGGAGTAGTTAGAATATAGGTAGTCATATCCAAGGAAAAAAAAATCAACCACAAATTAATTGCTGGGTTGCCAGATGACAAGTTTGACTAAAACCATGTTGCTGGAAACAAAAAAGCACTTAACTTTTCATTACATTCAAATCACTGATCTGAAGCATTCACATGGTTGCCAAGAGGCTACATTAAGAAAGTAATTGGTATCTGAAGACGGATAAGGAACACCAAAATTATGAGAAAACTAGGAGATGCTGTGATCAGAACCAGCACTGATGTTCATTAGTTATGTTATAATCCAGCCTGCATTTAAAATCTGTATTATTGTAGAAGATAAAATAAAAATATATAAAAGACAAATTTGTCTTGCAAAAGATCTTAGAACTGGTAGACATGAAAGACAACTTTGTTCAAGCTCATACTTGGATATACTATAGAAATAAGCTGATGACACCTACTTTGAACTTCTGAAGATTTGTTACAACTGAACTGCAAGTCCTCATCATTGGGGGAAGGTAAAGATGTGGTTACACATGGACATCGGGTCATATTTACCTGTACTACTCTATGATAGTCCGGAACATTACCTGCTGAGGAGTAAAACTTACCACTTTCTCAAAGTTTATTTGTGAAAGTTTCTGCCGTTCAAAAAGACTGTGTTGATTTCCAGAGAAGATAAATCATGGGGGGTTGTGCAGACAAAAGGCAAAAAATCATTTTACAATACTTCTTCAGACTTGTTGAAAACAATTTTGTATACCCAAAATAATAAGCAGGCAATGTTAACATGTAAGTTTCTCAAAGCTAAGACCAAAATGTCTCCTGTATTCTTCAGCATACAGTGTGAGAACTGGTACAATCAGTCGTTATATCACTCTAATACAGAAAAATACTTCCATCTAACATCTTAGAGATATTCAGTTGCTGTTATCTTTCAGATATACCAGCACAAGAGTCCAGCACAATATTAGAAGGTGTATTGGGATTACATGCCCTGGTGTTGGCAGAAGAGGAGGGTGAAGGAGCACTGCAGGACTGGATTCTGTCAAAAGAGACAAGTGACATCCCTCTTGTCAGACAGAGATAGTTCCAGGCACCTCCAGGATGGACCCATTATGATCTTTGTCAGAACCCTAGGGAATAGCCTCAAGTTGTGTCAGAGGAAGTTTAGGTTAGACATTAGAAAAAGGTTCTTCACCCAGAGGGTGGTTGGGTGCTGGAACAGGCTCCCAGGGAAGTGGTCACAGCACCAAGCCTGACAGAGTTCAAGAAGCACTCGTACAATACTCTCAGGCACATGATGTGACTCCTGGGGATGGTCCTGTACAGGGGCAGGAGTTGGACTAGATGGTCCTTGTGGGACCCTTCCAAATTGGCATATTCTGTGATTCTGAGCTGGCCAAAGCTTAGCCCATCAGTGATGCTGGTGGCACTTCTGTGATAACATATTTAAGAAAGTATAAAATTGCTATGCAGCTGTTGTGAGAGAGAGGAGTGAGAAAATGCAAGAGAAACAACCCTGTAGGCACCAAGGTCAGCGAAGAAATAGGGGGAGGAGGTGGTCCAGGTGCCAGAGCAGAGACTCCCCTGTGCCCATGGAGAGGACTGTGGTGATGCAGGTTATCTCCTTGCAGCCCGTGGAAAACAGTGTAGCAGATATCCACACTGCAGGCCATGGATGACTATGCTGCAACGGGTGGATACTCCCTGAAGAAAACTAGAGCCCAAGGAGAGGAATCAACACAAAAGTGTGAAATTAATATGAAAACTTTTTAAAATAGAGAAATTCTGTTAGATCTAAAGGTAGGCTGATAACACCTCAGCTTTCAGAGGAGTTGCCACGAGGGAAGAGACTCAAAAGAAATGGTTTAGAAACCTGAATGGACTACAACATGCCAGGAGGAGCAGCACACAACAGTAAAGAGAGCAGTAAGTGCTGACATGTGAATTTACTTTTATCTATTTAACCATATATACTCCATAACACTGAAGCTCTGAGAAAATCTGAATTTAATCTATAAGGAAAAGTGAAGGAATCAGTTTGAAGCTTAGTGTCTCCATAGTTCTGGTGCTCCCCTTTCAGCTTTTTGACTTGCATGTAAAACATGGATCTAGAAACAAGTAGGATTACCTTATATAATGTTACAGTTCTCAAAATGTGTGGTCTAGTTAAGACAGTCATATATGTTCTGGAAGGTACCAATATAGAGATACAGACAACTCTTGAATGAAACTGAGCTCTTCTACATTGACCCCCTGGGTATAGGATGTAATGACCTGCCCTCTCAAAGTGTCTGTCTCTCCCCATTAACTACAGATAGCAAGCAACTATATAAGGTTTGATACCTTCCCATTAAACAAATTTATATAGGTGAGGTGAATTGAAAGGCAGTATTTTGGGATTCCCGAGACTTGGAAAATTTGAAATAGCAGTAGGTACTCTGTGACTAACAGTCCAGTGAGCAATGAACACATTACCTAAACTATTAAGTGTTATCATAATGGTACTAGCATTTTCTTATTTGTCTTCTGATTATATTTCTAACACATCATTCTCCTTGTCTCTCTCATTACTGAAAAATATATTTGAACACAGGCAAAGTTTCTTTCCTCTTCCACTCTTTCAAAATTGATTTGACACAGAGAAATTCCCTACACTAGAATGGAAAATTTGCCTGAAGTATCTATTCAGATTTGGAGGGACAGAAAGGGAGGAGGGCCTTGGCATGGGTATATCTCATAACTAAGTAATGACCCTGCCAAAACCAAAAAGAAAGTAACTTGAATATCAGAGGTGCAGACACATTTTAGATGTTTGCCTATCACATTTTGCAGATGCCTATTATCAGCCCTAAAGGACACACTAAATCTTTCTTTCTGCCACTCTTCTGTTTTAAATAATGCAGAATTACTAAACTGAATAATTAATCTGAGTGTGGACTCAGATTGGTATTATTCTACGAAATTTTGAATCATTAATCATTAATTAGCCTTAAAAAGCTACTTTCTAGTTGTCATACAGTGAATCAGATATCAAAGTGGCTTAAATTTGACACAGATTTGGAAGAACTAAGTTAGTAGGCAAGTGGAAAAACTATTGCATCTGAAGTGTACATATGCAGAAGGTATCCAAAAGTCCCTGAAACCAAATCTCCCACATCTACTTCTTTTTCTTTAAACCCTCAAGGATGTTTATGCAACTGAATGGTTTTTTAATCTTTACAATTCTTTTACCTAGTGGGTGGTTCATGGGCAGACCACTGTCCTCCACTTATAACCAGTCTCCAGTGTTCCAAAGTCTGACTTAGAAAGTTCCAGCTCAAGGGAAAGAAAACATAGGAGCAAAATATCTTAGTTGTTAGATAGCCTTTATGTATGAAAGTCAGCAAGTCATACGTGATGTTTCCATATTACTGCTTTTTCCCTGGGTAGACATGAAAGAGGGCATCCACTTAAACAGATGGTTGTTGCCTCTGAATTATTTAACAGCTAAATCAATGAGAAGCTTCTGCTGCCATGAGGGGAAAGAGTGTGTTGGAAGCATTCCTTCTCCTCCTCCTTCTCCTGTTAGCAGTGGCCAGGAACAGAGTCTGCTATTGGCAGTATCAAAGCCTGCAGGGGTGGAAGTGGAGGATGCAAAAGTGAAGTGAAACCTGGATTCTAGAGCTACCAAAGGAGAGCTGCTCTTACATAAGAAATGTGTTTAGCCTCTTCAAATAGCATTATGTCCAGTTTGGGGCACATCTATGATTACTAGACAGGGTTACAGGAGGACTGGGGGGGGGAAAGAAAAAGGAGAGAGAGAGGGAGAGAGAAATAACAACAAAAACAAAAAATCACCCACACACAAAACCCTAGGTAACCTGTACTGAATAGGTTTGTAGCTTTGCAGTCTACGTAAGATATACTCAGATTCCATTTTTAAAATGTTATGAGGGCACAGGCTGATACCTTAATGCTATGAACTCTGCACTGGCATAGTTTACAGGCAATATCTCAGGAGAAACACTGTAAGGCCAAATTTCTCCATGAAGTCCTTGTCATTTTGAAATGCAAGTGTAGAATCCGTTGCAATGCTTAGGTGTCGTCCTACTGTCACAAGAAGGAACACTCGTTGCTGACAGTGCCATTAGACTTATAAAAGCTTGATATTTCCTTGGGAAATAGAATCTTAGTGCAAACTTCATGCTCTTCAGGGCCAGTGTCCCTCAACCCTGAATTTCCAACCTTCTAATTTTGAAAATAAACATGAAGCCTCTATCAAAAAAGGCTCAGAGAGACAGGAGCTTCTCCTCAGCCCTCCAAATGTGTTTTATTGGTGAAAACCACGACTTAGAGCCAATATTGATGATCAGAGCTGGTAGTGAAGAAAAAAATACCTCCACAGGATCAGATGCCTCCTGCCACAACTGGCCAGCAGCGTCCCAGCGTGGCGGAGCCACGGGATGAGGCGCTCTCCGTGGTGCTGAAGAGCCTCGGCCCTACCCTGGAGACACGGGACTGCCCTCCCACCCCCGGTTCCAGGGGACCCCAAAATCAGACTCCCCGCACACGCTCTTCCTCAGCGCTGAGCAATGTAAACCGGAGGGCAAAAGCCTGCAATGGACTGCAGAATCTGAGACAATCAGTTTAGTTTTACTTAGCTTGTAATCAATCCTCATTTCTGATTTTGCTTTAAGCAAACCACCCGAGCATCCGTCAGCTGTTGGACTGACTGCTGAGCCAAGCAGGCTCTGCACAGCGGTGTATACTTAATAGGCCACAGGAGAAATTAAAAAAGATATATAAATAAGTGAAAAGAATCACGAACAAGTGTACTGTTACCACCCGTGAAGGGAAAAAAATAGATGTATAAAATACTATGCATCAATATCTCTGAATGCAAAAGTAGCCTGGACAGAGACATGACAGTGAGATAAATTATGACCCATTCAGCAGTATCATGCCTCTGAAAAGATAAAAATGCATTTTAATATAAAGAACTAGCATTCTATGTATCCATGTTCACGAACAAGTTCACATTTAAATGTTTGACAGAGCAGTTTTGTAATCTTTTAGTACCACTAGGTCTAGGGTAGACAATTCTGTGTACACATATGAAAAACTCAGCTTGCACTGTTATATTATTACACAGATAAAAAATTTGAATTGTTGTCCAAAACTGATCTTCTGAGTCAATCATGTATAACTCTCTAGTTAGTGCCCAGATAAAATGAAACTTCTACCTGGTTTGTCAGTGGCAACTTTTCCTTGTGGAATTTTTTGCATTTGCATCAAAAATACAGATAGCAATCCCCTTATTTGCTGATGTTCTGCAGTCTTTTGGACCTTAAATCCTAAAAGAAAATGTGTTAAAGTGTGGGAAGAACTTGTGGGAAATGCTAGAACGAGACCTCAGAAGTAGAAGTGAACAGAGTAGAGGCACTGATTTCCTGAGCGTGGAAAGCATAAAGACAAAAATCTGAGTATCAAATTATTATTAATTCACCTGCCTGCAAATTAAGCCAGCCTACACAGCTACTCTTTTATAATTGTAGAAAAATAAGGCTGTTTACTTTCTCACAGTGGTGATTTATTTTTCGCAATGAACATATCAGTAACAGAAATTTTTTATTAAGGAAAGGAAGCACCACAAACACAGATGACCTTTTGGTACCCATTCCTTAATGCAATGAAAAATTTGAATAGTTTTAAACATTAGCACAAGATACAACCCTTGCTATACTCTAAAGTAATTAAGTGCATTCTGAATCTCATTAAACAGGCATGCACTTAAATTGTTTGGGGAATAAGAATGTACTGACGTAGCTACTTGTAATAGTCAAGTTTACAATGACCAAAGGAATAAATGAGTAAATTGCATAGAACTCAGAGGTTCTCTGCAAACAAACTTCAGTTGGACAACACTTGGAAATCATGTGTGTGCAAATATGATCCAACTTTCTTAGCTATACATTTTCTCGTTAATTTGGTTTCATGTTACTTGTTAAAACAAACTGACCATAAATCCAGGTGATCTGCCTTTCCAATTGACTCTAAAATTTATCATTAATAGCAACACTTTGCTTCTCTCTATTATTCTTTCATTATTGTAATAGTATGCAAATGATATTCATTAGATTTTAAATTTTTTTCCTGCAAATCTGCCTGGGGCAGAAAATTATTTGCCTCATTTTACCCTAGATTATTCCATCAACTTTATAGGACTTCAGCATACTTCATTGACTCTGAAAGATGTGAAAGAGAAACATACTTCTTAAAGTTTATACCAACTTTTTTCTGTATCATATGAGCAAATACAAACCAAGTTTTCCTTGAAGCGCTGGGGTTGATGTTCTTACAAATGGGAAGTTTTCCATGAGACATAAAATAAAGTCAAGGCAAATGAAAATCATTATGATCTTTCCTTCCACCAACATCCTCCCTCCTCCTCCCATCTTAAATGCAATAATTTTGGAGTCTGATCCATGATTTTTGACCTGGTAGTTTCTGCAGATTAGTAAACAATATGCAGACAAAGAAGCAGATATTCTTTCGTGTTCAAAGGAGTCTGAAAACAACATGAAAACAACAAGGTTTTCTGTTACTGGAAGAAACAATAATTTCAATTTGAAGATATCCTTTTCAAGTAGAGGAAAAGCAAACATAAGCCCAGAAGTACAGATGGCCAAGAATGACATAATTAATCCAAGGGTCTGACATGAATCATTCTGTTGTACCACTGATCTACTGAGAGTCAACCTGCTTCACAACATTCTGTTTTAACTAAGTCAATAAATATGGAAGCAAAATTTTGAAGTTCATTAAGGGCAATACATTTTTTGCACTAACATAGTAAACATCCTTAAACTCATTCAAAAATAGAAGTACTTGCCTAGGAACATCTATGAAAGTGAAAAAAAAAAAAGGAAAGGAAATATGTTCAGCAACCTGCAAAACTGTAGTGGTTACGATACATATACAAGCTCGGTGTGGCTGGGACTGTTGCAAAGACAAACAAAAAATCTAGGACAAATACATGTAGAGAGAACTAATTTTAGACTATGGTCTGCCAGATTCACTCATATCTCTGCTTGGACAACTGCCAGTATTTTGACATTGTAATAAACATAATCAAGAAAAGAGCTCATATACATTCCAACATCCTTTCTCCCACAGGCATGGTTGGGTACAGTCAGCCTAAGGGTTTAAGAGGTGAACTTCTGCGACATGTTCCCACACATTCATATGAATGAATCTGAGGATGATTATATATTCAACATACAAGTGCATGTACACATGCAAAAATAGACGAGTATACTATATTTACAACTCACATTATATACTGGCTCTTTTCCAAACAGGAAATTGATGAAAACCAGAACATGAAGGCTTCTACATTTCTATTTTAATCACCAAATATGCATGTCACCTTCACACAGATAGACTTAGATATGCACATCACACATATTATATATATATACACACACACACATATCTATGTATTTCTGCAAAGTGATCAAAGTCATAAGGGTAAAGGCATGGAAACACTTGGTTCTAAACATAGTATCACTTTCCAGTTGCAAACTATCTCATGGATCTGTTATAAAAAAGGCAACCTGATGTCATTGATGTTACTACCACCCTCATAGTTCAATATAAAGTCTGAAGATCTTGCCATCATTGTTTTAAAAAAAACAAACAAACACACAAACAGCAAACAAACAAACAAAAAAACCCCACCCAAAAACAAAATGAACAAAAAAAAGCCTAAAAACCCCAACAACAACAATAGGAAAACAAAAACAAAAACAAAAACCAACAACAACAATAACAACAAAACCATTTTAAATGTTCTCATTCTATCAAATACATTTTTTTCAGGTATAGAGCTGGAGCCAGTTTTCATGAAAATAGCCTGATGCTTTGTGCTGTTTTACACCACAGGATCAGCTCATCATGTTCTGTTTAATTTTGTTAGCTAGGTGACCATCGCAGAAAAAGACGTCCTAAGAGAGTGTCAAAAGGAGGCTCGCTCTTATCCTTGCCACAGCAATTTGCAGAGCCTTGGGGAAGACAACCACTTTCCTGCCCTTTGCAAAGGTGTTCAATGTGTTCTCCCACCTGTAGAGGGAGTTGTCTAGTACCCAAAGTCTGGGGCACTTGAGGGAGTCTGACCTTCCTCCTGAAAATTCCTAATGGATGTTTGTCATTCAAAGAGAGAACAATCTGTAGGAGTCACAAAAGAGAGAAATGGCTCTTTGTACCATCTGTCCTACATTTGTTTCACAAGTAGAGCATAAACCTTCATATTTAAATGGCTTTTATTGGAATTTCAGATAGTAAAACAGGAGATGTCATAAAAATATTTTAAAGCTTCTAAAAAAAATGTATTGCACTCTAAAATACCCTGAAAAATCTTTTTTGGTGCAATATTGACAGTTTGACATTCAGAGATTGATGGTATGACACTCAGACAATGTAACACTCACCTGCCTCTGAGTCACAAAATGACATCTGTGCAGAATGTTTTGTTTGTGTTTACCATCAGGATCCATTCTATATTCCCTTGTGCATCACTTAGATAACCACCACACTAACATTAGGTTGACATCGCAAAAAATAACAAAACATTATCTTAATTGTTTTACAGATAGAAAGAAAAGTAAAGAAAACTCTATGTGATATGACGAAGTTAACACAGAGAATTGAGGTGGGGCTCATAACCAGAGCAGCTCAGCCCCAGGTGAGTGTCTCATCTGATGGCCACCCATTCTCCGTCTTAGACCAATGTTCCACTCTTTGGAATGCTGAACATCCCTGCTTCCTAGGGTTGTAACCAGCTACCAGAACTCACAGCCAAGGAAAAGAAAAAGGCAAAACCAGAAAAGACAAAGCAGGACCTACACAACAGCTCTGCTTAAACACAGAAAATAATTCTTCAGTTTGCTATGCCACGCTATCCTTTGGGCAATGAAATCAAAGCAATGTTGTTCAGCTTGTCAATTATCATCAACAGAAGTTTGTTCCCTCAGTTTCAGCAGTGAAAGGAAAACAAATAATTTGCAGTCCTGGCTTTAATATTTTTTTGGAAGGGATGCTACTAATGGCCCTTTTCCTCTTGGTGAAATGCCTGTGACATAACTCTTGGGCCCATCCTAAGTACAATAAAGATTTATTCATTTTTCTGAAGTGAGGTACATACAGATGAAAATACTTTTTTTCTTTGTAAAACATGGAGCAGGTAGTTCTGTCAAAGCAGAATAAAGTCTGACTTCTAGTCTCATTAAATAGAAAAGGATTGAAAAAATACCCTTGTTTCTCTCTAATTATTGCTAGTTGAGAAAATACAGGGGAAAAAACCTTTTCCCAAATATTTGTTCATTTTGTTTTGGCATGATTGCTATTGGCTTATACTTCTTTTGTTCAAATATTTCTATGATCAAATCACAGTGGCAGAAATGTTTGTAAAAACCAGATTTCTAAATCGCATGCACAAACATTCACAGAAACTGCGTATTCTGTCCTCCTTTATGGCAATTTATTTCAGAAAAGTTCTTTTACCAGTCAAATCAGAGCAAGGCAATAGCAGCACATGATTTATCTGACCTATCCCTACAACTAATATTCTGAGAACCAGTTACAGGCAAGCCACAAAATAAAACTTTTAATCACAAATGCATTGGTTTAGTAATTTCAAGTAACATATAAATCTGATTGCAAATACCATTTCAGGAGCAAAGCAGTACATTTGTTCTGTGAATTATTCATCCAAATCTCATAAATATGTATTTTATAACAGCAGGGTGTGCTAATCTATAACTTTCCCTAATAACTTAACTGCAAACAGTAAATAAAATTGTTAAGAATTTTTGTGGCCCTTTAATGCTTTTGTGATCAGCAAAATTTCAAAGGGCCTTCTTCTGCATTTTAAATTTCGAAGTACCATCAAGTATAGGCTCAATTTTGTTCAAAGTCTCAGTGACACTCTCAAAGTTGTAGTTGAAATGTTTCCTTGCATTGACTGAAGGGGAGGAAGAAAGGATGAACCCTCCTTTAGAGTGTTTATTTGCTGGTGTTCAGTATGAGAGAAATACTTAAGCAAGATATGTTGCAGTAAAACTATATGGAGCATGAGAGAAACACTCACGCTGTTTCGGCTGCCACCTTTTAGCTTCTCTTTGCTGAATGTGAACCAGCTACATGAACATTATGAACTGAGCACTGGCACATGACCAGAAATATTTGCACTCCCTTAATGAGCTGCATGTGTGTATCATGCTGTGCCACCCAATGCCTGTGTGACTTCCACCTGAAGCTGCATCCAAGTGCACATGCTGGAGCTATGGTTGTGATGTCTCTTTGTGTGACCTGTTGGGTGTATGTGTATTTGCATGTGTGTGCTACACATGTGCTGGACAGGGGTCCTGCATCCATATATGCAAGCTTGCATTTTGATGGTGTGTTATTTAGTCATTTCCCAAAAGGTAATAAGTCCTTGGGAAAAACTATCATGAGAAATTTGTCTACTGGGTTTGTAAGGCTTGTAGTCTAAAAGTTCCCAAGAGGTCTCTGAGAGATAACAGTCAGAATTAATTTCATTTTGGTTTTATACTGGAAGTCTCCAATTTACAGAGTATAGACTGTGCTTGGTAACCTTGGACAAGGAGGAGGGCAATTACTGTTTTGATGGGTAACCACATCATATACTTTCCCATAAAACCCTTTGGCTCCACAATGCTTACTAGAAAATGTTCTGGGAAGTTATATCATAGACCTCTCCCTATCAGTACCTTTCTGGACAGTTTATTCCAATCAGTTGTATAACACCTTTTACTTTAGCTTAATTGCTACTTTCCCTTTTATAGTATTTACCCATATAAGATAATTTCAGAGAAAAATTAAATTCCCTCTAAGCCAGAAATTTTCACAACTGAGCAAGTCAACATTTTGGGATCAAGATGATGTTCTGGTAATGTGAGACACTTAGGCACAGTGTTCAGCCATTGGAAGGTTTCTATGGTGACAAAGCAATTTCAAGGTAAGGTTGGAGAACTACTTAGAAGACGTGTAGCTTTGGCTTATCTTTTCAGGTAGGACCCTGCTGACAGCTGCAGTCTGATTCTTCCTAAAACATAAAAACCCCGATCTTCACTGGTAAAATGCCGAACACAACTATGTTGATACTCCAAATTGCTACTGAAAGCTCACCGGATCCTTTCCTATCTTTTTTTCCTTTTGCAATCTTTTTTTTTAAATCAGACAAGTTATTTCTAATTCTCTTCCATTTCCTCACCCACAGAAAGATGCTTGCACTTGAGATTTGAAATCTTTATACCTAATCTGTGTCTTAATCTGTTTTCAGAAGTTTTTACCAGGCTTTGGGATCTTTTTCAAAACAAGGGTGCCTTCTTAATTGAAAAATTAAAATCAAAGCCTAAATTACAGAGAATCATGATAGTGCTGCTGTGACAAGGATCTGGCAGCAATTTGATACAATATTTTCTGCCTGAGAGGAGGATATGATGGTACTTCATATCAAAATATTATATTCAGATATCTTTCATAGACAAAATGCATAATGAAAATACTCAAAACCAGCTTAAATCACACATCCTTAGTTGCATATATATGTATTATAATAAAATTTTACTCTAAAAAGTTAGGCACTATTTATTTTTGACACATTTGGTTCCATTTTCAGGACACAGTATGCCAGCCAGAAGAGGCAATGTAATTTATCAGCCCCAATGTGCAGTGTTGTGCTGACAATGATGAGAGCCAAAGGAGATGCCTCCAAATTAGATCCATATTAGAAGTTTTCTTCATGAAGAGAAGTAGAAACCTTGCCATTTACCAGAGGGGGGAAAAAGGGATTCATACAGTAAGGAGGTAAATTTTACTCTGACTTTTGAATTGGTTATCTCTAACAATGGAAGGTACCAAACCTCCAGAATCCCATTCTTAATACATTGTCCTGCTAGATTAGTATGCTTTTCATTGTATTTGGTGTCAACCTGGAGGTAATTAAGAAGCTGTTCTTTCTTTGAGGATCAATAATTAAAATTAATGGGAATTAAAAAAATCAGACCAGTGCCTGAAATAAACATTACCTGTGGAAAGGCAGAATGTGACATTTCTGTAACTCCTTGAGTCATTTCAATTCCAAGTTCCTAGAAGAAAGGAGGTGTTTCATTGTATGTACGAGAGTAGTTCGCTCCTTGCTGCACCTTCCTTAGGGCTAATGTTCATCTGTTTCTGGATTTTGGGGGCTCAATGTGATTTCTAAAAGTTCAGCCAGGGAATGCAGGAAGGAATAGAGAGAACTTTCACTAAGTACAATGAATCTCATTCCTGGCCACCTGGGTGCAAAAGGACTGCTATACTTGTCAGATAAAGGAACCATCTAGGCCCATACCCTTCTGAGATCCACTAGGCTTAGGATACTTAGGAAAAGTCACTGAGAAAAGAGTGTCCCCTGTCTGTTCTTAATGCTCTTAGAATATAGGCTCTTAATCTGAATCTAATTTGGTTTATTTTTAAATGTACTAAAATGCATCTATTTTCCAGAAATATGATTAAAACTATTTCTAGCTCTTCACAATATCACATTACAATGATCTGTACTGACTCTTTCATCAGCTTCATAATGTGAAATATGAAAAAGTGTTGATATTCTTCTTAACCTCAGTTTAGGCCTCAGTCTTTCTAGTCAGTTCTTACAAGTAAAAGAAGTTTCAAGCACATAAAGTCTGTGAATTCAGACCTCTCAGTTGAGTAAGATCCTGATGCACAAACACACTCTCCACAAGGTCATGGGAAAGATATCTCATCAGCAGTTAAATGGCAACTGAACACAGCAATTGTAGGAAGGGCTTGAGCCCCAGGTGCATCACAACATGGGTCAAGGAGTAATTCTTCAGCACTTGACTTCTTGGGGGCAGGTGTCCTGGTTATAACACAGCCCTGTTCAATCACTCCCATTTGGGGCTCTCAGCAGCAGCATCCAGCAGACAGGGACATGCTGAATATTTACATCTGATCTGTGAGGTCCTGAAGAGGGACAGATACCCCAGACCTGCATGGAAAACATGCTTGATCTATGCACTGCTACAGAGTAGTGTGGAAAGGGGTAAGCCATACTGATTTTCACACAGCATGCAAGTTGTGACAGCTCTGGGAATCTGCTGACAGAAGTCCTCTCTAAAGTGAGGTATAACCCCAAGAACTCTGTGAAAATTGGGGCAGTTTTCAAAATTTTAATGGTCATATAGAAATGACCATATGGAAATGGTCATATGGTTGCTAAGCAAAAATGTTTCTGCTTACCTTTGAAATGAAAGAGGGTTTCTGAATAGAGTTGCTCTCTATGCAGATTGTTTTCTTCTATAAGATCCCCCACAAAACGCCAGTACCTGAGTTTTCTCTGGAATATCCTTTTCTCAAACTATTTCTGCATCTAGAAGGAGCTTTTAAATAGATACATATTACAGTGATAATGTAACTAAATTTATCATCCACCCATACAATTGCAATTGATTTTCCTCTAAAGCTGGTCTTTTCTCCATAGTTCTTGCATCTAATTATCATCAATTTTAGTTTAGGAAGGAAATGATTGAATTGTGAAGAGATCAATTATCTTAGTAGCAAACGGAAAAAAATCAAATTAGTAAACTGGGAAATTTAGATGGCAATTTGATCTTTGGGACATGTGATGCTAAGAGAAACAGTGCAGAAAAAAAACTATCTTGTGGAAAGTCAATTGAATTCAGTATAACAGTATCAGAGACTTCTGTCAGTGAACTGTCAGACCAATTAATTTCCATCCAATACCTGACAATGGCAAAGTGTTCTCTATAAAATATATTTAAGACAAACCAAGGAAAGTGATAATACATTGATCAGAAAGAGAATGATGTCATTCTCTGAAGATATGGTCTGTTTTGTTCCACAGCCATACTTCACCAAACATAATGATTTATTAACACACCAAAAGTACCCCAGCAGGCATAGTTAATATTTTAGTACTGCAGGCAATGGAATCTGACAGTTTCACTTGTTGTTCTGACCTTTATTTTTCTTTGTATCATAATTTCCTAGAACTTGCATTTATCTGGAGAACATGCAATTAAAGAGATCCTTTTAGATAGGCCACAGTCTTTTCTCACATAACTTCTCCATTTTTTTTTTCTGAATGAAACTTGTTCTTCACAGTGCACTCTTCAAAACAGTTCAGAGTGGTTCATTAAGAACAACAAAATTGCTAGACAAAACACAATAAAAATGCCAATTAGGAAGCCAGGTATTTTAGACTAAAATGTTATTTTAGTTCAGTATTTTGAACAGTTCGGTATTTCAGGTAAGACTGCATACCAAAAAGCATAGCTATAACCACAGGGAGAGCAAATATTTGTTTAAATCTGTAAGTGAAAGAAGAGGAAGAAACTGAGTGACAGCTTCATTAAATTTGAATGCATTGTCTCTAACTTCTGCTACAAAAGCTTCAGGAGCAATTAATTTCCTTGCTACCAGTAGTGATGATATATCATGGAATAAGAAACAAAAGAACTGAAAACAAAACAAGCAAGGCATGATAATTAAGGAATCTGAAGAGCTAAATGCTATTCTGGTAATTTGTAAGGTTGTTTCTCCCTTCTTTCTCTAATATTATTTTATCATCTTCCTTCAAAATTATAACTTATTGGAAAACAGAGTTATTTTTTCTTATCAGGTCTGTATAGTATTTTAGTTCCTTGTGGAGCTGGGTATGACAGCTTCCTAGCCTCCACACAATAATCACTTTTTCGTTTGCATCCCCAAGTCTGAGATGTGACTTTTGTGTTTTCTGCAATAGAAGAAGAGCACCACATTACTCAATTTACCAGAAATAATATGAAAAATCTGGAAGTGTGGGGGAGTGATGAAATTATCTCATCAGTATTGAATGTTTCATGAATACAGAAGAACAGAACACACAAGAAAAATATGCAGGTAAGACCCATGCAAACTAACTTTAGACTGGGGAGTCAGGGCAGTGAATTCCGTCTGGAGTCACCCGAGAGAGACACGCTCCTCCAGCAGATGAATCAGAGCACTTGTAATTAGGCTGCTGCTCTGAATCACTCTCTGCATGTATTTTTCTTTATTCACAGGAAGAGGAGTCTCAGAAAGCCATGTCATGCAAATAAAAATGAGTGCCTCGAACAGTCTGTTCAGGGCTTTCAAAGGTGAGAAGCAGTTTGCATAAACACAGAACTTAGGGTAAGATTTCTCAAATCACTGAAATGAGCCAGAAACTTCACTTTTATTTTCAAATGTGTATTTAAAGCCAGTAGAGGGTTAATGCCAAAATCTCTGCTGATACATTTGAAAATGTTGCTGTATTCACATTCCTCTGAAAAAATATCTCATTGAAAAAATAAGGCTTGTCATTTACCTTCTCATTAATGGACATGTGAATGTAGCCCAAGTGAGAGTAAGGTGTGGAACAAAAAGCTAAAGTAAATACTTAGTACAAATATTTCCTGTGTTAAAGAGATTACTATCAGCTCAGGTTCTGACACTGTTGAGAGTTTGCTTGGCATCACAGCAGCAAACAGTGACATCCCAAAAGTTAGCAGCTAACTTTAAAAATTTGGTTTTGGTTGAAACCAAAATCTTGAATTGTTTCTGGAAAGGAACAAATATGCCACTACTTTTTGCACTTGCTAATTATTTTGTATAGTTTTAAGGTATAGTTTCAGGCACAGCAGATAGGATTATTTTTTCAGACTTTCTGACCACTTTGAATTTAAAAAAAAAAAAAAAAAATGTTTTCACTGTGTTTACAAAGTACAGATTTAAAGATGAAGTCGTGGTCATACTTAGTGTCTGAGCAGTCCAAAGTGCTCAAGGACCCAAAGTGTTCTCCAGCAGGAGAACAGACTCTAACAGTGTGGTTAGTGTAGGAAGTAGCCAGTAAATAATTTTGTCAAAAACACAGGTGCTTCTTTACTTCTGTATCCATTAAATCTTGACTAAACAGCACCAGCTGATTACACAGACTTGACTTATGTGTTGAAACTTTGCTCTGTTACACAAACCAATTTGAAAGAAAGTTGGGTGACATCAATGTAGACTAAAACTATAACAAGAGTGCTTCCACGGGCCTTCCTGACTGTGGTATTGACATAAAAAAAGACGTACATGGTAAAATATTGAAAGGCTGAAGTCAGTATTGCAAATTTGAGAAATGAAATATCAGCACAGTTCATTGGAGAGAAAAATAAGGACTTTAGATGCTGCAAGTAGTTCTACCAATACTACTGAAGACTTGTAGTGTTCGCTTGTCTGATTTTCTATTAAAACAAATTATCTCTGCCCTCAAAGTGTGCTTAATGGTAGTTCTGAAGAAGTAAGTAAAACCACTGTGTTAATTTCTCAGCCTGTTAAAAACATCCATGCAAACTTGGCCTCCAGGTCAGACTATATTGTACTGTCATTCCCTCCTGCACTTTTATACTTTAGGCACTGCACCAATTTCCAGGTGGGACAAGGGGAATGAGGAATATGATCTGGCAGAGAAATATGATAGAACTTGTGGGGAAAAGACACCTGAAATGACAGTCTGGAAATTAACATCCTATTACCTCATTGTTAAGATTCAGGTTGAATTCTTTAAATAATATCAGACTTATTTCCTAGGCTGTTGCATCGCTTTCCAGCTGCCACCCAACTTTCATTGACCACCACCACAACAACAACAAAACAAACCCTAACTATAGTAGATTTCATACAGATGCATCTAGCAGATCTTAAGGCAGCAGGTGCCTGCTACTTATCATCACATGGGCTTTCCCTGCCTCCAGCCCTCAGCTGCAATTTTGTGGGAGCAGCCGTTAGCGTGTTCTAGTGTCATCTCTATTTCATACATATTTTTGAATAGGAAAACAGGGTCCTGAGAGACAAAGTAGAGAAACAAAGAAAATGCATCTATTTTAGGATATCCATCTCAAGTTGTCATTTCATTCCTACCAAAACCAGTGGAATTTTATTCCACTGGAGTAAATCTTTCCATTTGGGGTTTTTGTGTTAACAGAATTACTGTTGCTGTTCAGACTTCATCTGTACAAAGCAAATGGACATGACAGTGAGTATTGGCAGCAACATAGCTCAATACTTTGACTAAGCAAAAAATAATTAGGAGTCCTTCGTTCCAGAGGAACCAGCACATTAATTACATTTTTCCGCTTCTTAGCTATTAATTAAGTTCCAAAGCTGAATCTATCACTCACACATCCATTAGACCTAAGGATGATTTATTTGCCATTGAATGTTGCAGTAGCTCCTTGCTAAAGCAATAGAGGCAAGACTGCAGAAAGCATCATCTTTTCTTAGACTTCTGTATACATTATTTCCTTATAAATGGAGACTGGCATTATAGCTCCCTGAATATAAAAAGCAAAGCATTTCACTGGAAACACTGTCAGTGACAATTTTCCTATCATTACAGATCATAATTAGAAATCTCACCCTATGAAAATGAATACAGAGATCAGATAACAGCACCAAGCCTTGGCAGCCTTGGCAAAGAACCAACTGAGCTAATATAACACATGCTATTATCCTACCCTAGTCACAGGTATGAGAATTAATTTGGAAGGAATTTTCGTCTATGAACACCTTCACCTAGATAGTTATCATCTATTAACACCATGTGAGGGCGTTTATTAATCTAGTCTACACCTTATCTATGAGCTGCAGGTTACAGAGATTTTAACACTAGTTGTTTGAAATGTGAAATAGCACTTAAAAGTGCCCTTGCTTTATGATAATTGACTTTAATTTACTGGAGGGTTAAGTACTATGCTCTTTTACTGTGAAAGCTTAGAAAGTATCCAGTGAGTCATATTTTTCCATAGCAGAAATGGGAACTTTTAATTTTGAGGAAGACTGTTTATTTTTACTGGCTAACTGGATCAAATAAGTATTTTGTGATAAGACTAAGCTCGATGCTTTCACTTCATTCACTGTGAAATACATGCTACTACATGCTATTAGGTGTTGAACAATTTCTTTTTTGCCCTGACTGTTCATGTTTTGGAGTAACTGCACAACCTGTCTTTCTAAATGTCACAGGGAGTCTTGAAAATAAGAGGATAATCAACAATTTGAATATCTGAAACGCATTGCAATGTAAAGCATCTGCCCTGGATAACATGACTTCTTTGTAGAAAACAGGTTTCTGGATGGTTATAATACGCATACCCTAATGCTTTTCCAAATTATTTTCTACTGTAGAATAACTACTTTGAGAAAACTTTCCCCCAAGTGAAATAGATTTTCTTTTTTTTCCCCCATCCATAGATCAAAGTAGTCTGAGCATGTGAGAAGACCAGTGGTTTGTCTTGGATATTTTCCTATTTCCAGCATACTGATGAGAGCTTCCAGAGCAAGTATGAAAAACTTCAACATGAATGATGATGAAGAAAATTTCCCTAGGAATCAAGTTCTTTCCACAATAGCTGGTCAGTATCATAAAAATTTAAGACACTTGCCTGGCTCCATTCTTCCTGAAATCTTGGAAATTCAGCAATGTCTTATAGCAGTGACTTGTATATGCACCACTGGACAGTTTTATGGACATGATGGCCCTTGTAAGGTTGATAGAATTTATGGATTAATTTGGAAAAAAATTAAGTTAACCCAGGCATAACGCAATCTCTTTCATGTGTCCCTTCGCACATCAAAGGGATGATCTTCACCAGCCATTTATATTCCAAAAGAAACTTCTTTGCCTGAACATCATTGTTTCTACCAAAACCAGTTCAAATTTTTTTTTCAGTGAAGATTTTTCTGGTGTGCAGACATGCTGCAGATTTTGCATTCCTTATAGGTACTGTGTATTGCTTCAACAAATAAAGCATTTCCAGTAACCCCTTTCTCTCTCAACCTCTGGAGAATTACTCTGTTTTCTAGATAGAAAATTGCTTGACTTAAGGTATCTTTTTCATTCAGTAGCTCAGATGAAAGCAATGAAAACAAGCCAAGCAGAGCAAGACCAATGTACTGTATGTGTGTCACATAGAGGTGGGATATCATTTTAAGTTCCTTAGTACAACAGCCTATTTTGTGCCAGGACATTATATGCTTTTTGTAAAATCTTCCAAACAAAATCATGTTTATGAGAATAAAATTATTACTTGAGTTATTGATGTATTTGCTCAATAGCCATCAATAACAGTTACTGATATGTTCTCTTTAAAAATGACACTTAAAAATTAGTGACAATCTTCCTTGAAGTATTTCAGTTCCATGATTACTCAAACATATTCAATTCATAATGTACAGATGTATTTTTCACTCGATACAGACCATAGCAGGAGAATTAACATGGGAATGAAGTCAGGCCAGGTCAGCCACAGTACATTTTCCAGCGCTTTTTTCCTACTTCAGTATTGGAAAAAAATGCCAATTAAAAAAGTGAATGATTTATAGTCCTCTCCAGTCACTGATTATTACCCCTTAAATCTTCCAGCTAGAGACAAATGAAGCATGGAATGTACAGCATTGACATTATATTACAGTAAAGACAATCTGTTAAATCATACATATATTGTAGTTAACTCTAATTTAGAATATAAATCTTTGTGACAGATGATTGTGACATCATCCTTCCCGGAGTTTCATTGCAAGTAACTGGAGCTTAAAAATAATGAAATGTTTTATGTCCCAGCAACGCTTTTAAGGTCATCCAGGGTAAGTACTTGTACACTGCTGTGTGAGGGCACTGTGAACAAGCTTATCCTGGCTCACCACTTAGTGCTAGTAAGCCTATTTTTCTCTGTATGATGGGGAGATTTTCAGATGGCTGAGTGATCTTTTGACTTCCACAGATTTCCCCTCTTTTATTCTTTCTGGCTACAAAAATTTAAGTTTCAGATAGATCCATGTTTGAGGGCTTTTGGGGCATGTTACTTTTTCTCCTTTTGACTGTGATATTGTAAATGCATTGTGCTTGTGGGACCGTGCAATAGGCACTCAAATTGCAAGGCCAGTGTTAAATTTTTCCAACCTCTTTGAAATAAATAAAATGAGCATTTCAGGATATAGATGTACTTTGACTAGCAAGTGAAAGAAAACATAGACCATGAAACTCCATATGGCTTTTCTGGTTAATGTAGCTAGGCAGAAAGTGTATGTGTTAGTTGCTCATTGAGCAGCTGCCTCTGCACACTCTCTATTTAATTTACATCATTGTAGAAGGCATCTAAAGAATCAGGCCTGTATTCATTTATAACTGCCATGGACTTTGCTCTTTGTCAATTTAACACCCAGATGTGATTTTATTATTGTTATATTGAATATTGTTAAAGCTCTTTTTTCCCTTATAACATCAACATAATTTCCATCCAGATTAAATATTAAGAAAAATATATTTCAGAATTAAAATGGAGAATATAGTGAAATACAATTTCAAGACTACACTTAAAGTAATCTAATACGACATACATATAATATTAATGCTTGTCAATGAAAAGTCAGAGCAAGTAAGAAAGAAAGAAATGTAGAATTTTCCTCTATCAGTCAATGCAGCTCATTCGAAATGAGGTGACACGTACAAATCATGGCAATATTTTTTTTCTGTGAAAAGCAAAGCAAAACCAATTCTTTCAGCCTGTTTCAAAATCTCAGCTTGAAATAACTTTTCATTATGCTACTTTAAAATTATGGGGTTATTTGTTTTTTGGGGGGTTTTAAATTAAAAGAATTACCACTGCCAACACTGCAAGGGAATGCTTTTGTTTTGTTGAAATGTTCTGATAGCCTTGACACAAAGTATTTGGATTTTTTTTCTCTTTGAGAAGCATGCGTGAGTTTCCGAGAGGGCAGGAAAATGAGAAGTTGCTGTGGGGGTGTGACCATGTCCCTCAGCCTACTCAAGTCATCTTTGCCTGTAAGAAAGGTTGTGGTGGAGAATAGTTAACTCCATCATGGTAGCCACAGATCAGCACAAGGACAATTACCATGGAATAACTGATAATACAAAAAAAATTTGTTTAAATTTGCTTCCTGCGTAAGAACTAAGATAATAGGAGAGACAAACATCACTTTTGAAGGCCTTGTGCAGGTAACAGGTGTATTGTTAAATATAATGTTCCATCACACCAATATAAATCGAGAGCAAATGAGTGAAAGCCAAGGGATTTGTACTGGTGCAAGACTGACTTAGATGAGAAAGCAGACCCAGAAATCCCTTCATAATTACAAAACATCATAAGGATGCATTGCTAATAGGAAAAAAAAATTATCAAGAATGAATTTGTTCATTGCAGGACTGATTTTAAGTCTGAGTCAATCACCTTCCACTGACATTGCCTGGACTTTCAAATGCTCATAATTTCTGAAAAATCAGCCTTAAAATTTTTAATTATATCTGCCCAATTTTGTAAACCTACTGTAAACACAGCAGAAAGTGCTAGATGGGTCTAAAGGTTTCATAGATGCTCAGATTTGGGTACACACTCTCTGCAATCTCCCCCTTTCTCCAACAGGGAAAGAATTTATGTATCATGTATGGTTTATTTTATTACATTGTTATTTGTTAACCTCAGATAACCACTTTCTTATCTAAGGAAACCAAAAGTGAATGCTTTTGCAGTTGGATGAAAAATGTCTCAAAAGAATAAACCTCTTGCAGGGAATCTTCAGTAACAATCTGTTTCCCAGAGATCTGAAAGCTGGCTAACCAAGGGACCTCAACTCTCTTGAAATGAGCATTTCTGCCCTCCCTCACATTAGTCTTAGGACAAAAAAGGAATTGAGGTAATTTGCTTCAGCAGAAGGTAGCCAAGGCAAGGAAAGGCAAGACTTTGTGAAGAAAATCTATGTACCTCTGTAGCACTGGGTAGAAGAAAAGCAGTGGAAATCAATGGAAACGGTCTTGCTGCAACTCCAGATTTGTAAGGTGATAAATTAAATTTGTCAGTATTTAATCCTATTAAAACCAGTGACATCAAGCATATGGTAAAACATATACACCATAAAGTCACAAGAAAAGACATCAAGAATGTTAAGGTAAGACTGGAAATCCTTACCCCTGAACCTCAGGTATTCCTTTTATTTATGATGCTATAAAATCACCGAGAACTATGTCCTAGGCAAATATAAGCTCCACAGATACAGTTAGATATTATCTCCTCAAACCTGGCACTGCTAAACACAAAATGGGTTCCTGATCTGTTACAAGTAATCTGTCAGATCTAGGTCTTCTCAAGTTGAGTCTAAGTGAGGAAGAGGAATTGAAAATCTTCAGTAGCACAAACATGTGCTAATGCAGAAAAGACAAGGACGGTCAATTTAGATTTTCTACACCAGCTCTGTTTTCCTGAAATAGTTTGTACTTAAGTTCAGAATATATTTATGGATTTATATTTACATCTAGAAAACAGAGAAGGCCCACTAGCTTTTTCTAGTGATGGGTGCACATCATCCAATTGCTGTTATAAATCCCTTCCTGAGGGTTATAATTCTGAGGGAATTTCAGATCTCAGTAGGGAAGGATCTGTTGCACTCCTTGAGACTGAGCGTATCAAGTGACACTTTCAGAGGAATCCCCAAGGCATTCAGGCTGGGAGAGCATGTGAGAAGTGGGATACGCAGCACACAGTGTGCCCAGATGTTTCCCTCATAATTGCAGTTGGAAGGAAGACTTGAGTGTGTTTGGCTTCCAGCTTAGGATTCTGGTGCCTGTAGTTTACCTACATCTTACTTTATACGCCAGAGTCCTCTCATAAATCATAAAATTGTTTTTTCTCATTAAAAGTAGTCATTAAGAGGATAGTATAGACCATTGCTCTGCACAAACTCTTCAACTACCTCTTTTACACTCAAGATTATAGGATGCACAGACAATGAAGGAGAGCTTACCAATTTTCACACTGGATATCTTTACCTTTGTGACAATTAGTAGAGGTCATCTTATAGGCTTTTATTGTTCTCTGGAGTATCATCCTGATTCTCTGGAGTTCTTTATAACTCTAAGTTTTGTGCATCTCTCTTCTGAAGGAAAACTTCTGAACCCCATTCCACAAGAAGGATTACCCAAGTATGCAAATATCTAGGAGAAAAGCAATGAGTGTAAGTCCATGGATAATTGCAGCCTGTGTATAAAATTGTGTAACCTACTGCATTACAGTGAACTGTGCAGATGGCCAATGACCTCTGAATCAGCTTACAGCAGAAACTCTAAACTGATTAAAATTTACATCAGATTTATGCAATTAACTATCATAAAAGTTTTAGTTACATTACTGAAAATTATCCTACTAAACTGTACCTTGATAGTTGACTGTGCCAGTGTGTTTTATTATATCCAGTTGATTTTATAAAACCTACAAACTGCAATTGTCCCTCCAGTCCTGACACCAGCCTCACCAACTGCTCATAGTTTTTAAAAAGTCAAAAGAATTTCCAGAGCATATAAATATAAAACTACTTGCTGCTAGCAGAGGGACTTGTGAGCAGAAGGAAAAATATCAGACTTTAACAAGCTGCTTTTCAGAACTTCTGGTCCTGCAGCCTCTTTGTTATTTTTGAAACAGAATAATGAGAACTGAACATCCTTGACACCTTATGCAATCACTGCAGCAAAATCTATAAAAGTACTAGAAGATTTTATTTCTTATTTTGTTGTATCTTCATATTTACATAAGTCCACAAGCAAACAATTATGTTATGCATATTTTAAAGTCAGACATTCAGAATTAGGGTAAGCTGTTTTATATAATGTCTAGGAGAAACTGATTTCACTGATTTGACTCCAGTTTGTGCATATCTTGCTTCTTGAATGGGTCCATAACACCTGGAAAAAACCCCGGGGTAATCCTGTAGCTGAAATCTGTACCACAGTATGTAGGGACAGTGGAGGAAGGAATAAAGAGGGAAGCTGTAGCTTATTGCATGAGCCAAAGGTGTACAGTCAATAACAGGGCTGACTCTTTTCCTTTGCTAGGGCTGATCTCACACTTTTGAGAAGGTCTTAGTACAGGCTGTTCTGCAGTGGCCAGTGACTTGTTTTAACAGGTGATAGCTGCACAAAATTGAAACCATATCCTGGGATGAAGAAAAGACTTTTCATTTTTTTTTCTTTCTGCAAAATTTCAAAGCCTGGCTTCAAACAGTGGATGTGTTAGCATTTCTCAGAAACAAGAATGAGAAAAGGTCATCTGTATCTGTTACAAGGGAACATTGAGGAATTTTGCTTTTGTCAGTACAGCAGAGATTTTTCCAAATTATTTCATGACTCTTTACCTGATGGGTTACATTTAGCATAGGATTAAAGATAAACAGTGGCTCAAGGATGTTCTTTCCAAACTGTATTAATTCTCTTACTTGCTTATCACTGGGCTTTATCTGCTTCCAGGTCATGAAGTCTGTTAGCTGTGCTAACATTATCAGTATGCTCTTTGGGCAATGACACTTCAGACACTCCTTCCTGAAATGAAACAATTTATATATTTTAAACTTTCCATGTACATATACACACAGATGTATATACATACATGAACATACATATATGTGCACATATGTGAACATAGGCAAACTCATGAAATGTCTATACATATGCATTTATGTAATAACACCCTGAATAGTTCTATTAACTGTTTTGTCCAGGTCAGCAGAAAAAAAACCCATATTGAGCTGTTAAATTCTTAAGACCTAATTTGTAAATAATTTTGCAATTCATTGGTGTTTAGCAAAAAAGAATGTACTAAAAGTTCCTTATACCTTTTTGACATAATTTTGCTAGGTTTACTGCTCTCACTTTGCAAAAATGCAGAAAACAGCAACTGTTTGCTCTGTGTGAAACTTTGCAAAGATCAATCTGTAAAGGTTTGTGATTGCACTGACTTGTCTCATGGTTTGTGGCGGGGAAAAGCTCCTCTGAACACACTCAAGGACATGCCTAGAGCATACACGGTTGGATATAGTCAAGTGAATTCTCACGGTACAGCTTTGAAGCAGCATCCTGCAGAGGTAGAAGGATGGGTGCAGGAAGCAGCTGAGCTCTGCAAGTGGCACAATATCAAGCTCGTTAGCTTCTGCCTGATAAAATTCTAGGGAGAACTGATGAGAAAGGGTGTAGCAATCCCCTTGGAAGGATGAGATCAGGGATATCTACACTGCACTTTGTCCAAGTGCCTTAAGAGCCCTTCTTTGAGGAATTTGACTTCTCAGGGCAGTTCAGAAAAATGTCTGCATTGTCCCTTTGGTTACACCAGTAACCTTAAAGGGCCTATGCATGGTCTTTGCTGGTTGGAGAGCTTCTCTACACGTAGAATTTTGTACTGATATGACAAGCTGGTTCTCCTACCTAAAGAGAAAGTTGTAACAGCTGAAATCACTAAAGAAAGATGTAGTTCATCAAATCTACCTTCTTGTGGCACGGTGGAATAACAGTGCCTTTTTCTGCCTGAATTGCTCTTCAGGTCAGTTGTGATGTTGTTCTGTTGTTTTTGCAAGTCTAGAGAGCAACGAAGATGGTCAGGAGGCTGGAGCATATCTGCTATGAAGACAGGCTGAGGGAGTTGGGATTGTTCAGCGTGGAGAGGAGAAGGCTCTGAGCAGACCTTAAAGCACCTTCCAGTACCTGAAGGGGACTACAAGAGAGCTGGAAAAGGAAGTCTTACTAAGGCCTATAGTAGTAGGACAAGGGGCAATAGTTTCAAACTAAAAGAGAGTTGGTTGAGATTAGATATTAGAAAGAAATTCTTTACTGTGAGGGTAGTGAGTCACTTGAACAAGTTGTGCGAATGGCCTATCCCTGAAAGTGTTCAAGCTCAGATTGCATGGAGCTTTGAGCAACCTGGTCTAGTGGAAGGTGTGTCTGCCCACAGCAGGTGGATTGGAACTGTATAATCTTTAAGGCCCCTTCCAAACCATATCATTCAATGGTTTTATGATTTATGAACCTACAGTCAGTGCTTCACAGTCTCCCCTGCTAGAGAGCTTTGCCTGATACCTAACCAAAAAGTCTCTTATTAAAGCCCATTGCTTCTCAGTCTAATGACATTTGGGAAGCTTTTTCTCCCTCTAGAGTATCTTTGTAATTTTAAGTCTTACGAGATTTGCATCAATGGTATTTTATCAAAATCTATTTCTAAACCAGTGTTGCAGCAACTGTAGAAAAAATGGAACCATGAATATGTGCAGCCCAGAGTTCACTATTTAAAGAATTGAAAATTAGCATTGCCACAGTCAGTGATTTGCAAATTGTAATCAATGAGCAATAGAAAAATTGCGGATGTTCAGTAAAAGGAATCTAGAAAAATGAAACCTGTTGCAGTAGGCTATAACTAGAGAGGGATCAGTGCCTCCAAACAGATTCTAAGTGTCAGGAAGTATTGGGAACCACTGATGTTCTGTTATTCAAGCTCATATGAGGTAATTTGCATCTAGTTGGGTGTGCTTACTAAACACTGAATCAATAGAACATAACTGAATAATGTTATTTTCCCCAAAGAAAGAATTGACTATCATTTTGCGCTGGTTAAGGTTTGTTGTCTGTCATTTTAACCCATATACAGAGATTGACCTAGTGGTGAATTCATCCCGCTGTGTTTTGGACTAAAAGAGAGATTTTGAAACAGACGAGACCTTTTAAAACTGGAAACATGAGCGCCCAGGTGGAATGGAAGAAAGAAAAATATTAAAGGTATTAAAGGCTAAGAGACAAAACAAAGGCTTACTAAAGCAGAAGATTTAAAATAAGAAATAATAAGAAAGATCCAGAAAGATTGTGGGCATTTAATTAAAGGAAGATCTTTCTTAAATGATAAGAAATTACACAGAAAAGAATTATGACTGTCCAGTAAAATAACTTAGAAAAGTTTTATGGTTATTTCAAACAAAAGTCACCAGTACAACTAAAGTTTTATACGTCATACATAGTAAGTGTATTATTAAAGCCTGCAGAAAAGAGCCTCTGTAATGGAGGAAATCCTGAAAAAAATCATATAATTGAAATTTCAGTAGAAATTTTTTTTTCTTTCTGATTCTCATAAAAGCATTTGTTTATAAAGCGCTGACTGAAAAACTGCTGAAAAACTAAAACCTCCTGTAAAATGAAAAAGCTTTTTTTTTTCAGTTTCAGAAATTGCCTCTGTAACTACTCATTGGGATATTCCCTGTGTCTGGCTATCATTAAACACTTCATAGACTTCACTATCTTTTTTGGGCATCTTGTTGTTACTGTGAAGTACACTGTAGTTAAAAGACTTAGTAAAGTCAATAAGAAAAGGGATCAAACTGTAAAATTTAGTAGGATATCCACAGAATTTATAACTAGAATCGTACAAATACTGAATTCTATAAAAATATCCTCTTCCCTCATTACATATGAGTGACTGGGTGTTTGAAGCCATGATACAAACTACAGGAAATCTCCCTAGTTCAAGGAGAAAGACAGAAAGGGAAGGTGAGAGGGAAGCAGGGATGGAATCCTTAAGGATTTATATCAAGAGGGAAATGTTATTCATTTCCTAATTATTCAAAACCAAAATGGAAACTTTTCCCACGGAAATCAGTAGGACTTGACTTTGGTGATCTGATTCAACTCACATTGGCATGAACTACAAAGTATTTCAGAAAACCAAAAAGGAGATAAAGCACATTTTGAAGGTTCTGCATTTTACAAAGAAAGTAATTGTCATTCCTGTTTACCCATCCCTATCAGAGAAAAGATTTTTACATTTTAAAGAAAGGAAGGACATGAAAAAACTCTTGAAAGGCTGTAGAATTTGGGAATAGTTATTTAATTGGATTCCTGCAACTTCATGCAACTACAGTTTAATTTTCAGTTAAACTCAGTACGAGGAAATATTTCCTCTGCTTGCAGGTCAGCAAGTAGAATCATTACAAGCCTCCTTTCCCATGCCAAAATGTCAGGAAATTAATACAATATATTCAAGGGGTTGGCACAAGAATATATAGCAATTTAAAGCAGGGTTGTCAACTCAAGTCAAAGCTGCTTAAGCTGAGATATAGGCAAAGTAAAAATGCACATATTTTTTGAAATTGTGGTTTTGAAAAAATATTTTGAAAAGAAAGGTTACTGTTTGCTGCAAAAAGGCTTATAGCAGAAGTGTCACATTGTCCGTGTAATGTTTCTGTCTGCTACTCTGATAAGCAAGCCCCATCTGATGCTGTGGTAGATTTTGGGAGAGCATACAGCAGTGCAAGAAATTGATATTCAGGAGACCCACTTACTGTGCCTTGTTTCACAGCATGGGGCACTCTGAGGGAGAATGCAGGAGTGGGACTCCACCAGCACAAGGTGGGGAGATGTACACCAGGGGTAGTCACTCCCTGTGCTCCCACTGCTGACAGAAGCACAGTATATGGGGCCCAAACGGGGCCAGCTGGCAGAAGATGCTCTGTAACCCTTCAAGGTGATCCCCAGAGGTACAGCCTCAGCTGTCTCCCCAGCACATCTGCTCCTTCAGTGCTGTGTGGCTCATTCATATAGACACAGTCTTTATCTTGCTCAGCAATTCACATTTTGTCTTTGCTTAAGACTAATATTTTACATTAAGTGACAGAAATGTGTAAATGTGTGTGTATTTAGATACATCTTAAAGCAGTTTTCCTCTTTGGGTTACATTTGTGGTATAATGGAGAGAAGAGTCCACCTGAATTCACTTTCTTGAGTGTCCTCTAGGTATGCATGAAATCTGGGGCTGCTGAAATACATTTTCTGATAAGAAGTTCATGAAAAACCCTTCAAGTCTAAGGATCATATTAGAGCTATACAGAGAGTACTTAAAATCCTGAGTACTTCAGCACTCCACACAGATGAGAAATCTCTTGCTATAGGATGCAGGCTTCACAATGTCAAAATGCAGGCTGAGGATACTTTCAGGTTTCTGATAAGAGTTTCTGATATGGGAGGCAATTTAATTTTCTACAACACAAACCCTCTGTTTATAGAATACGTTGTAAAGAAACAATGGCTGTATTCACTGGTATTTCCCCCTCCCCCCGCCATGATTCTCTTCTCATTTTGGAGGGGGGGGTATTTGACCTTTTGACAAGAGGACAATGTGAATATAACTAATGACAGCATAAAACTACTGCTGGACATACATGGTCAAACCTCAGCTTAACAAGATTTTGCCTGAAGAGGAAGAGAGAGAAAGGACGCAAGGGGTCATGGTCTAAGGCAGATGGCTCTATCTCCAGTCTCTGTTAGTCTAAAATGTATTACTTTTTCATCCATGGTTCTGTCTCTGCATACCACAGGCACTTCTGGGGGTGACATGAGGAGATCCAATTGGCTGAATCCAGTTTGCTTATGAAACTGGTAGTTAAGGCTCATCCTGTGGGAATAGACTCACAATATCAAGAGTGGAACAGATCCTGTAAGAGATGGGCCACTGGAGAAGATGAAGAAAACAACCAAAGTGTCTTGTAAATCAGACAGGTTTTTTACTGTGTTGTAAACTGAAAGTTCCTTTTTCCCACACCCCTGAAAGAAACCCCTTACCTTCTAATTAGCATGTAAGCCCCAGCCAGGGTGTGTGAAACCCTCTCTGATTTGTCCTTTTGTATCCCTCCCCTTGAACCCTCCCTGCTGGGAAGTCTATAAATGACCTGACCAGGTGAATAAATCCCTTTCTCTGCTTCCTGTCCTCAGCATGTGTGGACCTCTTTACTGGGACCTCAGGAGACCACATGGCACAGCCACATGGACCTGGGGGGGAGGAGGGGGGAGGGGGAGCACTCCCACTCAACCGTTGCATCATCCCAGCCTTGTTAGTGTGCTTTGTGATGTCATTTTCTTTATCAATAAACAAACACTTTGTTAATCTTCATCTAATATTGTAGGTCTCCAGAAATTAAAAAAAAAAGAAGGAAAATAATAACTAAAAATCACATGTTGTGATTTATTGTTGGAGTTATTGCAACTTCCTTGAAGATTTCTTGTGTTTACATTGACTCATTTCTGTCTTCAATCTTGTTCATCCTTTCTTTTCAAATAGAGCATGATTTTCACTCCATCTGAATATTAGTTAGACACTATATTCAGACAGGAGGAGGAAAAGTTTTTATGAATGCCATGTGGGAGGAGAAAAATTGTTCCAGAGGTGAAATTGAGATTTTGTAAATGTATCAGAATTCTGATCATGAGAAATTTTGAAAATTAATTTTTCTTTGTATTTTGAAATGTAAGACATTCAAATGGTTCCAGTTTTTAACTCCACCGAGGGCTCACCATGTTTGTGACTCTATCTGTGTCTTGGGAAGGTGTTAAATAAAAATGTAAACAAAAAAAATAAAACAGATGAATCCTAGACCCTACCACTTCATCTATGCAGTCATATCCACACAAGGAATTATTTTAACAGACAAATTAGCTGTTCTTATTTAGAATAACAATCACTGCAAGTCACATCAAATGCTGAAATACAACTTTACATGAAAGCTAAAAGAGTAAATAAAATCTGCTTCAGTTTTCATAAAAAAACATTGAGTTTGAATATTAATTATTCTGAGGCCGTTTTGTACCATTTGGGTAACACACAGGGGATTTGAGTTGTTAATTGCATTCACTCCTTTTACATAATCACTTTTTAATACAATACAACTGTGGGAAAACTGAAGTGTCCAAAAAAAAAAAAATCTCTGTGTGACATACATTTTTTACGTTCTGAGAATTCATTTAGGATATGATTCTACAACACATAAAGCTACTTTAAAGAAAACTTTTGAATAACTGAAAATGGCTTTTGCAATAAAACCAGATGCAAACTAAATTATTAACCTTTACTAAATTTTGATATTACAACTCAGACATTTTTCCTTGTCAGAGGAAGTGATTTCCTGAAGGGACATGTGTAGAACAGTTCCTACTGAGTAATCAAACTTCCTTTGATTAAGTTAGCCAAGCTGCAGAATATATATGACAGGATTGTAGTTTAACAATGCAGCCATGGTAAAATGAAGTATAGAGTCACTGTGGAGTGTAGATTTACTGATAGGCCTAGGAATCTGAATAACAGGTAGCAACCCAGAACTTAATAGGAAATTAATCTTGTGGAAAGACATACAAATCAATAAAATTAAAATTACTTCCTTTTAAAGTTATTTCTCAAATAACAACCAGTCATGGATGGGGAAAGAGCATGCAAAGAAAATTTGCATGAAGACAGAATTACTATAATAATAGCAGTTAATAATATTTGTCAGAAAGAGATGCAAAAACTGACCACTATGACAACAGTAAATATAATGAATATGTAAGAAGCACTAAATTAGAGTTCCAATAAGGATTGCATGAGAAACTGGGATTTTGGTAGATGTATGAATGACGCCACAGTTAATGGAGTGCCTTCTTGTCTAATTTCATTTTATTAGATTTATGGTGGAGAAAAGGAACAAAAGCTTGAATGAAAATTGTACAGAAAAAAACCCGAGAGAACTGATGTAGATGGTTCTGTGACACCACCTCTCATTTTGTAGCATAGGAAGGTGTGCATATAAAGACCTTTTTAAACTTTTGAGAAAAAAAAAAAAAAAAAACAAAAAAACAAAAAAAAACCCCAAAAGAATATTCTCCATCCCCAGGATTTTTTTTTTCAAATTATGAGACTGATGAGTTGGTAAAGTGAAAAACCCAACATAGTTGTTTTCCATTCTTTCTCACATCTTTCCCAATTGCAGCTCAGAAGTTTTCTTGTGGTGGTTTTGAAGTAAAGCAATGAAGATATGTGTAAGGCAACTTATAGGAATGATATGAGCAAGACAGCTGTGGGACTTGAAAATAAAGCTCTTCACTCTGCCAGTAAAATACTGGCTCTCTGGCACTCTAGATTTTCTTCTTGAAGAATGTTATTGGACTTGTACAGAAAGACATAAGAAAGAAATAGGTTATTTGGTTCATTAGAACAAGTTTTCTTCTAGCTTTTTTACTTTTCTAGTTCTTTTGTTTTTAATTAGGTATGATGAGAACTGTTTTTACCTTGTAAGGAAATAGATGTTAAGGAGTTTTGTCCACAGATTATAAGTATTACTCTTTCTCTATTCTCATTAAACTTTATAACAGAAAAGTTCTATATACTGGACAGATTCCCAGTGTAATTTCTTAAGAGATTCAAGTGTAAGGCCGCTGACAGGCACAGGGTTTTTTTCACCAGAAAAGTGAGGAGATTAGTCTATAATCATCATCATCATCATGGCTAGGCTATAAATAAAGAAGTTAAACTGATGCTGAATAAGGCAACCTAAAATTCAAGGAGCCGCCATCCAGACTATCTAGCTGGAACTCAGTAGTGAGGTGGGTGTCAGTCTCTTCCAACTAACAAGCAGCAGGATAAGAAATGGCCTCAAGTTGCACCACAGGAGGCTTAGGTCTGACACTAGGAAAAACTTCTTCACCAAAATGATTGTCAAACACCATAACAGGCTGCCTAGGAAAGTGGATGAGTTACCTTTCCTGGAGGAATCTAAAAGCTCTGTAGATGTCTCAGGAGTATGGTTTAGTGGTTGATTTGGCAGTGCTGGATTAATAGATGGACCCAATGATCTTAGAGGTCTTCCAACATAAATTATTTTATGCTTCTATATAAATATGTCTTCCCTGCACCCAAATGACCTGATGAGGCTCTCACAAGAGCCTTGAAAAGGTGAAACACAATGTATGATGAGACCTAAACTGCTCAGCTGACATAATTCAGAGCAATGACCCATCTCTAATGAAATATGGAAGGGTAAGAAACATTTTTGTACTGATTGAATTTGATTTATGGTCACAGAGGAAGGATACAAATTATATGACTAAGATTTTTACTATAACTTATATGAGCATAATGTGTAATAGGCCATCAAATAAAGGTTGAATTTTATAGAACTTATTAATCATAAAGGTCAAGAACTTCAGAAGTTATTGATATCAACCAAAGTGAGACATTTAAATAGCTCTGAATGTGTAGAGCACTCACTGGTTTATCTGAAAATACAAAATCAGGTGTGTTAGCAGAAAAGGTGATCTCCTGTACTTGTATCATGAGTACTGTGAGTTACATTATAGTGGTGTAATAATTACACATTATAGCTAGAAACTTCTGTTTCAAAAAGACCTTATCTCCTGAATTTGAAAAGTTCTGTTTAAGTAGACTGAATCAGTTTCAGAAAATCTCTGTCTCTCTCCATGGGCTCTGCAAAACCCTAAGACAACTGAACGCCCACCTGGGTTAAGTGAAGTGGGACTAATTAAGTGGGATTAATTAAGTGGAATCAACTGGGGACTGAAGACATCAGCTATGTTTGAAACTCTCCAGGGATCATGATTCAGCTGCAGGATTCTAAATAGTTTGTTCCTAATGGCAAATCTTTTCAAAAATAATAGGTTTTCTATCTAAAGTGTTTCCATATGCTTTTCTGCACACTGCCTTTCAGTTTCATGAAATTTAATACTGAGGTCTGAACAAAGAGTCTAGGAGAGAATGCAAATACTCCTGAAGGAGCTGGGTTCCAGCCTATCAATTCATTTCGCTGGTCCGGATTCAACAGACAGAAGCATTATTAACACTATCATGAGCAAGTGATTACCATAAAATCCTTGGGATCAATAACTTTGTGGATAAAATCAATTGCACTTATTGTCCAGGGCCCAGTTTTGGGCAAGCAGCTGAATGTCAAAAGAGAATATTATTGAATTTTGTTAGCTTTTTCGTTCATTTAAATATACTTTTATGACAAAGTCGATGAAACTAAGATTTCCTTGCCAACACTGAGTGCCCCAAGTAGCCCATTCACACAGCAATGATGACACACAGCCAACATCAAGCAGACAAAACCACCTGGAAACCTTCCAAAAGCTGCCTGACATAACTTGCCAGAAAGACAGAGGGAGATTAGAGGAAATTTAAGATTACATCACCCAAAAAAGAAATTCTGGCTTGCCTAAAATTGAGTTTTGGGACTGCACCCAGCTTTGTATCTTCTCATTTCAATGCAACTGGCTGTGGTCTCTGATGTACAATGGAGTTCTGACCTCTGCTGCAGACCTATGACAAATTCATTAAGCCAAAGACACACAATGCTGACATTATTTCATTGAAATGGAAGGTCAGATAGCAAGCATCAGGGCAGTGGAGGTCTCTGAAGACAAGACCAAAAACTTGAACAGTCCTTTACCTTCAAGAAACAGTGAAAGGGACTTTCCACAGCATTTCAGCTGAAGAAACAGGTAAATGAAGGAAAACAATCTGATATAAAGTGAAAATGTTAATGTATAAATAAAAATTCTAGTAAAATAATAGATATTGTATGATAAGCACCAGGAATATCCATGTGCATGACTCACAAAAAGTAACAGGTAATATTTTTAATTGGGTATTAATATAGTACCAATTTCTATAATATAATTTGGGTTCATGATTTGCTTTGATCCTGACACAGAGTCAAGACAACACACAGCTCTGCACTCTGAAGTTCACACACATTTTCTCAGTCCTTTCTATAGAATATTTGTCAGAACCAGGGAGCCTTGGAGACTGTGACATTTTAGATCAGAAAGTATTACATCATGCTTATATTTTTCTTCATAAGACAGTTTTAAGGAAAACAAAGGCAAATGAGCAACACAACCTGTGCTACTACAAGATGTAAGCATAAGCTTGTATTCACCCTTGGAAATGTAGACAGTGATATGCCCTTCAGGTGCTGAAATCCAGAAGAAATTTAGAGAGTCTGCAATATTAATATTATTTTTTTACAATTGTTTAAAGGTTTTTCACATTTCTAGTGCTGGCTTTAAATATTCTACAGGCTTGGTTTCTCTTCAAATTATATCTCCTAATCACAACAAACTGTCACACACTGTCAGCCTCCACCAGTGGAAATTATAATGAGCAGCTTCACTTTACAAAAACACATATAACTGATTTCAGATTGATGGGAGTGGCAAACAAATGTGCCCCAGCCTTTGATGAGCATATTTGTGCAGCTTGAAATTTTCATCCCAGAAGAATAAATGTGCTCTTGACAGGTGGAAGACAGATAGCAGCAGGACTCTTTTCCAATAATACCTCTTTTTTAGTTACACTGAACTAATCATAGGGTAGGTGTCGATTTACTGCCCTTCATGAATCATTTTATAAACTCTGGGCTGCAGTTTCTAATGGTCACTTCCATATGTAGCTGTAGATCCCGGAGTAACAAATCCTCCGTTGAGAGCACAGTCTTATAAATGCTTTCTTTTCTTTTCCAAAATCCCAAATGTGGAATGTGTCTATTCTTTGATACTGCAAAAATTGAGCTTCATAGAGGGACTGATAATATAAGAGTCTTTGAATTAGTCTCAAAAACGTTATTTTATGAAATTTGAAAACCAAACAGTTACAGTAGCAGTAACTGCAGGAAACTGAAGAAATTTTATAACTAAGTATAACCATAAATTTGTAACAAAATACATTGTGTGTCATGAAGAATTCAGCACTCAGGACAGCGGATGAGGGTGTAACAACTGTGAGTGGTGCAGAAGATGCTACAACCACCAAGCACACCTGGAGCAAAGAGGGATGCTCAGGGTGGTAAATGGAGGTTATTATCAGCCTGCTAAAACATCACAATTCACAGATATTTATAACCAATTAAGCTATCAATCCATTTAGTGTATACCGACACTTGCAGTACTAGTACTGAGATAGGTATGAGGTTTCCAGAAAGGTTTCTGTGTAGTGGATAACTAATCCCTGCAGCACACGTGTGAGATAATTGAGACATGTATATTTATGGAGGAGAAAAAAAACTGCAAAAATGTGTTTTCAGAGCATCTGAGCTTTCTTGCCTGACACACAAGGCTGTTTCAAAAGGTACAAGCATCTGTACTCCTTCCTGAATCTGGTGGAGGTGTTGGTCACCAGACCTTCTAAAATTAGGTGTACACACCTAAACTTCTGACTTCAAATGATAGATGAAATGTAAAGAATGTAGTTTCTGTTAGGGAACCTATTTGATATTCTGCCATGATCTGAGAAACACCTGGTTGCCATCCTGCTGCACCCCGACCTATTTCAGTCCCTGGAAACAGGAAACAGCATTTGGAAGAGAGTGACCACTTTCACAAATTCAGTACTATGCAGTCAGGCTTTGGGGAATTTTAGGCAACTTGACACTGCTAAAAAGGCAATTTCTAGTGCTTTTACTGATACCACACAGAAAATCAGCCAAGTCAAGTTTAAAGCTCAGATATTCCTAGATACACAGGTTATTTACTATTCTAAATTACTAACTTGAAAGACTGACTGAGATGACTACAGATGGACTACCATACAGCTAACCAGAATAGATCTGCACACTTCATCCTAATATGGGAACATCTACCATTAAATCTTTACCAGTTAGGTCTACCTACATACACCCATCATGACTTGGTATCATCTGTCCTAGCAAAAATTTTCAGGTGGAGGACATATTCTTCAAATACACTGTAAGAAGCTAAATCTATGGTAGATGGACTTCTGCTAAATGAGGAGGACCTGTGCAAACAATAAAGGATCATGAATGTATCACCACTCACAGAGGCTGGGAATCTGCTGGAAGCATATGGGTAGCCCAAGTGTACTGCCTTGTGCACATCCGCATTGACCTAACCCTTTCTA
This sequence comes from Dendrocincla tyrannina, assembly GCA_035047865.1. Classification (NCBI taxonomy): domain Eukaryota; kingdom Metazoa; phylum Chordata; class Aves; order Passeriformes; family Dendrocolaptidae; genus Dendrocincla; species Dendrocincla tyrannina. The sequence continues at coordinate 30,146,109 of JAWWMP010000041.1, read as the reverse complement.
TTCAGCAGGCCACAGCATGACTAGTTGATTACTTAGTTCTTAGCTGCTCCCTTACTACATTGTACATGAACATTTTAGCCTATATTTCAATCCAGGCTGTTGTCATAATTTCAGTAAATTAACACCACACTACCAACAGATACAAGGGGGCAATGCCAGTAGATGTCCTCTCCATCTTTAGCTTTCTCCAGAGTTCAGCAGAGATGTGTGATCCTTTACTTTTAATGCAGCAGCATGAACTATGTTTGCACATATTTCACCAACCAGCATCTCCTGTGCCCTCCATCCTGTCTCATCTGTCACTCCAATAGGTGATTTTCTAACCCCTCCAGGCAGTGATGAATTTCTCCCTCCCTGAATCAGCTGCCTTGGCAGCTCTCTGACCAAACACAGGTCAGTGCTGTTGATTTACTGTGTAAGACCATGGTCACCTTTGGTGCTATATAAATAATAAACTCCTTCTAAGGGAATTCCTTTCCTTTCCCTCCACTTCCTCTCCTTCCAGTTTCTGGTTTAACTGCACAATGCTATCTAAAAGATTAATTTCTTCCCACTGGCAAAATATATTGGAGATATTTAAAAGGCAAACATGGGTTTTGTCAAGTTCTTGATGGAAACCTGAATATAACTTTCTAGCTCTATTTCCAAATTCAAGTACCACTCTTATGAAGATGAGAAATTGAGAGAAGTGTAAATGATTTACAGTATGCATCCACGGAAGAAGGAGGAGAAAAAGGAAAAGACCGAATGTTTTCCTTCTTTCTCTTTTTCTCTTCAATACCACTTTATTCTGGTTTGTTCTTTAGCTGTATATTTTAAGAGAAGCTTTCTTTACTTATATATTAATTATAGTTTATTTTTAATCTCTGTATGTAATACATATCCTAATGTTCGAAGGGCATGAAAACATTTTCCTTTTGTAGGACTTTTCCTGTACAGGTGTTCTTTTATTTGGTTTTGTGGGAGGTTTTTTGAGGGATGTTTTTGGTTTGTGGGTTGTTCTTTTTTTCTTTTATACTAGGACTATATGAGAAATGAGAGCAGCTCTCTTCTGTGCCAGGAAATTCATGAGTGTTTCCAAAAATACTATGTTATGATAATAGCTAAAGTGTCCTAATTTTATATAACCCTAGTTTTTCATTGCTAAATAGTCATGGAAAAAATTTCCAACACTTTCAAGCAACCATGAAAGGAAGATAGTCTCGCTGTCTAAAATCCTGAACTTCACATCACTGCACATACAAAGACTTTTATGGGTATTATTTTTGCATTTTTTATTTCCTTCATAGTTTTATAAGCCACAACCTCATAAATCTTGGTAAAATACAAGAATTTCTGAATTCATTCTCTGGACTTATACCACCATGTTCTGCTTATTTTTCACAGCTTGTGAAAGATGTCACTGTATTTATTGAAATTATTGAATGCTAAAAGAGCAACTGAAATTTCAACAATAGTGACAGATATAAACATAAACATTCCTATATGACCATCTTTATATGACTTTGTGGATTTAAAGAAGAATATGCACTTATTAAACTATCTCCTGAATGCAAAGTTCTTTCCTATAAAGTTAATTTTAAAGTATGGTGCCTGAAACACTTTTTGCCCTTCATATTTGTTCCTTAACAAAAATTCTGTGACTTTTCTTTCAACCATATCACACTAATGCAAAGCACACAACTATGGTACCACTTTTTTTTTTTTCTCAGCTGCCGCATGCTAACAATGAATGTTTGTTTTTAAATTACTTTGTCACCTTTAAAACCTAAAATTAGTACAAAACTATAAAAAAAATGTTTTGTTCCCAGAAAAAGGTTTTGGGTATCCAAAGTACATGCCACATTAACTATGAATTTGTTATGATTATCTAATCAAAACCAAGATATTTCTGTCACCTCATTATGGTTCATACTTACAGTCACAAAATTGATGTTATTACAAATGCCCTTGACTATTTTTAATCTATAATTTTAAAATGCTGTCTTTTTCATGCCTGTCCCTTAATAAAAGTGCCTTAAATGAAGGGCAGTATCCATTTCCTACCTAGATCTAACTGTAAAGATCTCAGAAGCAAGCAAGAATTGAGTATGCTATGCAAAGCACAGTCTGTACTGTGAATTTTTCTCTGAGCTGTTACTCTTTGGACATAATTTTAAAACCTGCAATTGCCACTGCCTGAAGCCCATCTCAGACTGTCAGTACCACTGTGTTTCCTAGTGGGTTTGCAACAATGATTTCCTTTCTATTTGCATTTACATCAAACAATAATATGAATGCTTATTAATTGACAATAGAGACCTGTCAACTGCTTGTTCATCTTGTGGGCAGCTTGAGAATCAAGTAGCAAAAGTGATTCACAGCAGGTGAATAACCATTGTAAGTAATTTAACATTTTTTTTTTTGGAGAATCCAAAGACACCTTACAAGATCCAAAATATTGTTTATGCACCTAATTTACAGCTGCATTTCTAAATTCAGAGAAGCAAACCAGAAAATCTCTACTTCGCTCTTTCAAATCACAGAATATGCTGAGTTGGAGGAGACCTACAAGGATCATTGAGTCCAACTCTTAGCCCTGCACAGGACAATCCCACGAGTCACACCAGGTGCCTGAAAGTATGATCCAAATGATTCTTGAACTCCATCAGGCTTGGTGCTGTGAAAGCTCCTTTCTGTCTGTGAAGGTGAGCTTTTGCACATACTAAAATAATCTGTTTCTTAGGTTGATGAAACCTTTCTCCTCTGTAACCTTGAAAAATGTAGTAGGTAGTAGAGCCTCTCATTCCACAGTCCTTCACTTTCTCACTCTCTCCAGGACTCCTGTTCCTGTTTACACCAAAAAATTTTTGCACAGAGGGGCAAAAGGTGCCTCCTTCCAGACAACATGGCAAGGAATCCCAGCTTCAACTCAGGGTGGGATCTATAGTGAAGGGGCTCCAGTTACACCATTCTCTTTTGTCCTTCACTTACCTTGGCATAGGTTTTGTTGCCCTGTCTGAAACTCAGTCAACTCAGAAAACATTATCAATTTTACTGCAGAGCATGAAGCCTTTCTTTTAGACTTGTTCCTTTATTCAGACTTTCTGAACCACAGACAATACACAAACCAGTATCATTATATGTCAGATCTTCAAATTATATAAATTGGAGTTCTTCCACGGAGTGGAGTAAAACTATAATGATTTCTAATGTCTAAATCTTTATACCAGCAATGCAACCTCATTAGAGTAGTATGGACATTTTCTGTCACAGACAGTAATGGACCAGAACAGTGTGGGGTGTACAGAGCTTTCCCCATCAAGAAAAGGCAACTCTGAAAGACTTCACTAATTGCTGGGTTAGTCAAGATATATCAGAGACTTCTAACTTTTGACAGAAAAATGACATGCCTAGCAAGACCTTTTGCTTTATAATTCTGCCATGCTCTTAATTTTGACAACTGAACTCCCTCTCTATCTGTGTTGTATCACCAAACTCAACACTTTAATTGCATAAAAGAAACACAAACATAGGCTTATACCTACCTGGAAGTAGTTTCATGTTTAATATTCAAAAGCAGAAGCCTATCATTTATGAAAATACAAACACTTTGTTAACAGAAAATGTGAGTTCTTCTAGTCCAAAAAGACAACAACAACAATAAACCCCATTTTGCTAGTTGGAAATTGCTACATAAACAATTAGGTTGCAAATAGTCCTACAAAAAAGACTGAAGAGGGAATGCTATTCAGAAAAATTTGACAGGCTATTTCAAGAAAAGTGAAATGCAACCCAGATTAACTGGGAAAATAATTTCAGACTCCTTATCTTATGCAGTAAATTATTAGGTGCTTATTAGAGAACTGATAAGGTTCCGTGGGGAGAGGTGGTGCACACTGGACTGTCCCCAAGGAGAAAGCCCAGATGATGGTGGGCATTGTGCCCCCCAGGGAGAGCTGAGTGGCAGCATGAAGTGACCAGGAAGGCTCCCTGCAGCTGCTGCAGCTATTTTCTCTGTCATTATGACTGTCATTTAGGTAATACGAATATAACTATCCCATTACTCCCCCAGAACATACTTATAGCTGAACCACTGAAGAACTGGAAAATTGCTTTAAATTCTCTTTGCTGAGAGCTTATTGTTCACAAGGGAATGGTTCTTCCTCTATTTTTCCAGCTGTTAAATTACCTTCAAGGACACTTTGACATAAACATTTGCTGCAGTGACTTCAGAAGAGTTGAAGAAGTGATGTGAACGTCACTGTAGCTCAAATTCTGTGAAATCTGGAAAAATCCCATTTTAAAGGCATTTTTTTAGTTGGAAAGTCAGGAAGTAAAATTGTATTCTTTACTTTTCAAAGTCTTTTCTGATTGTGCTTTACTACAAATCCTACAATTCAGAAATCCACTCTATCAAGTAAAAGATCTTATTTTCACCAAAAACAATTTACTCGATTATGACACCTTCAATAAATTGAAAAGGCTGCACTATCTCTCAACAGCTGGTATGTGCTAAGGGTACTGTAGTAGTTGAATCCTGAACATCAATTTACTATAGAGAAACAGCACCAAAATAACCCTTTGAGTAGCTCTTTCCCCAGTGCCTATCTATCATCACAATGAAAGAAAATTACCTTTGAAATTCCCCCCAATTCACTGGGGGGGGGAAGCCAATATAAACAGTGTTTTGTAAGAAAATGAAGATTACAGTCAGAGATCAAATCACATTTATATTTAAAAAATTAGAAATGGCTTATCCTGAAGCAAAGGTACAAAATGTCAACCATTCACATGCTCTTACATCTCTAAACATTAGCATGTGGGCAGACTCACCAGATGAAGACAAGTAATTTGAAAAAAAAAAGGGAACTGTTTGGAGCTTGAAATTGTCATCATACTTTTACAATGAGTTTAATATTAATTTTTTAATGGCAAACTGAAGGGGTAATTAAACAATCTTTGTAAAGAACAAGCAAATCTTTAGATAAATGATTAACCATGAGCAACATAAATGTGATACTTAGTGCTATGCAAACACTGGTGCTCTGCAGTTCATGAACAGAAAGATAAGGAGGTAATGCCCTCAAGCATCACCTATAATTGTCCTAACAGTAGTCTTTTGTTGATTATGTTGCTAACCATTAATATGTAATGCTTTGCATGTATCACAGATCAGATTAGAAAACTGAAATGTTAAGGGAGTCAAGTCAGTATTCATTAGACAACCTTTTCCCAAGACCTGGAAGTTTCACAAGTGCCCAGCACTGACTTTCCTGCCAAAATGTGGCCTCTGAATGCTTTTTGACCCAGGCCTCAAACACTGTGAGAAATCAAAACCACATTCATTGGCCAGGGGATATGTTGCAGAATGGACAAACCCCTGAAAAATAGTGCTGTTCCTAAAGAAAGCGCTAGCATTCTTTCAGCTGAATCTTGGAGATATAAAAAAGAAAGGATTGAATGTAACTTCTCCCTTTTGGTATTGCTTGCAATATGGGAGATCCAGCCAAGACATTATGCAGCAGATCAAAACAATAATCTATAAAAATTACCATCAGGGGCATCTTGTTTTTGCATTCAGTTACTAAATAGCTCTTTCTGCACAGCCTTATGGACATCCTGCTCTGTTTATGTAATTTAGGCACAAATACACAATCCTAGTGTGAATCAAAACAGTCTTCCCCATGGGTTATGAAATTCATTAGATTTCAGTCCCCAACCATAAGACAAAACTAAGGCTTCATTCTCAAACAGCTACTTCAGTGTCCTTGATTTCCACACAAGCTCACTACAACTTATATTCTAACTTTCAACATGGTCCCTCCAGGACAGGGATTTCTTTTATCTGTCTACCAGCCCTGGGAGATGCTTCAAGACAAATTAGTTTGCTCAGAAAGCTAAGCAAGCCTCAGTTGTCCCTGAAGGATCCTCTGACATAGGGATGTCCAGGATCCTTGAAAAACTGCTGAAATGTTATGCCCTTTCCTGAGAGAGTACAAACTATGATGGGCTGTGTAGGAGGTAATGACACAGCATTAGCTTAAATTAGCAAAAACCTCATCCTTTGCAACAAAACTTCCATTGTTTTCCTCTTCAGTTTTTGTAGTTTCCCAGAGCAATGAATTCAAACACTACCATTCTAAAATGCAGCTCCAGATCAGAAAGCTTCAGTAATAACCTGATGCTCACAGCTAACTCTCAATAACTTCCTGTTTATCACAGGCAGGCAGGGATTCTGCCCTGGGACTCTCAGCTTTTTGCATCATTCTCTGCAGGACAATCACTGAGTTTCCTGAGCCGGATTGTGACTAAGAACATTTTGGCTGCTTTGGGTGCAGTGCAAAAGCCTGAGTTCATCACATTGGAAAATATAACACAGTTACTTCCAGTGACACTGCATCCTCTCTTAGCACAAAAGAGTAGGGACAGTAATGTAGCCAGGAATCTTCAGATAACCAACTGGAGTGTCTCTCCAGCACAGTCAGTACCCATGCAAATCACAGAACCATAGAACCAAAGAATCACAGAACCAAAGAATCACAGAATATGATGAATTAGAAAGAACTCACAAGGATTATCACATCTAGCCCTTAGTCCTGCACATGACCATGCCCATGAGTCACATGATGTGCCTGAGAGCATCATCCAAACGCTTCTTGAACTCTGTCAGGCCTGGAGCTGTGACCACTTCCCTGAGGAGCCTGTTTCCATGCCCAGCCACCCTCTGGGTGAAGAACCTGTTTCTAATATCTAACCTAAACCTCCACTGACACAGCTTCAGGCCATTCCCTCAGGTTCTGTGACTGCTCACCACAAAGAAGAGATCAGTGCCTGCCCCTCCTCTTCCCCTCATGAGGAAGTTGTAGCTGCAATGAGGTCTCCCCTCTCTCCAGGCTGAACAGAACAAGTGACCTCAACCAGTCGTCACAGGGTTTCCCCTCAAGACTCTTCATATCTTCATTGCCCTCCTTTGGATGCTCTCTAATAATATCTTTCTTATTTTGCAGTTCCCAAAACTGCACACAATATCCAAGATGAGGCCGCCCCAGTGCAGAGCAGAGTGGGACAATCCCCTCCCTCAACCAGCTGGTGATGCTTTGCCTGATGCCCCCCAGGACAGAGTTGGCCCTCCTGGCTGCAAGAGCGCTGCTCACTCAGATTCAACTTGCCATGAACCAGGAGCCCCTGGTGCCTTTCCGCAGCACTGCTTTCCAGCATCTCATTCCCCAAACTGTAGGAACATCCATTCCAGGTGCATAATCTGACACTTTTCCTTGTTGAACTTCATCTGGTTGGTGATTGCCCAGCCCTCTAATCTGTTGAGGTCTCCCTGCAGGGCCTCCCTGCTTTTGAGGGAGTCAACAGCTCCTCCGAGTTTTGTGTCATCTGCAAACTTGCTTAGTATCCCTTCCAGTCCTGCATCCAAGTCATGTATGAAGGTGTTGCAGAGCACAGGGCCCAAGATGGAGCTCTGGGGAACCCCACTAGTGACAGGTCATCAGTGTGATGTTACC
>JAWWMP010000041.1:30107755-30138513 GCA_035047865.1 Dendrocincla tyrannina | reverse complement strand
ATGGAGCTCTGTGGAACCCCACTAGTGACAGGTCATCAGTGTGATGTTACCCCATTCACTGTTACCCTCTGTGCTTCACCATGAGCCAATTGCTCACCCACCACACGATGTGTTTATCCAGCTGTGCCGGACATTTTGTCCAGAAGGGTCCTGTGAGAGACAGTATCAAAAACTTTACAGAAATCCAAAAGGATTATATCAACTGGCTTCCCTTGACAGGCATCCTAGCTGTCAGTGTTGAATACATGCATACTCCAAATGTTAAGCTAACCCTTTTGACAATTTCATACACTTTTATACATGTTAGCAGACATAACTTCATCTACGATAATGCAGTGAAGTTAATATTAATGGCCTGATTTTCATAAGTACTTGCCAGTCGCTGTGAGTTTTCTGTATTTAGAAAAATATGTGAGCTTCCTGAAGAGAGCCTGGCTGGGAGAACACATATCTTAAAAGCACTGAGCATAGTTTCTCCTCTGATCAATATTCTTCACTCAGTATAGACATGCTCATGCTCATGCACTGACTGAAGGATCAATGTTTCTGTTTTATTTATACTTTTTCTGAAATGCAATTATATGTTCAAAATATTTAATTTTTTTTTATTTTTTTTTTGTGTAAGGAGGTTGGTTGGTTGTTTTCAGTTTGGTTTGTTTTGAAAGGGAAGCTCTGTTGCACTCTGCTACAGGACCCAGTGAGTGTGGTAGTAATAATTGGATGGTTATTTCAGTGTGATTATAGAGACAAAGAATATATTTCTTTATTTTTAACACTCCTTTTCTGATCCATTTCCAATATTACTGAAAAAAGAAAAGCAGTGCAGTGCCAAAAAAATGGCATTTTTATGTATCAGTTTGCTACTGCATCCTGATTACTACAGTAACTACTTTAGTGACAGTGCAAGTGTCAGTTCAGGATTGGAGTAACAGGATTTAAAAAATAAAGATTTAGGATTGAACTCTGATACCTTCTCTACTTCTTGACCAAGAGCATTTTCTTTACAAAATTTCATGTATCTTACAATCTTATAATATAATTATACTCAGACTTGAATGTCTACTGCAGTCAAGTTCTGGGTCATCATATGGGTAAGAAGACATTGCTGAAGTTCCAAGATGAGTAGCCAAGACTCTGTGCCATACAATCAGTAAATAAAGTCTGGGATATTTCTCCTGTTACTTAATTTACTATTGTGTAACATATTTTCTGATGAGGTTTTTTCCCGAGAAGTGCACTGCACTCCTTATATGCACTGCACTCTTGAAAATGGATAAGGGAAACATGAGTGCTGTCAGGGACTGCGTATGGAATAGTAAATATTTTGGCAAACTCAGAGGAGCCATGTAGAAACTTCAGGAATAAAAAATTGTCAAATAAATGTGTTACCATAGTGTTCATGCTGAACTGATCAACAATTAAAGAGGCCACAAAGTGTTGCCAATATTTGTCTATGTTGTATGCCAGAGTTGCATTTCCTAAGGATAACTGTTTCAAACTGACGACAGTATTGGCAGTGTTATGGAAACACTGTGGAGACCCGAAGGACTACTAGTGTAATTATTTTAAATGTGATCATTAGCTTTAGAAATTTACTTAGTGACAAGGGTCAATTCTCTGGCAGATTCTGTGCCTTCCAGGCAAAAAAGACTAAAACCCACATATCACACTACACTTCTGTGAGGCAGTACTGTTTGAGGGAAATAGACAGTCAAGGAAAATCTTAGAGCAGAAGCTCAGATTTCATGATTTAAACTTCACCCCTGGAAGCAAATACATGGGTAAGTGTTTTAGATCAACTGTTAAGACTAAAAGCCCCATATTCTAATTTATGATGTCTACAAAGCAGCACTGTGCCAGAACTGAATGAGCACTTCTCAGCAAAAACACCTCAGCTTGTTCCTCTACTGGCATGCAGACACACCACTTCTGCTACTGGAAGCAGCTGTGCTGTAGCTGATATGGGACTTCATCCACAGCAACCTATCATGCATAAAGGCACCACTTTTGCCTGCCTTTTTTTTAGTTAGGTACAGATATCTCTCTGAGTCCTTACCCAGATATTGATTTTCAACTAAAACTTAAAGAACCTTCAATATCTTAATGGTCTTTCCAAACAAGATGGCAAACCTTTCATTAACTGGTTTGAAAACTATAATGGGAAGGACTGAGGAACAGGTGAATGACTGGACATATGTATATACCCCTCTTATTTTCTCATTTTCTTAGGAAACCAGGCCACAAATATAATCCAGTTGCACACAAACCCTTGAATTTCTTTTCTTGCAAATATATGTTCAATAGTCCCACCAGCTGTCTGCAACCAAAGAAACATCATTACTCATTTACCTACACCAGGGCTTATTTAATCACCCCCTACCACAGAAAATGTAAGATGTTTTTTATATCATCCCAGGAGATAAGATAGATGAAAAATAGGCATATCATTTTTAGACTTTTCCTCTCTGACCTTTTTGAACACAAGGCAAAAAACTTCCACCAAATCATTCTGCACGGCTTTCATTCATCTTTTTGACATCGTTTTACAGGTCTGTGGAGTACATGGAGCACTTGGCAGGAACATTTTGCACAGTGCTTGCCATTGCCTGCACAGTAGGTCATTTGGGAAAGCCCTGAGAAAACTGTATAGTGAAAGGGAGATGTCATAAACCTCTGAAAGCTGATCCTTTTCTGACTGCTAATCCATGGAAATACAAAGCTAGGCTCATCTTCTCAGTAGAAAAAATGTCAAATCAGGACCTGAAAACATACTGGCACAAAGCAAAGAGGAGTTGAATATAAAAATTTAGCTCCCAGTCTTTTAGGATGAGAAAAACAGAGTAAAATGTAGCCTGCAATGTAAAAGTCATCTGAGGACTGCAGGCAGTGTTAGTGGGAACCTTGGCACAGGCAGCCTGCACAGTGACAAGTAGGGTACTGGGGTCTCGCTGTCTGCATAGCAGATAAACAGCTGGCATGTTCCAGTTCTGAATAAATTCTCCCAGTAATGAGTGATAAACTGGATAATGGGAAATACAAGCAATGAAAAAGCACAAAGCCTTTAGCCACTCCATCTGGTTGACACAGTAGAAATGATGAGCTTCATTTAATGACCGATTTTAGCTTACTCTGAAGTGAAAAAAACACACTGTAGTAAGTTACTGCAGAGATGCACAAGAAGGGGCAAGAAGGTGAGGAGCTAAACTGAAACAGTTCTGAGAATATCAGTAACCAAACAAATGCCCTGAGAGATGCCTGGCTGTTTTCTTCATCATCTGTATTCCTCACAATGGAGCAAAACTGGGCAGAATGCCATTTCATTTCCTGGGTACATTCTACATCAAAAACAAAACAATACCTAGATACTTTCCAGTGCTTTCTTGAAATATCCATCTTTTGATTGAAAAGGTGAGGGTTTTGTATTATTCTTCTTCTCTGTGCCAACCTCTGCTTCTCTCTCTCCTGCTTTCAAACATAAACTGATAACAAACCACTGTTCTGAGAAGCCTCATAAAAGAGAAAAGGTGAGTTTATTGTGTCCTCATATAAAGCTGTAGCTAAGCACCATGTTCCAGCAAAAATAAATTTCTCTGAAAATGTTCCAATCAACTCAGTTTTCTTCATCTAGTTCAACTACAAAAGAGGGCAGCTCTGGCTGACCCTGCTCATAGAGGCCAGCAGCAAGGGAGGAGGATTTTTTGCAGAACCACCTTGATGACGATTGGAGGCAGGTCCAGTCAGCCAGACATGGCAGTGTGAAAGTGAGACAAGAAAGGAGTGAAAAGACAGCTGGAAGGCTCCACAAACATCTGAGTGAGGACCCAGCTCCCAGATAGTTTAGAGAAAAATCTATATTTGTTAGAACACCTGTGCCTTTAGACTTTGTGGCATAAACTAAAATTAAAGGCAAGGCAAAGAAGCTGGAACTCTCCCCATTTTAAGCATTTTTGTCACACTGTATTTTCACATATGCATGACTCTTACTCTGCTAAGGCACATGATTCAGCTGTGAGGATTCTTCAGGAAAGTCATAAGGGACTTAATTTTTGAATGATATTTTGCACTCTTGATTTTTTTCAATGGCCAAAACAAGAATACATTTTTTAAAGTCTACATTGGGGGTCCATTGCTGCAAGGACTATATTTATTTAAATCACAGGCTTTGACTCTACTGAAAGCAGAAATTATCCTTGAGTGAATTATTAAAAATAAATGATCTGCTAACAGTATCAAAAGACTGTATTATCACTGCAGTGGGAGAAACACGAATTCACAAGATTGGATGGCTGCACATCCAGCAAAGGAAAATCACAGAAAGCAAAAAGCATCATTAAGGTTTAATCATGAAAGAATTCTAGTGTATTTGCAAGATGAAAACCAATGTTATTCTATTGTTTAAGGTTGCAAGACCACATACATTTCAGCAGTTTATTTGCTAAAGTGATGTTTTTGTCTTTAAATTGCCTAAGAAAACACATTTTTGAGAAAAGATTTTGTGAGGGGCATGTCCAGACCTCTCTGGAGTTCATCTGGTGCTTCTGGTGTTGTGCATTCAGGACTTGCATGTCTTGACTTTCCACATCCCCTGTTGCTACTTCTACTTTACTGTAAAGAAAATCCAACAGAAAAGAAAAAAAAAAACAAAACAAAACCACAACCAACTAGAGCCCAGGTGGATTCCCAATTTCTATTTTTAGAAGCAAGGCTTACAAAAATCCCTTTGTATTTCTGGTGCTGGGGAGCCCAGCCCAAGGCCGCATGTTTGTGCCTGCGGGGGTGGGGTTGAGCCTATTAGGTAAAACAGAGAAGAGTGGCATTTCAACAGACACATCCTGACAGTATTTCTTGCAGGTACAATCTTTTGTACTTAAGATGCTGTACATATGGCAGCTGCATGTCATCTCTCCTTGCTTCTCTTCTGTGTGTTACAGAATAGGATGCTGTGAGTGTCCTCATTTTCCATTGAAAACTTGGCACAGGTACAAAAACACAGGTACAAAAATACTGCTGTGGCTCTAACTTCATGGGAGAAGAAGCTGACAAGATACAGAACACATGCTTCCCCATGTGAACAAGGGGAGGCATTGAGGCCACAGCCCATTGCTTTCACTAATTTTAGAAACTTAAGATCAGAATATGATGTCAGTACAGGCAATCTAAAGGCAAAGTATTTCCATTTCCCAAAAGATACACAGACAAATCCCAGCAGCATTAACAGAGTGAAGTTTTTGTCCTTAGGTTTTTCACTGCAAATATCTTCCTATTGCAATTCCGTTTGTCACTCAAGTATCCATTCACAGTGTAGCCAGTTAGAAACTATTCAGCTTGAGGGTGGGCAAGAGTATTCTGTCTACCTGGGCAAATAGCAGAACCAGCGGACCTGAGGCTTACACATGGGCATCTAGGGTGCCAAAACTGCATTGCTATAGTAGCCAAACTGTTCCTGGTACATCTTCAGGAGCTGCAGCTAGTTAAGGGTAGCTATGGAGATGCCTGTTGAAATCAAAACCTGTAGAGGTGGAAAAGAATGAAATTGCTTTTTACACTATTTTATCCGAGAAAAATAAATGCATTTTGAAACTAAATAAACAGCCTTCCATGGGTTGGCATTTATGGTTTTATATGTCCATGTCCTCTAAAACCTGACATTATTAAGGACACTATTCTCAAGGGCAGCACAGCTGCTGTGGAAGGGGGGGTTGATCACTCCAAACTGGTAAAATAGTGAATTGAAGTTCCCAGCTACAGACTGAATACACTCAGAAATTCTCAGTATTGAAGCAGCAGAGGAGTTGTTAGTATTGGCTACTGGCATGGGAATAGCTACATGTAGTCTGATAGCACTTAAACATTTAAGTAGCTGGCTTAGCAGGAGCTTCATCAAATTCGCACAGGAAAAATTTCTGGAAAGATCTGAGGGCTCTCAGGAAGACCCATACCTTGGAGAATTGCCCATTTGTTCCAGATTTCAAAGAAAGACATCTAACTTCTCTTTTTCCTGAGGCTGTAGCTCTTCTCATAGCCAGTAATTCATATCTAAAGACATAATTCTGTGGTATGCAATCAAAATGAAAAAATGAACAAAGAAAGAATGGAAATTTAAAAAAAAAATAAAAGAAAGGAAGAAACTAAAATGGCTGCTCTACAAAATTTTTATCTAACCACCCTATGCATTCTCTCCTTGTGCATTTTTTCCTCATGCATTTTCTCCCCCTGTCCTGCTGAGGAGAGGGAGTGACACAGCAGTTTGGTGTGCACCTGGCAGCAGACAAGCTCAACCCACCACAAATGTATTCAGCCTGAGGAGTCAGGTTTGGGCAGTCCCTAGTGCCTGTCTAGTGGCCTACAACAGAGTGACTGCATCCAGTTTTGGGATCAGCATTTCAGGAAAGACACAGATCACGTGGACCAAGTCCAGGGATGGACCATGAAAATGATTAGAGGTCTGGGACAACTCTCCTATGAAAAAAAGGCCGAGAGAGTTGGTGTTTTGACTGAAATAGTTAATTTTCCTTGTATCTGGTACAGTGCTGTATTTGGGGGTTAGCATGAGCATAATGTTGATAACACACTGATGTTCCAGTTGATGCTAAGTAGTGCTTACCCTAAGTCAAGGTCCTTTCGATTTTCCATGCTCTGCCTGTGAAGAGGTGCACAAGAAACCACTGAGAGAGAATGGCCAGGATGGAACTGGCCAAAGTGATATTCCATACCATAGAAAGAACATCACGCTCAGTATATAAAATGGTGGGAGTTAGCTGGGAAAGGCAACTGCTGCTCAGGGATGGGCTGGGCATTTGTCAGCAGGTGGTGAGCAATTGGATTGTGCATCATATATTTCTCTTGGGTTTCATTCCTCTCTGTTTCCCTTTATTTTTAAGTTGTAGCAGTAGTAGTAGTAGCAACAGCAGCAATAGTAGTAGTAGTAGTTATTGCTGTAGTTGTTTATTTTAATTTTTTTCAATTATCAAACTGTTCTTTACTCATGAACCTTATCTTTTCTTTCTGATTCTCCTACCACTGAGGTGAGGAGTGGATAGTGTACAGCACTTAATTGCCAGCTGTGGTTAAAGCACAAGAGGGTTGCTCAGCCTGGAGAAGAGAAGACTCTGGGAAGACCTCCTTGTAACATTTTAACATATAAAAAAGTCTTAAAAGAAAGTTGGAGAGAGACTTTTTACCAAGGCCTGCAGTGACAAGACAAAGGACCGTGATTTGAAACTGGAAGAAGGTAAGTTTAGATTTGATGTAAGGAATAAACTTTACAATGAGCATGAGGAAACACTGGAACAGGTTGTCCAGAGAAGTTTTGGATGCACCATCACTGAAAGTATTCAAGGGCAGGTTGGATGGTCCTTTGAGCAAGTCAATCTAGCGAAAGAAGTCCCTGTCCCTGGCAGGGGGCTTTTACTGGAAGATATTTAAAAGTCCCTTCCAACGCAAGCCATTCTGTGATTCTATGACTCTATGATAGTGAAAGATACTTTCTGAATAATTTCCACATACTCCAGATCAATACTTAACGTGGAAGATGATAACACTATGAGAAGAAGTCAATATCTATTAGTAATTTCAAAACCACTGGCAGTCCATATTTATTTTCTTTGATGCAAGACATTAAAGTACATGAAATATGAAATACACCTTTCAAAATTAGAATTAACAAGTCCTTTCACTGAAACAGATAGACAGGACACATATTGACATAGAGTCATGGAGTAGAGGATTATTAATAAATAAAGTAAAGGTTCTTAGAGGGGCACCAGGTGCTAAGGAAGTGGAAGCAAGTTAAAATTGTCATCTGCGGGATAATCTTCCAAAATGCTATGGTAAAAATCAAAAATTGTGAAAATAGAACAGTCTCAGGAAAAAAAGAGAGACAATTAGAGAAAATTACTGCAGAAAATAAAAGATTCAATAAGAAATATGTAGTGTGACAGTACTTTGACAGTTAACCAGCTACCAATTACTATTATTAGCATAATTAAAAGTAGCAAAATTTTTCACCTTTCTCCAATAAAACAAATCATTTTCCTGGTAACCCTAAACCCATTTTCCTGGAATCCCTAAACAAAACAATACTAAATTGGTCCATTGGTCTTTAACTTTGAACACAAGGTTTCTGAATGAAGCCTGATTTTTGTAGGCATTTCAAGCATGTAAGCATTTTATAATCAATAAAATAATTTGATCTAAAAAACTTGGATTTATATATTCAATATAATCAAGCTGGTTTGTCCTAAAAATTACAAGCTTTAAAAAGTGAAACACTAGTACCTAGTGAGAAGCTGGTGGAATCAGCATGGTTGTGAATTTACTTTTCTAAATAATATATATTCACAAAAAATAAGTTTTAAATCATAATTTGATTTGTGTCACAGTGAACTTCAACAAATTGTGGTGTATGGTAGTTAGCCAAAAAGACCACAATTTAGTACAATCAAGGTTTTCTTGATTTGTTACAAATTGAGACCATCTATGAATTTGCTCAGTACTTCATTCACTGTGCTTGCTTTCCAGACAGGAAGCAATTTTTTTTCATTACTAACAGTTTTTGGGCTTCACTGGCAGAGGAAATGGCAATGCTGTTGACCGGTGAATAAGGTAGACCACACTCTTTATGAGCCCTTTATGAAGGAGTAATTCAATATATTCACATAGTTTCTTAAGAAAAGTTCTTTGGTTGTATCTGGGGCACAAATTGCAAGTTTTTAGAAAAATGGATATGACAGTCCGCTCCATTTTTCCCTATTATCCTTCAGATTAGGGTACTTTTGAAAAAGCCCCTCTTTTAACTGAGATATTTCACACCCATCTCTCATCTCTCTGACCAGGAGGAGGGCAATCCAGCCTTACCAGGGACACCCTTATAATGCAGAAATAAAGAGTAGAAGGTGGGCTACGTCAGGGTACCTTTAGAGGCATCTGAAGTTCATGAAGAAAAAATATTCCTTGAGAAAAATTTCCCAGTGAGTTCACACTTGAGGTAGTTCAAGTAAAATCAACACCCCTTTGCCACCTACTTTGTGTAATACTTTAGAAAGTAGTTCACACTGGTACAGAAGGTTTGCCTGAGCCAAGGTTGGTAAATAGATCTGTGAGCAGATGAACCAAGCTCTCAAAGTGTAATCCAAGGTCTCTGAATCCAAGGTATGGGCTCCATAGTCTAATTCCATATAGAAAGAAAGTTTTGTAGTCATTATGTTGCCTAATAGGTGGCACTTCAAATCAATATAATGTCTAAAATTCACCTGGCCCAGAGACAAGGGTGTCCTCAGTTGTTAGCATATGCAGGCCCTGTTTTTCAATTTTCCTTTCTCTTCCTGCTTTCCCAAAGAGAGTGTATGGTTATTCCCTTTATAACAATATGTCTCCTGCACATTTGGCAAGCAGCTCTGATCATCACCTGGATGGGTGAGAGCCAGATTTCTCTTTCTCGCGTAGCAGGAAACATAAAGCAAGATACAGTTTGTTCACATCCCTGTAATGCTGGCACTTTCAAGCATCAAGGAAGACAAGGAGAAGGTATGTCATCTGCAGTGTCCCACATATTTTATCAGGAGACCCACTAACCCTCCCACCTTCCAGCTTTGCTTCAGCTTGTTCTTCAATTTCTTTTCTGTGGCATTTCCTAATGTTCCAGTGCCCCTTTCTTCCAGTCTTCTCGGTTCTTTACATACTGTTCCAGTTGCTTAAAAAAGCTTTTCAGGATAAATGCCAGTTGCTTTTTCTTCTTCAAATTCCTATGCAGCATTTAATGCCTTTCCATTAGAAATGTTACATAACCTGAATTTCAAAGAAAGGCAGGAGTCATTAGTCCCTGGCTAAGTGTGTTCCAGGTGGAGAGCTGCATGTTGCTCTTCAGCCTGTCCATTGATGATAAACAGGGGGAGGGAGCCTACCCTTCCCGCTCATGATGTCAGCACAAAATAACATCTGGCAGCATTGTGAAGATTTTATTGTATTTTATTCTACTATATGAAAAAGCACAGTTTGTTACGTATTTGTTTTGTAAATTCCATTTCCATTTTAATTAGAAAGCGAGTTCCTGCAATTTCCATCTTAATTACCATAATCTTCTTACAGTCAGTATGATGAGCACAGCTAGGAGAAGCAGCTGGGTTATGTTTGCTTTATCCTGGGTGGAAATCTTTAAACAGATAAGTATTGGAAATAGGTCTGCAATCACTTTCTTTGAAACAATATCCATGTACAGGAGTTACTTCATGGCTTCTGTATGGTAGGACCTCTGCAGCAAAGGAAAAACAGTTTAAAATATATCTCTGCATGTATAGCAATGGTCATAAGCAGAGCTCATTTTTCTGTTTGGTTGGGGGCTTTTATGTTTTGGTTTTTTTTGTTTGGTTTGGGATTTTTTTTTTGTTTGCTTATGGAGAAGATTATACTGAGGATGCTTACATTTTCTTGGGAAATGACTTATATGGGTAGGCACATATTATGGATTTCTTCACTATTGAATTTTATGCCTGTGCAACTCAATTGAGTCCGGAGTTAGCAGTAAATCAGACTCTATTATTCTTAGTTACTTATGTGGAGTCACAAGTTGAATTCACTGTGATATAACCAGGAATGTGTGTGGGAAGGTACTTTGAAGAGGCTCTTTAGTGAAAGCCATCAATCTTTCTGACTGCACTAACCTCTGCTCCACAGCCCACACTGCAACCAAAGGAGAGCTTAGGAAGGTGCTTTCGAAGGGCATTCTCATCCGTCACCTCAGAGCAGAGAAGCTGTTGCAGAATGAGTGGGAGCACTCAGTGCTCTCTCTCACGTATTACCGGCTTCACTCTTCATCAACATCATACAGCTTAGCTATACCACTGGTCTGCAGGAACAAAATTCAAGGATGAAATTGGGGAACTGAGGAGTGATTTCATTTAACAGAATCTCTAGGCAGGTTAATTTTACCCTTTCAGCCTCCTTTCACACACACTCTCATGTCTATGTACTTACAAGCACCCAGATTTGAGTTTCCAAGTGGTCTGGCCACAACCTGTCTGCAACAGAAAGAACGGGAAATTCTACCTGTTGAGGCTTCATGTCTTTTCAGTTTCTGTTGACTGCTGTTGACAAGCCAATTAACTTTTATATTATTTAGGAGTTATGGCTGTTACAGGGTGACCCTTTGCTTCAGAGTCACATGTACTTCAGACACCACAAATCTTAGGCAGGGTTGCTGCTTATTTCTGCTTATATTTGTTTAAAATACATTTTAAAATCCATACATCTTCATGGTTATCTTCTATTTTCCCAGTAGGCTGACATAAACAAGAATGGCATATGTGATGTGTTGTAACCTCACTGCACCCCATCTGTGGGCAGAAAGAAGGGTCTTCCGTTAACAGGTCATGTATGCTGAGCTCTCAACAGAGTACGAGCCTTTAGGGAGTGAATAACATCAAGTTCCTCAACTTGGTTGAGGGGGAACAGTCACTGCCAATGTAGGTCAATGTTTTAACACTCACAGCAACCAATATAATTTTTAAAAGTGTCTTTCCGGTATAGCTCCTCCCAGAAACAAAACAAGACCAAAAAGCACATGCCAAAGGGAAGTCTTCCCCATAACTCTCAATGGTGAATAGGTTTGGGTCCTTTAATTGATAGTGAATAATTTTGCAAAAAAATTGATTTTTCACCAGTGCCACAAATGTATACAACTGGAGGCAAAGAGCATGACAAAATATTTTTTTAGTATTATTTTTGGTATTTTTTCAGAAGATTTCAACCAAAATTTAGTACTGAATTCAAATTAAATCTGAAGTGCTATTTAAGACTCCTTAATACACATAGAAAGGGTCACTTCCCATTGCCTGTATGTCTGGCTTTAAATTATTCCATGAACATCTTCAAGGTTTTCAGTGTTATTTGACTCATGTTAATCACCATTTGCTAGACCTAACATTTAAGAAGTTTGTTTATTACTTATGTGGCAATATGATTGTCACAGCATTCTACTAAAAAAACCCAACCAACCAACCAACGAAACAGAAAAAACATGCTACGTTACTCGGATTGCCATTTATATAGTGTTTCATTGCACTCACAGCTGGAACAACTGTGATTTTTTTGGACACCTCTTTGCATGGATGTATTGAAGCAGCTAATCTGAAGTTAACCATGCAAAAACTGATTGTTTAATTGAATAACTTCTGTAATATTCTGATCAGGATTGCTCACTGCAGAAACAGGAAATGTCCAAAGTATTACTATCGCTGGCCTGGCTAAATTAAAGCAACCAGGTTTACTTACTACTTAAACTGAAGTCAATGTCCCATAGTCTTTTATATGGGTTTTATCCGCTACCAACACATTTAGAAAGATAAACATGCATTAGATTAGACAGAGTCTAAGAACCGCATTTTTCCTACTTATAAAATACATACAAATTATTTCAGACCAAATGTTGACTTCTGTCCCATAGCTTTCATAAAGGCGTAAAGCTGTCATTGACTGTTGAAGCCAAGCTAGCAAGAGCTACAATTGTGAGAAATCTCCCCAACCACACAGGAAAGATAGTTTTGATAATTTAATGCCAGAATGCCACTGTAGCTTAAAAGTATGTGTGGATATTATGTGTCCCAAATCTAGTGATTAATTTGTTGATGAGACCTATCTTGTGTACTACCTTTGACCTTGTGATGGATAGGAAGTGAGATAGGTTTTGCCACCAGGAAAAATTTGGATGTGAAAGATGTTATCATATGGACTTTTATATATATGAGGGAGTAAATAAATATTATATATGTTCCTTTAACAAATAGATACATAAAACAGTTTTCAGATACTCTGCAAACATACTTGTCAGCTGCCGTAACACAGTGGAACTTCCAAAATAAGCATCACTCTGGTTTTGGCTGCATCCAGAGGAGAGGTCAAGCATGTACTTGTCTATGTGCCTCAGCTAAGTGACATTCTTGGTTCTTGAGCTTCTGCAGCTCCAAGAATAGAAAGGACTGACTTCACCTCAAGCTATGATTTTCTTGGAAAACAATGTGGGTAAATTCCAGAATAAAATAGAGAGAGCCAAGTGAACCTGCCAAGTGTTCAGTGTGCTCCTCCCTCCACATGACTTATCCTTTGCTCTCCTCACAGTTTAAACAACAGGCAGAATGCTACTGTCTAAGTCCCTGACTTGGCTAGAAATTGAAAAACATTAGCCATACCATCTGGGACCAATAAAAATGAGGCAAAAGATAACATTTTCAAAATGCCAGAGTCCCACCCTTCCAAGTGTTCAATCACTTGTATCTTCTCCAGTCTTGCTTTGGTGAAGTTGCTTGGTTTTTGGTTTTGGTTTTTGGGGTGGGTTTTTTTTGTCATGAAACTACTTATATTCCACCACTGACTGATGATATTCCACCACTGAATGTTTTTCCTCCAGTCATGCACCCTGAGTGAGCCTCAAGCAAAAGCTGTGACAAGTCCAGACCGGTGGGACTCCACAGAGGCCTCTGATCTACAGATGGTGGAAAATTTCCTGACTAGTTCTGAGGAGCATGGAAGAGGCTAATTTGTTCAAAACAATGATTCCAAAAATCTCCCACTGAACTACACGCAAAGTCTGGCTGGAAATCTGTCACAGCTTCTGCCAGTGCATCGCCTCACAGATGGTGGCTGGCACTGCTTTCCCTGCTTCCAGGGTAGTCCCACCATGTGCCATCCCCTCCTCCAGGAAAACACAAGTTTTTTGCTGTTTTTTTGCCAAAACCCCAACTGCCACAGCGTTTTGAAGCCTGATATTAGAAGGGCTGTGTAGCAAGGTGCCTCGGAGACTCACAAAACACAGGCCAAGCCAGCTTTCCCTCCCATCTGGAGAAAGCAGTAGAAGGCTGGATATCTTTGGGGTTAAGCTGCTGGGCTCTGTAATGCTCCTCACTCATTTGTTGTTCCTCATGGCTTCAGAACACCCAGCTCCTCACAACACCAGTAGGAACTCCACACAGCAGGCTCAAAAGTTTGATGTCACTTTTTAAAGATTTGAATTAAATGTTATCATTAAAACAAACAAAGATACATTTTCCCCCCTGAACAGTAAGGAAGTATTCAAAATTTTAGAATTTTCTGAAGAATGGGATCTTCTGAATACTGAATAACATAGGATCAAATGAACAACTGTTTAGTACCATTCATTCCACTAGCAATATATAGAAGAAGAAGGGAAACATCATCCTTCCCAGAGAGCAGGGCTAAGCCAACGGATATCTGGGTCCTCCCATGGGCTCTGGCAGAAAATTGTAACTTAAAGAAAAGGAACGAAGAGTGAGAGGATAAAAAACATTTTCACTTGATTAGAAGGGTGTCTGAAGCTTGAGTGAAGCTCATTGCCTTTCAGGAAGAAAACAATAGCAATCTGCAAAATTGATTTTTAAAAAAAAAATCATTTTGAATGTAACAGATTTTATAATGGAAAGTAATGATCTTTCTGTTGTGTTCTAAATGAGCATCTCTAATAGATGTTTGGGGTTTTTTTTCATTAGAGGTTGAATCTCTGGCAAGTATTTTGTTTCACTCTTTGCAAAGCCATATCTGTTTGCAGGAAGATGAGAATTAACTGGCAAGGTAGCAGCCCACAATCTTTGCACAGAGTGATCTTTAAATAGGATTCTGATGAATTCACAGAGGACTGGAATGAAACACCACAAAACATTTACCTTGAAAAGCTCTAGTTTCTTAAATCAGTTTCCCCAGAGTACATTTACAGAAGCTGTCACCAAAAATAGCTCATTGCTGATGAGCCTCAAATGAGCACTTCAAGACCATGAAACAGAAGGTGCATAAGCAATCACATTAGTGCTATCTAACCAAGCTAAATAGCATAAGACAATTTTAATTTGCATGCTGACAAGAACTAAATTGCAGGGTTCACCTATAGCAAAAATAAATCCCAAGGTGATCATTGCTTTTGCTTTCCTTATACTAGCATCTGCCAAGTACACCATAAAAATTCTGGTCACCTAAAGAAAAATATATTCCAAAGCTAAGTGTCATAATTATTTCAAATTACTGTGAATTATGACATAGAAAGCAATATTTGGTAGCCTCTAGCAAAACAGTGGCCTTTCCACAGTCATCTGCAAGAAACAGTAATAATATTTATAAAATATCCTACAGTTTTGCAATGCCACAGGCATTCAAGTACTTGGGAAAAAATCCGTGATAACAGATGGAATATTTCTGACATTAAAATATGCATTTTTTTTTTTTTACACATGGCAGTGAATGAGAGAAGTGCTAGCTTAATAAATAGTGGTGCTCATGGGTACTGAGTAGTTTAAGTTGGCTTATTTTCAGTCACGTGTTCTGGCTTTATGATATTAACACGAATTAGAAATAGCTGGTAGTTTCACTCTGTACATTACTGCGCATAAAGCTTTCTTATATAAAATGTCAGGATGTACAGATGTGTAATATTACACCACTGGCATAGAAGTAACATTAACTATATACATAATTTTTATGCAGCTGCTCCAAGAAGTTCTAAAAGAAACCAGTGTTCATGGCACTGCAAGTTCCAGCAGTAGCAGCACTTCCTTTCCGGAAAGGAATAGATCTCCCTGGAAGAAATCAAAGAAATACAACTGTCTTCATGCTGAATTGGCTCTCTCTTACCCCAGGATATATAACACAGCTGGTTTATTTAGTCTACTGGAATGTCCTTGTCTTTTTTGTTACTTTCCCAGAAAAATTTGAATCTTCTTGTTTTGTCTTGAAATTTCACCTTTACACAGAGTGGCTATATCTTCAACCTCACTCCAGTTAGCAAATATAAAAGAAATTATCAGTAAACTTTTAATAGCTGCTACTGGCTTCTGTACCTTTTTTCTTTCACACTTTTTGACTTGTTCTTAGTTTAATCACAATACCATCTCTTTTGTATTCCTTGGCTGATTCTTATGAATAACCTGAACCTCATTTCTCATTTATGCTAGCCCTGTAACCACAGCTGCTTCAGGCAACAATGGACTTCAGAGAGCCTAGGGAGAAAAATCAGATTATATGTAAGAACATTTCCAATGTCATTTTCCTAATTTGCATAAAATCATCACTGTTTTTTGGATGCATTAAAGGCAAGCATTACTGTGAGTTAATTAAAATAATTTTATGAATTTGAAGCGATTGTGCTGTTACATTATTTCATGTTGCATAATCAAAGAAATCACGCACTTGATTTCAGTACGATGAGGCCCATGGCAAAACAGAAGCTGAGGTGCAACCTCCCACTTCCCTCCCCCTTCTAGAGGAAAACTAAAGAGGATTACAGAATCACAAAATATGCTGAATTAGAAGGGACCAACAAGGATCATCAAGTCCAGCTCTTCAGCGAATGGCCCATACAAGGATTGAAACCACAACCTTGGCATTGTTAGCATATGGCTTTGATTAGAAGTCCCTAACAAAGATTCTCGTGTAGAAAGCAAAGAGCGACTGCATCACAATTCAAAATTCAATCATTTTTATTGTACGGCTTCACATTTCAGCTGACAATTCATTTATGAACTGGCCTTGGGTGGTTTTTTATTATGCCTTCTAATATTCAGGTGCAACAGAGATAGAAAACCTACCATGCCATAAGAAGGAAACATGTAGGAACAAAGAGATATGTATGACAAACCTTAGAGAGATGCAATCAAGATGAGAAGCATTGAATGTTCTAGCTAGAATCATAGCATTCAGTTTAAAATTGTTCATGAGGTGTACTTTTTAGAGTCAATTTCAATTTACCCTAAATCTACACGTGTACCCCTAGCCCATACTTCATGTCTTTCAGATGTGTAGAGGTTCTATAAATGCCTTGTCTGGGTAAGTTCCTCTAGGAATCTGGATAGAAGTGGAAGCTATCAGAGGTAGGAGAGATATAGTCTATCTCAGGAAGGATTTTAAGCACTACTCAAGATGCCTGATAAAGAATTATGTTCAAATTTTTCTGTGCCAGATGCACTGTATGCCAACAGATACACGGTCAATGAAGACTCATGCAGCAAAATTAAAGGTATGCATCAAGAATGTCCTGTAATCAGACATTAGAGGTTATAACTTCATTTCTTTTCCCCTTCAGCCACAGCGAGACAAAAAGAGCAGGCAATTACCAATCCTTTTCTAACTGTCTTCCTGTAGCCAAAGCTGAGGCCTCCCATACACTGCAATAAGATCCTTTTTAAAATTAATGAAGACTAATTAAGGAAAATAAGTCTCCAGAAGACAAAGAGAAAGAAGTTGCTTTTGTGTAAGGACAGCTCTAGTAACAAACAGAAAATGCCATTCCATTAGAGAAAGCCACATACAAAAACTAACTGTAATGTAACTGATTAATGTTGTCTATTTCCGAGCAGATCAGATAAGTGAATCAAATGCTACTTTTCACTCTTACTTTAAATTAAGGTATTTTTAATAAAAATGTTATGAAACTGCTGAATAATCTGAGCTAAGTGTAATCACAATATGGAAAAATAAAGAAATAATTAATTAAGATTTAAAGAAACCGTAACCGATCAATTTATCTGACTATGCCACATCTGGGTATAATAAGATTCTACAATTTGGAGAGAATAGAGAGGAATAAAAAGAAATAATTTTTTTCCCTTGTGCATGTAATGAAGAAATTGTTTTCCGAAACATATCAGTTCTGGTATAAACCAAACCTCAGAAATATCATCCAGTTGCTAGAACTTCCCCCTAAAAAGAAATGTGTCAACTAATAAGGACCCTAAAGGTTGTGTAGCTTTTCTCCAGTAACACTGAGTCAGTGTTATTCATATATGTTAATATATAACTACCAGACAAATATATTAACATATATTAACACATATTAACATACACATTGATTATGTGAAAATGGAGCACCTCCCCTATGAAGAAAGGCTGAGAAAGGTGAAGCTGTTCAGCTTGGAAAATAGAAGGTTATTTGGAGACTTCATAGCAACCTTCCAGTATCTAAAGGGGGCCTACAGAGAAGGCAGAGAGGGAATCTTTGTCACAAACTTCAGTGATAGGCCAAATTGAAAGAGGGAAAATTTAGGTTAGCTATTAGGAAGAAAATTTTCACTGTGATGGGGGTCAGACACTGGAAGAGGTTGCCCTGGGATGCTGTGGATGCCCCAGCCCTGTCAGTGTTCAAAGCCAGGTTGCATTAGACCTTGAGCAATCTGGTCGGGTGGGATGACAGGGAAAGTTGGGACTAGATGATCTTTAAGGTCCCTTCCAAACCAAACCATCCCATGATTCTATAATTAAGGCCATTCCACCTTGCCCCATCACTACATGCCCTTGTAAAAAGTCCCACTCCATCCTTTTTCTAAATCCCCTTTAGGTACTGGAAAGTGGCCTGTCAAGGTCCCACTGAATGGCACAGCTTGGAGTCATCTGCAGACTTGCTGAGGGTACACTCAATCCCACTGTCTATATCACTGATGAAGATATTAAAGAGTATTGTTGCCAGTACAGACCCTTAAAGGGCAGCACTCATTACTTGTATCCCTCTGGATATTGTGACATAATTATAACTCTTTGGATACACTCAGACATCCAAATCCTTACACTTTTAACAGTCAATCCAGCAAACCCACCTCTCTCCAATTTAGCAGGAAGAATGTTGTGGGGGACTATATAAAAGGCCTTACAGAAATCTAGGTAGATGACACTGTTGCTCCTCTCTACTCCCCTGATGCAGACACCTCATCGCAGAAGACCACTAGTTTAGTCAGGCATGATTTGCCTGTTTTGAAATCATGTTGGCTGTCTCTAATCCCTTCTTTGCCTTCTGTATCTTCAAGGAGGATCTGCTTCACAATCTTACCAGGCATGGAGGTTAGGCTGACTGGTCTGTAGATCTCCAGGGTCCTTTTCTTTACCTTTTTTTTAAAAATGGTTGTAAAGTTTTCCTTTTTCTAGTCACTGGGGATTTTGCTTGAGAGTCACACCTTTTCAAATATGTTGGAATATGGCTGGATAACTACATCAGCCAATTCCCTCAGGGCCCTGAGATGTATCTGGTTGGGTCCCATGGACTTGTGCATGTTCAGGTTCTTCAAAAGATGGCAGTCATGGCCAAAGCACAGAAAAATTAAGATCTCTCTTGGTATTTTTTCAGTGCTGGGTGAAGGCACTTGCTGATCCTGTGTTGGAGGCAGCTGGAAATTGAATACTTGCCATCAGTTTCAATTTTCAACAAACTATATAATTTTAAAAATAGAAAAAAAAATGCTATCTACTGTATAATGGCACTTAGCTAGAGGAATTACGCAACTACTTGCTAGAAGATTTTGAATTGAGTCTACCTGTGAATTGCAGCTGAAATAAGAAAGCCAAAGCAAAGTTTTACTTCAATAAAAGTTAGAAAGGCAATTCTTGCTAAATAAAAAGTCTTTCAGAACTAAAATTTGTTCAGCAGTCTAGATAATATGTACTATAAATAGAGTTTTTAATATATTTTGGAGTAGAAGACTTTTGCATAATAGTAAAGTTGATGGAAATAAAATTGATGAGGGCAAATTACCGTGTTATTGAACTGTGGCTACACCAACAGGAATGTCTCCTATTACTCTGTGTCCTGTCCAGCCCCAATCATGACATTTGGGCATTTGGTCTGGTCTTGCAGAAGCTTAAAAACTCAATATCTATGTTAACTTCTATTCAATTTTTTATCATAAAATATAGTGGATAAAGTGAAAAAATATTTTTCATTACCTGTAAAGATATCTTACAATTTTCTAAGGCTTTTTGGGTTAAATACAAGCAAACTACAGCAAACCATGAAGTAAGCAGAACTAAACTTCATTAATTTTAGCGATACTGTGACCCTTATGCAATCACAGATTTCCCCAGTGGCAAGGGAAGTCTTCTTCAGAGGGACTTGATTGTTTTTTCACCTCTTTAAGGATTAGTTGTGATTTATAAACTCACTAAATCTTCTGTAAATTAAAATCGATTAAAAGATCCTGGAACAAGAAGGAGTACTTAGGAGAAAGAGAGACACAAGAAATCAAGCTGCATTTCCACCTTAAGCACCCAAAAATCTGAGTTTAAGCTCAAAAGACATGTATTTCATGAAAAACTTTGATGAAACCAGATAAGCACATCAGATTCCATTCTGATGGAATCAGAATTGGCTATAGCATGCAACAATCCAACATCTATCTTTCCTGTCTTGAAAGTCTATTTATGTTAGATGTAGTACAAAGTCATCAACTAAATGTATTCAATGGGCTTTTAGAGGGATGATCCAAAGACTGAAGGAATTACATCTGTGCGTATATATAAAAATACAAGAAAGGTGGTGGTGTATTGGAAAGTGTCGGATCTGGCATGATGTAAATGGTGAAGAAAAAAAAATCAATATTGTCCTAGAGTTCAGATGGGATGGAGTTAAAGTGAAAGTTGGAAAAATTTCTTTTTCATTAGACAGAAACAGGGTCAATCTGGAAGGAGATGACATTGAGAAACTAGTTTTAGTCCTGGAATGGGCCATTGGTAGTATTAAAATGAACATGCACTCCCTAGATGCTATTTTTTTACTGCCATTGTGGTTATGGAGTCGTAACACTGGGCTAGATCACTAGTCTGACTCAGTAAGTATTTCTTTTGTTCATACAACTGCTTAATTTTTCATGACTGATTGCAACATGAAGTTTGGAAAAGTGATAATGAAATCTGCCAGTAAAACAAAGCTGTATGTCAATGCAGAGTAAGAATGGACTAACAAATAAGAAGGTTCTGGATAACCTCAAGGATAGCAACACAAGAAGCATCATCAAACTTATTAACACAAGAATGAAAACTCATTAATATTTTGATAAGGATTTTTGCTTTAAACAATATCTTGATACTGAGAAATGACAAAGATACATAAAGACTCAAAAGGATGCAGCCATGAAAATCTAGATGTTATTGTAGTAGAAACATTTCAATGGAAATGGGAACATATTACTACCATCATAGCTGTACTTCTTGGGAAGGTTTTCTGACAATCCAGACACTTATGTTCACAATAGATTCACCCAGAGTGGACTGTTTTCAAACAATGGGCTATTTGGATGCTCAGAGAAACAGCATGCTGGTCTTAAGAAAGGAGGCAAAAGTTACCTCTAAACTGCAGTCAGAGAAGATGATGCAGTCAGAGTGCTGTGTGTTGCTTGAAGGTAGCAAGCTTGAATACTGTCAACAGTCCAATAGCAACAATAAATAGTCCAGAGTGGGCTAAATTAGTGTCAAGAAAGTTCCATATACTCTTATGACTGAAAACATATGTAGTTTGCATTACTGTATGGTACTTTTTCTTTCTTTCCCCTTTACATCAAGGGTGAGAATAACTCAGTGTCCCGTTGCTTGTGTTTTTTTCACTGATGAATTCTCATGACTAAGACTTTGTATGCCTGTACAATAATACATTTGCTCTTTAAAACTTTGCAAATTACATGATACAAATGAAAATATTCAACAAAATATCTTCATTTTTAATTCAGATTCAAAGGACTAAAGATTGCAAATTTATATTTATTCCCTTCCAGTCTGTGTACAAACATTTTATTTAAAAAATATTCTGCTGCTCTAAAGAGAAGAAAACAGAATAATTCCTTCCTATTTACTGCAAATTCTGGTATCTCATTAGGATCTTTGCTCAGTATCTCTCCAGATACCATTGTGACCTTGCTGTATTATGAGTATCATTGATCAAGAAACAGAAAATTGCCAAGTCACTTAATGGGGGAAAACAGCTGCAGAACACAGATGTACAGAAGACAGACCTTATGTGCAAACAGTACTTTTTTTTTTTTTTTTTAATAAAGAAGTCATCACACTTCTGGAGGAAAACTAAATATCTTATTCCATACTACAATCAAACTGAAGAGAGAAATTCTAGAATAAAAAAAATAATAGAAAAGACTCACCATCTGTCATGTAACTGCTCTTTTCTGCCACAGTGTCTACAAGATGAAGGACTTTAAGATCTTTCAAATCAACAAGTGAATGTTGCACTGGACAGTGGAATGGTGCAGGACACAATGCAGTTGTTGGAGCATATCACAAGGAAGCCAACATACTAAAATCAAAATAAATGTCACCATACTGTCTCTAAGGTAAACCAAGTGTATATCTATATGCACGAGTATAGATGCAACATTTCCCTCTTGGATATGTGTTACTGATTCAACCACTTCCCTTCAACCCCTCCCTCCTGCCCCCCCCCAAACCAATCAAACTACCACTAAAAAGCAAAGTAAGTTATAATGGAAATTCAAGTCTTTTTTACTGAAAAGAAATGTGGTGGAGTCAGTTTCTGCTTTTAAACTATGAAGGCCACAAGGACCATGACATCTTTCTGGAAGGAACTTAGATTTCATTTGAAGAATATGCCATCTGTACTAAGATGCATTTCTTTATATGGATTATCTTTGTGAGATAAAGTCATCCGTACCATAACAGAGGATCAGGTTCTCAATTACAACTAAGCTTCTTTACACTGCTTAAAGAACCTTTCCTATTCACTTAAAGAACTTTCTATTCTGCCTTAGATGAGTAAACAAGTTTAGCTGAAACTGGATGAGTGTCAGGCTCTGTGCATACATAGGGAACAGAGCTGTATAAGGGAAATCCAAATATGTGGATTAAAGCAAAGATAACTAAGAAAGAGCAGGAGAGCTAAGCCCAAAGCTTTTAACTCTGTGATTGCTGAATCAAGAATTACAAGACAACTGGATTTTTTGTTGGTTTATTTTATGTGAAAATAAATACATAGAGCTATAATACTTATTTATTCTTCTGTTCTGTGTGGAATTTTAATAAACATATGCACTGTTGGGTTTTACAAGCCCTAAAAATAAACTGGAAGAAAAAGTCATAAACTGAGCTAGCAGAGAAGAATAATAGACCGGGAGTCTGGCCTTTGGGACTCATTAGTTTCTGCTTCTGTATCGAACACCTAGGGAACAGGAAAGTATCTTTGGACATGATTTCACAAACTAATTTGGTCTTTGAGCTATGCTTTTCATCCAGCTGAGTAAATATTGTTTGCAGGCAGGTGAGTAAACAGCTACATTAGCTATAGTGAAATTGCTGATTTTAAGCACTTAAAGTGGAGAAGGTCAATCACAACAGGAAAAATTAATAGACATGTGGCTTGTATAAAGTTCCACAAAGTTTAGCCTCTCCTTATTGGCAATAACACTTGGTTAGAAGACAGAATCTGAAAAAGCAAGTTAATTCTTGCCTTGGGTTGCTGTGACAACCTTAACACAGCTTCTGCGAAAAGCTTGAAATTGTATCTAAGAATACAATACAACTGTAACTCCCAGCAAGACTTAAGGGTATAGGGAATAAAAGGGAGAATTAAAGAAGAGGGTGCTTTTGTTTGGAATTTATTGTCTTTTCTGAGAGAATCTATAAGATTTTTGAAAAACAAAATGTAGAGTTTATCTTGGTTCGATTGCTTTATTCTTTTTTTTTTTTTTTTTTAACTTACAAGCTCAAGATCTTCATTATTCTGGAAGATTATGTCTACATTTAACCATTACAATGTTGAACTAGTAGAGTAGTAAACTTCACACTTTGTTCTGAATTCTCAGCTTAGCTAGAGTTCAACTTGGATTCATTTTATGCAAAATTGATGCATTTGCTTCCTAAGGAAATTAAAGTTTATTAAGAAAGAGGAACAGAACAGAGAAAGTAAAAAAAGTAAGTCCAAATTCAATTGAGATGTTTTTGAAGATCAAGAATCAAGAAGGGAAATATTCCCAAGGCATCCGTGTTTCACAATTTAGACCTAGCCAGCATTGACTTCAGAATTAAAAGAATTTGTAGCATTAAAATGGCCCTCCTGTAGTCACATAGTTTCCTCATAATGTTGAGGAAACTCGAGGGTATACATGTTTATCATTAAAATTACTGTTCAGTTCCAAAGCAAGAAAAATCAGATCAGGCGCACATTGACTATTTTTATTGAAGGTTTAAAATACCTAGACAACTGAGAGTCCTCCAGCATATCAGACAAATTCTTAACAGATAAACAGATTATTAGTAATACTAATAATTCCAGAAAAAATATACAAAAAAACCCTAAAAAAATGGAGTAAAGTCTGTGTATCATGAACCAGCAAAAGCAGGCATAGATTTCTTCATAAAAGTTCATTAAATTGATTTCTTCATAAATTAACTTTCAGAGCAAATTTGATTTCTGTCAGTTTTTCAGAGAATCTAAACACACAAAATTGACTTTGAGAGGTTGAAGGCCTCATGAATGGATACTTTGAATGTAGTTAGCCCCATTTTTTCACTGTTTATTTTTGTTGAAGCTGGATTGAAACCAGGAGGAAAAATGTTTCAAGAATCCTCTCAAATGTCCTGAACAAATCTGTTTCCCAAGTTCTCATAAATGTGCCATCCATATGACTGTCTCTTCAACACACCACACCACACATAGAAATGTACTTCTGACTTAAAGGGTTAAATAGTGAGATTATCATCAAAAGAATTTATTTTAAAAGAATATTGCTGAAGAAAAATTAATATTACACATTTGCACCAGGCAGCCTAAACCTAAAATTACACTCCTCTGACTAGAGAAAGGAAAACTTAAGATTCATCTTGTGTCTAATAAAAACCAGCTAATCCTGAAACAGATTCCTTAACTTTCTTCATATTGGTTTGTTTAGTATGGATTCAATGAATCATAAAAACATACAGGTCGAGATATGCTAATGTTGAAATTGCACAATTATGTGAAAATAGTCATGGAGACCTGAATAAAGGATGTTGAAAGGACTAAATGAAATAGCAAGATTAGCTTTATTTATGAGAAACACTGTTACATATTTCATACAAAAGTGCATAGATAGTATTAGATTCATTTTGCAAACCTATGATCTCCAGAAATCTGAATCTTTTCAGTCTCCTGACTGTAATTTCCCATAATAACAGAGACCACAGATTTGCAGAAGTATTGTCATGATGATAAGCTCTATTTCAATGAACAGCAGTTTTGCTCAGGTAAAAAAATGGTTCTAAAAAAAACCCCAAAAAAACCCCTAGCATATATATACTCAAACTATATTCCAAATTTACAAAAAAAAAAGGGCACTCTAAAGAAAATACTTCGATTTCCAATGTCACAGAAGGTGAAAGGTGAATGCAGTTTTAAGGGAACCATTAAAGCATTTTTTAGAAACAGTTTCATAATAAATGCATTACAATAAAAGAAAAGTGTATTTTTTCTTTATAAAAGCTAAATATCAAACTGCAAAATTTTTGTGGTAGAGTTAAAAAGTCCATCCTGGAAGGACAACTAAAGTTATTCAATTTCATATGATCCTGATAAGTTCCATCAGACAGCTGTTAATGATCTCACCAGAGACCATGTGTAATTCTCTTTGTCAGTCATTTTTAGAGGACTAGATATTCAATGCTCTCTTCTATTTCTCCTCAAAGTTTCTGTGCTGGCTGCAGATATGTGAGAGAGAAATCAGCAAGGAAGGAGGTGGAAGAGAAGCTATTCCTGTTTCTGGTTCATTGTGATTTAGTGTCCAGAGGTTGGTGCTCTGCTGGTGCTAAAAGCAAAGGAAGTTTCCTCCACTGTGGAAATAATACTTTTATGTTAATAATTCACAGATAGACTGCTAGTATTGAGGGTGTATTAGCTTATAGGAGTACTCTATCTTAGAAGACCAGGTCTACATGGGTCCTTGGCTCAGCAAGATGCCTAGGCACACTCCTGGCTTAAATGCATGGATGAGCTAGGTATTCAATACTGTCAGTCAGTTAACAGCATCACACACAGCAGCTGACTGAGGGCTGAGGTGAGGCTCTGATAACCTCTAGGTTACACGTCAGACTGTGACCACTAGCCCTGCTGCCAGCACGAAAACATAGCAAAACAAAAAAAAATCCTGCAAGCTGATAGCATGAGGGAAGGCGATTTGCTCTAAGTGGCTGCTTATTCAGCCTTGTAGAAGCCTAGAAGATAAGGGGGCTGCTGTGTATGTCTCAAACAGTGAGAGCTAGATAGCTGTGGAGACAGCCAAGGATTGTTAGTAATAACATTTTCTGAGAAAGAACAGGATGTGGCTGGAGAAGGGGATAGGGCAGTGTTTTCGTGGGACAAACATTGTTGCTCTGGCTCCTGGAGATAAGTGTAACACATTAGAGTGCAAGCATGGGAATGAGACTGAGAAACAGACATGGACTGCAGATCAAAGGCTGACCCAGTAGGGAAGGGTCAAGACCACCAAAGACCCTCAAAGCCTTCTGAGCCACTTCCAGAGAGGTCTGGAACAAACTGCACATGATAACTAATTATCATAGAAAACAAGAAACTTATCTGCAGGGTGGGGAAAATTTACCTATAAAAAAGTACCCCCACCAAGCTCAAGCATTGTCCCCAGGACCCTGGACATCCCATCAGCCAGATCAACACTGGAGCCAGGAGTGGTGATCATCCCTTCTTCATTTTTTCCTTTCTTTCCGTCTCCCTCTTTCTCTAATTTCCCTCTCACACTTCCCTTTCACCCTGCTCCTTGTTCAAAATCCACTGCCATTTACTTGTCAGGGATTAATTTATACTGATTTTTGTGCCAAGCGTGTAATTTACTAATAAAACTCTGTAAGTTTCCTTTGAGAACCTTTGATTTTGGTAGTTCCTTCCTTATCCCATTTTCAAGGGAAGCAAGACAAAAAATGACACAATCTGAATGCTGCATTCAGAAAATAGGGGCTGTTAGGGTTAGATTCATACCTCTAGTGATCAGACAAGCACTGAGGATCTTGGATAAGTTATTCTGACTATTAGAAAGGTACTTACTGTTAAATATTGATGGTAGACATGTTCATATACTGTTCTTCTCAAGCATTTGGTTACAAAATACAGCCTAATCAAAGTTCTTGCTAAAATAGATTATCACCTTAATAACTCTTACTGGAGCTACAAATTATTTCACACGAAACACAAAAAGTTGACTCCACCCTTTTGGAGCACTGAGTCCAGGTAAAGTTGTATAAACACCAGTAAGTTTGGCAGAGCTGGAGCACACGGAGCTTCCAAGGAGCCTGAAAATTGGCTGAAGCTTTTCTTGGGAGAAAATGCTTGCTAAGTTAAAGAGAAAAATATGTAACTTTAGATAACAGGATTTGTTATTCTTTATTTCCATTTTTTTTCTTTATTTCTGTCTTGATACTTCACTTCTAATACATTTATTTCTAAAGACAAATAGGTAATACGTAAAACAATTCAATTAGCAATAAATTACTGCTGCGATTTTAAGAATTGTCGGTACAGATTCCATAGGCACTCTCAGAGCAGAAACCTTACAGCGATATTATATCACCCATGCAGACAGCTCCTGTTGTTTCACACAAAATGGTGTTTCCTATTTTCTCTATCTTCTGGTTACCAAGGTTTTTTAATTTTATCTGCAGTTTGATACAAGGGAGCATGATGCTTGAAGGAATAAAAGGAAAACATGACAAAAAATGAAGTTCTCTATGGTCTTTAAACTGTTATTCATTATTCATTTATCTGTAACAAAAAAGTACCCATCTAAATTATGCACACATATAAGGTTGCGTATCTTATTTTTTTTCCTTACTGCAAGCATTATAAATCATAAATAATTTTATGCCAAAGAGTGTTCCCACTGACTTCACCTGGGTCACTCTGATGCAAACATGCACAAGTAGATGTCAGATTTGCAGAGTTGACTAACACGTGTAATTGTGTTAGAGAAATGGAAAACTGTTTGGCATTAAAGATTAAGAACTGTTCAATAAAATGTTAAGGCAGAAATATTAAATAAGCAATTTCTTCCAGTAATGCACAAAATTTATCAATCTGGGGCAAAGGAAGACTTTCATGTGGAGAGGAGAATATCCCTGAAGAGCGGTTCACTCCTGAACAATCAGACCACTTACCTGGATCACAAGAGACTGACGCTTGCACCTCTATTCTGCCTGATTTAAACTAAGAAGCATTAGCTGGACAGACTCTCTCAGCTGAATTTGGTAGAGATTTCATACACTCACAAAGCTGCCTACACTTATTCCAGTACAAAATGTATATCCACAAATACCACAATGGGGTCCGGGCTACGTGTGATTACTAGTGGTTGTGTTCCCACATGCTGTAAGTTTCAAAGATTTGCACTACTTTCTTAGAAAAAATTCCAGTTTCTGAGAAAATAACAAATGATGTCCCACACTAATCCCTTTTAAATTAGCCTCTGTCCTCCTTCTTGAGAAATGTTTATGGCAGGATACAGCTCCCCAACACATTTTTTTTCAGTAGTAGACACATTACCTTTCAGTAGTAAAGCCATCTGAAGTGATCCCTCAATCCTGGCTACATCTGGAGTTTGCCAACTCTCTTTCCTGAGGGTACTCATTTTTATTTCTGAGGCCATGCCATAGAACACACTTGTGAAGCAATTCCCTTAAAACAAGTCATCTCCAGAGAAGGCATCTCCTACTCTAAGACTAGAAAGCTATCATGCTCTCCAGACTTTACTAATTTTGTATTTTGAAAAAAAGAGCTAGTTGTGGTAATGATCTCGTTTTGTTTCAAAGATCATTTCACCAATTTATGCCTTCTCAGTGCACCATGTATTGATAAGCATAAACCTTTAAAGTTTTATAAGTACTATGTATATAAAAAGAGTTTTATATGCATGTATAGGGTTTATATAGATATATATATCAGCTCACTAACTGTATTGATTTGGGTCTTGGGCAGTGTCTGAATCTTGATTAATATGATTTTTGCCATTTTTTTTAACTGGAATAACTACCTATTCCCATAGGTCTCAGAGAGGAGTCCAAGCAATTTGGTTACAGAGAACGTAGTCTACCAAATGGAAAGCTTAGTGTTACCTGCAACAATTTTTACTGGTCCTCTACTTTACTCTGGATAGAACTGAAGAAGTTTGTCACTTTATTATTAGCTGCTGAGTCACAATGTTGAGTACTTATATTAATTTTGGAATATTCACTATACCGTTTTGGAACTTGTTTATTTTTAAAATCAGGCAAGTGTGGAAATTCAGCAACACCTGGTTCACTTCTCATGAAAGAAACAGTTATGTTTTCTCACCTTGAGCAGTATTTTCTTTCCTTTGTGCTTAATACATCATAACAAATCACATTAGTAATTTTCTAGTATATTCAAGATGAAAAAGAAAAAAATCAGGTAATCAAATTTGGTGCCCAACTTCATAAAAGCAGAAGACTTCAGTAAGTTTCTAATTTTCACCATAACATTATAAATCTGAGCTATAAAGGCTGTTATTGAGGAAACACATAAATATGCCTTATTTAGAGTTGGCATGTAATTTTCTCATTGTGTTAGTCCACTCTTAATCTTTCCTGAGAGAGCAGTCACAATTACAACTTTGAATACTTAGTAGAATACGCTGAACAAGATAAACTGTTAAGAGCTGTTTGGATGAAAAGCTATTTCCATTTTCTCATAACTAATTTACAACAAAATAAGTTACAGAATTTAGTAATACTTGGAGATTAATGCCTTATGTAGCACAACGGGGAAAATGATACAGTTAATCAGGTTCCACTCTTATGAAGTAAATAAATACAGCAGATTAATGTAAGTGGTAGGTTCGACTGAATACATTTTTAAATCCTCCCCTTTCAGTTTTGTACTTAATATTTTTTTTCTGTAAAAGAGAGATTAAAAAGAGATAAAAAAAAGATTTTTTGCTTTACTCAAATAAGACAAGAGCATTTTGCTTGTTAGTAAGAAAAGACCAGAAAAGTGACATATTTTGGGAAGCACTTTTTCAATAAAAATGTGAATAAATGGGACAGTCCAGAGTAGTGCAACAATAGAAATCGTCTAAAAGAGTAGGAAAGAGTGAGAGAGCTGGGGCTCTTTATAGCAGCAATAAAAGTCTAACTGGCTTCAAATACATGGGTACTTTGAAAAATGTGATACACATAAAAGGCTGATCTAGAGAAGAGTAGAGCTACATGTTCTTCATATTCATCTTGCATAGAAGAAGACTGATGGCCTGAAATTGCAACATAGCACACTTGTATTAAATATTTTAAAAAAAAAAAGAGTAGGAACAGTTGGGAGCTGAACCAACTAAGGTGATCATTGTACTTTTCTAAAGGTGTCTTCAGGACCAATAAACATCTGTCAAGAATGATGTTGAAGTCACTGAGCCTGGTGTGAGAAAAGAACCAAGAGGCTATACAATATTTCAAGGTCTTTATAAATCCTAGTATTCTAATTTCTTTAGATTATCTACACAGTAAAATCTAGACAACTTGGACTTTCCAGCAATAGTGAAGACATGGTCATACGGACTTTACCAAAGACATTACTTACCAAAGCTTGCAACTCCGCAGCACATGTTGTATGATGCATCTAGTCCCGTTTCCAGTTGCCAGCACATGCTGTTGCTGTGCCTTCTGTTTTTAATCACACCTACTGATTTAAGCCTTTACAGGCTACAATTGCTCCTCATTTTTTCTGAAGGCCAACCTGAATTCTACTATTCTTACCAGAAGTTTGGGGTTTTTTAATCTTACACTTACACAGCTACACAGATCCAATTTGCAACTTCTGAGTATACCTACTACTACTGGCACCCTCAGAAAAACATCCTGTCAGTGAAAATTCTCAAGAAATAAACTCCCACAGACAAGAACTGTCATAAAGTCAGTATTTCTGGCCCATCCGCCTTTTGCATCTATTAACAGTCCCTAAAGTTAAAAAAAAAAAAAAAAAAAAAACAAACAGAATT
>JAWWMP010000041.1:30045110-30107655 GCA_035047865.1 Dendrocincla tyrannina | reverse complement strand
ACGAGCTCTTCCGATCTGGGAGGGGGAGGGGAAGGGAGGGGGAGGGGGAGGGAGAGGCTCTCCCCAGACCAAATGTGGTCATAAGGTAATTCTCCTATAACGATAGACTATCGCCAGTGGGTCAGGGCTGTTAGTTTCCCAGGTGAAAGCTTTAACTATAGCATAGGAAATAGAAGAGGTAGGAAACGTACTATCAACATCTCCATTATTTCTTAAAATTAAGTTAAATCCACTTGTACCAGTTGTAACATCTCTCACAGGCAGGGTTTCTGGATGGCAAACCTAATTAAGGAGAAGGGCTAACTGTAGTGCTTTAGTTTAAGTTAGAGGCAGAGTTTACAATCTTTTTGTTGTTTCTTTTTTTCCCCTAAGGAAAGCTTTCAACAAAGACATTCAATTGCCTAAAAGTATCATTTTCCAAATTTAAGAAAGCCACAAGGACCATTGGTCCTTTCCATGACAGTGCTTATATATACATCCTATAAATATTCCAGTATTTCCATGGATGAAAGTATTAAATAAAACAAAAGCAATGAAACTGCTTTGTCCACTTGTCAAAAAATAAAATATTGGGAACGCAGGGAACCACTTATGGGAGAAACAGTTCTGGTGTTAAAATAGCAGAAAAATCTTCACTTCTTGTTTATGTTTGGATCAAGTTTGTGAAAGACCCAAATGAAGGATTAGATTTTGCAATATGTGGGGAAGCTTCTAGAAAGTGCATATTTGTGGGGCTGAAGCCAGGCAGGAGGACAGAGAGACAGACGCAGGCAAGGTTCAAGTCCAAATTGCTCATGTGACTATAATTTAATTAATAAACTTCTTAGGGTTATGGGGATTTCTTACATAACTGGATTAAATGGGATTAAGTATGGTCTAAAATCTAGCCCTTTTAAAAAAGAATCTAGCTACTAGCTCTACAAGACTGCTTTTGAAAATTATTTTTGAAAATATTATAAGAAGTACACTTGTCTTTAGAAAACCCTAATTTCCTGCAGCAACCGCTGGAGCTCTCACACACAAGATGACAGCAGCTGTTGGGGTTTAAAACATTGCATCACACGCAGACCAGCTTTGTTCTGAGCAGAACAAGACATGACAGGGCTGCAAATAGCCAATGGTCTTTTCACACATGGGGCTTCAACCCATGGAGGCAACTGCAGTTTTCATGGAAATTATCCAGCACAAACACAGCTTTCTGTTGCCATAGTAGATACTGAGCTTCTATCTTCTTAGCTGCAGACAAACAAATCAAGCCCTATTATAATATTTATACTCTGAGGCAAACAGAAAAAAATAACCTAATGTGTTTATATGCACACATCAGCCTGGCTTGTCTTGGTGTTTGCCAGGGTTTTTTCTTTTCCATGTATCAGTTCAGGTTTTTTTCCACTGACTTTCACTGCCTATGGCAAGGGTTTGTTAAACATACAGGAGTGAGTTCTCTTTTATATTAATAGACAGTTTTCATTTCACAATAAAGTGATGAGTCTGTGCAATCTATCCAAACATTGTGGTGTTTTGAAAGAGTTAAAACCCAATCAGAAAGCTCATATTCTAAGGAAAATTAATGTTTGTTTATACTGCTGTATCTACATATTGAGCAATATTGACTGATGCAGTAATTTCTTTATAGAGGAACAGGATCCCCATTATGCAGTATTTTACTGAGACCTTTGAGGTACTACGGCCTCCAACAAAAATGTTTTCACAGGTCTGGGACTGTGTCCAGGCTACCAAGGATTAATGCATGTTCTGAAATCACTGGATTAGCTGATGGGTTTGCTGTATTGTGATGCTTTCTGTGCCCCATCACACATACCTCTGATCTACCCATAGGAAAGAGGCTAACCACAGGAAAGAACAGGGAAATTTGTCTTTCTTCCCTGACCCCAATATTTAAGTTGGGTGCAGCAAATGTGATAATTTTACCATTACTTCTGACATGATGACTAGTGTCTCCAAACCATTCATTAAGTTGTCCTCCCACTCTCACTGCTCCTTGCTCTGCCTCTATGATGCAGAAACAAAAGAACAGAATTTATGAGAGATGATACGCACAGTATCTTACTGGAACAAAAACATTACTCACCCCCTCTGGAGAACTTGGAGATAAAGAGGAAGAAAACAGCAGCTTTCATCTCCGTTCAGGACTCAGTTGAACTTTCATCCATGGTCTGAGAGGGAAGTGATGAGGCAGGTTTTACAAAGACCACCATCAATATATATTAGAAGTGAAACCAACTTTCAGTCCTCCTCTGGAGCTATCACTTTTATGTAACATGCCTTATGACTTGGTATTTTATAAAGAAAACACCATCTATGTTAGCACAAGGTGCACAGAGCACATTGTCACACAGTTCAAAAATTTTTCAGATGGATCCAAAGATTGTCTCAGTAGCCAAGTAGTTAAACCACTTCTTCAGTGTTTACAGACTTAATATCTGTGCTTAAGGACCTGGAAACCACATCTCACACCTCTGAAGGGAGATTGGTTTAAAGACAAATGAGTACACTCAGTGTCTTCTAGACAAAGACTTTTTCTGTGCTAGATAATGCTTTCTTCACCAGCACAGCAATGTTCCCTTTCTAGCCCAGTGGGGAGTGCAGGTAGGACACAGCACCTTATTCTTTGAGCTTTGGCATAGTTAAATCCCACTGAAAAATGCGAAGAAAATAAATGAAGTGAAAGACCTTAACCTGACTTAAGGGCGATGAAGGATTTTGTGCTCTTGAGAGTGTGAGAGCCACCAAGCCCCTGTTTGTGGCCAAGACGAATGTAGTCCCTCTCCCTCAGCCCTCTGGCCCCAGGCTGACCACCCCAGCTGTGGGATGCAAGGAGAGGCAGCAGCTGCTGATGCTTTCCTGCAGATCCTTCTACACAGCACATTGCTAAACAGAAAACCTTTTTTTTCTTCCTTTACAGTCTCCCCCTCTGGACAGAAATCCTGAAGAAGTTCAAACATGTGATTAGAGCCAAATCTCTCTTCTTTGTCTTCCCCTGCCTTTGCCTAGCTTGGCTGTCAAAGTGAGAAAAGTACAAATATTTACTCAGCCTTTGTTTTATGCCCTGCCATTCACTCCTGCCTGAGCAATGTTCACACAGCAGAATCCAGTACCATCAGCACCAGGCTTTGTCATTTTGCCACCAAAGCTGAAATGCTTTCTCTTTGCCCAAATAAGAATAAGACCTAAAGTGATCCTAAATTAGCAGCAAAAATATTTTTCTTATTTCTTTCTCATTGAAGGCATCCTCAAAGGCTTTATAAACATCCTACTTTGTCCATGAAGTTGAGATATTTGTCTATCCATAAATTTATAATTTACAGCACCAGAAGAAAGCAGAGTCTGACAGCAGAATGATGAAGAACAAGACAATTGTATTCAAAGTATCTGCAGCTTTGCAGCTTGCTTTCTTTTTCTTTCACTAAGGGCTCAACCAGTTAAGGAGAAGACCTGTGCAACTAATCAAGACATGACACTTCAAAAAAAAAAACACCTCTCAGATTTTTCAAGAGTTCAAAGAATAAAAGAAAATAATATTGTGGAAGACAAGAAAACCAAAAATTAACAAGGTTCTGAGATGTTCACATACTTAAGGAAAAAAAAAAAATTGCAGAATGCCTGTAAAATCCATTAGCAAAGTAATAGAAAGTTAAAAACAGTCAAAAAGTTCTGAAAAATCAGTATCATAAATAGTAAATGTGTTTTGCTCAGACTTGCAATTAAGGTGCCAATTTGTTAAAAAAATGTTTACAAATGAAGTTTCCAAGGAAATCTAAAGATTTTTTCATTACATTCAAATACATTTCAAAATGTTAGGTTCTATAAAATTACATAGAATTACATACCTTTTTTGAGAATCTTAATTTTTACAAAAATATTTTAAAAGTTTTCAAAAAAAGTCTGTAAGATTTGACTCTTCTATCTTCTGTAGAATTAAATAGCTCAAAGACACCAAAAAGGCTAAGAAATCATAGTGGGTTAGCTGAGTTGGAGAGGAAAAGGTTTATTTACCCCAGAAAATTTTTGCAGTTTTCAAACTTTATTCATATCCCAAACTGGAATACAATGGTGAAATCCACCAAAAGTTTATGACTGAACCTTTCACCTGGAAAATGTGCTTTGGATTCTTTAAATTACTTTCAATGAAACATCAAATTTTTTCATGTTTGGTTAACTTGGATTTTACAAAAAAAATTCTCTCTGACATTAAAGAACTTGGAATTTGAACATTCTTTAAAGATAACTTTTTTCACTTTTGCATTTTTCTCAAATCTGTTTTCAAAACAGCATTTTGTCATTGTCATGGCTTTCTGCCACTAAATTTCTTCTGGGATGAGGCTTTGTAATATACTAGGGATCTTTTCAGCTCATAGATTTTATGTTATTTTACACATAGGTAAAGGTAATCCTTTTTGATCCTTCACAGCTTATCTGTTAACATAGAGAATTTCTTTTGATGTTGTATCATTTCTCAGCATGCATTTGCACAAATGCGCTGATAAGTAGTCTGAATAATTTCATCATTATCAGAAGCGTGAACAAAGCACAACAAAAAAGTTAACTGGGGACACTTTATACATTTGTTAAAACAGCATCATGAGAAATGAAATATGTGTGTGTGTGTGTATATATATATATATATAAAGAGATACTAAAATAAATATACTGAGAAAATTAGCTTTATCCATTATGCTGTGAGTGCACTGGGTCAACAAAGCACTGAATAACAGCATAAGGCTCTCAACAGGAAAAATAGTGTGAGTCAAAAGGATTTTCCAGTCTGGAGGACACATTACTATTTTATGGTAATTCTTACAAACACAGGGAGCTGGTGAATATATTTTCTTGAGAGACGCATATTCATGGACCCTTGTCATCAAGACTGGTTTGCACAGTACAAATCAGTAAGTCTTGCAAAGGGTAAACCATAAGGATGTAACGTGTAACTTGAAGATATATATAAACATCTCTCCTGTAAGCCCTGTTATAAGATTTCAGGACTTACACACCCTCCAAAACAAATTTTGTGTGATATGTCCATAACAGTCAAAGCATGCATCCGTGGATGCATGTTCCCAGCAGCTGACACTTAGAATTATTGTTTTCAAGGAAATGTTGATATGTCCTCGTTCCAGTTGTGAATGAATACCAGTTACTACACAGAAGACTAATGAAGGTCCACTTAGAAAAATGAGAAACTGTACCAGCCATATGGGTTGAGTAACTCAGAACTGCCCATGGCTGGAAACCAGTGTTTCCACCACAGAGGAAAAGTATGGGGATATTCCTTCTCTCTTCACTCTGATGTATGGAGTGGAGTCTTTCGATTTGACCATCAGAAGAGCTCAGAGGGCTCAAACACCTCACTTGAGCACAGGCACCAGGAACATGGGGTGGGCACAACCACTTGCACCACCTCTGTGTCTAAATATTTCAAGCAAAAGCTAGACGTTAATGTTTGTAAAACACTTGGAAGACCAGACTGACAAGGATAATCCTGCTAATCCTTTGAATGCTCCACTGCTCTGTTTTAATGTATACTCTCCAGCTTGATCCACTAGGAAATTCTGACAAAATTTTAAGCTATCAGCAGAGAGGGGGAAAAAAAGGCATAATGGTCATTTCTTTATGAATCCTAAACAAGTTTGCTAAAAAGATAGAAACCAGGCTTTGCTTACTTGTAGCATTATTAAGCATGCACTGAAGAAGGGTCTGGGAACACCACCGCCCAGAAGCTAAGCAACCTCACAGTGCAAACACCTCTTGTATCATGTGGCACAGATGGAGGTCTGAATGATAGCAACTAACTCATCTTTTCCAGGCCCGTTCCTGCTCTTTTTCATGGCAATCTACTATTACAAATGATAAATTGTTCTTCCTGTAACCATTACTTTCTCCTTTGATTTCAGGGTTCTGCATGTAATTTCAAAATGGGAAAAGGGCTGCAACATCCACTTGATACTGCTTGATGGTTCTCAAAATAACATGCTGAGGGAGATAACACACAATCTCCCCATCCTCAGCATACATACCTCATGCACTTTCTACAGAGCTGAACTTTTTGTATCTGTAACACTTAATATGCTTCAGAAATATTTTTGTACTGAAAAAATTAAATTGTGCTGAGGCATTAAGAGAGCCAAGGATGACAAAGTCACAGAGAGGATATTTTTTACATATAAGGACATGTTTCAGACATTCTTTCATAGTTGTAAGCATTATCATAAGCAGCTGAAAGATTTGTTTAGATGTCGATGTTTATGAGCTTTTAAAAA
Source organism: Dendrocincla tyrannina (assembly GCA_035047865.1). Lineage (NCBI taxonomy): Eukaryota > Metazoa > Chordata > Aves > Passeriformes > Dendrocolaptidae > Dendrocincla > Dendrocincla tyrannina. Next base: position 30,101,374 of record JAWWMP010000041.1, on the reverse strand, counting down.
CAGCAGCATAAGAAGAGATTTCTCAGTTTCTGAATTCTGGATTCATTATTTAGAACAGAAGATAGCAGAAGACTGTGAATCATTGAGTACAATATCCTTTAATGGTACAAGCATATAATCCCAAACACAACAGTATAATGAATCTGTAATATTTCATTTGACCAATCAACTAAGATTCAGAATTGTTTCTCTTATTGACCTTCATCTGTAAAAAGCCATCATATTCACATTTACTCCTCTGAGAGGTTTAATGAAGCAGGTTTCTAATTGCCTAAGAGGTCACTAATAACATAACTGTTTAATTGCAAAGAGGAAATATTGATAATTAGTTCAACAAGCTTCTTGCATCTTCCCCATCCTATTTACAGGAGACAAGTGCGAGATTCATTTCTGGCTAACTTAATTGCTCTAATCATAAATACTCTGAAACTTCCATTCTCTTGTTTAGTTTGAGAAAAAAAAAGAAGCAAATGAAAGTAAGTTCAGGACAGGGTAATTGTAATTGTTGCCATCAATTTGAGAAAATATCGGTCATTTAGACTGCACCTAACTGTAAGTGTCTAAGATTTTAAATCTCCAACAATCAAATAAGAATAAGAAATTGCAATGTTACTTCCCACTAAACATATGAGAAAAATAATAACATCCTAACAATTACTTAAAGTTACAAATACCACTGTAGGGAGTGTGAAGTAAGATAACATGCAGGTACATCCAAAATGCCAGGCAGTGAAAGGATTGTAGGAAAATTTGTTTCCAAAGAACACTATACTAATATTAATCCAAACAGCACTTCAAACACTGGTCCCGAGAAAGAACTGCCCCCTGCTACTCTGAGGGCTTTTATAATTTCTGAACCCTGCCTCTGCAGGGGCCTTCCACAATTCTGCAGGACTTACCTTTTTCTCATGCCAATGAGTTTTTCTCCAGAAGGCAGGAGGAGAAAATATTCAAAACTGTTTCTGGGGAAAGATGCCTCTTCGAGACAGGAAAGCTTTCTTAAGCAAAACAAGCTCTGATCTCCTTGCCGTAATTCTTCTTGAAGGTCTTCTGCCCTTACAGGAGATTATTCTGACAAGGTAAGATGACCTAAAACAATATATAGTATTTATAGTCGCTGTGCTCAACTAGCTCATATGTCCCGTATTTAGGAGCATTTTTCATTCATTTGTTCAGTGATGACTCATCAACAACTACATTATCTCAAGAACAATGTTAACAGGAGAATAGTGATGGATGCAATTATCCTAAAGAAATAGGGATATGTTCTGCTAAAGCTATAGAAGTCCTCTTGCTTAAATCAAGCCAGTGATTGGTATCACTGTGGCCCTGTGCCATACCTTTATATTAAAATGTTTTATATTAAAAACAAGAACTGGATACAGGCTTCCACCACTTATTTAATGGCAGAATCATCCAGACTGGAAAATCCCAATCTGACGAATCCTACATAGGACCACATAATCTGAAAATCTCAATTGGCAATAGGAAATTGCTTGTCATGAGCTCTTTGCCTATAGTTTTGCTGTTACAGTGAGCTTTGCACAGACCATCCATGTCAGTGTGGCCAACTAATCGAGTCTGTTCAAACTCTTTCTGAAGTAAAGCTTACTTGGTATTTGCTTCTGGACTTTAGAAAGAGCAAATAGAACTAGTAACTTTCTTGGTTTTGTGTTGTTTTCTGGGGCTTTAGATTTACCCATGTATTCTCCATCCTTGGAATCACATGGAAAAAAAAATGAGCAGAGGGCCTTCCTCAGCCTGGAACTGGAGCAAGTGACATGACCCAGAGGACAGTGGTTTGCAGACACAAAGGGAGGTGCAGCAGTGGGTGCCCAAGGGACAGGCTGTGAAGGCTTGCCAGAGGCAGCCACTCCTCAGGTGCACGGAAATTTTCCTTCCCTGAAGCAACAATGTTGGTCATTTCCCCCAGTATTATAGTGATGTAATGAAATGTACAGGTTTTTAGATGTTTTTCTGCAAGAAGTTGACTTGTTTGAGATGCTCATAACAGATCACCAAGAAAACTTCTAGCCAGGGGAAATTCTCTGATGGCATGAGATTTCTGCTGCAAAGATGTTTCTCTTTCTCTTTTTCTGCCAAAGTCACTATCTGTAACAAACAAGTAGGAAGAGTGGAAGGAGGAGTATCATCAAAGAGGAATGCACAGACAGCACTTTCAGTGGGATGCTTTTGTACAGAGCCCCAATATTTCCAGTAAATTTTTTCTTTAAATGATTAGTCATTTTCTGAGAGGTTCAGCATTGACGAGAAAGATTTGAAGACAGATATAAAATTAAAAATTATATATGACAAAAGATGCAATTCCTTAAAAAGTTAGGCCCGGAAGAAACCCTTTATTATTTTAAGCATTTTTATACATTGTTTATTTAATTGACCAAGCAATATTCAAAAGATTTTATAGAACATAGCAAGGAAAAAACAGAGCATGGAATTGGAAATGGAGCAAAATGATAAAAATATGGCTTTATGTAATATAAATGTTTTATGGTAAAACTGCTGGTAGCCACTTGGCATTTATGCACCCAAACTCGGTGTTTACTGACATTTCATTCTCATTTAGACATATATAAGGTCTTTTCTGTTGTGAATATTTGCTTATTAGTCCAATAATAAAAGTATTTTGTGCTTGATGAAGGGACTACTAAGACTTCATGACCACAGACTTTTGAATACCATCTGCATTGGCCATACCATGGCTGCGTAAAGGTATGACAACAGGTATTGTACACACTTCTGTGCTGGAAGTCAGAAACCTCACTGGTTAGTAGAAAAATGGTTGTTTGCATCAAGAATCTTCCTCATTGATGTTGGGTTCATCTTTTGTCTCACCTAATTTTTCATTTAAGCCTATTGGTAAGCTGCCATAGAGCCAAGAAGAACCAGCATACAAACCTTTTCTTTGAACATTGTTAGCATTGAATTCACAGAGGTTTTCTTCTAGACCCCTAAGAGCTACTGAGCTTTTCCAGTTCTGCCCTGATCACTTTCTAGTAATTGCTATAAGTTTTGCTTCTGCCCAAGAATAACTTCATGGCCAAAAAAAAAAAAAGTAATTAAAATATCTAGCACATTGTTGTTTTACACATAAAACTGGCTTAATGTTTAGAGTGGCAAAGTGACTGATGAAAGAAGACATGAGCCACCAGCTCAGCACCAAGGGAAGCAACTCCTATTTAAAGAGCAGCACTACTGCTCTGTCTCTGCTGATTGCACACATCATTGCATAAATGAAAAGCCTCATAGGAAAATGTCAAGCGCCAGAGGGCTCCGGACAGGATTAACTGACAGTAAGGTCCAACAAAATCATTATGATAATACACTGTGATACCTGGAATGACAGGCCATATAATGAAAAAACTTCACTGCTTCTACTCCAAGGTTTTGTGAACAAGGAACTGAATTAAGCCAAAGAGTTTTGAACAACGGCCCTCCTCTGAGGTGTTCTGATAAAAAGATTCTGTACTTCAATATTGTCTCTAAAAGCAGGGCAGGTGGGGACATAGCTCATTAGTTCCCGCTTTTGTAGTTTTAAAGTACGACCTTCAAAAGCCTAAGAAATGTTGCCACTTGAATGTGAAATATGTGGATAGGCTCTAGGCACTTCAAAAGTGTTCCCTGAGAAAAATAAAGGATTTTTAAATTTCTCTGAGTTCTTTTAGGTATTTTTTTTTTTTTACTCAAAGAAAAGTTTTAGACAGTGCATTTATTTTGAAGTCAAGCTATTTTTTGAATTAGCCTCGTTTTAAAAATACACAATTAACTTGAAAGCTTGAATATTAAATGCCTCGTGTGCATCTATGTGTAATATTTCATGACTTTCAATCATGGTTATGACTGTCTTTTCCTGAGAGAAACTTATTATCTATCCTATTATCTTTTATCCTTATTATCCTATTATCCTATTTCTATTGCTGCCCTGTAACAGCTCAACAGCTGGGGGAATGAGGTGAGACTTCATGAAAAGTTGAATGTTACAAAAGGGAAAACCCACTAAAATTAGAAGCCCTGAAGATATTATCCCTACGTCTTATGATTAAAAAAAGCAATGCTAATGGCAAATTTTATCAGAATGCATTTTATCTACTGCTCCATATAGGGCACAGACTGAATAGACCAATTTATGTGTACCTCCTCATGAAACATTGGTTCTGCTTGGGCTGTTTGTTTGTTTCTTTGTTGCCTTCTGCATTCATGAGCCTATTTACAGACATGCACATTTGAAAAGGCCACACAACAACCCTCAGTTCCATGCTTTTACTTTGAAGTTTTGCACTGTATTGCTGATGAAACCTGACTGCTTTATTTGGAAAATCTGACTACATGAAAACCTGGGGTAGACCTATAAGTGAAATACCTGTGAACACTTCAGGGTAGATAAAATACATAAGAAGCATAAAAGAGAAGTTTCTCCTCCAGGAGTTCCTACTGGGTTTATGCTTCAGCAGACCAGGCTGAGTGAGCAGTTAACAATACACTTGTGTGCAAGGATAGTTTAAAATTAGGAAGACCTTTGCTTCTGCCAGTTCCTGTTTTGCCCTCACAAAATATTGGTTTGGAAAATGCCATAAATGAGACAGAAAATTGCTCATGGAGGAAAAAGAAAATGGAGTTGTGGAACTGTGGCAAAAAGGAACTCAACTGGGAAGGTTCAGGGAAGACTGAAAGGGCTTGGACAAAGGTAATATTACAAGATTAGGGAAAAGACCTGAAATGGAAGGACACTGGACATACGGTTGAGGACAATTATACCCAGGCTGGAGAGAAGTCTCAGACTGAAGAAGCTGAGTGGGAAAGACAGAGGGAGATGGGCACCTTCTCTCCCTGCAGTATAACACGGCTGATGGGAATACTCTCCCTCTCCTGTCCTTCCCCCAAGACCACGCGGTCTCCACGTGGTCTCCAGGGGTCCCAGTAAACAGGTCCACACATTCTCCGGACAGGAAGCACAAAGACGACTTTATTCGCCTGACCGGGTCTTTTATAGACTTCCTGGCAGGGCGAGATCAAGGGAGGAGATACAAAAACGGACTAATCAGAGGTTTACATGTTAATTAGGAGGATAAGGGGTTTCCTTTCAGGGGCGTGGGAAAAAGGGAACTTTCAGTTTGCCGCACAGTAAAAAACTCAGGTTTTCTTTGATTTCTGCATCCTTAGAGGCTTCCTGTTACAGCAGTACTCTTGCAATGAGCACTCATGCTTGGAGGAGATGAAGCACACTTAGGACTTCAGCCATACCCCCTCCATTTTCCTTACCCAGTTGGTGCCAGGATGATGGCAGCAAGTGAGATGTGAGCTGTGAGCTTGCAGATGTGTTTGTCATATTAGTTTGGCAGACTGAACACAGAACTCATCCTGGGAACAGACACTGCCTCCAGAAGGGGAAGCTTTAATGAAAGCTGCTGGAGGAAACACCATGTAGCCTTCTTCAGAGAGCTGTGCTGGAAAAGAGCTGTAGTTTAGTCTTCTTTTCCCTGCACTAGTGCACCTGCCCTATCAAATTCAGACCTGCTTTATTTTAATTATCTTTGTTTCTGTTTAATTAAGCTTCCTCATACCTAAGAGGATAGTAAAAAACAATTTTGTTTCTGGAATAAGTTTATTAACTGCCTTGTCAACTTTACAACATATTCAAAAGAATTACATGGGGTTTACTGTCCTTGAATATGAACCAGCCTGAACTTAATGACTCAGTCCCAGTATCTTGATTTTTTGGAGGCACTAGGATAAGAATACTGTGGTTATTATTATGCTGCTGATTACTATTCTTACTAATAATATCAGGCATGAACAGTGGTTCCCAAACTTCTTAAATGTGAAACCAGGTACAGCAGTCTGAGGCTATCTTTCCTACTTGGGAAGGAGCACCAATGATTCCCATCTCCTATTGCTAAAGTAAGTTTCTTGCAGAGGAATATTTCCCTGACAACTGAGACAGTGCCACTGTTAGTCTTCCATGAAGGCTGCTGTGTTCCTTCAAAGGCTGTGAGCCCTCGGCTGAAATGATTCCTTTTTTCCTACTTCTTTCTCAACAGCTGCTCTGTTGTCTCTTTCTCTCTTTGCCTTTCTGATTGTTGTTTTTTGCTTTTCCTCCAGGAGTTCTCTGCATTTAAAAAAAAAAACAAACCACCAAACCATGAACCTTATTTCTTCTAATTAAAAACCTCTCCAAGTAAAACTCATATTGTCAAAAAAAAGCAATCAATTTCAGGTTTTTTTTAAAAGAAAGACCATTTGGACTGAAACAAAAGTGTTCCTCTGTTAGAAGAACAGAAGCATATTAATAACCATAGCATTCTGCTTAGTTCTTTCAGACTCATGACATGAGTCATTCTGCTCAGATGCCAGTACTTGAGAATTTCACACTGAGATGAAACAAAAATGAATATGCAATAAAGTATAAGGAATCGACAAATGGCAAACAAAAACATTTCATTTGCAACATGCATGCAATATGGTCTATAATAATTAATAAGCTCAAAAAAAAAAGCAAAAAATAGCATTAAGAATATTTCAAGATAATGGTAATATATATGGCACCTACCCACAGAACAACCCATTTATAGCATCACTTAGTAACAAATGGACTGTATAATGAAATAATTATCTCATTAAAAATTATCTAGTTTAAAAAGATCTAGACTTCCAATTATAGACTTGGTGGTTGGAGGAAACTCACAAATTGCTAACTCTGAAATAGCTAAATTTTTCAGAGTTAGCCAAGAAGAGAAGACGACATCTCTCATGAAGGCTCAGGAGTCAGGCAGTGCAAGCTAACTAAACTGGGGAACACAAGGCAATGTATTAAACGAATCCCAAACAGTAAAATCAACTGCATTTAGAGTATTAGCCAGAATCCTTTAGGCACAGTGAAACAGTGCTCCAGTAATACTCTTCATGAGAGTGCACTGAAAACACAGGTAGAGGTGTCTTTGCCAAACCAGATGGGATCCTCTTCACCTGACTTTGGCTGCCTAGAAGTACCTTAAGACATTTCTGCATGTTACATGGGCTTCTTCTGTGTCCTGAGGATGTGCCCATCCAAAATGACTTCAGGAGGGTGTTCTTTCTTTCTATTCACTACAGAGGGAAACTAGACAATTCTCATGAAGACAGAGACATGCAATATTTGCAGAAAGAGAAACCCAGTTAGATACTAGATTAAAACAAGCCCTTCACCCTAAGAATGGTCGCATATTGGAAGAGATGCCCAGAAATGCTGTGCAATCTCCACCCTTGAAGACATCCAAAAACAATGGAACAAAGTTCTGGACAACTTAATATGACTTTGGAGTTTGCACTGTTTTGGGATGAGCAACTCCAGAGGTCCCTTCCAGGTTAAATTATTCTCTGGATGCATGATTTTTTTTTTTTTTTCTGCTGAACAGTTACATTTTTTTCATCCACCCACAAACCCACACAATTTCATGATTTTTCCTCTGTAGGCTATTCTGTGTCTTCCCTGCACACGTCAAACTCAGCAAGCTCAGAGAGGTCTGGACATGGAATAGGATACATGACAAGGTTCAACTGCCCACCTCCAAACATACATTTTTTTCAGTTACAAATTTTCACCATAATATATCTCTATTTGGATCAAAATAAGGGAAGTATGTTGAATATTTTTAGCTACAGATAGCACCATCTCTGTCTAAACAATAGCTATTTGGGATAAAATTATGAAGAGTTTTTAACAAGTTAAAGCACACTAGCTGCATGTTTACTGTGCAAAACAGTTGTATCATTCAGAAACCAATAAATAAATGATACATTGATATTAATATATCAATTAAAAAAAGCTGTTTTCAAATATATTTACCTGCTTACTTTGACAGATAAATAGAAATAGGAAACTGATGGATGCCTGAGTTTTGAACCATACGTGGTACTTAGAAATGCCCTAAAAATCTCTCTTCTATCTGTATAGACAGTCCTACATAATTTCTACAAGGGAATAAATACAATGAATGTTGAAGAATGAGACCTAATTTGGAGAAAAAGCCTTTTTTATTCCTAATCTTTCATGTTAATCAGGTTCAATGTTCTGTTACGTAAAGCTCTGATGTTTGTTCAAGGATCCTCTATACAGAACTGATAAATGTTGTTCAGCAAATGCCAGACTAAGAAAAGCTCAGTTCCAAAGTCAAACCATCTTGAAACTTCTGTAAATTTTATGGAAGCAGACAGCAAATTCACAGGATGTGCCATCTCCTCAAAGAGGTTCTCTTCCATTCTATTTGTTGCCTACCAAAATCACTTGGACTGTGTTAGTCCAAGCTGATTCACTAGAGGTAGCTATTAAGAGCAGTACCAATTCCCGAAGCAATTGCTAAAACCTATCCTATGAAGCTCATTTCTTGCTCTGTCTCTCTAGTCATATTCCAATCTTTCCTCAGGAGCGGCCCATTCTCCCCATACTCCCATAACCAGGGCTCCACTGTGGCCTTGCTCCATATCTCAGTATATAGTAAGGGACTAAAGGAGGCCAAACAAGGTACAAATACTCTTAAAATGTAGAAGTGTTACATATATTATTATGGCAACTCCTCCAGACCAGTCTGTATGTGCAAGGGACAGCTTTACACACCATTTCCAAGCACAGCAACTAAAACACAAAGTTTAAATTAGATAACAAATTAAAGCAAATTAAAAATTGATTAAATATTAGACTATTGCAGTTCAGGTATGGAAGCAGAGAAATGTTTCATTGTGCCTAGGGGTAACTGGAAAAAATTCTAATAACTGATATTGAGCTTGAAAGATGATTTGATCATGATTTCAATCTTAGTAGAATTAAACTCCATGTGATGTATTAAATAGGCTAGGTAGAATTCTCATGAGCATAAAAATTAATGTTGTAAATATATACTTGGATTTGATCAGCTGAAATGCAATATTATCTCAAATATAAACTATGTTTACTAGGCAGTACACTTATGATGCTCAGCTATTTAATCTGGCATAGCAGTTCTAATCAAATCTGGTACTGATAATACATAAGAAATAGACTGATGAATTTTAATTACTTCACATGGCAAGTGCACAAATTACTTCTAGACAAATGGACTGTGATTCAGACTACATCACCCTCTCTACTACCCTTCTCTTCTGGCACTCTGCTTCCTGCCATGTGAAGAGAGTATCCACCACATAACAACAGCACAAGCATGTGCTTACATAATGGGTCTGCAGTATATGTCCGTGTATTCTAACACAAAGGTGCATAAATATCCAGCAGGTGATGGGCAACATTTTGCTCATGACAGACACAGCTTCTGGGTATGTGGAAATGCAATGAAGGCCTTTGGGTGTTGCTGCAAATAAATATCTGTGTGGTGTCACCTGAGCAAAAATTTGAGGCTTGCCACTAATTACATTGTAGTACTGCTAATGATAATTTGTTAAATCCACACTATCCTTGCTATTCACATAGTTCTAGAGGTCATCATTAACTCTGAATAGAATATATTCCCACCTAGTTATGGGGCATTTCAACTCTAGATACAGATACACAAGGAACTAATTTAGACCTGTCCTGTCATCTGCACAGCTGTGCTACCAGGTGCTCAAAGAGTAGAGCAGTCCCAAAGTGAATGTGCAGACATGATTTGCTAGTAAAAATAAAGGAACACGCAAACAAAATCCTTTAGAGTTGTGCTTGATCTTTTTCTGAAGATACATCAGAGTTCCAAATATGAAAATTCAGAAAATATACAGAACATAAACCACAGGAAATCAGCCAGAAATTAGGAGCAGTGTCTGAAGTTGTAAACTTCCTAAATTAAAAGGATTTTCCTGTTAGACAATGCTCCTAATTTCTTTACATCTGTTCTGCTGTGTGACGTGTGGTCAGACCAGAAGGTCTTCTCCTAGGTCCTTCTAGGTGACTCTAGGTCCTAAATTTCATTTTGGGAAAACACAATCTTTTACTTCCCTTCAGCCAAACAAAGGAAATCTTAGTCAAAGTGATCAGATACAAAATGAATAGTGCCAGGCTCTGTAGCACTGAACCTTCATACAGAAGGATGTCAGATTTTTAGACAGATAATTTACTCATCAAAAATGAAGACTTCAGTCAATTAAAATATGTGGAGGTTCATGTTGAATGTACTGAACAGCTTTGATTTTAAAACATGAAAAATGCACTGTGATAAAAAAATTAAAAGCTTTTATGTCCAAAGTAAATAAACTGGTTCGGTTACTGGCTGTTTTATTTAAGCAAAACAATAACAACAAAAAAACTGTTCTTCCAGCAAAAATAAAACTACTTTAGTTATTGACTTTGTTCTAAACTATAGAATAGCATTTTAAAGCAGAAACAATTTGGAAAACAGAGAAATGAATGCAAACAGGAGTTCTTTGGAAGAGGCAGATCAGCCCCAGGCAAATCAGCAAGGCGATCATGAAGAAGATGGGGAGGAAATGTGTGGCATCTAAATTTCTTCCAGACAGCCTCTGGCTGTGAGGTCAGGCCCAGGCTGTTATGGAAATTTTTTTTTCTTGGCAGAACCTTGGAACACCACCTCTCTTTTCAAGGATGGGATTGATCTGAGCTGGATCCTAAAACTGCCTTTTGCAGCAGCAAGGGGGAAACTACCAGTGGCAAATCAGAAACTACCCATTTTGGGATTTTTTCAATGAAACAATGTCTTTTTTGAACAGCAGGCTCTTCATAGATTATCAGACCTACAGCTTCAGGCTTAGGTTTTGATACCCCCTTTCTCCACTACTCTAACACTTATGTTTGCTCTTCAGAGCTGATGTGGCCACAGGGGCAGAATCACAGAATCCTGTGATCAGCAGGGAGGCAGAAGTGAAGGAGGTGAAGGAGGTGAAGTTCTGTTACTCCTATCACTCTACACAGCTATTCTCACCCCTGCAGAAAAAACAGCATAGTTGGTCTTCCTTTTCATCAGTCAGTTTCTCTTTTGTTTTGTTATGCATTTCATCAGCACATTTTTTATTCAAAAGCAATGACAAAGTTTCAATGGACTTTTCCACCAGGAGGTCCAGAAGCTGGTTCTATTAATCCATTCAAATGAACTTCAGACCGGCAACAATTTCACCACAATTAGATCATTTTGCAGATAAAATCAGGAAGAGCTCTTGCATGATTACGACCAACCCTCCTTAAACCAGGCCACAGCACTTCATTTTTATTCCTGTGTGTCAAACATTTCACAGAATATGCTGAGTTGGAAGGGACACACAAGGATCATCAAGTCCAACTACCGGCACTGCACAGAACCATCCCCAAGAGTCACACCATGTGCATGAGAGTATTGTACAAACACTTCTTGAGCTCTGTCAGGCTTGGTGCTGTGACCACTTTCCTGGGGAGTCTGTTCCAGCACCTAGCCATCCTCTGGGTGAAGAACCTGTTTCTAATATTCAGCCTGAACCTCCCCTGACAAAACTTCAGGCCATTCCCTCAGGTCCTCTCACTGGTCACCACAGAAAAGTGATCAGTGCCAGTCTCTTCTCCTCACAAGGAAGTTGTAACTGCAATGAGGTCTGCCCTCAGTCTCCTCTTCTCCAGGATGAACAGACCCAGTGACCTCAGCTGTTACTCATACAGCTTCCCCTTAAGGCCCTTCACCATCTTTGTTGCCCTCCTTTGGACACTCTCTATGATCTTTCCTGTATTGCAGTGCCCCAAACTGCACATAATATTCCAGGTGAGGCCGCCCCACTGCAGAGCAGAGCAGGACAATCCCCTCCTTCGACCAACTGGCGATGCTTTGCCTGATGCTCCCCAGGACATGGTTGGTCCTCCTGGCTGCCAGGGCACTGCTGACTTATATTCAACTTGCCATGGACCAGGACCACCAGGTCCCTTTCCATGGCATTGTTTTCCAGTATCTCCTTCCCCAGTCTGTAGGAACATCCAGAGTTGCCCTATCCCAGGTGCAGAATCCAGCACTTTCCCTTGTTGTACTTCATATGGTTGGCGATTGTCTAGTCCTCTAATTTGTCCCTCTGCAGGGCCTCCCTGCTTTTGAGGGAGTCAAGAGCTCCTCCCAGTTTTGTGTCATCTGCAGACTTGTTTAGTATCCCTTCCACTCCTTTGTCCAAGTCGTTTATGAAGACGTTGAAGAGCACAGGGTCTAAGATCAGCCCTTTGGAACCCCACTAGTGACAGGTCACCAGTCTGATGTTACCCTGATGCCTAAATTTCTGGAACAAAACCTCAAAACAACATTAGCGGTGATAGATAGATAGATAGATAGATAAAGTAGTTCTTTTATTAGAAGCTTCTAAGGTTCATTCCAAAAGTATGCACACACCCGTCAGGCAAATGTTGCAGTTTTTATAACTTTCAATAATAAACATACGTGCTATCTATAGCCAACCTGTGGCACCAACTCCTCTGGTGCCCACCCTCAGAACTGCCCCTCAAAGCCCCTCCAAGAGCCCTGAGCTGACTCTCCAGTTTTGACTTGTGGTCCTTGCAGGACATGTCCTTGGTATTGTGCATGAAAGTGCTCAGTGACTTCTAAATACCATCTAAAATGTGAGAAACTTAGGAAAACTTATTCAACTTATATAACTCTATAAATATCTACAAAATACATATTAAAATCCTTAGGCATCACCCCATTCACTATTAGCTTCTGTGCCTGACCCATTGCTCACCCACCACATGATGTGTTTATCCAGCTGTGTGCTGGACATTTTGTCTGGCAGGATACTACAGTTGGAGATGCTAGGGTAAAAAATAATACTAATTCAAGCCTGGGGCAAGTACCTGTCTCAGTTCAGCTCACACAATGATAATTTGGAAAGCAACACCAAGCAGGGATCTCTTCACAGTGGTCAGCTGATAGCTCTAGTTTTCAAGGTCAGTCCCAGCACATGCATAACATTATTTTCTTCTGCCTTCTTAAGTGTATCTTTAATTATAAGAACTGAAAGCCTCCTTGTTCTTGCATTATAGGGAAGTATAATTAAGCATACTTGAGGATTCCCTGTGCAATTTGCTATTCAGTAATTTTAATCGCAGCTTTTCATTGCAAGTGAAGACCTAAGATTTAGGTAGCTAGACCAGCTCTTTCACTCTGCAAGGGTTTTCCAAACTGTTCTCCAAAGTCAAGTCTTCACACTGCCCTCAAATAGGCAGGGAAGGGGTGATGAACCCTCTGATAAACACTTTATTATCCTGCTATTCTGTAGCAAACCACTGATTTGCAGTAACTTCAGTAGTGGGAGAATCCTGGAAATACCTGAGAGTAGTCTTACATATGCCTGAATTGTATTTTAAAGTATATATTAAAATGTTATAAACAAATAAACATTAAAATATTTTATAAGCATTAAAACACTGTTCTCCATATAATTATCTCATGATAGTGTAGAGTCCCACCCAGGGCCTCACTCTTGGTGAGAATAAGAATTCAGAGAGATAAACTGTAAAATGCTGAAAGACCAACGACAGGGATCACCATCTTCCCTGCTGAAGGCTGAAGGTATCAGAGGATTTTATCTTTGTTATCTTTTCTTCTCTCTCTTTCATGTCCCTCCATGAGAGGGGGAGGGAAACAAAAACAAAACAACAAAAACAAACAAAACCCCAAACAAAAAAATCAACAAAACAGACAAACAAAAACAAAACAGAGAGGACATATTATCACCTTGTATTTTAATTCATTCAAATAAACTATGGGGCTAATTGAACATTCACTGAAGCCATGAATCTCCCTCTGCTTTATGGGAGAAATCTGCATAATCTGGCCCTACTAACCCATGTGAGATGTGTGACAGGCTTGAGACCTTGCCCATTTAGCAACGCTCAATGCTCCCAAAGGAAACCACAAAGGCATTCCGTCATACAGCTATTCAGAGGAACCAGTCACAACCTTGTCTATTTTATGTCAGTGAAACTGCGTCACAGTGTTCCAGAGAGGACTACATGTTCCTGGTATTTTGCTAGAACAGGGCTGATCATAAATTATTTTGGGACATGTTTTCCCTTGGGTAAATGCACTCTCCAGTAACTTGCAGTATACAGGAGAATATGCTGCTGCAGCTTGCCAAAATGAGTAGGAACACCAACTTGCTCACCCATTATTGTAGGTAAACCGGCTCTGAATGTGTAATTACCAGGAGAAGTGACAGGACACTACCCAACTGGGAAAAGTGGAAGCTGCTGAGATTAATCAAATGTTCCCATGGCAAGAACTGTTCTGGAGTACATGGCTGGTTTGAAAAGAAAAATCCTTTGTGTTTTGTTTATTTGTTACTATAAAATATGTGGTTTCCCTCTGTTCCTCTTCCTGATTTTGACAAGTGGTTACTTTGAACAATGAAAGTTTGAAAGGTCTACTTCTACCACAAGTACATTTAGTATTTATAATGTCAGGCTTAATTCTATAGCGAACACTAACAAAACTTGGAAAAAACTTTTCATTTGTGTCTGAATAGACGAACATAAATACAGCATAATAATTTTTAAGCTGTACTTCAGAAAAAGAAAGAGAAGAAATCCTTTAGGTAATGACAGCTTGAGAAAAAAAAAAAAGTACTAAAAGGCTTCCAAAAGACCAGTATTGGTCAAATTATTACTGTCATGATAACACAGACATGGTTTATATTTTAGAGTGCTGGTCCCATAAAATTATATACAGTAATAACACAGAATTGAAAACACTGTACTGCTTATTACCAGCTAAAAATCTAGTTTTGAATTCAAAAGATGCCTTTATAAACAGTGCTAATATAGCAAAAAAGGGCTTGCTTCAAGACCAAAAATTCATTTGGAAATAGCTGTAAAAATAGAGTATTTAAATTTCAGCTAGTTAAATAGTTGAACCTGTGCCCAAAGTTGACTTTGCTCACAAATTGTTTTGATTGAAATAATGCCTACTGGTTGAGACAGACCCAAGAGCCAAACATGGCAGTTTTTGAATTCCCAATATTTACCTTACTAGTGTTTTTTCCTTTGAAATACCAAACGCCACAAAGAGAAGAGTTTAGCAGGCTAAAATCCCCAGTGAATCAGCCTGATTTTTCATAGCTGTCTACAAAAGGTCTGGGCCAAGTTTAGACCAGCATCAGCAGAACTTCAGCACCCGATGCCATATGCCCTTTGTGTACTTCTGCAGCCCCAAATTATGTAGGAACAGGTTTTGAAGTGAGAATAAGGGAAGGGAACCATAGTGCACTGATGTACCCTCACAAGAATGCCAGTACGATCTGAAGAGCTGTACCGAAGCTCTTCATAATCAGATCAGCTCATTGAGGAACCACAATGACAAAATCACTGAGACATGTAAAATGGCATGTCAGTCCATACAGTTCCAATGTGTTATATCCCTTTTAGTCACTTCACTCCGTGCTGTAGCCCAGACCATCATAAAAAGCTCCTTGAAATCCTGAGATTTTCCCAATCTCGTGGGAAAAAAATAAAGCTCTTCATTATTTTTCCATCTTAAAAAGGTACATTTAATTCATTCTAAGCAGATGACAATCTGAGGTCTTGTCAGAAATTTTCTTGGAGTTAATTTCTGTAATAAAACAGAGGCTTCTAGTAGATTTAATCTCAAGAAGTTTCTTCAGAAAGGGAGGTTTAGCTTTTTCAATGCTGCATAAAAAGGGGTATAAGGCTCTTCTTCAAGGGATATTTCACATATATGAAGCTGGAGTAATCAACCATATTTTATTCCCAAAGGATTGTATGCCATCTAATTTCCTTATTTGTAATTTCTTTCTGCAGTTTACTGCAGAAGGAATCCCATTAAAACTCTGATGAAAGCCTTTATGAAGTGACCATCTCAAATTTATTAAAGGTCTGGGTTCAAAAGTTCATGTGGCTGAAGATTTGTTGCATTTTTTCCTGGAGTCTCTAGATCACATTAATTTTAAGACTAATTAGCAAATTCCTGGAAGCTCAGCATGTGTACAAATGGAGAAGGGAGTTTATTTTCCAGAATCATCAGAAGTCACTTATTCATTCTTGACTCAGATCCAAACAGATTCTGTAAGAAGCATTTTATTATAGATGGTTATAATTTGCAGTGCAACAGTGCTTAGAAGTTCCAGTTAAGAGGCAAGCTTAATATATATCATTGGAAGACAGCACCTGCCCTAATGATCTAGATGTTTCATCTGAAAAGCAAAGCAATAAAATTATACCCATGCACTTTCTAACAATTTTAAGAAATAAATCAGTTTATCAAACAGTGAAAAATTACCCACACTTCGTATTCTTTTACTGGAAAGCACAATGTCTTCTACACGTCAGAAATCATTCACGGTATTGTCTAACCTAAATTAGGTCTTGCCTTTTTCCCATTAAATTCAGTAGTAGTTTATTCCAGACAACAGCACAACCAGGACCTTTGTGCGTTTTAAGTAGCTTGAATTGTCCAGTTGTTGTCTAAAACAGACAGTATGTCATCTAGATACCTACAGTGTCATTAAATAACATTTGTGTTTAAAAGTGCATTAAAAGACTAGACAGTTTCTACTGCTAGTCATTGCATTTCATGCAGTTATAACTTTGGTAAAATATTAGACTGCATTTTGTGAACTCTTGTATTTTGCTGATGGCTACAAATTGTTTTCTATCCATCAGCAGAATAATTCAGAGGATGCATTGTCAAGCTTATGTGACACATTTGTGTGAAGATAGAGGACTTGTCCACTTACATCTATTTGCCCTCATACATAAATTTGAAGTCATTCTGTAGGTGCTCTGCTTACAGCCAGTAGTACTGGAAATGCATGTCTTCAAGTGCATGCCTACTCAGATATCATCAAGATAAGTGAAAAATAATGGAATGGTATGGATTATCAATTATGATAATTGTGTAGCTCTTGGGATAAGCTCAACCACGTGCCACAGTATAAAATGCAGTGTCCTCATTTTACTGGCTCTAAGTTCAGGTCTTAATCAGCTATTAAAAAAGGAAAGGACTAGTTGAAAATAGGATTTAATATCTTCTTTTTCTTTCCAGATTTAGTGCAAAGAAGCAGACTACACAACAGCAACCATCACAAAACACAGCAAACAAACATGCACAATAGTAAGAGCAATTTGGGACAGATACAGTAAGTGTCTCTCAGGTTAGTCTTGAAAAAGAAAATATAATGTAGGATAGATTTGAATGTATAGGAAGGGGTGAAGTTTAAAAGGGAAAAAAAAAGATATGGGGATACATTGAGAGGGAAAACGGAGATTACAACTGGAAATGGAGATTACAATAAGGAAAGAAAAGAGGGACTATACATCCTTTAGAGTCAATAGTAAAAAAGAAGAGCTAAATGAGAAATGAGAAAATGAGTGTCACATTGCCTTGACTATAATATTTCAAAATCAGTATCAAAGAGGCGTCCTTCCAGCAAAACACATACTTAGCTTGAAGGACATGAAGGATTGCGCCAATCCAATGAGCTCATGCCTCCAGCAGTTTTCCAGGGTCCAGTACTCACAGCCACTACAACGGCAGCAGCAGCACAGACCCCTATCTGAACAGATAGCTGTATTTACATTGCAGTTTTACCTTGGTGGCCTTTACCTCAGTATAAAATATAAGAAGAGAACTCAGTTTCTAAGTCTATACTAACTGAGTTCGGCAGCAATCCCACACTCAGCACTGGCCACACAGCTCAGGGGTTTTGCATGAAACAGAACTACTCTTAACAGGTAAAAGAAAGTTTACCACACAGACATGAGTTATGCCATGACACTTGTCTGCATGGCCAGAGAGCATGTCTTAAGATCATAGAATGGTTTGGATTGGAAGACTCCTTAAAGGTCCCCCAGTGCCAACACCCCTGTCACAAATAGGCACAGCTTTCACCAGACCAGGTGACTAAAGCAGAGCACAGATATCCAAATTAACCATAATTTGCCATCTTGGCTACTGGCCTATTCCTGCGCTACCTTCTTTAGGTTAGTGAGCTGTTAAATTCTAGTACTGCACTGAAGAGCTTGATGCGGATATACATCATTCATTGAATTTACAAAAAAAAGAAGTTTGTGCAAACTTTCCCAGTTTTGAGAAAGTAATTCTTCTTTCCCTTCAAACATCACAGCTTTCATGCATTTGAACCAGCCCTTTGGCTTTCTCAAATCTCAGGAGACCTCTAACGTTCTGCAAAGTTTAGACACTGTTAGGGTTTTTTTTTCCTACTAATCCCATAATTATAGTGTCTCTTACATTTCTTCCACTTAGAAACTGGTTGAAGCAATTCTAAAATAGAAAGCTCAATGGTAGCGTTAACAATGCTGTCTCTCACAGTTTCACCATCTTTTCCAGACCTGCTGAAACAATGACTACCATCTAAATGCAAGCACAACCTTGACAGTTTCTTTGAAGTTTCAATCTGGTTCTTGGTCACAAAGAGCAAAATTCGAACATTTGCAGTGATAGCAACAGGTACACATATGAAAGGCTGTTATCCTTGTTTTACCTGAATCTTGGATGATATGTCATGATGTTTTAAGCCGATCAAAAGGTGCATGCTTGTACTCACAGGACAGCGATGCCCCCCTAGCATGCCTTGCCTGTTCAGATCAACTGCTTTGGATTTGGTAGTACTTTAACAGAAACAGTGGGCTTTTCAGTCAGAACTAACTCATAGGAAGACCTCATCGTTCATGCAGACATACTTTCTATAACTAGAGAGTCAAATTGCCTCTTCATAAGTGTTACATTATTGGTTCTGTCAGTTTTGTGGGCTGAAAACTCTTAGAAAACCCTGCAAATACATGACTAGTATGAATTATTTTCAGAAGGTGCTGTGTTTTAACTGACTCTTGTTTTTTAAACTCACTTTTAGAACAGCAGGAGATTGTTTTCTTATTAATTCAAAGAAAGTACTTTGTTTTGATGTAACACCGATATGTTTTGAGAATCTCTCCTTGCACTTCTGTTTAATTAGAGCATTATTTTAGTTAGAAGGAAGAGGT
The DNA here is from genome assembly GCA_035047865.1 of Dendrocincla tyrannina. NCBI lineage: Eukaryota > Metazoa > Chordata > Aves > Passeriformes > Dendrocolaptidae > Dendrocincla > Dendrocincla tyrannina. The sequence continues at coordinate 30,082,440 of JAWWMP010000041.1, read as the reverse complement.
TTACCTGGACTGACAGAAACAGATACGATAAGTAGATGCAGGCCTTTTTGAAAATACCTATAAAAAGGCCCACATAGTAATTCTTAATACTTTTTTACAGATTATCTAGTATAAAGGCAAAGCAAAGCCAATAAAACAAACAGAAAAAAACCCTCAAACCTCCCCCACAAATTATTTTTTTCTCTAAATTCATAAAAGTTGCTGACTTTCAAAAGGTATGGACTTTCATGATTTATTTATTTAAAAATGGAAATATATTGTCTTTTTTTTTGTTTGTTTGTTATTATGCAAAACTCTAGTTTGAGTGGACCAAAAATGTTTAGGGAGGAAGAAGAAATTAAGTTCAGATTTCACAAACAATGATGTTTTTCATTTCTTTACTTCTTTTTTCCTAGCACTTTTCCAAACATAAACACAGGTTTTCAGTCAAGTCATTGTGTTCCTCTGAGTACAACATTCTGGCGCTGAGCTTCCCCTTCCAGTCCTCTGGCCACAGATGTGTGGCACCAAGCTGAAGGGGCCATATCCCAACCCTTACCAAATTTTATGTGAACCTGAGTTCAGTCTTTCCCATATAAAATTGTGTCAGCAAGACTGATACAATAATATTCCCCTGGTGTCTCAGCACATGAAGTAGCTCCAACAATTCTTGTCCTAAATTTATGTTTGGAAGAGAGAAAGATCTGTGAGACAAGATTGTTAATAACTTTTGGGTTTTGTTTCTGGCTGTTGCAGTTCTTGTACATGATCAGAGACCAAGAAGCTGACAACATAGTTCTGACTTTAAAGGAAGATCAGTTATTTCTCCTTTCTAAGTTTATTGTATGTCTAAGTCATTTTAAGAACGATTATCTTGTTTAAATATCCTCCTATTTTTTTACAAACTCTCATAAATATTTACTTTAAACAAGCATCTTCAAAGTGTATCCTTACAATCAAATACAGCTGGATATTTTGAAATCCAGCATGACGAACTGTGATAATACAAACTAAAAAATGTTAACTGCACATTCTTACAAAGCTTATTTTTTGAGGCAGTATTTCTATCCTCTGAAATATTAACTATTTATACTGCAACAAAATGTGCAATCCTTGGTAGGTGACCAAATGCTGACCAACAATGATCACAAGAAGAGAGTTTAATATTAAGCCTACTATAAAAGGAGACCTCTGAAGGGGAGGGGGTGAAGGATAAAAGGTCAGGGTAATCATGCTTTATTTTAGCTGTCTACAATTTATGTCTTCATCAGAGCTCAGTCAGTGAAGCCTGGGGAACCCTTCATCCTGCCCATAAACAGGTACCTGTATTTGATCAGATGGATTTCATCTTCAATATCAGTTGACTATATGCTGTCAGTGTTATGTACACCTGAATCATGACTCTCCTCTGAAAGTCATTGGCATTTTTACAATTGATCTAAGAAGAAATAGAATCAGCAATTTTCAAGATGTAGAAAAAGGAATTACTATTATGAAAACATATTTAATGGTTTCTCAGAAAACAGCATGTTTAAAGGGACACTAAAAAACTAAAATGAAAGCATGATTATTATCTATATACAATTATTCTACATTCACTGCATCAATAGAAAAAATAATTACTTTTACGCACTGAGATACACCAAATATGAGCATTTCTTTTTCATGTGAAAGAGCTGCCAAAAATTATCTTTCCTCATTTTTTGGTTTTTGGTTGGTTGGTTGGTTTGGTTTTGTTTTTTTAAGTTCTTAGAAGAAATTTATGGGGAAACAATGGCTGGACATAATTTTTCACCTCAGAAAAGTTTATAGAATTTCTCTGACAATTGAAGAGTACAATGATGTATAAAAAAGCCATGATTAGGCAGACTGACCTAGGGCAAGTTACATAACAGATGTTTAACTAGACTAGCATATGTATTATACATCTGACAAACTTCTGTCTCTACAGATCAGTAGTTGCTTGCAAAGTCACAGAGAAATGATGTCTTAGTATGCAAACTGAACAAAGAAAAAAATAAAATGCTATATTTAGGAAAAAATATTTACTACGTAATTTCATCTGTTAGACAACAACTTTAAAATACAACAGATTTAGAGTAATTTTGCTCTTTGAACACTATTAGCTAAAGTAGAAAACTGTCTACTTTCTCCATCATGCTGCTGCTAAGCTCCCTACCAAAGAATTCAGTGGGTCATGGTTGGAGCATTGAACAAACCATAAAATCTGAGTCTACTAAATAGAAATTGTAAACATTTACATTTATCATACTATGAAGAAATAAAAGTTACCTACTCAACTAGAATCTGCCTAGAAACTAGATAATACAACAATTGGATGTCTACTTAAGTAAAAGTTGCTTTGATAATAAATGTTGATATTAAAAATATCCAAAATAATGCATTTATATAAAGTTGCTAATGCCCCCTATTGGATGATGTTGAAGTGATTGTAGCAAATGGAAAAGTTTTTTGTCCACATATATCCAATATTAATAGTCAAGATTTAATACCTGTATATAGTGGTTTTTTTTCTCTTTTGTTTTGCTTTTAATGTTATTATTTAGTAATTGAGCTGACTTGAAATTAGTTTTAACTCAAATTGCATTGAAGTGGAGCAACAAGCACTAGACTATATTTAAAAAAAAAAACAAAACAAAACACAAAGCTATGCTTGTTTGCTTGTTTTTCCCTCTATAAAACAATTAGAGAAGCCTATTGAGATTAAGAGCAACTAAAAATAGCTCTGGTATAAATGTTGTTTCTGCTGACTTTAAATGGTGATCATAAACTTACCCTGTCAGCACTGAATATAGGATGATGCAATGGGGATTAAACCAGGGAATCATAAGCTTTGTAACATCAGTGATATCCGAAGAAAAACATTGCCTGTGTACCCCCTTCTCTACATATCGTGCCAACCACAGTCATTGGTTCTTTTAACAAAAAATGAACCCCACCCCATTCACAATTACATTATACGTTTACAAGGAAATCAGACATTGACTACATTCATTACAAGTAAGTCACAACCTCTTCCTTTTTTAAATAATGTCAACAGCAAGAAGACACGTTCCCCTTGGTCATCAGTTATATTGGGGGATGTGGTTACAGAAGGCCTTGTCCTTATCACAGCATGTTGGATTTAGTCTCTAAACGGGGTTCTTTTCTTCCTTTTTAATTTTCTCATTTTGTTTTCTTTTTAAAATGTCTTTTAAATATTTAGCAGTGTAAAGTAATTGCCATGAAAGCACAAATTATTACTGGGTAGTTGACTTTGGATGTTTCTTCACTATTTCAGAGCTGCAAATTGCCATACCAGTCCTGTTAGGATGAACAATTCTTCATGACTCCCTGGGGTTTGTTACAGTGAAGCTAGACAGCACTGGGAAAGTACCGACAGTTTTTTAACTTCTTTCCATGCAATTAAAAGAATGGAAACAAAGTGAAAGAACACCACACAACCCCCTGCAGTCTCCAGAGAGCATCCCACAGAATGTTCTGAAGATGACTGGTGGCCCACAGAGTACAATTGAGGAGCTGCTGGAAGAGAGGTAGTTTAGTAATGAGCCTGCTTTGCTTGCTAGTGAGTTAAATGTGGATTTCAAAGCACATTTTGCTACCATATATTTTACATTCTGTATGCAGCTCACACAGGCTTTTCTTTAATTAAAGTTTCAGCACTGAAGAATACTTGTAAGATCACTATAATCCCCGTGCTTTTCACATTCTACCAATCCATAGAACCACTTCAGAGCGTTTTTGGAATAATATCCAGGCCATGTAAAGAGGAATCACACTTATTTTTCTCAAATCAAGATATTAAATTAAGAAAATACAATAAACCCTTTTAGCACTAATATTGATTGAAATATTACTAGACATAGCAGTATTAAAACTAGATTTTAGTCTTTTTTATTAAATTTCCTTTTTTATTTACAAACTATCTTTTAGACTGTGCAATTTCATATTTTGATTTACTTGTTTATGAAAATTATAAATAAAGTTGGTTGCATTGCTCTTTAATACACATTCAGGTATTTTTGCACACACAATCAATTCAGGGATAAATATGCTACGCACTTTCCTGATCATGGATATAAAAAGGATGGAAATTACAGGGCATATTATGCAGAAGAGGGAAACGGAGTAGTTAACCATAAAGTATGGGCAGGAACTTTCAGTGTCCCAGATACGAAGATACTCACTGCTCTTTCAAAAGTCTTCATAGTGCACATTTGTTTGACCCTTACTTTTCCAAAGAGCAGTCCATTTTGCTAAAAAAACAGTCCTTAAATTCAGAATAATTTGGGTAACACTGAGAAATCTGATGCTTTATGAAAGCTGGTTCTTCGCTTTCAGATAAACACACACATTTGATGTGCATGTTCCCTTTACTGTTTCTTAAATGCAACTTGTTAAATTTAGCTGCGCTCTCAGATAATACCCAGAAATAACAGTAAGAAGAACTACTAGGAAGGTAAGGCTCTATAATACAATTTTCTGGAAGCAATTCATATACACAATGATCATGAGGTGATTTTTAAAGTCAAAAAGATAATCCAACAAATATATATAAGAAAATGTTTTCATTGCCTATCAGATACTGACAAAAATACTTTCTCTTTCTTATGCTTTCTTGATAAATCAAAACAACATATTATCTCACTTTCTTTTGATCTTAAATGGGTGCAGTATAACTAGTGTTGATATTTTTATTTTATTTTTTTGCTTAAAGTATCAGTGTTTGTTCCATATCTACCATCACAGGCATTTACACCCTACGGATAATGTCTTAGTGCAGTATCAAGTTTTGAAAATCCAAATCTCACTACAGGAAATGCACAGATCACAGTGAACACAGAATCACATTCATGATGAATTCCCCAATGCACACTAAGGACACAATTTCATTTAGGACTTAAAACTACTATGCAAGACATTTAATATATATGTATTGCATATATACAACTTTAAGACTTCCAAAATGTGGATAAATTATTATAGCCTTATGATGAATATTTTTAGCAACATATGTTTCTAAATAACCCATGAAATCAAATTAGTTATGCTATTCAAGTAAGCGTAATGAAACCATCTACCTTTAGGAAAAATTACTTTCTAATTATAAAAACCCAAACAAATAAACACACACACACAAAACCTAACCAATCAACCATAACAACAACAACAAAATACATTAAAAAAACCAGAAACCAAAACCAAACAAACAAATACCAAAACTATTAAGATCAGTTAAATATTTGGCTTTAATCACAGGAAAATTAGAATATTTTACCTTTTTTCATTCTATGTTGTTTTCCCCACTGTGCTCTTAAGAGTGTTTATTTATTTTAGATGAAAGATTAATATTTAGGAAATAGTACAACAAATAGTGTAGAATTAAAAGACCTCCACAGGGCTCCTGTTTAAAAAAGACAGAAAATTACATCTACAGGATCCATGAGCATAACAAAAGAGTCTGGGTCTGGTGCCCTCCGATGCAGGGGTTGTGAAGTCTAAACTGAATAGCTTATAAAACATCGGATACATATACATGTGGCAGAAATGCGTCCATTGATGCATAGCCCTTTGACAAGACCTAACCGGATCTGAAAGCTGTTGTAAGCTAAATTCAGTTTTAGGATATAGGCAGGCATTCTTAATAAGAAAAGTAATTTGTTAAAGAAAAAATATTTTAGTATGTTTGAATATTTTGCATTCTTTTATTCCAGGGTGGTAAGATTAAATAAGTTAGTCATTTAAAAGAAAAATCCAGGGTTCATGAACTATTTTTTACTCTCTATTTTTATTCTTTTATTTTTAGCGTCACTGAAAAAAGATCATCTCCTCTGATTTCAGCCTTCTATAATCTGTCTGGTTTAAGTTAAATCTAGCCTCATTTCTTAGTCTCCCTTTATTGTTATCATCACCTTCAGAAGGAGTTTTGTCTTCCCTCTTCTGAAGAGAAATCACTGTTACTTCCAAAGAAAGTGGCTGTGCAGCCATAACACCAATAACCAAGGTCCTGCAACCTGCAACCCCCTGCATAAATAGTCACGTAGTTTCTATCTGTCAAAGCCAAATTAACACTTTCCTAGATATTTGTCCATTCTCATTTTACGCATTCACTTAGACTGTAGTTCCTCTTATATCTTGAGCACCAAGTCCCTCCAGAAATCCACTGACATCAAATGACTGTAAGGAGGAGTGGTAGCATGGGGACATTGGCCATTCCGTAACATCAGTTTTATATCATGCTGTGAGTAGTGTTTGAGGATGTGAACCCTACAGTGCATAGTTTTAAAACACAAGTTTCCTGATCTTGCTCTTCAGTTCAGAACAATGCAACTGAACAAGGTAGCAAGATTTGCCACAGTATTATAAAGAGTAGCATGCAGTTAGAAACACTGTCATTGTCCTTTTTATTTTTATTTTTAATTGACTTCTTTGAGGTGAGACACAGTTGTCATATCATAAGTACTAATAAGTGTGCCAAGAATCTTTGTATTATCCAGTCAAAGCCAATTAATGAACTTGTCAGGAAAAATAACCTATGAAAAATGCCTAAGTAAATAGAAAGTCTGGTACTTTCCAACATACAGTTTTCAGAGATAACTTTATTTATCCAATTGAGCTTTTTATTCATGAAATCTTTAGGGTCAAATATTGCTCCAAGAAAGCTTATGACTGTGTGAGTCATATTTCAGATGAAGACATTTGTAATATCACAGACAACGAAACCACTGATCAGCATGAGCAAGGATATATATATAAAAGAGAAAAGCTATGAGCTGCAGAATACAGCGTGAGACAGCTTTTCAAACACTTTTATGATCTGGAAACGTAAATTTTAGCATGGCAGAAGCTCTGAATGGCAGGGATACAATACATTCAAAGTTATAGGATATCAAAATTACTTCTCTGCTGTGATTTAGAAGTGAAAAATTAAATTAAGTGGATAAAAATTGCGTAACGACTACCAAAATAATTCAGCCAGCAAGTCTTTCCTTGGGGGTTCAGAAGGTATGAAATGATTGTCACTTCATCTATGTTAAGTATGCACAGCGCTATACAGCAGTTGGAAGAAAGATGACAGTAACAGTTTTCTAATTAATTATTAACAGAGATTAGGAAATGTTACTATATAAGATAGACAAAACATTTTGCATGGACAGTTTTATTCTTTAGAAAATTGTGAATTTAGATGGGAATTATCTGGGGCTCTTCCACCTTGGGAAGTCAAGGCACAGTAGTAATTATGTATAAATCCATACCTTACCACTGATGTCCTTAGCCAAGTATAATCCAATGTGTTGCAAATCTAGAAATATCCAATTCAACCATATTTCCAGCCTAAGGACAATGTAGGATTGCTTAATTCATCTGCTGGGAAGAAAAACTTTTACATGAAAGAGCTACCTTTTATAAAAATACTTCTACATAGGGAACTGATATGAAGTCATTCTTACACTGTCTGTTGACACCCCTAACACATGAGCTGTTTTCCCTAGTTGACAAGCTCTCACAGTAAACATTGTCTTCTCCAATGGGAACCAGACAGCAAAACCATACAAATACACTGGGTCACCTAAAATAGATTAAAAAATGGGAACAGATATAAATTCAGTAAGGATGCATAGGTTCTTGCCACTTTATGAGAAATTACATTTATTATGGATATCCTTGTTTAAAGAATAATAGGAGGGTTTTTTAAGAATATTATTCAAGCTTGCTAGTTACTCTATTTGTTCAATTATAGAGCAGGCCATAAGTGTTTATAGACAGAAACACTGAAAAAAACAGCTTCGGGCAGACAAGATATGACTGAGCATACTGCATGAAGAGTGACATTATTAATCTTCACTGTTTAATACAGCAACCCAAAGAGGCCATCTGCTTGTCATTTGCAAATGTTTCATAAAACTTACTGAAGCATAGATGTGGATGGCTTGTTGGGACTGTGATAAGAGACAGGAAAAAGAGCCACATGTATTAATTATATTCATTTCTAATTGCTTATCCTTTAGGAAATAAACAGTACTGTTCTTGCTGAACATGAAATAAAAATGTTTAAAAATGCAGATGGGCATGTGGGCACAATCAGTTGCTTACAGAATGCTTCAAAAAAATTCAAGCTTCACACATGAATCACTTACCCAATTATTTGTTCTTCCTGTTCGTTACTTATAGTAATTAAAAAAAAAAATTCAAAAACCAATCAAACAAAAACCCCAGACCAACCCAACAAACAAAACCCAAAAAAACTCCACAGAACCAAAAGGAAAAAAATAAATAAAAAAAAAGTTTCTTGGTATGAATGTTTCATTATTGATAAAAGACAAAACAGGCAGAGAAAGCTTTTATCACTAATGAAAAAGTATGTACTCAGAATGAAAAGTAAAATCAAGGCAATGGGAGGACCAGTGTTCATGAGTCACATTAGCTCTTTGCTCCCCACCATCATCTGCTGAACAAATTTCAGGCTTGCATAAATAGAAGGAGAAATTATATAAAGATGCTTGTGCTCCTAATTCAAGATGTATTATTTTTCTCTTGAACTCTGAGTCTTTGTCATTTCTATTATGCTTGTTCTTTTACACTTATTCTATTTTACAGGCATCCAGCTCCCTTTCAGTGAACAAGGTTGGGTAATTAGCAGTACTGTCAAATTTATGTCTACCAGGGCCTTTAATTACCATAAAGGAGGCCTAGTTTCTTTAGTGGGCAACCAGGTCTGTGACACACTGTTGTGATCCAAGTCTTCTAATACTTCATTTCAGGCTCTTATTATAGAAAGAAGAGTGTTCCTAAACTTGATATCTTGACTGATTTCTGTTGCATTGATTTCTATTTCTTTTAATATCATCACAGTCCCTTTGAGCTGAATGAATGTGGTCAAAACACTGACTAACCTGTCTTTTTACCTGATTTCTGAAAGGATGGGTCTACCTACGTCAGATAGCATCTTCCAGGGCCAGACAGATCTTCAGCCAATTAGTTGTGATCAGATGTCTAGAAGACATACCAGAGAGTAGGATGATTATAGCTTCCCCCTTCTCTTCTACGAGCATTATTCAGCACCACTTGTGCCTTGTAACCCATTCACAGCATATCTGGCTCAGTCCCCAAATCAGACATATTTTCTCAATTAATTGATGACTGTTCACAATATGTTTTCTATTATTCTCTCATCTCTCAATAGCATAAGGGAGTTTGGTTGGCTTTTGATCCAAAGAAGCATGATTTACTTTAGTCTGTTACATTTTCAAACAGGATCTGTTGTTGAAAAATAATTTGGACAACATTATCTGTGTGGAAGATTTTATTTCACAGTGGTGGCCAAAGGCTCAAACACTGCCTTGCAATTAGATTTCTGCAGCACTCTCAGATAGAAGTAAACTATTTTAACAGTGATTAAGAGTATGTATATGTACTCACAGTGTGTAATTATGTAAGTATAGTGTGTATATATATTGTACCACACTTCACCTGTTCTCGCTGATGAGCTGACCGTTGATCCATAAACGAAGATGTGCATATTCTTAGTTGATCCAATGGCAAGATGAAGCACATCATTTTAAATGCCACAGTAACTAATTACACTCTATCAGGTACTTTTTGAAATGTATGAAGTACTCAAAACTACCTTCAGTCCTTCAAAGTACAAGTATCCCAAAACAAAAAAATAATCTGTTCGCTCCTACATTATTATCCACAGCATGCTGGCTAATTCCAGTTTAATTTAGAGATTTCCAATCTCTAAGCCCATCACAGGCAAGAGATGCAAGTCTTTTAGATGATTTCCAGAAACAGATTAAAACACATGGCCCAATCTAGGACTGAGCCATGCTGTCGAAGCATAGTTTACAGTGGTTTTCAGACTGCAAACCTTCACAACTGACCTTTGTCTTTGTCACAATGCTGGAGAACAAGAATGCAAAAGATCCTGTAACATGCAGAATTTAATGGCTACTGCTCTTCTATTAATGGAGATCTGCCTCTCTGACAACTTTAAAGCTTTCTAATGTATAAATATTTCCATCTGTGAGGCAAAATTAAAACCTATTTTTCCACCTGCTTCATTCCCCCTGGCATTTTCCTAAACAGAAAGAAATGTAAGGTGTTTTAGAGACCTTCAGAACATAGGATGCTCAACTGCAGCAAGCTTCAATGAAAAGTAATGTCCTTTTAATTAAAACCAATGTTCATAGCATCTCTATTGGAAGCTGAGACAGTGTGCATGCAATGCAGGTAGTCTAAAGCATTGCAAGAGGAGCAGTGTTGAAATGCATGCTATTTTTACTTTCAGCTCATTGAAGTCTTCCATTGCTATTAAAAGAATTGAGCAAAATAGTTCTATTTATTGCCCTTACCACTAGACAATGCAGCCTAAATATTTACTGCATATATAGCAATTTTTGTAATACATGGCAGACATTGCCTAACAACTAAGTTCTAAAACAAATAAATGAGAGTCTACACTAGTATGTATTCAGGGTCTACATCAATGCAGATTCTGCATTAGTATACAGTTAAAACAAGATCTTAGTTCTAAAGATTAAACCACCATTTCTGCTCCTAACTGTGTCTCTGTTAGGTTGCAAAAAATAAGGTATCAGGTGATAAGCCTTGACTAATTTTCCCAAGAAAGCTCATAAAACCAAGTTGTTTTTCTTGTGACAGATGATTTATATTTTAGATAAGTATCTCATTCAATCTGAATAACTCATCCAGATCTTTTAATTTACATATTTCTCCACCCTTGATAGCATTTTCAATTGCAAATGCAACAGAACTCTGTCACTATTCTCCTCCTGTTTTCCTAAAGCGTAGGGCATTGAAGTCTTTTAAGAGGCCCATACTCTTTCTTTTCCCTTAAAAAGGAATAAATTGTTTCTGCTGATACAAAGACTTTGAACAAAAGCATTATTTTATCGATGGTCAATTATATGTTAAAATATTTTGCTGGCAAGCAATTGGGCTGATTTTCCCACCCCAGTTTAGTATTAGAAATATGGGCGGAGCAAGTTTTCAGCTTGCAGACGGGTAAGAGCTTAGTTTTTAGCTCCTACTTTTCCCTAGTAGGGGTCTATCCAGAATTACTTTCATTTTCTGCTCATCTCTGTACTTTGCCCCACAAATGGCTTTACAACCCTAGCTACCAGCTATTACAACTCACTTTCCATGCCTTCCTTTCTTCCTGATTCCCACTCTCATTCTTCATTCCCAGGCTCACAGCTCCGGCTCCAGGTCAGAATCATAGAATCATAAAACGGTTTGGGTCAGAAGTGACCTTATGGATCATCTAGTTCCAACCCCCCTGCTATGAGCAGGGACGCCTTCCACTAGAACAGGTTACTCAGAGCCTCATCCAACCCAGTCTTGAACATTTCCAGGGATGGGCAGTCTACAATCTCTGGGAAAGTTTCAGTGCTTCACCACCCTTACAGGAAAGAACTTCCTAATTATCTAAACCTACCCTCCTTTAGCTTGAATTCATTTCCCCTTGTTCTATCACTATATTTCCTGGTGAAAAGTTCTTTTCCAGCCTTCCTCTAAGCCCGCTTTAGGTGACACAGCACTGCAGCTGGTGTTTCACAAGAAGAGAAGGTGAGAATCACCTCCCTTGATCTGCTGGTCATGCTTCTTTTCAGGCAACCCAAGCTTTCTGGGCTGCCAGTGCATGTAAGTGGGTCATTTTGAGCTTCTTGTCCACAAACACCCCCTAAGTGCAGGGTCAGGTGCAGGGTCATGCCACAGTGTGTAAAAAGGGCAGAGAAACTGGGGCAGAATAAACACTGCCATATTCACTGTATGTTGAAGAGTCTTACTCAGCTTTGCCCTACAGCACAAACATACAGAAAAGCCTAACTCATGGAGCTTCAGTTGGAGAATTTCCACTTCATGGTTGCAGGAACCCCTGTAGATGGCTCTACAGAAGCTTCCTTCTCTGTCTTTCCACAAGTCTGCCCCATGTAGAGTGTTTCCAGGAGGAAAAAAAAAAAACCAGAAGCTTTGAGAAACTCAGAGAAAAAGACATAAAAATTTAAAATCCCATGTATAGTGGGGGAGATTAATGCTCCATCGGCACAAACATTGCAGAAGATGTTCAAGCAATTTAGTTTAATGAGCAATCTGAAACACTTTTTTGTTGATTGAAATGTTTTACTTGAAACTTCAAGTGTTTATAATTGTCAACAAATGTAAACATTTCTTCCGAAAGAGTTAATGGCACCTTTTTAATACTTTCATTGTCTTCATATAGAGCTACTGCAATTCATGCTTCAATTGGCATATAACTTCAGCTACTGCTGATTTCTCTGGTACATAATGTATTATTGCCCAGTTGCATAGAGCACTTTTGTCAGAAATTCAGTGGAATTGTTAATGTAGCCCTGATAATTATCTATGACAAACATGTTAAACCATACAGTCCTCCTACTTTATGTTCAGTCAAGTGTCTCTGAGGCAGCAACCAATTCATTTTCCCCAGTCGTTCATGAACTGCATATTAAATAATAAATAACACAAAAGAATGCCAAGGTCTGTATTCAGAAATTTATTTACAGAGATGCTGCAGATGCTATGGTGGCAAGAAGTCAAGTTGTGTATCTATACAGTTTGATTTTCTTGCACTGCCTTTGAAGGGTTCCTTTGTGCAATCTCACTTTCTGGAGCCCTGACAATTATATCCTTGCCTTGTCTGTATTTTTTACATACAGTCAAACACGTGCTTATTCAAAAAGAACTCTGTCATGAAGTCTTTCTTCTGATTCAACCAGTCTTTCAACTAGAAACACAACCTGTCTTTCTCTGAGCTTTAGAGCTATAGATACTTTGGTCTGAATTCACTTTCACAAATATCCAGATGTCCAAAGGGATATGTGGCCACAACACCCTGCAGATTGATTCCTGTCTTCAAACATGTTTTAGCTTTACTTCTGGGTTAAGGTTGGCTTCATAAGCCAGAAGGGAAAGGACTGAGAGCAAGTAACAAATATTCTCTGTCATACACGTACAGGATTCCCTCTCTAACTTCTTTCTCCATGAGGCACAAGGCCACATTCTAGATCACATGTCTGCTTCAGGGCTCAGAGAATGACGTTTTCTAAAATTCAAGCCAATCTCACAGCCTACTTTTACTCTGTATCTCTACACCTTATTTTTCTGGTGCTCTTGTGCTTGTCTGACTCCCCAGTAATTCAGTTTAGCTCACTGACACAGTGGCCTGTGGAAGAGGCAGACTTTTATTCACCTGGTTTGCCAATGGTTTGGGAAGCTAACCCAGCTTTCAAAGGACAGGACAAGTACTAGACCCAGTTGTTCCTTCCCCAGAATATTTTAGCTTAGTATAAAGCCAACACAAGAATACAGTTTCATTTGCATTTTTTTGTTTCTTGGTTTTTTAATTTGTGGGGTTTTGTTTTGGTTTTTAGGTTTTTTTTTTTGGTATTTTGGTGGGTGTTTTATTAGCTTTTTTTTTTCAGAAGAGGTGGCTCATCTTGCTATCTGCCTTTAAGACACTATTTTGTGCATACCTAAGGTACAATTGATCCTCTATAGACCATAAATATATGTAATATTTTCCAGCAACTGAATTCAATCCGTAATTCAGTTTACAAAATCCATACCTCCATTTTCAGATTTATATTTGAAGTTAATAATGGCCCCTCATAGAGCACATGCCAAGAGGTGAACTTTCAAAGACTCCACACATATGCATGTCTTGCATTACTTAGAATGAAAACTACATTGCCTGGCCCAAGTTGCTTGACCATTATTTTGCAACTACTAGTAAGTTAAATTTTTCAGTGTTACTAATAGATTGTAATGTTGCCCTACTCTTATTTAAACATTTTTAATGTAATTATAGTTTCTACTTAATAAATATTTTTAAATTAGTTTAAAATTGTTACGAGATTTTTTAAAGACCTAATAAAGAACATAAATAACATAATATAATATTAAGTAATAGCCATGGAGTATCAAAGAGACGTTCCTCATTTCCTGGATGGAGGGTGTGGTACAGAATCAGTGGCAAAAATACCTTTAATCTCCTATGTCAATTCTAGCTTCATAAAAATTATACAACTCCATGGAACTAATTAAGGAGCTGAATCACAGTAATGGACAAAAAAACTAATATTTTTCATTTTTCCAAGCAACATCAATTTCCTTTTCTCTGCTTAACAAGTTCATACTTGGTTTCATTTCTTGTTTTGGTTTCTCAGTCTTTTGTCATTCTTCAGAGGTGGTTTCTATAGCACAGAAAAATGTACAAAAAGATTCCACATGGAAAATTCTCACACAGTTCAAGTGTAAATAGGCTAAAAAAATTAAATGTGCACTTCATTTTGTAGTAAATGCAAATGTTCAAACACATGCAAGAAATATCAAATTACATTAGTAGAATTATTCTTTTGAAAGCAATGATTCGAAAACAGTGTGGGCATAGGTGAATTAATTGAATCATCTACTTATTCTTTGTTCTGAAGCACATGTATGGCTTTCCTTTCAGCTCTTATCATTATTAGTAAGTATACTGGAAAGACTATTAGTTGTTTTTTTGGAAAACACTTGCTAGGAATTATCTATCAATGTTTTCATATCTTATTTATGGTCAAATTCTAGGTGATGGGTGAATTCAATCTGCTGAGAACACTGCTGAGACATGGGAAAACCTCAAAAAAAACCCAAAAACCTTGCACAGAAATAAATGCCAAAATTTGAAGTTGTATAGCAGTTTTTGAAGTGGTAGATCAAGAAAGTGCTTGCCACTATTCCAAATACACAGTACTATGTTAAAAGCCTAAAAACAGAAGATGAAAACAGTGCTGTGCTCCTACCGTCAGTCATACCAACCATAACAAATGTTAATCATTAAAGTAGAACAAGTCTAGGAATTTTAAAGAAAGATGGAATATATTGGCTAATTGTCTAGAACAGAAAGTGACTAAAATGTTAAATCACTTTTTTCAGGACATTGTCTTTTTGCCCATGAATCAGTTATTCTGATGAAAAATGAAAAGTCAGGAAAGTGATAAATCTTGTCTTCTTCTTCCAACTAAGAAATAAAAATGAGATGGAGAGCAGCTATTAATTCCAAATCTTTGAAAGACTTGATCATCACTTGATTTAGTTCAACCATTAAGTACAGTTAGTATTTCTCCATATGACAGAGTAATCTATGGATATTTTTATTGCTTTTTTTAAAGAATTGAAGAAGGGTTCTAATTCAATAGAAAGAAATCTGGTTTGTGTGTAAGTGGATCCTAATTTCCAATCAAATGCAACTTGCCACAGCTTCCAAGATATGAATTAGTTAATAATCAATGGCAAAATATATTGTTTACATTTTTCTATATTGAAAACACGCAAAAAGCAAGATTTTACAAAACATTGCAAATAATTCTAATACTGTAGAAGTTGCTCAACTAAAAGAGATTTTATCTTTTGCAAGTCAAGGCGAACCTTCAAGTGTAAAGGTTAAATTTAACTGAAAGTCAGGATTCAAGTTAGTTCTATTGGGAATGCCATTATACAGAACCTTAACCAAAATGTAAATATGACAAAAAGGTTTAAAAAAGGCATAACTGAAGTTTTCCTGATCTCTAATTTAAATCATGATTTATAATCAGTGAATTATGTCACTTAGATTAACAGGCATAGGACAGAAAAAGTCTGAAGTGTGTATTGTGATAACTGGAAAATTATCACTAGACCAGAATTGAAAATGAAACAAGTAGACTTTTCTCTGAAGAAAAAAAAAAAAAAAAAAAAAACTCAACCTTTTCAAATCAAATAAATCAAATAATTGAGAAACTGTGCTTTCATTTCCAGATCCAGTGTTATGATAACAGTATAAATAGACAAATTCATTATTCTTTTAGTCATGGGTTAGCTAAAATGTGCCCTACAATCTTTAGGACTTCAATATCAGTAGGTTACCAAATAGTCCAGTTTGTTGGAGATTAAACCAGTGACTTCAACAATAGCCTTTTTCTAATTACACAAATAATGTAAGCAGTAAAGCAGTAGATTATAATTCTTCCTAAAAGTAAGCAATTTGCTGTTCTAATTCTGGCTTGCACTAAGCTTGAATGAAATTATATGCATGTTAGACATATACAGGATAAACATACAATTTCAAAATCAAAAGAGTTTCTCGCAATTGCATGTTCTGCTCTTTTTCAGAAAGAATGTTTATTACTCTGGAGCAAAGCTAGATCAATTTTGAATTAATCATAAAACAGAAATAACTTTTTTGTTTATTACATGAAGAAGAACTTTTTGTTCCAACTCAAACATACTCAGCCTCGAAGCTAAATTTCCTGATCAGAGATGGCTTACTGAGACACGTGTTGGCATCATGTAGCAGAAAAGCATAATAATGGACTTTGGCGAGGATTTTCATCAGGGTCATGGTAAATTCTTAGCATCTTGGCAGGTCTTCATCTACTATGCTTATCTGTAAAATGCACATGTCAAAGACATAACCAAAGCCAATGACTAAAAGAGAAATCATATCAAATCGATGTAGAAAAAAGCAGTGGTTACTATGGGTAGGATGAGTAAATTGAAACCAACACTCATGGAAAATGGTGTACACTCCATTTTTTACTACTGATAAATTGTGCCTGAATACATTGCTGGAAAACACATCTTACAAATAATTGTTACTTGTGGGGTACCCATGTGAATCTCTCTGCCTGCTTGCATAGACAGCATAGGAAGGCATTGCAGTCCCTTCTTTCCTTGCAGTGTACAGAGTAAAGAAATAGTTAAGAATTGAGAATCACAGAAATGATCCTGCTGCTGGTTCTGCCCCTCTTGAGTAAAATGATTTTCATTTACGTCACCGTATTTCACCAGGCATTTTGTGCCTGTCTGTGTTCTTGGAAATTTAGTACTAATTGATGATAATTTTGCTGTTAGCAAATATTAGTTTTGAATCTGGGAAATTAACATTTTGTTAATAGATATTTAAAAGGATATAATGTTTTTCAGAAATGTTTACCTTGAATTAAAGAGGAGGCCTGTTGTTTTCATTTCAGTACAAAGCTCATTTAATTTAGTTAAATACTCATTTCACTCCAGAACAGAGACACCACAGCAAAACCTACTCAGGAAGGAGATAGTACTAGGGTTTGTTCTGTAATCAGGCTTCATTTTCTAAAATCTTCACCACTTAATAGATGTAAAATTAGATCACTTTATTAACCTCCAAGGAAAGAACTGGCAACTCTTTCCATGAGGAAACCATGTCTTCGTGGTTCTAAAAGCCCTTTAGAAGTTACATTTCCCACACCAAAATAGAAGAAACTATTACACAAATCTCTGGGGAAAACAGCAAGGAAAAAGGCAGTAAATGAATATACTTCCAATTTTCCTGTTTACCTGAGGTTATTTAGAAAGTCTTTCATTATCCATCTCTGTTCCTCAAACTTTTAATGTGTGAAATTAAAACAGTCATAGGACCCATCTTCATAAATATTTTGCAAATCCTTGCATAGATATCAATAAATAAGTTGAGCAATATCACTATGACACTGCTTTTCAGCTAATGCTTGAAAGGAAGAAATGAGGAGCAAGGCAAATCAAACCACATTTAAGAAAAACTAAAAGATACTTCTTCTCTAATCCTTTCATCTCAAAATGTTGGAAGAGTTTCAAAACTACACTGAAAGGTCCCAAGGTGCCTTGCACAAAGCACCATACTTGCAAAGCACTTTGTCCTCTGACTGCCCATGAGCAAGTTTGTCACAAAAGTAATTCCTTTGCACTCCTTACTTTATGACTTCACCGTGAAGAGTCGAGGGCATTTCTCCAGTCGAGGGTGTTCAGGTTTTTTCACTTCATCTTTTGATATATTTTTTTCTTTTTCCCAGGAGTACTTGTCCCTAGAAGTGTCTTTACCTGAAAAATAACCTGTTGCCTGAGATGAAGGTAGATCCTTCAGCCTGACTTGAACCTTGCAGGATTTCAAAGGGACTCTCCTGGCTTCTCATAACTATTCTAAAGGTTGGCTGGTGAACTATCAAATCTAAAGGAAAAGGACTTCAAAAATGAAACTATACAATCCAGCACTACAACAACCATTTCACCACCAGCAATGATCAATCAGTTATTCAGTCATATATTCTTTTTTTACTATAGAGGGAAAGGGTTATTCAGGTGTTAAGTGCTAATGCATCATATAAATATCCTTGTGAATTAAGTGTTTTCAAGCGACAATTTACCACACAAAGTACTGAAGATTTTGCCACAGGTGTACTGATCCCAGGCTAAACACAAACTTCTTAAAAGCAGAACTGTGTGTCCACAAAATCTGGCAAAGCTTTAGATCAGAGTTCAGAAGCACAAGAGGCTGTATTTAACCACAGTGGATAGCTTATTATAAAATGCCACCATGGCTTAAATTCGAAATACCACCACTAAGTTACAGAGTATTGAGTTCTTTCTACAAAGGAATTCCTGAGGCTTTTAGTCTTATTAATCTTAAAATGCTGTATTTCTCATTTTGTAGTAGCTCCAGCTTCTCTTCTTATGATGATTCCCTTTTATCTGCCACCGTGCCACCCATCTCACCCCCACAACCCTTTATGATCCACATCCTCCACATCCTCCAAGCCCAGTGCTGGGGCTGGTTCCCAGCTGTGCTATGCTGAGTTGCTGAGCAGCATTCACCTGGTGACTGGCCAGCAACAGGCCAAACAGAGCAGACAATGTGCAGGTTTTCTCCTAGGGAAGGTTTTCCTTACCCAGCTGCAATATGGACTATATTTCAGTAATTTAATAAAAAAAGTCTATTCATCTGAGACCATGTTATTGACATTGAGCATTAGAGTAAAACTTTGTTCTCATGAAATAGAGGTACTCAGACACATGGGCAGGATGATTGCACAGCCCTTAATGCCTTAGAAAATTTGCTAGAAGATTCTGTGTTAATAAAACCTACATAAAGAACTATGTATTCACCATCTTACAATTTCAAAGAGAAGCTTAGGAACAGGGTTTTCTCCTGAATTGTTTTTGTTCATTTGCAGATGAATGGGAAAATAGGCAAAAATCACAAATAAAACCCAAGGCTACTATTTCATACAACAGCTGACTTTGTGCTGTTGCTCCCATGTCAGATGCTATACTGCCATGACCAAAACTGGTGCTGACATAAATATTGTCCATACTTGTAAATTTAAATGATTTTTGCATTCAAGACGTATACTTTTTTTTTTATCTAGGAGGTTTTGCCATACAAGTACAAAACAAGAAATCAAAATATTGATCTAGATTTCCAAACATTTTTAATTACTTTCTATAACAGTGATAGGGACAAAACTAGCTTTTTCTCCTCATTCGTTTTTTTTTTTTCCTTTCTTTCTCTTTGAAATGTGGGGTGATTTTTACTTTTAAAAAATCTTTGTTAACTTGCTGTGTTATGCAATGTGCTTGGGTGGATGTGAGGATAAACCGTAAAGTTTATTTCCCTGAGAACCTTGAGTTCTGTCAAGTTAAATATTCAAGCTGAGTGGGGTGGCTATTAGGAGCAGGTGGTGGCTCATGCAGAGCCAGGATTAGCTGAATAAAAGCGTAGTTTCTAGTAAGACCTCTTTCTCATTAGATTAGAAACAGGTAAACTAGGGGAAAGGACAGAAGACAGAGGAAAAAGTACATTTCTGACTGCAGCAAAAAATAGGGGAATAGAGCAGAGATCTCTGAAATTCCAGATGCCACAGGCTACCTGTACACTTCGTTTTATAAAAGTCTCACAGAAAATCACTCTTGGAAAGCCCACAAAGAGCTGCCTTCCACTGCCACTATTTACCCCAAAATTAACAATTTTACCCAATGTTACTAGGCAGGTGATTCAGAAGTTTTCCACTCGGGAGACAGCTTATCAATCGTATCAGTCTGGGAAAAGGGATCAAAGGTTTCTCAACTTGGACAATCTGAAGTGGGACAAGGGAAAAGGTTGCTCAAAGAGGCTGGAACTAGCAAGACTCTGAGAAACCTGATCCAGCTTCACAGCTGACTCTGCTTTGAGCAGGGAGGTTGGACCAAATGATCTCCAGTAGTTCCTTCCTATCTAAAATCTTCCACAATTGCCTGATTTTTTGATAAATCTTGGGTTTCAGTGGAGTTTCTGACTCACATTTATTGACCACACAGTGTCATCCAGAAATAAGCTTACCTGTGTTTACCTTAGTTCATAAACTTTCTCGGGGAAACTATCCTATTGCCTACTATTTTTTCCATTATTGTTTTGCTCTCACACCCACCTCCCAGCAGCTCTCTACTGTCACAGAAGGATCTCCCTTCTCCCAGCTGTTTTGTCCCAGGACTGACCACGAGAAAAAAAAAAAAAAAAGAGATGAACTCCCAGTTCAGATATCAGGTTCAAGACCCATCAAGTATCTATCAGCCATTTACTGTCAGTCCAAATGAAATTGAAAATCAAGTCTCATTAAAATGAAATGTTGATATGTTTTTATCTAAATAAAAACTCTGAATGGAAATGCACGTCTCACAAGCAGTGGCTTGGCTCAGCTGATGTTAGCTGTTGCATGAGGGTTGCCAAATACATCATACATATTTTTTGCCTAACATATGAAATTCTATTTCCTTCAAAAACTTAACTATTTCTCCACAGTTATGGCAAGGTTCAGAAAAATGTGAGAGAAATAGATGGCTGCTGGGAACTCACCATCAGAGGTGAATAGGCAAGGTTTGAAAATAAGGTGAGTACTGGCTATATCTTCCCAGTGTCCCATGCAAAAGATGTGTGGTAATGCAAGGATTAAATCATCCTGCCGATAGCACTGACTAAAAAAAGGAATAAAGAGCACAGATGACCCAATACACTCAGTAAAAGTACTCATACATACTACCTGAGGATATGCTTTGATGTTTCACTGTGTGCAAGCCACAGGTCACATCACAAAACTCATAAGCAACAAAAGGATAATAGAAAATGTGTAGGCACGGACTGTTCAAGACAAATAGGCAGCAATGGCCAAGATGAATAAAACAAAGTTGTTCCAATATAAAAAAAAAACCCTGACTCTCAAAATGTAGTTCTACAAGTAAAGAAAATTACCTTCTGCATTAAAATTGCCAAAAAAAAAGGAACTAGTACTTAAAACAGATGCTGATTCTTACTTGAATCTTAATCTTACCAGTCTCCAGTCACACTGTCCTTTGTAACATATCCTACTGGATACAAGCATGAATACAGAAAACAGCTCTAGGATATCCAGAGAGAAATATATTAATGGATTTATGTGAGCCCAAGAATATCCACTGAGGGTGCACAAATTGTTATCTCCTTGCAGCTTCTCCTGATGTGTATGATCATTACTATTGTAGTGATGCCAAAAAACCAGAGAGCTATGTTTAAACTCCAAAGAAGATATTTGCAGTTCAAAATGCGAATCATATTTCCCTTTAGTAAGGGAAGGAAACCTCATAATAACATACATATGAATTTTATTGACTTATTTGTGTTCATTAAAAGCAGATGTCCTCTGCAACCAAAAAATTCAGGAGCTTACAGGAAGAGAAAAGCAGACTTGGATGGTTAAAGCATAGCAGTCATTTTACCTCACCATGTGTTGTTTTTCAAGCTTCTAGCAGTCAGATGGCTGCTGGAAAATAAACATGGTCATCTGCGAGGGCACAGGGAGTTATCAAATAATAAAAGACTTGTCTGATAAAAACTGATTAGTTCTAGTAGGAAAAGAGTCCTTCCAAAGATTAGAATTGCATTTTCTTTCTACTGCTTGGAATGTAGGCTTCCTATTAAAAGTATTTTAGTTACTAATGCATATAAAACTTTGGACTGAATTTTTTTCTATTTCCTCGAACACAGTAGTTCAATAACAAGCTTGCAGAAAATCAGTTGAAGGCAGATCTGACATTCTTGCTTCGAAATTTGCTGCTTTCTAAATCTCCTCCTTCTGGTTACTGACCTGAATGATAGAGATTAGTGTGTCCTGGGCAAATAAAAAAATTATTTGGATAACATTATGATCTTAGGCAGCCTTAGATTTTGTCTTTTAAATTTGTGGTAGATCTGAAAAGTCTTATTGGCAAAAAAATACCCCATGAAAGGAAAAAATAAGATCAGTTCAAGGAACTGATGATGGGACAAGTTTACCTGAAAAAATAATGGATGGAGGGATATCCACTCTCTCTTGCATTTTTTAAAGCTTTTTAAACCAAGCGGGTCAGAAGACTCCAAAGTGTCACTAACCAGAATGATGCAATTTAACTTCAGCAATACCTAGCAACGTGACTCCATTCAGTCTCTTATCAATTAGATCAGCCATAACTGAGGCTATACTGGCTGCTAAGTAAAAGTACCTGCTGAAATCGATTATAACACATGTGCATAACTATTAACAGAGCTGACTGCAATCCCCCACACTTAGAGGCATAAATGGCAGAGCCAATGCACAGCATCTCCCACTTTTCCTTCTTCAGGAACTGGGCACTGTAATCCTATTTCAGCTGTTCTGTTTCTAGCATGGTGTCTCATGGAAATGAGGTTTATTCAGACAGGCTGTCTGTCACTGTAGCTGTCTGTCTCCCCAGGGACTTCAAGTTTCAGCCAAACTTACAGAGAAGTCTCAGACATAATGTTAGACATACAGGCTTCATAAAAATAATCACTGGGTAGAGGAGAAGCAAGAAGTAAATGCTCTGACTGTGGGAAGAAGAACTGAGCAAGTGAACATGAGATTTTTAGCTTTACTGGAAATTCCATATGGACAGGACACCCAGCAGGTGCTCTATTCATATTAAAATCTTCAACTGGAGTTTGTAATCAAGCACAAACATGAAGATAAAAAGTTTTCTTGTTTAAGGATTTGAAATAAATAACGATTTCCCAACATCAAAATAAGAATAGAAATAAACAGAGAGGCAGAGAGGACAAGTCTGTATTATATATTTGTTCATGCTACCAAACAATTCTGCATTACTTAATGTTATTGCAGGCAGTGACTAAAGTGTAATGGCTTGGGGAAGCTTCTCATTTCAGCATTATGGGATTCTTTTCTACTAGATCCAAAGATGTTTCTTTGCTTAATTTGTTGGGTAACTATTTTTCAAAAGACTTTTTTCTTCCACTTTAAAACTGGTCTCAAGATACAGACTTGTCAACTTTTTTCAGATACATTTAAAGTTTAAAATATAAGCTGTTTTGAAATATTTTTAGATTATCCTGAATATATTAATTTTCCTCAGTTTTCCATTTTTCAAAAGCCAAGCACTCAGATGCTATCAGCCATCAATGTCCCACAGGTGTATTGGAAATGAGTCCGTATTAGAAAAGATCATAACCTCATCTGAGTACATTGATAAGAATACATAGTGTGTTTTTGAATTTACTCTTAATAAAAATGCATTCCTTTATATACAGACATTAAACACTATATTGAAATTGCAATATGATCAAAGCTGCAATTACGTTCCATAGCTTTTGCCAGATCATATACCTCAAAACATAGTCAAATAGAAAAAAACACAGTTATTTCAATGATTCTTGGCCCCCTTACCAATATCAGGGTTAAAAGGGGACTCTCAGGCACCTCTTACTGTGAACTTAGCCGAGAACAGATGCTGATATTGACTTCTACTTCTGCATAAAACAAAAGCAAGATGAAGAGAATGGGAATGGGAATTCCAATTTCTGCAAACACAATTATACTTCAGAGCAAACTGTACTGAACAACACTGCAATTGTTTCAGTCCTGAAAAGTAAGGACCAGAAAGAAGAGAAAGGTTCTCTGCAAAATCTGAAGTGGGTCTGAGGCTTGCTCACTGTGAGGGGCTGCTCCAGCATTCCCACAGGCACTGCAAACAAGGCAGCAGTTCATGGTCATTATGGAGACATGTTGCTGCAGTGGACTGTGCTGGTTTATGGTTACAACAAAAAATAATGAGCAGCATACTGAATGTGGTTCTGCACATAAACAAAATTCGTCTCCTACAGTCACCCTTGATGATTTCAAGATGCATGGTTATAAATAATGGACAATGTGTTCTTTCACTTGTGGATCATATATTGCCAAAAGAAACAAGCAGGGAAGCTACAGTCATGTCCATGATCATAGTGCCCATTCCAAACAGACTTCTTCCTTATATATTTTTTTCCACAAGTGACTAATGATAATGGATGGTTGTGCACATCCCTGTTATTAGTTGAAGCCAAGACAGAGCAGTTTTAGCTTGGATTGCTATGGATCATAAAAGCTTTTGCAAAGTAAGTCTTGTTCACCAAATTAATATACAATTTTCTTTCTTTCCTACATAGTTTTCCTATGTTATCTGTCAACTACTTGCTAAAAGCTAATGGTAAAATATCTCTTTAATAAGGACAAAGGTTGGGGAAAAGGCATCATAATAATTCTTAGGCGCTTAAGTTTGGTCTTTTATAAAAGGTAAAAATAAAACATTGGTTCACATCTCTCATAAGTATTTCTGCTGCCTTGCAGACATAATGCATTGTCATGAAGAGGTACAGGTAACCCTCTTTTGCAGGAATTTGTGTGCAGAAACTTGTCTGTCCTTTTCAGTCGTGTTATTACACCCACATACACACCCTGAGCAAACTCACAGCACTGCTGTACTAGATCTGGTGATTTCATATCAGCCTGGAGAATCCTGCAGCACTGTGATCTGGGGTTCCACACACTGATCAGAGAACGGAGGCCCACAGCTGCCGCCTTGAGTCATAAGGGGAGAGAGAGATGCAGAGGAAGGCTGTAGGTGGGGACTGATCTTCTAGATGGACCCTTTTATTGCTTTCATGATTTACTTCTTTTTTTTCTACGCAATGCACTGCCTCTTGTGTTCTCTTCCACTCTGTAAGTCAGGCACGCTCACCTGACAGATAATTTTTAAGACTGACCATTCATGGTCTGTCATATCCAGCATATGGGGTCTTGGAGTGAAAAAGAAATTGTTCAAAAGTACCATGAAAAATATGAGGGGGAACAGGAGGCAGGAGCCAATTAAATGAGTCACACACTCGATATGAGACACTTCAGAGAACCTCCTCAATCTCCTACCAGTGCCACATATCCACTGAATGGGTCTGAACCATAACTCCTGAGACATACGGCAATTCTAGTGCTGTATCCTTGAGCAGTTAAAGCCGAGAGGGTGAGATCGTCCGTCTTTCTGATGAGGCAGTATCCTCATGCCTGATATTGCAAATACAGAGATAATTCACAAATATTTCATATATTGCCATGGGGTAGTATCCAAGTTTTATTAGAAAATGCACTTACATGTTCTCTTTTCAGATATTATTTTACAGCTACTGTAGGAAGTCACTACATCCCATTATATTGCAAAATGAATCTGGGTTCTAAAAAGATTTTCTGCTTTCTTTTGGGTATATGAGAGACACATGGTGTTCCAAGAAAGAAGTAATGCCTGAATGCATTTGAAATCACCTTTTAAAATCCATCAGCAAGGTTTATTTGCATGAAGAACTGCATTTTAAAGGTTAAGTTGCCTACCTGTTATCATAGAAAAGCTACCATACTGCTTTAAAAAAGACCGCTCAAGGCCATGACAAATTACTTTCCCAAATGTTCTTACTATTAAAGGCTAAATTAACTGAACCAATAACTTTCTGTTAATTTGTAACATTTTCTCAAGTGCTGCCTTCTGAATAGAAAATGAAATAAATTACCACCAGTGCTTAACAATACCTTCCTTGCATATAAATGTGATCCAAAGACTTGAACAATGCTTAAAAATGTCTTTGATGTTTTTGAGGTCTGCAAATTCAAAGACCTAAGGATCCTAAAAATCCACAAGGCACACAAGCCACTGACACTTCTGTTTATTCCAAACTTTTAGATTTCAATGGCAAATCTTGCTCAAAATAAGAACTCATCTCAGAACATTCTTTTCTTTTTTCATACAATGCATGAAGCACACTGTTGAAGGAGAATACCTTGGTTCATGCTCTTTCAGTGTTTTAGAAATTATCCAGGACATAAACTGCATGTTCAGTAAATTATACATAAACTTGGTAGTGTCAGCACACAGCAAGTAAAGTAAATCAATTTGATAAAGAGAGATACTTGTATGTATCTGCTCTTATGAAATCCTTGACATAACAAAGACATTGGAGAGGACTGCAAGCGACAGCAAATCTGCCAAACTGAGGAACCATTATTTTGGGTACTAATGAGACATTTAAATGTAGAAAGGGCAAGAAGTTGGGGCTATAGGAATAAATATAAGTAGTATAAAGCTTTTATTCTGACATATATGCACTCCTAATGAGGCATTCAATTTAACGTCAACTATTTTTACTCCCTTTTCAATAGCATTTATCGGGTGGTGGCAATTTTGAGAAGAGAATGAGAAAAGATGGCACTAGTGGACAGGTGACACTCCATGTCTCTTTGAGGTTTAAGCAGCCATGAGTGACAGGAAATCCAGGGGGTGCAATTCAGCTGTGCAGAGGGGTTCCTGAGTTCAGGAACCCATGCAGCAGCCCCACGACCAGGAAGCACTCAGCAGCCAACCAGACAAGGAGGGAGCAATGCCAGGAGACACTTAGGGATATTTAAATGGGTCCAGGGAGCATAAGTGATCCAGAACATGGTGAACAGGGGTTGGCATGTCAGTGAGGGTGTGCCATGGTAGTTTGCACAGCCGTTTGTGCAGGCAGGGTGAGAAGGAAGGGCTTCTCTTTGACCATCCAGGAGCAGCCAATATAGGCAGAAAACAGACTCAGTATCTCATAAGGATCTCAAAGAGATCCTTTCAACCCACGTTTAATTAGCATACTAGTTTAAGCTTCCTCAGTTATGGTGTTGTCATGCTGTTGAGCTCAATCTCTTGTAGCTGCAGGACTCATTGAAACAGATCCAGACAGACAGACCTGCTGATGGCAGACATAGCTCTCCAGGTCACAGATTGCCAGATGTGCCTGATGTTTCTTTGTGAGGCCAACAAACAGTTATTTCACAGAAGGTATGCTGTGGTTGAAGAGCTGTGTCACCAGGTGAAGGAACTACAGGAAGCAGTGAACAGACATCATAGTGTTCAAGCAAACAAGCAAGGGAGAGACTGATTATTTTCTGAGACACTACATTTTCAAGACTCTCAGGAGTCTTGAACCTCCACTGCAGTGGAGAAGCAGGTGGACTTAGAACCCTGCAGGGTAATTAGTCAAAGGACTGTTAGCCAAGGATGTGTTAAAGATGAAGGCTGAAAGTAGGTCACTGCATGTACCAGGAGGAAGGTTCCTTCTCCTTCTCAAAACTTGACAGGTAGGACTGGTGCCTTCTACAATAGGTGTGAGGCTCTGGAACTTAAAGGCCAGACAATGGATGAGGTGGGCAAAGGTCCTTCTGCGTTACTGGAGCTTCTTAAAATGCCAGCTGTACCCCACACTAATGCCTCCTCAGTTAACACCAATGCCTTCCTCAGTTGTAATAGGAATGCCTTCTAAAAGTAGTGGAGTGCCTGATATGCAGACTCGACCCAACTCACAGGGAAATCTGCTGTCTTCCAGGGGCTCAGACGGGGGACATTACTGGAAAACTCTCCAGTCTAGTAAGGCCCTCTTATTACTACATGCTATTGTGCCCTGTTGGATGATTACAGGCTCTTCAGAAGTGACAGACAAGGCAGAAGAGGCAGAGGAGCGGCAATGGCAATAAGCAGTATAAAAATATCATTGGCCCACCACAGGATGAGGATGGTCACCTCACAAACAGGGACAGAGACACGGTAGAGGTGTTTAACAGTTTCTTTACATCTGTCTTCAACACGGACAACAAACCAAGCAGATGTCAGTGCCCAAGCTGGAGGACCGTGACTGCAAGAATGCTCAACTCCTGAAATGGTGCAGGATCTGCTTCTCCTGGTAGATCCCTACAAATCTATGGGGCCTGATGGGATTCATTCCAGAATCCTCAGAGAGCTAGCTGATGTAATTGCAAAACCTCTAGACCTGCAGACTTATAAAAGCAAAAACCAGGAGTAATAGATTATATTTGAGTGACAGGAAGAAAAGTCAGTTCTGAATGCCTAATAATGAGGAGCAAGGAACTGCTTGTCCAGGTATGGAGTACAATTTTCTCAGATGCTGACATTGGCCTAAAGACTTATTCTCTTTTTTCCTTTGCCCTTATTCTAATGAATAGCAATCATTCCATGTGGGAGTATAAAAGGAGCTTTTCAGCAGAAAAAAAAAAGAAAAAGTCCTCTGAGATTGAGCAGCCTGGTGAGTAGTGTCCTCGTGGAATAGAAGAGCTGTTCTCAGGGCCTGGTTTCAAAATGGTTGGAAAGCAGAGATGAACAGAATCATAGAATCATTACTGTTGGAAAAGACCTCCCAAATCATTGGTTCCAACCTTTTACAAAATACCACCATGGTAACTAAACTAAACCATAGCACTAACTGCCACATTCAGTTGTTTCTTGAACACTTACAAGGTTGATAACATCACCATTTCCCTGAGCAATGCTTAATCACCTTTTCACGGAAGGAATTCTTCCTCATGTCCAATCTGAGCCTCCCCTGGCACAGATTGAAGCTATGTCCTC
The DNA here is from genome assembly GCA_035047865.1 of Dendrocincla tyrannina. Classification (NCBI taxonomy): domain Eukaryota; kingdom Metazoa; phylum Chordata; class Aves; order Passeriformes; family Dendrocolaptidae; genus Dendrocincla; species Dendrocincla tyrannina. The sequence goes on along the minus strand of JAWWMP010000041.1, from coordinate 30,053,874 downwards.
TCATCCTATTGCTAGCTGCGTGGGAGAAGTGCCAACCCCCACTTTGCTACAACCTCCTTTCAGATAGTTGTAGAGAGCAATAAGGTATCCCTTGAGCCTCCTTTTCTCCAGACTAAACAGTCCCATTTCCCTCAGCAACTCTTCATATGACTGACTCTCTAGATCCTTCACCAGCCTCGTTGCCCTTCTCTGAACACTTTCCAGCACCTCAGCGTCTTTCTTGAAGTGAGGGGTCCAAAACTGAAAACAGGACTCAAGGTGTGGCCTCACCAGTGCCAAGTGTAGAGGGAGAATCACTGCCCTGGTCCTGCTGGCCACACTACTCTTCAAAATCTTTCATGGATTTTTTTTCTTTTTGTCCCTTCCCAACACAGCAGGTTTGGCTTGCTGAAGCCCAGCTCTCCCACTACCTGCTCCCAGAGCCAGCTAGCTGTCTAAAGCCTAAACAAGGGGATAGCTGATAGCTTTGCATTCCAACGTGATGGCTGGGAAGGGGATTGAGGGAGGTGTTTTCTTTTTCGGGGGGGAAACTTCACCCTTTCCCTGCCTTGGGAGGTGGTCAGAGAGAGGTTTTCTCAATGCTCATTTTTTGCCAGCATGCTACACCTTTGTTCTCTGTCTGCTTGAGTGCCCAGTCACCTCTTGTTGGGCTGGTGGCAACACTGGGAGGGGGGTCCATCCTGTGCTGTTCTCCGGAGAGGATAATCACCACTGCCTAGATTCGCTACAGACTCATTGAGGGGCTGACGCCATCTGCAGAGGCGTTTCTAATCCTTCCAATGCTTTCAGGCAAAAGACAGTGAGAAGGTAGGTCCTTGCACCACCCATGGAAAAGATTCCAGCCCGTCCCTGCAGCCACCATTCCGACACGAGCTCTGGAATCAGCACCTTTCCCTCCCCGTGTCTTTGCCTTTCCCCACAGCGCCCCCAGGGGCCGTGAGTGGGTCACTGCAGCCCCTGCCTCCCAAGGCATGACAGCGCCCCCTGATGTTTGTAAATAGAACTGCACCGAAGGGGCGGAGAGAGGACTTGATTTGTTAGAAGGTTTTGGTTACGCTGTTGCTGTTTATTCTTTTCTGGGTTTGGTTATACATATATATTTGTTGTAAATAACTGTTACTGGTTTTTTCTACATCTTCTGATTAAAGTCTCTTAATTTCAAAGGTTGTGGTCGTTTGAGGAGAGGCAGGCCCTCTTCCTAGTCCAGAAGGATTCTTCTCTTTCCTTGATAGATGGTTTCTTTTTAAACTGAGACACTCTTGATAGAGGACAGGATGCCACTGGTCTTCTTGGCCACCTGGGCACACTGCTCATTTTCAGCTGGTTCTTGACCAGCACCTCCAGGCCCTTTTCCACTGACCACCTTTCCAGCCACTCTGCCCCTAGCCTGTAGCACTGCATGGTGTTGTTGTGACCAAGTGCAGGACCCAGCATTTAGCATTGCTGAACCTCATACAATTGGCCTCTGTCCATTGATCCAGCCTGTCCAGATCCCTTGAGAGTCTTCCTGCTCTCCAGCAGATGAACACTCCTACCCAACTTAGTGTCATCTGTGAACTTACTGAGGGTGCACTCAATCTCCCCACCAACTGGATAAGGCACCATTCACCACCACTCTCTGGGCCTGGATATCAAGCCAAGTTTTAGCTCAGTAAATAGTGCACGTGTCCAGACCATGGGCTATCACCTTCTCCAGGAGAATGCTGTAGCAAAGAGTATCAAAGATTTTACTGATGTCCAGGTAGATGACATCCACAGCTTTTTCCTCATCTGCTATGCAGGTCAGCTGCTCAGAACAGATCAAGTTGGTCAAACAAAACCTGTTTTTTCTAAACCCACCCTGGCTGGACCTAATCCTCTGTTTCTCCTGTGTGTGCCATGTGATGATGCTCAAAATGATCTGTTTCATAGCCTTCCACGGTACCAAGATCATGCTGACAGGCCTGTAGTTCCCCAAATCCTCCTTCTGACCCTTCTTGCAGATTGACATCAAATTGGCCATCCTCCAGTCATCTGGAACCTCCACAGATAGCCAAGACTGATAATAAATGATGGAGAGTGGCTTGGCAAGCTCTTCTGACAGCTCCCTCAGTACCCTTGGATTAATCCCATCTGGTCCCACAGACTTGTCAGTAACCAAGTGGCAGAGTAGGTCACTAATTACTTCCTCTTGGATTGCAGGTGTTCTATTCTGCTCCCCATCCCTGTCTATCAGCTCAGAGGGCTAATTGTCCAGGATAATGGGTCTTTCTGTTGAAGACTGAGGCAAAGAAGGCATTAAGTACCTCAGCCTTTTTCTCACCCTTGGTCACAATGTTTCCTTCAACAACCAAAAAAGGATGGAGATTTTTCTTGGCCCTCATTTTGCTTTAACATAATGAAGATAATAAAAATACTTTTTATTATCTTTCACAACAGTGGCCAGATTGAGTTCTAGCAGAGTTTTTGCTGTTCTAATGTTCTCTCTTCATGACCTAACAACATCCTTGTACTCTTCCTGAGTTGACTGTCCCTTCTTCAAAAGGTCATAAACTCTCTTCAATCTGGACAGGGGAGAGGAAATAAGATGGAAAACAACTTGTAGGTTTACGTAAGGCACTACAGGGCCCCAAGAGTTTCCCAGACAGGGCAGCAGCCACATTCTGCTTCAGGGTTATGCTGAAAATGTTAGAGCCTTGCTAAGACCAAGCATTTGTGCTTGCAGGATCCATGGACCCAGTGTTCTTTGCCAAGGAGCTTGGCCCATTAGACAAACAGCCAAGCTGTTTGGTGTAGACTTTACTGAAAATATTATGCCAGCTGGGGGACAAGGAGACAACTCTTTTCCCCAGGTACTCACAAATCAATGTTTAAGTCTCTGTGCAGCTTGTGTCCCTGCCTTCCTCTGGGAGCTCAGAGTTCATGCAGAGGAACCACAGCCCACCTCTCCCAGCTCACTGAAGTACCCCAGCCTCCAGACTGGACTCACACTGAAACAGAATCAATTCAAGATGGAGAGATGGGAATCACAAAAAGGAAGATGACTCTCTGACCCTTTTTACAGTGTACTATCTAATGGCTATAAAGAATATAACCAGGCCTTAAGTTGGAGACTGGAAATACTTCCTCCTGTGTGAGCACAATGGCAGGAATATCATGCAGAGTGTTAGAGGAGAGGTGGAAGATATTCCTTTCCCCCTCCTAATTAGTCCCTAGCCCAGTAGTTATGCTGCTTGCTCATGAAAGTATTATAAATTCTCTATAGCCAAATTGTTTTTGAAGAAAAGGTCCTTTAATAATCAATATAATTGTATCACTGTAATAAAACTGTTGTTTTACTAAATGAACTTCATTTTGAAGATACTAGAGGCATTCCTGTATTTGTGGGGGCTTTCAAGATCACGAGGGAAATATGGTTATTAAAAGAGCTTATCAAGTGCCATCAGTCTGTCTGGCACTGCACAAAACATGAAAACAAGAACTGAAAAGCTTTCACTCTAATAGATAGTTTGGTAGAGGGGCAGGGAAACACAGGGAGGATCCTGATGGTTTTGGAAGAAGCAGACAGCTATCAGCAATTCTCTGCAATAAAAGTCTCTACTAGTGATGCCAGAAACCTTACATTTCTACAGATTATCAAAAGAGAAGTTTCACATCCTAATTAATGTACTGTCAGCTTCACACAGCTTGTGTCCATGTATGATCAACAAAGATTTTGGGTAAGTACTGTTTTCACATCAGTACTATTTGGTAATTACCAAAAAAAGCTAATTACCAATTGTTCTCTTCCAGACTAGATTTTTAAAAGCAATCCTCCCTGCAATATAGAATGTAACAAGTGACAAAAGCACCTTTATGTTGTGAAATAGCACAATGAATTAGATTGCATCACACTATGCTCAAACTCGTCAGCATTCAGTGGGAACAAAAAATTGCTGGGCTTACAACCAGCTGTTGTCAGACTTCTCAGTTCTATGGTTCTGAACTCCTTTCAGGCCATCTGATATGTCCCTTGATCATGATTTCTCTGCAAAGTCTGCTTATTGGCAGATGGCCTCTCTCTGTAAGCTGAGCAGCTCATGTAAGGATCATCACCACTCCCATCAATTTCTTGAGCAACTGGGCCCTGAGATCTTCATCATAAAAAGTAAATCCCAGTCAGCATTACAAATAAAAATAAAACTAGAAAACAAAATTTTTATTGCCTTAAGTATTAGACTTCATTTTGATGTGGATCCTGCCTTCCCCGAAGCAATTATCACTATGCCCAGATCTCATGACTGGAATCTAAATAACTTAGCTACAAGCAGTACTGTGACTTTGCACCTACCAGTGTTCTACACTTACTGAGGTCTGAACAAGCTACAATTAAAATTGTTAGTCTTTTAAAACGAGTTTAGTTCAATGAAAGTGGGCACAAAAATCACAAATGGACAGCTATTCCATATGCTATGACAGAAGGAATTTTCATTCCATAAGTATGTCCTTAAGAAGAATTCAGGCTCAACATTTTCAGATAGCAGATTTTGATAGCAGAGGAAGGAGACTAAAAAAGTGACTACCATCTTTGTCAGACTGTTTTGCCAATGTGATCAACTTAAATTATTTCACCCAGTATTTTGTAACATCGAGGTCACCAAAAAAGCTTAATGGTTTAGTCTAAATGAAGAAAACAAGCTTCTTTAAATAAATGAATATTCCTATGGAGAGTCTGAAACAAATCAATGCTGAATCAATAACGCAGAGATTAAAAATTATTTCACTGTTGTATACCCCAGCTGCACAGAAATGCAGAAATTCAGCACAAAATCAGAATGATGAATAAAAAGCTGAATTTTTATGATAAGGTAGTGCTCAAAAAGTCTTTGAAATCAATAGCCGTATCACCTATGTCTTACCGAGCTTTAATCAGTATTGAATCAGATGTGTAACACATATCTCATACCATACTAAAGAATTTTAGTTTAGTGTGAATTTTAGGACAAGATGGAACTCTTGAGCCTTATATGTAGCCACAAACTCTCATATTAAAAATCACGTTGCTTTTGGAAGAAAAGTGTGATTTGCAGCAGCTTTTATATGCAAGCCTGTTTGCCAGGAACTGTTCTACAAACTGTATCTGGATGACAATAAACCCACAACCTCTGTTATGTGCTAAACTAACCCGTGTTCCCTTTCAGTCTCTAAATGTAGGGTACTCTAAATTATGGTGGAAATGTAGTAAGAAACTTCGCTGCGGGAGGTTAAAATTAGTGTGATAAAGAGGGAAATGTGTACTTGGGCTTTCAGCTGCAGCTTTGCCTTTTCCTGATCTGGTCACACTTCCCCATTTGCAGAAGCTCTCACACAGATTCCATTATCAAGAGAATCCCGGTACATAGCAATTCATTTTAGATAACCGCTTGTATAATTTGATGGACTCCACTGCTTTCATCAAAGCCCAGTTTACTACGGAGCCTCCGTGGGTTTTGATCATTCAATGAACCGGAGGACGGTTTTCCGCAGGTAACACGATGCCTTTTACATTTATCCGCCCCTTCGGAACACGGCTCCATCTCCGCTTACGGGGAGTTTTCATGCATTTTAACGGGGACCGCGTCTTCGTCAGCGTCCCCCACCGCCCGAAAACGGGGCTTCCCCGGCGGCTGCAGAGCCGGGTTGCCTGCCCCTGCCCCTGCCCCTGCCCCGGCCCCGGGTACCGAGGAGCTGCAGGCCGGGCTCGGGGCTGCCGTGCACCAGAGGGGCTGAGCCCACCCAGTCGGGGGCAGAGGGGTGAGGACCGCGGCCGCAGGGGAGCTGAGCGGGGCGGAGCGGCGGGCAGCTCCCGGGAGGCGAGGGGCGGAGCGGGGGCAGCTGGTGCGCTCCTCCCCCGGGGCACCGGTGACTCCGTCCCGCTGCCGCCGGACCCCCCCGAGAGCGCATCGGGGCGAAGCGGCGTAGGGTTCGGCGCTGCGCGGCGGGGGAGAACGGGAATGCGGAGGCAGGAGGCGATAAAAACCGCGTCGCCGCTGTGACCGGGGGTCTCCTGCCCTCCCGCCTCGCCCGCCGTCAGTACCGAGCCCCGGGCCTCAGCTAGGCTCCCGGGGGCAGCGGGCCAGCGCAGCGGAGCCGCTGCCGCGCTCTCGGCCGCCCCAAGTTCCCCCGCAGCCGAGCGGAGCGCAACATGCGGGGCCGGGGCTGGGGCTGGGGCTGGAGGCGGCGGCGGGGCCGGCATCGTGCTCCTCGGACATGAAGCGGCCACGGGGAGCTCCAGGTAATGCTGCCTGGCGGGGCGGCGGAGCAGACATCTCCCCGGCAGCCGGGGTATGTCGGGGGCAGGGTCTGGAGGGACGGGAGCCGGGGTGGAGAGGGGCCGCCGGAGCCGGGGACGAGCGCAGCCCGGCAGCGGGCTGGGGAGACGGAGTGCCTGCCTCTGCCGTGGAACGGAGAGGCAGTGGCCGAGCCTGCCCACGGCAGTGGGGCAGAGACCCTTCGGAATGCCTGTGAGTGCCCCCGGTCCGATACCGCTTTAGCCTGCCCGGCCACCGGGCTCACCGAAACTATGCCCTCCGCCGACTCGCGGTAGGAATCTGGGGGCTGCAGCGGGCAGCCCCCGTCGGGAGACTGGCAGGAGCCCCCCCACATTATAGGCAAGGGGGTTTCTCTGAAGTTTAGCCCGTCAGATAAATTTTGGAGGTGGTGAGTATCCTACGCTGGGCTACTAAACTTTCATAAGATCTGGAGATTCATTGCTTGGAGACTGGTTGCCGATAACTGTAATATAGGCACTGCCACTTATCATTTTTTCTTAATTATTTGCTGATCTCCTTAGCAACTGAAGTAATTTGCAAGGTTTAAGCTTGGTTGCAGCTTGGTTTACTAAGTAACATGACAAAAGGATGAATTTGTTGTTTCACTGATGCATATTTATTTCCCTTATACTCCCTCAGAGGCATAAGAGCTGCAGAGTGTTGACTTCATGTAGCTGGCACTGCTGTAAAGACTGTTGATTATTTCAACTGGGGCTCTGTTGTACGTCACCCAGTTGTTCATCTGTGTCTCAGTTTTCTTTAAGCCAAGTGAATTATCATGGGTTTAAAAAAAAAAAAGATCTCTCTTCAAAGAAATTTGGTCTTTAGTGAGGGATAAGTGGGAGATGATAGTTTTATTTGCCTAAGGTTACTAGGACAAATTAATCTCTAATTCAGTGCAACTGAGGTCTGGCCACAGGCTGGCCAGAAAGACCACTCCATTTGCCAGGCTAACCTCAGGATCAGCTTGCTACAAATCTGATGTAAAGCCATTTTTTCATCACTGTTAGGTCCTGCACCAAGCACAGTTTAGCCCAGTTTAGGGATTTAGTCCAGTGTATCAAGACATCTCCCAGATGTAGTTCACCAACAGTCTTTGCTGTTCAATCCATCATGTCACTAATTCTCATGGATTACGATGGTTGAGTAATCCAGATCTGCTCCATCTGAAATGCTGAACACAGCTGTCAGGAAGATTTGATGCAGAGAATGCATTTCCACTCAGGAGTGATAAAGGCAGAGTAGAACCTGGAGACTGAAGTGAGGTGGCCGCTGTAGGAATATTTCTTCTGACAGCATCCCACACACACACACACAAGAAATGGAAGCCTATGCAGATCTTCCTTATAACTGTAACTTTTTAGAGGATTAATTGTGTAGGATGCCACTAGTCTGTTTGTAATTAATGGCTGTGTCATGTACTTAAGCAGGATTTGCAAAGTTAGGATTAAAATCACGAATAATTATACTTGTATAATTTTGTTGTTATAAATTAATAAACTCCCCTTCTAAAAGTAATTTTTTTCTTTTGAGTTTATGAGGAAAGCTTTGGTAAATGTCATGCTGGAAAAAAAATAGGGTTATGAGAAAACATTAACATCATTGTTTCATTTCATGTATTATATTTAACTAATAGAGTCCTGATTCATCTGATATATAGACTGGTATAGGGGGAAAGCACCTGTGTAGACTCTGGAAGTCAACGAGAAGGTTCAAAGATGTATGAGCGATTTGTGGGCGGGTGAGACTGGTGCGAGACTCAAGACAGTCACAGAAGATATGGCACAAGGGAAGGAGGTAGGGGATGTAGAAATGGAATGTGAACCTTCTGGAGGGTGAATTGAGATCTTTAATATTTTCTAATGTTTGAGCTCCCTAGAGGCTCAACACTATTCCTGCAGTAGTACAGCAGGATTTTGTGCAAATGTTTGCATTTTCACTGTGCAGAAAGTGACAGCCAGATGTGGGATTATTTGCATCACCAGTGTACAGGAAAATGCTTTACAGTAGGAATAACATCATCAATCCATTTTTTTTAATGATGAAAAGACTAATGGCAATGTTTGCATAAGTATTCAGATGACTTGTGATCTCCAGTCCAATTCACTGCTTAAATTAAGAGATGTGCCACATAAGGATTTTTTAGCAAAGTCTTAAATGAACTGAGAGAGATAGTTTGGTGTACAGGTTCCCTGGAGGAAACAGCAATAAGCATGAAGGTACTTACAGGAGATGAGAAAGTTGGTGTAGAGATTATTAGTGTTGCATTGGTGGGAGTGAGAGCCTAGAAAAAGGGGAAATGAGTGTCTAGAACATTAGCTGATCTTCTAGTGATAACTGATGTTGAGGCTGTATGTTGCCTGGCGTTCCCCTTTTCCATAAGCAGCTCTAGCTGCTCCTTACTTAAAAAAAAAAGAACAAAAACAAAACAAAAACAAAAAAAAAAAAAAAAAAAAAAAAAAAAAAAAAAAAAAAAAAAAAAAAAAAAAAAAAAA